>CM071599.1:107467552-108688802 GCA_036435485.1 Saposhnikovia divaricata | reverse complement strand
GGAAGTGGAAGGTGATTGTGAATGGAGATGCACTAGCAAACAAAGTTTCGAAGAAGGCAAAGTTAAAATGTGTATATTGTGAATGGACCTTCAAATCAATTAGAGATTCACATTTCTTATATTATTATTCACTCAGCTGTCACTTTTTGGTCTTTGTTTCTGTATATGAATATCTTTAATTTTGAATTCATATTCAATTATTACTGTTTTGATTCATTTGAATCTGAATATCATGTATGCTTATATTTCTTTTATATTTTTGGCAGATGTTTCAACCTAAAGACATGGTAATAACATTGAGATTATACTACTCTATGAATTTTCAGGTTCCTTTTTTATGGTTTTCCAAGTTTTTAGATGTGTACTTCTATATGGGTATTTGATTAAGGCTCTGTTTGAGATTGTTGTTAAAAATTGCCGTGCTGTTAGAAAAAGTGCTGGTAAAAAAAGTGCTGTTGTAAAAAGCTGAAAACTGTTTGGTAATATTTTTGATATGTGCATGTTTTGATGTAAAAATATATTAAAAATAATGTTTTTGATGAGGTTTGATGTTGAAATCAGCTAGTGCTTTTCGCAAAAGCTGAAAAGCAACTTTTTTCAAAAGCATGGGGTGACCTGCTTTCTCTAAAAGCAACTTTTAGGCCAAAATCACTTTTCAGAAAAGCAGCTTTTAAATTTTACCAAACACCTTTTCAGCTGCTGTTGCTGTCTGCAACAGCAATCCCAAACACACCCTAAATGCTAGCTTAGAAACTATTAAATTGACCATGTATTTAAGAGATTTGTGTTTACTCTTTCCCATTTTAAGTGTAGTCATTTACATTCGTGGAAACTTTTGAGTGTGAATGTGTGATTTTCTGAATATGATCTTGCAATATGAGAATTTGAGATGCTCTTTTTTTGTGAGTTGTAAAAATGGCAGTTTGACATGAAAAAAATTGAGGTACTTTGAAAATCGGAACTTGATGCTTGATGTCATTGTGGATGTTTACTTGATGTTTAGTTTTGACTGCTCTGCTTATGTGTTACTAAATTTCTATTTTGTGTTTATTTTACTTCGTTAATTTGTAAGTTTTTTTGTGGGACTAAAATTAGATTATGATCTCCTTAAAACTCTTGCTGAAAAATAGTCTCCTTATAACTAACTATTTTTGGTGATGCAGAGGATCCCAAGAAGTTAATTCTCTTCAGCTGAGATTATATTGTTACTAATTTGTGCCCTTAGTAAACTCCTGAGAAATTCTCTTATGCAAGGATTGGTACTGTAGAATATATATAGCATATTCTCAGTTAACTGCTATGTTCCTTCTAGATTTAAAAATATACTTTTCTAGACCAGATTTGCAGCAGTAAAGAGTCAAGATTGGGATGTTATGATCGAGTTTCAGCAAGACAGTAGATTGGACACGAAAAGAACACACGTTATTATGACTATTTGATCAGTAATTTGGTTGGTATGCTCATGTTATTTACATCAAACTTTTAAGTAATTAAATGTAATTACATGTTATCTTCCTTTGTTTCCTTCTATATAATATTGAAATCTGGATGCCTAAAAACAAAGTATACCCTTTGCAAATCTATAACAGAGAGAGAAGTACTGTTAGACATAAGATGAATTAGTGAAAGATATTAAAATGTTTCTATTGTCATAGAGTGATGTTTTTAATATTTGATATTTCAGGCCAGCTTCAATGAATCTTTGCACCAAGTACCTCAGTACCTCAAGTGCAGCAAACGTTGGATATTTTAGAATGATATTAAATGGAATTTCCAAGTTTTATTAAATATTTAAATGGAATCGCTATGCAACCAGGACAAAGGTAAAATTTCAAAAAACATGTTAATTTGACACATATATACTTACTTGAAAAGAGATCAGTAAGATCACGATATATATAGGTATCATTATCTATTTTTCTAATGGTTGATTGGGAGAGTGTTATGTTTTGTATGGGTATGAAATTATTAGGTTTACTGCACAACTTTGTATATAGCAATTGATAAAGACCATGTCTTGGTTCCTTTACTGCTACTTGCTAGAATTGGATTATGAATATTAATCATGACATTTTAGAATTTGTTAGATGTTGTCAAGGCCAGATTGGTGACTCAGGTTCAAACGAATGCTGCTGCTACGGGAGTTTCAGCAAGTATATAAAAATTTGATGGAAAATGGTTGAGTTAGACTCACTCATGGTCATGGCATGATGCCTAGGATAATCCGCAATGCTTGCTTTTCGGCTTTAGGCTTCTTTGAATTTGAGACTGCCAGACTCTTATAGTTTTGTACCTCCTGATTTTATAAATTTATTTTTTTTCATTTGTCACTTGAAATGTGCTTACTGATGTCAGCGACCTCGGGTGTTTGACATTTCTTCCTTGCAAATATTTTTTGCAAAGAAGTTGGACTATTTTCTTTGTGGTCGGAGAGAATTATGGGAGGTAATTACCTTTTAAACTCTATTGTAACTTAGTGCCTTAACTGTATTTATAGTATGACATATACTTAAATTTTAAGCTTCTTTTGTACAGATGGAGGCCTTGGCGGATCACATAAAGTTTGACCATGGTTATACTGCAAGAAGTCCTCCGATTGTGAATGTATGTGTCCTTTAAATTACCGCCAATCCTATCCCTGTGTTAGAACATTGGAAACAATAATCTGTTTTGTTGTGATATTTATTAGTTACTTGAGATTATGGGTGAATTCACCCCAGAGCATCAGCGAGCTTTCTGTCAATTTGTGACCGGTGCACCCCGACTTCCTCCAGGTGGGTTGGCAGTTCTGAATCCCAAGCTAACTATTGTGAGAAAGGTTAGTGTTGTTAAATGATATTCTTATATATATATATATATATATATATATATATATATATATATATATATATGATAAGTCGATATTATTTGATTTTCTTTTACACAATTGCACAAATTTCTGCTGTAGTTTTGTTTTGCATTGACATGTCAGTTAATGTTGTAGCAGCATTCATAAACCATTAACACTGCATCTAATGCGGCTGGGGTTTCAGAATCTGCTAATGATGACTTGGCAAGCGTAATGACTTGTGCTAATTACCTGAAGCTTTCTCCCTATTCTACCAAGGTAATGTGTCAGCTGTTATTTCTTTATGCATTTCATCTTGGGGAATTTTCTAATTGATTTATGCCTTCAGCATGTGGGTTGGTTCGTTTCTTACATTTAAAGATTTGGTTGTAACAGGATGTCATATACAAGAAGCTTATCTATGCAATAAGCGAAGGGCGGGGTTCTAATGATTTGTCGTAGTGTCTAAAACCTACTTGATTGTATGTATATGTTGTTGGATGTATTTTATTTTATGTCATTCTGTGTAGAAGCAAAGTATGTTTCAGAATAAGTATTTAGCATTTTCATTTCTTAAGCTTATGTGGTTTGTTGGTTTATTTTTAATTTTGTTTTGAAATTTAGAGCTGTTAGTGTAGTCTATGATCTGTTAGTGTAGTAGCTGTTACTGTGGTTTAGAAAGTTCCACAAATAAAAAAGTACTTGAACAAATTAGTAGCTGTTCTGTAGTCTATGATCGGTTTTTGCTTTGAATTGTTGTTTCTTTGTAACCATTGTTGATTGTTATATTTTAGTTATTGCTGAAATAATCAATATCTTTATAACCACTCTCCAGCCAAACCATAGTACCATGGCTATAGCAAAAACATGTAATACAAGCAAAATAAAATTTAGTTAACTTTGAAATAATGACATCTCAAGAATAGTATCACATAATATACGGGATCTTCATTTTATAATTAAATTTTTACTAAAACATATCATTATCAAATTCATTAATGTACTTTAATGATCAATTCAGTTGTAAACATATGTCCAATTATATTATATTATATTGAATTCTCAATATTTTAAAAATCAATGAATATCAAGGTAATTTTCGGATACAAAATCAATGCATCAATGCAATTATATTATTATATTATATTTATATATTTTAAAATTAATAGTTCTTCCGTCCTAAAAAGTATGAGCCACTTATTTTTACACGTATTTCAATATGTTCGATTGAGGTACTTATAAATAACATTTTTTTATTTTTAAATCAGATGATCTTTTTTTTGGAACGGAAGTAGTATCAATTAACAACATACTATAAATAAAATTCATATAAATTATATTGCATAAAATATTTAGTTTTAAAAATGGAGGTATCGCTAGGCGATACGAGAAACCTTAAAACCAAAAACTTAACATGGAGCTTTTATGAAATTTACTCAAAATTATGTAAAAATTGATTTTTTATAATATGTAAATCAAATACTCCTAGAAATTCCTTCGGAGAAAATCTGCTTATTTGAAATTTTATATACTACACTTTCTTTAAAGTCCTATATATCATGTATATTTTTAAAATCACGTATATTATTTTTAAATTAGTATTCGATACAAACAAATTCATATTATAACTTTTTAAAGTTAATTTACACAATTGTTAGTATATAATATTTAATATTAAAAATCGAGGTATCGCCGGAGGCCATGCCAAGAAGTATTGTAACTAAATTTTAAATGAATATAAAACTGTTGTGCTGATTGTTATTGAATTATAATTCAAAAAGATGAATTATCAATATTTGAGTATCAATGTTCTTTTCGGATTCAAATTAAATTCAATGTATCAATCCAAATATATTATTATATTATATTTATATATTTTAAAATTAATACTCCCTCCATCCCAAAAAGTATGAGCCACTTCTTTTTGCTTCCATTTCAATGTGCTCGACTGCATATAGATATTATTTTTTATTTTATATTTTGTATAAAAATATAGGATCTATGTTTTAATAAAAAAAATTTAATAACTGAAAAAGAATTATTTACAATCATTTTCATTTAATATATAACCCCAACTAATTTAACAACATATTTTTTTAATGAATTGATTTTCACTAAAACTAAAAATTTAGGATTAAATGTAATTAGGAAAGTAAATTACTAACATACATAAAAAATAAAATTTTGATAAAGCCATAGCGAAGCGTGCAAAAATACTAGTATATATATATATATATATATATATATATATATATATATATATATATATATATATATATATATACTATTATAAGCGAAACATGGTATAATTGGTTGGTTGGTCGGTCGGTTAACACCTTCCCAAAAAGTTTGTTAACACTTTCCAAAAAATAAAAAATAAATTAAAATGCATATAAAATTTTATTTTGCAAAAAATAAACAACATATTTTAGTTAATAACAAACTCTTCTAATTATACTCCAATTAATATTCAATTACATACTCTTTCAATTATATTTGAATTAAAATCACATATTTATTAACAAATTTACAAAAAATTATAAATCAACAAAGTGAAAACAAACTAAAACTATATATAAACGATAAAATTTTCACACAATTGCAAATTAATATTAAATTCTATTTAGACAAGTATTACATTATAGATGATTATAGAATCATAATTTGAATATAATTATATCAACAAAAATTTGAATCTAAGTATATACGATACTTCCATTTATCTATACTATTCTATTATAAGCAAAACAAGGTATATTTGGTTAGTTGGTTGGTTTGTTGGTTAATGCCTTCCAGAAAAATTATCACTTTCCTAAGTAAAAAGTTAAAAAATTATATTAAAAATATAATTAAAAGAGTTGTTAGTCACAGAGGTATGCCTGAATACATCTAATAACAAGCCTAAGTTGTTTGTAATGCTATGCATTACTTACATGACCTCTTAACTGAGGGAACCTCTAGTTGTAGAGTTTCTACTTGTTTTGTACTTGTAATAGGCATCAAATTCTAGCTGTGTAACTGTACCTATTAAGTCAAGAATAATGCTTGAAAGAAGTTCCAAGGTTCATGCCTCAAGCAAGGAGATAAAGACTGCCAAATAATCACAGTTGGGATTTGAAGAAATGAAGAATTTGCCTAAGTACCAATTCGAGAAGTACATTTGTCTATTCGAGAAGTCTAGCATTCGAGAAGTCAGGGGTTCGATATCTCAAAAGACACTATTCGATATCTCTGAATACACTGTTCGATATCTCATTCGATATCTCAGAGATTCGATATGTCTATTACTCTGTTCGAGAACTCAAGGAGTCAACAGGTCAAAGGTGATATTCGAGTTCTCAAAAGGGTCAACAAGTCAAAGCTACATTCGATATCTCA
The DNA here is from genome assembly GCA_036435485.1 of Saposhnikovia divaricata. NCBI lineage: Eukaryota > Viridiplantae > Streptophyta > Magnoliopsida > Apiales > Apiaceae > Saposhnikovia > Saposhnikovia divaricata. The sequence continues at coordinate 108,682,597 of CM071599.1, read as the reverse complement.
AAGACTCAAGATGCTATTCGACATCTCAGGGATTCAATATGTCAAAATGCTCTATTCGATATCTCAAGGACTCCCAGAAAAGTGCTATTCGAGAGAAGTGATTCGATATGTCAATATAACACTATTCGAGAACTCAGAGTTATCGATTAAGTCAATTCTAGTTCTCGAATCACTCACTTAGCCACTTCTCGAATACATTCTTGAAGACAAAATACTGAAGAATTGTACAAGTCAGAAACCTGCAACAAGCTAAGATGCTTTATTTGACTATGTACTATAAAGCATGTTGGAAAGCCTACAAAGAAGCTTGGAGAGATAAGTCAGGGGACAAGGAGCTAAAGAAGTGGATCTGAACAGGCTTTGCAAAGTCAAATCTGTAGCCGTTTGGACTCTTACTCAAATGAGATAGACAGACTGGAAAGTATTTTGTTTACCTACCTTATTTGTAGTAAGTAGGTGTATCCATGTCTATAAGGATACAACCTCACTTCCTTAGCAGATAAGTTTTTGAAAAACATCACAAGAAGTATCTCTCTGAGTAAAACGAAGCTGAGAATACTATCATTTGTATTCACAGATTGTAGCAAAATCTTTATCTAATAAAATATTAGATTAAAGTGATATTGTGTTGTGTTTGTCTTTGTTATCCGCACTTACATATCTCACACACTCAACAAATATCTTGCTGCAAAGATTCAAGAATGAAGAAAAGTTCAAGAATCCATTCACCCCCCCTCTGTATTCTTTTACTGTATTCAATACTCAACAAGTGGTATCAGAGCAGGTTGTTTAATCCAAACAGAAAGCGATCATGAGTTCGAATACACCAAAGACTACAGGTACGGTAAAGGTCCCTAAGTTCGACAAAGAGAATTACAACCTCTGGAAAATAAAAATGCTGTTGTTCATCAAAGCTGCCAATTCTCTCTACCCTGACATCCTCAAGAATGGTCCATTTGTACCACAACAAGAAATTGCTGAATCTACAGCGGGCACAATAGTCATTCCTAGATCATATGTTCCAAAAGAGCCATCCAAATGGACGGACTCAGAGAAGGAAAAGGTTGCCCTAGACAGTCATCTCATGTTGCTGATCATAGACTCCATGGATATGTCGATGTTTGCCAACATAGCATCATGCAAGACAGCCAAGGACATGTGGAACCACATCGAGGTGTTATGTGAAGGGACAGAGGAGGTAAGAGAGAATAGGAAACAGATACTGGTCACACAGTATGAGGCTTTCATGGCACAGTCCAAAGAAAGTATTACTGATATGTTTGAGAGATTTCACAAGCTGGTGACTGAGCTTCAAATGAATGGGAAGGTTTACAGAACTAAGGAATTAAACATGAAGTTTCTACTATCTGCACCAAACCATCTAGAGCAAAGGGTCATATCTCTAAGAGAAAGAGATTTGAAGAAAGTCACATATGATGTGCTCTATGGGGTTTTAAAGACTCACGAGCTTGAGCTGCTTCAGAAGAGGGCTATCCAAGCCAACCAAGGCAGAATGATAAACACATCTTGTGCCTTGATTGTCAACAAATCTGTTCAAGACCTGGAAGCATCTACAAGTCAGCTGAGAATAGAAGAGATAGTAGATGATGAAGAAACTGAAAAAGAAGTGACTGAACCTATTGATGAAAAGGAAGAAGATGAGTTCTACACTCTTGAAGAGTTGGATGCCATGGAAAACACTTCATATGCTTTTATGGCTAGAAAATTTCCAAACATCAGATTTAAGAGGAATCAGCCCTTCAAGCCTAGATCTCAAAATCCTTCATTCAACAAGAGCAAGGCACCTGTGAAAGCAAACAAAAACAGATTCAAAACCAGCTATGTGGATAGGTCATCTGTGAGATGTTATAGATGCAATGACCTAGGGCATTTTGCCAGTGAATGCAAGAAGCCTAAAAAGAAGGATAAGGAGTTTCTTGAGCTTGAAGCTAAGTATGAGGCTCTGCTAAAGAAGCATACACCAGGTAAGGCCTACATAGCTGAAGGGAAGTGTTGGGATGATTCTGATAGTGATGGAGAAGAACAAGAATTCTGCAACTATGCCTTGATGGCCAACTCCAAGGAAGAACCATCTGCATCAGACTCTCAGGTACCATCCCTCACTACCATATACATGTCTGTTTCTGAATACAAATCTATGGTTGAACAACTATCTGTTGAGATGTTTAATATTCATACTAGTATGACTGTTGCTAATGAAGAAATTGCTAAACTGTCTACTAAGAATGAACTGTTGAACAAAAGAAATGAGGAACTAGAACTAACTGCTATGCAAGTAGAAAACCTTAAACAAGAAATTGAATATCTAAAGAATAAGGTTCTATGTGCTAGTCAAGTTAAGAAAGCTCTTAGGGATGAACTTGCTGAGAATGAATTTAAATTGAAAACATTTAAGAATTCATCTAGTCTATTGCAGTCCTACCATGAGAAAAATCTAGCTAGACCTAAGGCTGCCATTGGACTTGATTATGACACTCTTAAACAGAGGAAAGGCTATGCAGTCATTGAAGATGACATTGTTGTTCAAAAGGAAGTGCCTCAGGTTTTGAAAAAGACTAAGACCCCAATATTTAAAACACCAACACTTGAGATTGATGAGGATGCCTTACTCATTAAGCAAATGTTGGATGATGAAGATAAGGCACAATCAAATGAACAACAAGCATCCTCTAAGAGTGAGAATGTCAAAACCAAAGCCAAGGAGCTAGTAGGAGGTAGACCTAGACCTGAGAAATTTGTGAAGTTTGTTTCAGCTGGGAATAACGAGTTTGAGAAGAAAGTGGCTAAAAAGAAACAAAACAGGAATGACAAATTGGGGATTAACAAGGACAACAACTATGCTTATGTGCCAAATGCCCCTAGGAAAGTTTGTCAAAATTGTTCTAGCACTAATCATTTAACTCATGCATGCAAGAAACCATCTGGTAGTGTTGCTAAACCATTCTATGATTGCTCTGTGCCTTTAAGACATAGAGACTCTCCTTTCTGTGATAAACTTGATTGTATGCCATGTAACATGAATGTAATGACTAGTTGTTTTAATTTGAGAAGACAATTCATGGAAGGTTGCATCAGTCACAATGTTCACACACACTATACAAGAACAAAGTCTTCAAGTCCTCCTAAAGTTAAGAAGGTACCTATGTCACCTAAGTCTAAGAACCCTGATTCTAAGACTTCTAACAGTGACAAGAAGACTAACATCAAGAAAATTGATAAGCATGCTGTTTATGATAAAGCTGTTGGTAAGCCACATGGACCCAAACTTGTTTGGGTACCAAAGGAGAAGTAATAACTTTGTGTTTGCAGGGCAAAGAAAGTGAAAAGAAGGTCATGTGGATTTTGGACAGTGGATGCTCAAACCATATGACTGGTGATATGGCCCTGCTATCACAGTATGAGGAGAAGGCTGGCCCAATGGTTGCTTTTGGAGATGACAGCATTGGAAACACATTGGGATATGGCAAGTTGGAAATTGGAAATGTCATCATTGAAAATGTAGCACTGGTCAAGGGGCTCAAGCACAATCTACTGAGTGTTGGTCAATTTACTGACAAAGGCTTCAAAGTGAATTTTGACAAAGATGAATGTTTGATCACCCACAAGAAGACTGGTGACTTTGCTCTATCTGGAGTAAGGAAAGGAAGCCTATTTGTAGCCAATATGAACTCTGCAAATAAGGACAAAATTTGTTGCTTTTACTCAAAAGCATCAAATGAAGATAGTTGGCTGTGGCACAAGAAGCTATCACACTTGAACTTCAAAGGCATTAATTCTCTAGTCAAAAGGGAGTTAGTGAGAGGCATGCCCACACTTGAATTCTGTCAAGAAGGAGTGTGTGAGGCTTGTCAAAAAGGAAAAATGAAAAGATCAAGCCACAAGTCAAAGACAGTGACATCAATAACCAAGCCCCTACAACTAATTCATATGGACTTGTTTGGGCCTCTCAATATTGTGTCACTAGGAAGGAAGAAGTATGCTCTAGTGATGGTTGATGATTTCACAAGGTAAACATGGGTAGAATTTCTGGCATCAAAGGATGAGGCTCCACAAGTAATCATTGAGCATATAAAGAAAATTGACAAGGAAGCAAAGGCCAACAATGCAAGTGTGATTGCATTAAGAAGTGATAATGGAACAGAGTTCAGAAATGCCATGCTTGAAGCATTCTGCAAAGAGAATGGTATTTCTCAACAATTCTCAGCTCCAAGGACTCCAAAACAAAATGGAGTTGTTGAGAGAAAGAATAGAACTCTGATTGAGGCTGCTAGAACAATGTTACTTGATGCAAAGATGCCTACATGTTTCTGGGCTGAGGCTGTGAGCACTGCATGCTATATCCAAAACAGAACCCTCATCAACAAAAACACTGGAAAGATACCTTACAACTTGATGACTGGAAAGAAACCTACTCTAAAGTATGTTCATACTTTTGGAAGCAAATGCTTTGTGTTAAAAGACAATTCAGAATATGTTGGAAAGTTTGATGCAAAAGCATTTGAAGGAATTTTTCTTGGCTACTCTAAGGAAAGAATTGCATACAAAGTTTATGTCATCAGTCAAAAGAAAGTTATGGAAAGCACAGATGTGACATTTGATGACAGCAAACTACCTGGATTAGAAGAAGACAATGATGAAGATAGAGATCCTTTGAAGTTTGACAATCTAGATGATTCTGATGAGGAGATTGAAACTGAATTTGAGCCCACAATCCAACAAACTCAAGTGAATGAAGAACCTGTGTCAATCAACAATGAAGAAACAAGCATCCAAGACACACCTGTATTTAGTGGCAACTTCACAGGGGGAGGAAATGTAAATGATCATGATCTGGATGATGAAGCAACATCAAGGCTGAGAAATCAATCTGAACATACAAGGAAATGGGATAGATCACATACTGCAGATCAGATAATTGGAGATCCAAATACAGGAGTGAGGACAAGGAGAGCAACTCTAAATGAATGTCTCTATGGTTGCTTTCTATCCCAAGTTAAGCCTAAGAAACTTGATGATGCATTGTTGGATCCTGATTGGATAATTGCTATGCAAGAGGAGCTAAATCAATTTGAAAGAAGCAAAGTATGGGAATTTGTGCCTGCACCAAAGGATAGAACCATTGTTGGAACAAAATGGGTTCTAAGGAATAAGATGGATGAAAATGGTGTAGTCATAAGAAACAAAGCAAGGTTGGTTGCAAAAGGATACTCTCAACAAGAAGACATTGACTATGATGGGACTTTTGCCCCTGTTGCTAGACTAGAGGCCATCAGAATTTTCTTGGCATTTGCTGCACATTCTAATTTCAAGGTTTATCAAATGGATGTCAAGAGTGCATTTCTAAATGGGGAGTTGGATGAAGAAGTATATGTGCAACAGCCACCTGGCTTTGAGGATCCACAATTCCCTCACTTTGTCTACAGATTGCTTAAAGCATTGTATGGACTTAAGCAAGCTCCTAGGGCATGGTATGACACACTATCACAATTTCTACTGGAGAATCAATTCACTAGAGGCACACTGGACAAGACACTGTTTTACAAGAAACATGGTGATGATATTATCTTAGTTCAAATCTATGTGGATGATATCATATTTGGCTCTACAAATGAGAAGCTGTGTGAGAAATTCTCTAAGCTCATGCAGAGCAGATATGAGATGAGTATGATGAGAGAATTAACATTCTTTCTTGGGCTGCAAGTTAGTCAAAGGAAGGATGGCATTTTTATAAGTCAAACCAAATACATCAAGGATCTATTGAAGAAGTTTGACTTAGAATACTGCTCACCTGCAAAGACTCTCATGGCCACTTCCACCAAGTTAGATGAAGATGTTAAGGGCAAGAAGGTAAATATTTCAATCTACAGAGGCATGGTTGGTTCTCTACTCTACCTCACTGCTAGTAGGCCAGACATCATGTTTGCAACATGCTTGTGTGCAAGGTTTCAATCAAATCCAAAGGAATCACATATGACAGAAATAAAGAGGATTTTTAAATATCTGAAGGGCACACCAAACTTGGGGTTATGGTATCCTAAGGACACAGGGTTCAATCTGGTTGGTTATTTTGATGCTGATTATGCTGGATGCAGAGTGGATAGGAAAAGCACCTCAGGTAGCTGCCAGTTTCTTGGACAAAGGTTAGTCTCTTGGTACAGCAAGAAACAACAATCTGTGTCAACTTCCACAGCTGAAGCTGAGTACATAGCTGCTGGAAGTTGCTGTGCTCAAGTGCTTTGGATCAGAAACCAACTTAGAGATTATGGACTTGTGTTGGAAAGAATTCCAATCATGTGTGACAACACAAGTGCAATCTCTATAGTTTCCAATCCTGTCAATCATTCTAGGACAAAGCACATTGACATCAGATATCACTTCATAAGGGAGCATGCAACTAATGGAACCATTGAGTTACATTATGTTTCCACAGAAAAACAACTAGCTGACATATTCACTAAGCCATTAGATGAAGCCACCTTCACAAGGTTGGTTAGTGAGATTGGAATGCTGAATTCTTCAAATTCTGGCTAAGTGAATATATCAACTAGATTGTTGCAACAGTAAATACTTACTTTATCAAATGCTCAATATTTTTGAAGTAAGTATTGGCTGGAGTATGATTTATAAATATTCTATAATGCTGCATATGTTGAAAATCATACATCTTTAGCTTGAAATTTCTATGAAATTTTGAGAGAATCACTATTTAATTTGGTAGAATATTCTTCAGTGAATATTTCTAGTAAATTTTAAAAGATAGTGAAAATTGAATTTTATGAGTGAAAAGTATAGTTCGATAAGTCAGACTTCTCGAATGGTTCATTGTTATGTCATGGCTCGAGTTCTCGAATAGGTTTATCTAGAACCCTCTTGAGTTCTCGAATAGTGTCTTTCGGAGAAATCGAATAGCACACTCTGAGTTCTCGAATAGAGTATTTTAGTTCTCTAGTGATGGAGTTCTCGAATACTTTATTTGAGTTATCGAATCATTTGAAAAGGCTGATTTTTCGCTGACACTTAATTACTTTTTGGATTTATATTCAAAATTTCATTTCGCTCATAAAAACATATTTTATTTAGCTTAGAATTATTTTCTGAGTTAAATAACTGCCAGCTGTGAGTTACAAACTGCCTGAGATATCGAATAAGCCATTCTTAACTTATCGAATAGTTGTTTTATACTTCTCGAATGACTTGTTGATACAGATCATATATCTAATCGACAACTCAGGTTATTCATATATATACAATTTCACAACTATTCAACTCATTTCGTTCGATTTCTCAAGCATCTAAACTCCTAAAACCTCTGAAAACCCTAACTGCGAATTTCTTCTTCAACCTTAATTCTCTTTTCTTCTCTATCCAAATGGAAAACACTCAACTCACCATACCATCTCAAACCAATTTCATCGCAATTACCAGTGATGTGGAAGCACCAAATACTAATTTCAAGTGCTTTGTTCGATGGTTGTCCGAATCTTACATCAAGGGTGCACTCTCAGCCAACCCAACCCTGTACCTAGACTTATTAGAACAATTCTGGAGGACAGCTACTGTGGAGGTCATCGCCCTTGAGAATGCTATCACCTCATATGTTGTCTACTGCAAGATTCAAGGCGAGGATATTACTATCACTATCGCAGACATGAATCAAGCCTTGGATTTGCAGCAAGAGGCATATGACTCCCTGGCCACCGATGCTGAGTTGGAAGAATTCATTGAATTTATCAACTACTCCGACGCTATTAAACTTGGGAAGTTGAATAGGAAGTACTTGAGAAAAGAATGGAGCTATGTTTTTGCTACACTCCTTCAAGTATTCACTGCAAGGAAATCGAGCTTTGACCAGATTAGTACACCTGTGCAGCAGCTTGCCTATGCCTTGGCTCATGGGAGAAAGATAGATGTTGGACATATCATCTTACAGGAGCTATATGTTGGTGTATACTGAAAATATTTATTTAAAGTATATACATTTATTTCTGGCCCAGTTTTATTGAGAATCATTTAAATGTTTACATGCTATCTAATATTATATATTGTGGACAATCTAGTATCAAATGGGATACAGAATATTAGATTGTTAAATACGGTTTATATAATATAATAAGGTTCACAACACAGGTGGTATTGGACAATCCACTGGTATGGCTGTAGTATTATTTAGAATAGTTTATATTGACTATTAAATAATACTAGTATACTTTGTGTGTATTGAACATGATCAAATTTAGAATTGTTCCCTTATACTGATTAAGAAGGTGAACTAAGATTCTATGTTATTATTAATGCTTAGGTTCTTAATCCGGATATAATAATTGACACGTGTATATTATTTACATGCTTTGATTTATATATGAAATAATTCTTATGAATTAAATCATTATATTTTGGGTGATGGAATAATATATATGGTGCATATTATTTATTGAAGGAATCCATGTCCTGATAATATTCGGGTTAATGATGTCCCCTTGAAAGCTCAAAAAGATTTAATTATGTGAAACCCTGCAGGTGGATTTATTCCGGCATAATTAAATAAAGGTTGAGTGGATGATCAAGGATAAAAGATATTAATTAAATGAATTATCAGTAATTTATTTAATTAATGGACATGCGATATTTTAAACATGGGGAATTTAATAAGCAAATAATATTGGAACCGAATTAATTAATTAAATTACTGTATTAGGAAAGGCAGTGCAAATATTAATTCTTTAGTGGATTGAATTAATATTAAATGACATTGGGCTGGGCTCGGAATGTCATTGGGAGGCCTAACCTAATTATCCATGATCCCTATTGTAGCCCTATATATATTCTTATTCTCTTCTTGCTAGGGTTGGTCGAAAAAATTTTGTAACCACCCAAGAGCAAGAAGAGAGGTTAACTTGAGAAGGCGAAGGCCACACTTCGCTCAAGGGAATTTGGGAATACAATAGAAGAGCGTGGAATCAACCGTTAACAAGGTGACTTTTCTATTCGTACTCGTTAATTTATTGTATCAAAAATCGCAATGCCAAGATTTGATTGTCCCAACAATTGGCATCAAGAGCTAGGTTCAATGGTTCTGCGATTTTTGATACGATGTCCATGTCGTAATTATATATGCATGTATATAGTGGTAGGCTTGTATATTCTGTTTTGCAGGTTGTTATCCACTATTATGGCCATGTGTATTTTAATTATGTGTTTGGATCCCATGTGGTTTAATCGTGGTTAATTTTTGTTTGGTTTCCCCGTGGTTTATTGTGGTTGTAAAACACGAGGGTTGATCGTGTTAATAGATTTTGCAAAATTAGTTTTGTATTAGATCTATTTTTTTTGTAATTGTTTGATGGATTTTGTATAAATCCGGGTATTTTGTAACAATTACGAGCGATCGGAAATCAAAACGGAGAAAAGAATTTGTTCCGCTGCGAAACTTTGATGGGGCTTGCTATTACTGTTGAATGAACAGCCATGAGTCGAAGAAACAAGTCTGGCGACAGAAACAGAGGAAGAGCAGCGCGTGAAAAAAAAAATGGTCAAGGGCTGTAACGCAGGTCTGACCTGCGTTACAGGTATATTTGGGATGTAACGCAGACAGCTCCTGCGCAACATCCAATACTGATGTGTAACGCAAGCAGGAGTTGCGCAACAGCAGTTTTTGGCAAAAAAAAATTTTATAGCAGAATACAGGGCTGGAATTTTTTTTTTCAAGGGGCCATAATAGTGGAAAATTTTATTTTAATTTTTTCCACTGATTTTGATTATTGATTTAATTAATTATGTTGTGTGTGTTGTAAATTATGTGTGTAATTATTTTTTAATTGCATGTTTAACATAATTAGGACGACATGGACATAGTATTTATTTATTATGCTTTAATCATAAATAGCATGCTGGTATGTTATGTGTTTTGTGTATTTTGATACATGTGGACTGCGATTAAATAACATATGGTGATGCATGCTAGATAAAATACCTCAATTTTTAATAAAAAATTCTAAGTGGGTGAGGGAATTAATTAGGAATTAAATCCCACGGTCTCCATTATTTTGTATGTAATATAACCTTTTAAATAATGTAGATGGTATATATGATCACCCATCGTGGCATACCATTTACGGTATTATTAAAAGGTTGTGGAAATTACTAGAACAAAATTCTTAAATTAAATTACGAATATTGAAAGGTATATAGATTACCCTAACGTGACGTACCAAGTTTCATAGAATTCGTAACGAAAATTGAATACTCTTTTGATGTTGACTATGGAAAATTCTGTCTAGGAATCGGGTATTAAGCGAGGCCGTTGTGACTCCTCCGAGACCTGGGAATTATCCATTAATATATCAAACGGATGTATTCGGTTTTTAAGTAATTTAAGATTTAATAATGGTATACACTTAGCTATGAAAAATAATATATAGTCCACCCTAACGTGGCGTATTATTTAGTAATAGGACCGAAGTAATATTTAAACGAATTTAAGTGGTATATATGTCACCCATCGTGGCGTACCAGATACTTATGGTGTTTAAACATTAGTGCATTAATTTTAATTAATTGTTAGAGGAAACCAATAGGTCTTAAGATTTGTGCAACTCTCTGATTATGTGTTACATGTATGATTCTCAGGATTAGATCATCATGGGCTTTAATCCACTATTCACCATACTTAAGGATAAAAACTTACTGGACTGAACTATATTGAATGGAAACGTAATTTGGACATAGTGTTGACTGCTGAGGAGTACAAATTTTGTACTTATGAACCCAAGCCAGATCAGCCTGCTGAAGATGCTCCTGAAAGTGAGAAGGAGTATTATAAGCGGTGGGTTAAGGCTGATGAGATGTCGCGATGTTACATTCTAGCAGCAATGTCGGGTGTTTTGCAGCATCAGCATCAGGCTATGGCCACTGCTTCAGATATGCTCTTTAATCTCAAGGAACTTTTTGGGGAATAGAATAGGGCTGCTAGGCAAGTAGCAATGAAGGCTTTAATGAAGACTCAAATGGCTGAAGGAACACCTGTAATGTAAGGGATCATGTTCTCAGGATGATGTCTCATCTGAATGAGATGGAGATCCTTGGTGCTGATATTGATGGGGAAACCCAGATCGATATCATCCTTGTGAGTCTGCCCAAAAGTTTTGAGCAGTTCCGCTTGAATTACACCATGAACAAAAGGATGTATAGTCTCGCGGAACTTCTGACAGAACTTCAGGCAGCAGAAGGACTCTTTAAGCAGAATGTTTAAGTGAATGTGGCTGAGAAAGCTTCTTCCTCTAAGCCGAAAGGCAAGAAGAAGAAAAAGGTTCAGACACAGAAAGCTGGAAAGGTTGCTAATGCAGTGGGAGTTCAAGGTGCTGTGAAAAAGCCTAAGGGCAAGTGCTTCAGGTGCAAGCAGTCAGGTCACTGGAAACAGGATTGTCCTCTTCCTAAGAAGACAAACAATACTGATATGTCTCTTTCTCTAGTTACAGAAACATATATAGCGGCTATATCTACGAACACTTGGTGTGTAGATACAGGAGCCACTGACCATGTTTGTAACTCTATGCAGGGGTTCCAGCAATCCAGAATGCTTAGAGATGGCGAGATATATGTGTTCATGGGAGATGCTACGAAAGTAGCAGTAGTTGCAGTTGGAATAATTACATTATCTTTTGGCGATGATAGGATTTTGGTTTTGAACAATTGTCTTTATGTACCTTCGTTTAGAAGGAATTTAATTTCGGTTTCTAAACTTGCCATGGATGGTTATAATGTTTGTTTGGATCGTAATGTTTCTATTATGATGAATAAACGAGTTATATGTTCTGGTACATTGCAAGACAATTTATATATTATTAATCCTATCCAACCAATGCTGCAACATAAGGAAACTAATAACATTCTTTCTATCTCAAATAAAAGAAAGAAACCTTCTGAATTGAACCAAACATATCTTTGGCACTTAAGATTAGGTCATATTAACTTGAGGAGGATTCAAAGACTGGTAGTAGATGGGCCATTAGGCTCGTTGGCAGTGGAGCCATTTCCAGTTTGTGAATCCTGCTTGGAAGGTAAGATGACTAATAGGCCTTTTAAAGCAAAGGGGAATAGAGCCAAAGAAGTGTTAGAATTGGTTCATACTGATTTATGTGGACCTATGAGTATCCAAGCAAGAGGAGGTTATGAGTATTTTGTCATTTTCATTGACGATTATTCTAGATATGAGTACATTTATTTGTTGCGCCGTAAGTCTGAGTGCTTTGAAAAATTCAAAGAGTACAAAGCAAGTGTGGAGAAGCGACATCTTGGAAAATGTATCAAGTCACTACGATCAGATCGTGGTGGCGAATACTTGCTTGGAGAATTTAGGGAATATTTATCAGAAAATGGGATCACATCCCAGTTGTCTGCACCTGGCACACCTCAGCAGAATGGTGTAGCAGAGAGAAGGAATCAGACACTTTTAGAAAGTGTTAGATCGATGATGAGTTATTCAGACTTACCCAAGTCGTTTTGGGGATATGCTATAGAAACAGCGGCTTACCTTCTAAACTTGGTACCTTCTAAGTCGGTTCCCAAGACTCCAATAGAATTGTGGACTGGCTGCAAACCAAGTCTAAGACATATTCGGATTTGGGGTTGTCCAGCACATGTGCTGAACAAGAACGCGACCAATTTAGAATCTCGTACAGAAGTAAGGCTGTTTGTAGGCTATCCCATGGGAACGAAAGGTTATTAATTTTATAGTCCTAGGGATCGAGATATCATTGTTAGCACCAATGCTAGATTCTTAGAAGAAGACTATATAATGAACCATAAACCCATGAGTAGTATCGTTTTAGAGGAACTAGTGGGAGGGACAGATAATCCCCAAGTGCCAATAGTACAAGTAGAACAGCCACAAGAAAATGCACAACTTAACACTAATACTGCACCAGTGCCTTGTCGAAGTGGGAGGGTTGTTCAACAACCAGAAAGATTCATGTTTTTGGGAGAGTCCTCGGACTTGGTCTCTGGCGAACATGATGAGGATCCCAGGACATACGAAGAGGGACTTCTAGATAAAGATGCAGAACTATGGCAAAAGGCAATGGAATCTGAGATGGAATCTATGTATTCCAATCAAGTTTGGGAGCTCGTGGAACCACCCAAAGGTGTAAAACCCATTGGATGTATGTGGATCTACAAGAAGAAAAGAGGATCTGACAAAAAGGTGAAAGCCTGGAAAGCACGACTTGTTGCGAAAGGGTATACTCAGAAAGAAGGGATCGATTATGAGGAAACCTTTTCGCCGGTTGTTATGCTTAAGTCGATCCGGATTCTTTAATCTATATCAACTCATCTCGATTATGAGATTTGGCAAATGGATGTCAAGACAGCTTTCCTTAATGGAAGTCTTGAGGAAACCATCTATATGCAACAACCAAAAGGATTCATTAAGGAAGGCCAAGAGCATCTTGTTTGTAAGCTTTAGAGGTCTATTTATGGACTAAAGCAAGCTTCTAGGGACTGGAATATTCGTTTTGATCAGGCAGTCCAGTCATATGGATTTGATCAAAGTCCAAGCGAATCATGTGTGTATAAGAGAAGTGAGGGTGATGCAGTGGTTTTTCTAGTACTGTATATAGATGACATTTTACTCATTGGAAACAGTGTTAAGATGTTGTCATCAGTAAAGGCATGGTTGTTCAAACAATTTGAAATGAAGGACTTAGGTGAAGCGGCATACATCCTTGGGATCAAAGTAATAAGGGATCGCAAGAAAAGGATGTTGGCTTTATCTCAAGAGCCCTACATTGATGAAGTATTAGCTCGTTTTAACATGCAAAACTCTAAGAAAGGTTTTCTACCTTTTAAGCATGGAGTGGCTCTATCCAAGGAGCAGTGTCCTTCGACACCTACGGATATAGAGAGCATGAAAGCAGTTCCTTATGCTTCAGCATGTGGAAGCTTAATGTATGCTATGTTATGTACGAGGCTTGACATCTGCTTTGCTGTAGGCATGGTTAGTAGATATCAGTCGAACCCAGGTCAGGAACATTGGAGTGCAGTAAAAACTATACTCAAGTACCTGAGAAGGACTAAAGAGTATATGTTAATTTACAAGGCCTCAGATCTATTTCCTTTGGAATATACTGATTCAGATTTTCAATCAGATAGGGATACGAGGAAATCAACCTCGGGATATGTTTTTACTTTGGGAGGTGGAGCCGTTATATGGAGGAGTGTAAAGCAGAAATGCATTGCAGACTCTACCATGGAAGCCGAGTACGTGGCGGCGTCTGAGGCTGCAAAGGAGGTTGTATGGTTCAGGAACTTCCTTTTGGACTTGGATGTGGTACCTAATTTGCCTAGGAGCTTGACAGTGTATTGTGATAACACTGATGCTGTGGCAAATTCGAAGGAACCGCGAGATCACAAAGCAGCTAAACATATTGAACGTAAGTATCATCTCATACAAGGAATCGTAAAGCGAGGAGATATAGTTGTGGCTCACATATCATCAGAAGACAACCGGGCAGATCCTTTCACAAAGAGCTTGCCAGCCAAAGTTTTTGACAGGCATGTGGAAGCGATAGGAGTCAGATGGATAGACACATAGTTTTTTTTGTGTAATAGTGGATTAAATAAACACTGATATACTCATAGAATATTTTGAGTATAAGTGGGAGATTGTTGGTGTATACTGAAAATATTTATTTAAAGTATATACATTTATTTCTGGCCCAGTTTTATTTAGAATCATTTAAATGTTTACATGCTGTCTAATATTATATATTGTGGACAATCTTGTATCAAATGGGATACAAAATATTAGATTGTTAAATACGGTTTATATAATATAATAAGGTTCACAGCACAGGTGGTATTGGACAATCCACTGGTATGGCTGTAGTATTATTTAGAATAGTTTATATTGACTATTAAATAATACTAGTATACTTTGTGTGTATTGAACAGGATCAAATTTAGAATTGTTCCCTTATACTGATTAAGAAGGTGAACTAAGATTCTATGTTATTATTAATGTTTAGGTTCTTAATCCGGATATAATAATTGACACGTGTATATTATTTACATGCTTTGATTTATATATGAAATAATTCTTATGAATTAAATCATTATATTTTGGGTGATGGAATAATATATATGGTGCATATTATTTATTGAAGGAATCCATGTCCTGATAATATTCGGGTTAATGATGTCCCCTTGAAAGCTCAAAAAGATTTAATTATGTGAAACCCTGCAGGTGGATTTATTCCGGCATAATTAAATAAAGGTTGAGTGGATGATCAAGGATAAAAGATATTAATTAAATGAATTATCAGTAATTTATTTAATTAATGGACATGCGATATTTTAAACATGGGGAATTTAATAAGCAAATAATATTGGAACCGAATTAATTAATTAAATTACGGTATTAGGAAAGGTAGTGCAAATATTAATTCTTTAGTGGATTGAATTAATATTAAATGACATTGGGCTGGGCTCGGAATGTCATTGGGAGGACTAACCTAATTATCCATGATCCCTATTGTAGCCACCTACTCAACCACTATCCTGCAAACATTATGAAACCAGTACTTGAAGATTTCAAAGACTCAATTTTGTTTGAAGAATTGGATGCTATGGCAGAAATAATAAAAGCTATGGATGAGAATACATGGAAGGAGAAAGAAAGAAGACAAAAAGCATATGATGATTTGCAAGCCAAAGCTATGGAAAGGGAAACAAATGACAATGGCTAGTACTTCATCATAGGCTGTAAGATTACTCACCCTATAGTTCTATCCACATTGCTAATCAAAATTCATACATGTACTGTCAAGTTTTATCTTTATGTATGTTAGGCTTGTTATCAGACATGAAATTGTGACTAAGGGTCTTACTCACAATATGGGGGAGATTGTTTGTCACAGAGGCATGCCTGAATACATCTAATAACAAGCCTAAGTTGTTTATAATGCTATGCATTACTTACATGACCTCTTTAACTGAGGGAACCTCTAGTTGTAGAGTTTCTACTTGTTTTGTACTTGTAATAGGCATCAAATTCTAGCTGTGTAACTGTACCTATTAAGTCAAGAATAATGCTTGAAAGAAGTTCCAAGGTTCATGCCTCAAGCAAGGAGATAAAGGCTGCCAAATAATCACAGTTGGGATTTGAAGAAATGAAGAATTTGCCTAAGTACCAATTCGAGAAGTACATTTGTCTATTCGAGAAGTCTAGCATTCGAGAAGTCAGGGGTTCGATATCTCAGAAGACAC
The DNA here is from genome assembly GCA_036435485.1 of Saposhnikovia divaricata. Lineage (NCBI taxonomy): Eukaryota > Viridiplantae > Streptophyta > Magnoliopsida > Apiales > Apiaceae > Saposhnikovia > Saposhnikovia divaricata. The sequence continues at coordinate 108,666,316 of CM071599.1, read as the reverse complement.
TATTCGATATCTCTGAATACACTGTTCGATATCTCAGAGATTCGATATGTCTGTTACTCTGTTCGAGAACTCAAGGAGTCAACAGGTCAAAGGTGATATTCGAGTTCTCAAAAGGGTCAACAAGTCAAAGCTACATTCGATATCTCAAAGACTCAAGATGCTATTCGACATCTCAGGGATTCAATATGTCAAAATGCTCTATTCGATATCTCAAGGACTCCCAGAGAAAAGAGCTCTTCGAGAAGTGATTCGATATGTCAATATAACACTATTCGAGAACTCAGAGTTATCGATTAAGTCAATTCTAGTTCTCGAATCACTCACTTAGCCACTTCTCGAATACATTTTTGAAGACAAAATACTGAAGAATTGTACAAGTCAGAAACCTGCAACAAGCCAAGACGCTTTATTTGACTATGTACTATAAAGCACGTTGGAAAGCCTACAAAGAAGCTTGGAGAGATAAGTCAGGGGACAAGGAGCTAAAGAAGTGGATCTGAACAGGCTTTGCAAAGTCAAATCTGTAGCCGTTTGGACTCTTACTCAAATGAGATAGACAGACTGGAAAGTATTTTGTTTACCTACCTTATTTGTAGTAAGTAGGTGTATCCATGTCTATAAGGATACAGCCTCACTTCCTTAGCAGATAAGTTTTTGAAAAACATCACAAGAAGTATCTCTCTGAGTAAAACGAAGCTGAGAATACTATCATTTGTATTCACAGATTGTAGCAAAATCTTTATCTAATAAAATATTAGATTAAAGTGATATTGTGTTGTGTTTGTCTTTGTTATCGGCACTTACATATCTCACACACTCAACACATATCTTGCTGCAAAGATTCAAGAACGAAGAAAAGTTCAAGAATCCATTCACCCCCCTCTGTATTCTTTTACTGTATTCAATACTCAACAAGAGTATGTAGTTGAATTTCAGTTGAAGTATAACCGATAGAGTATGCACTTATGTAAAATATGTGTTTTATTTTTTTAATTAAATTAAATTACAATATATATATATATATATATATATATATTTAATTTGTTTTTTTTTAAAATGTCCAAATAAGTTTTTTAGAAAGACTTTAACTAAACAACCAATTATACCGTATTTTCCTTATAAAAGAATAGTACAGATACATAGTATACTTATTTTTCTTTTCTTTTTCCTTTTTTTAATTTGTTTACTTATTATTAATTTTTTATATTAAAATAAAAGAAGTTGGGTGTTGGTGGAAGATTCCAATTGAAATATAATTGAAATAGTATGTAAAATATGTGGTTTATATTTTTAATTAACATTAAAAAGATTTTGATTTGTTATTTACTTTTTGGAAGGTGTTAACAAACTTTTTGAGGAAAGTGTTAACCAACTAACCAATACATAAAAATATATTTTTAAAAAATTAGAAAAAATGTTAAAAATTTCAAATTCAGTTATTTTAATTTGTTTTTTTAGAAGGTCCGAATAAGTTTTTTAGAAAGGTTTTAACTAACCAACCAATTATACTCTATTTTGCTTATAAAAGTATAGTACAGATAGATAGTATACTTCTTTTTCTTTTTTTTAATTTTATTTACTTATTAACAATTTTTTATATTAAAATTTTTTAAATTAATTTTAAAAGATATTGGTTTCTCAAAAAAGTTGTGGTCTATTTTTTTTAATTAAAATTAAATAAATTTTGATTTGTTTTTGTTTTTTTGGAAGGTGTTAACAAACTTTTGAGGAATGTATTAACCAACTAACCAACGAACCAAGACACAAAAATATATTTTTAGAAAATTTAAAAAAAGTGTTAAAAATTCCAAATTTAGTTAAATTGTATATATATATAATTTACCAAAAAAAAATATCACATGTTTTATAGAATTAGAAACGTTTTCAATTATATTCCGATTAGAATCATCGCCTGCACATACTTCTTTCTATGATTCTTTCTTCTACGATTTTAGGTTATACTAAATGATTTTTTTAAAAAATCTGTTGAATTCTTTAGATATTTAACAATAAATTTAAAAATAACTTTAAATTAATAATATTTATTTATGTAATGAAATTAAGTATGAAACATCTTTAAATTTAAAAATAATAATAAAATTTATTAAAAATATTAAATCAAATAATTACATTATTAATTCATAATAATAATATATGATAGTCCGTGCTTTGCACGGGTTATATTCTATCAATGATGTTACCATGATTTAAAGTAAAGGTTTATGATTTGGCTTAAATCTCAAAGGAAGAAGCCAATGTTCCACCCTACATGAGATTAGTAGAGCTTTTGAAATGTTATGTTGTGATGCAGTAGTATTGGTATTATTGATATTTGATAAACAATTTCAATATAAAAATGTATTAATAAGTAAACAAATTAAAAAAAGAAAAAGAAAAAGAAAAATAAATATAACTATACTTTTATAAGGAAAATATGGTATAATTGGTTGGTCAGTTAAAATATTTCTAAAAACCTTATTCGCACTTCTAAAAAAACAAATTAAAATATAAACTATAATTTACTAAAAAAATAAAATACATAATTTACATAAATACATACTTTATGAGTTATATTTCAACTGAAATTCAACTACATGCTCTTTCAATTATATTTTTAATATAATTTTTTTAACTTGTTATTTTTAGGAAGGTGTTAACAATACCCTTTTAACATGAAAAAAGAACTCAAAACAAGGAGACACAAGCTTAGGCTTTGGCAAGGAAAAGAGGCAGATGGATCTATTCAAACAACAACTCCTGGAAAGGTATGCAGTTAGGATTGTTGTAATCGATTTCATATAAACTACACTTATACCTGTTCTGCTTTAATGGACTTATATTCGATATAATTATATATATATATATATATATATATATATATAACAAACAATAAAGAACACCTCATATCTAATATAATTTAAGAGTTCCGTCATAGCACCCAATACAAAAAGTTGTTATTTTTTTACCCTCTATCAAGTCTGAAAAAAATGAAAATTTACTGTTCATTGATGACGTCATCAGTGACATCATCAGTGAACAGTAATTTTCAATTTTTTTTTGTTTTGCAGACTTGATAGAGGGTAAAAAAATAACAATTTTTTGTATTGGGTGCCCCTGGCGGGGCCAAAGGATCTAATAGATCTAAGGTGTTCTTTGTTATTTGTTATATATGGAGCAAAGGCCTATATATATATATAAAAGACTAAATTATATTTTGCATCCATTTGCTTTAACGTTATTGTACTTAAGATTCGTTTGTTTTAATTTATGCACTTTGCATCCCAAAATTTTGAGTTCTCTCGCAATTTTCACCTCTTTGTTGATTTTCCGTTAAATTTGACCGTTAGTGTTAGTCAAAATGAGGGCATTTTAGTCATTTACTATTATATTAAAAAAATGGTTTTTTAAAAGAGAAAAAAATAAATTTAAAGCTGGAAAAAAATCTTAAATTTGTAAATTATTTTATGATGAATACTTTTAAAATAATAATAATAATAATAATAATAGTTTATATTTCAAATAATAATTTACGAAAATTTAAGTAATTTATATTTTAATTTTTCTGAAAAACTAAATTATAAATTTTATTTTGAAAAATCTGTAAATTAGAGTCATAATTTTGATAAGTAAATTACAATCATAATCTTACAATAATAATAATAATAATAATAATTCAAATTGTTCATTTTTTAAAATTAGTATTGATTATAATGACCAAAATATCCTTAATTTGATTAACGGTAACAGTCAAATTTAACTGAAAAACGTTAAAGGGATGAAAATTGTAGATTTTAAAGTATTGGAATGCAAATTGATTTATGGTAAAGAACTTAATCCAAAGTGCAATAAGTGAAAATCAAAAAAATGCAATATGTAATTAAATCTAAATAAAATCATGTCAGGTATCAATCACATCATTTTGTATAATATTTACTAGGTATATTTGTATTTTCTAACAACAAAGTATGCCCACCAAATATATCAAAAAATATCTATATCCGCATCTATACTAATCTATACTATACTATACTATAATAAGCGAAATGTGGTATAATTTATAGTTTGGTTAACCCCATATTTTTGGTTATTCCTCATTTTTGGTTATCCCTCATCCACAATCGTTAGATTTTCGTCTCAAATAGATCATGACCATTAGATTCAACAATACTAAAAGTTGTTATATACAAAGGTCTAGGTTCGATTCCCGATAACAACATATTAATTTATATTTAATACTAAAAACTATTATATACAACGTGTAAGGATCAAATTCTTTCAATAACATATAAAAATTAATATTTATAATATTATACTACACTATAAATAAATTATAAAAAATTAAAAATAACCCGTGCTTTGCACGGGCTATAAGCTAGTATGTTATAATAAGGGGTATAATTTATAGTTTGGTTAACACAATTTTTGGTTATCCCTCATTTATTCAAATAGATCATGAGAGTTAAATACAACTATACTAAAATTTGTTATATATAGAGGTCTAAGGCTCGATTTCCGCTAACAACATATTAATTTATATTCAATATTAAAATTAATATATATATAAAGATATAAAGTTCGATTTTTTCAATAACATATTAAAATTAAGATTTATAATATTATAATACACCGTAAAGAAATTATAAAAAATTAAAAAATACCCGACATAATATGTTATAATTGTAGAAAGACACGTATTTGAGGATTACGATGCCACGAGTTTTACAATGATAACGTTTAGTAGAATAATTGCTAAAACGTTTAGTAGAATAATTGCTAAATGTAGTACTCCCTTTGTCCCATAAAACTCTTCTCACTTTCCTTTTCGGGACATTCAAAATACTTTTCCCTTTTATATTTTAGACCCATAAAATAATTATATTCAATACCCACTACTCCTTAAAAGGGTAAAAGGACATTTTCTCCCGAATTGCAATTGTACTACTGTACTATAAACGGACTACTGTACTTTAACGTTTTTAACAAATTCACTACTCCCGTCAGTCAAATTATAACAAATTCACCACTACTGTTTTACAATGTGACTGACGAGAGTGGTGAATTTGTTAAAAATACTAAAATACAGTAGTCCGTTTGTAGTATGATATTGCAATTACAATTCTGGAAATAGTACAGTGGTGAAAATGTCCTTTTTTTCTTCCTTAAAATAATATTAAGTATACATTATTTCGCCTAACTCTTTAAAACAATATTTAATATCCAATATTTCACCCACTATTTTTCGTATTTTTTTGGAACGGAAGGAGTAAAGTTTTATACCTGTACCTTATCTGAAAATCGTAATTCTCCATTTCCACTATATAATAGTAGTAATACACACACAGAATACAAAGTTTTAAACACAGAATTTCTTTAAACACAGGAAAAAATGCAGAGATTATTGGGCGCCACAAAATCGGTAGCAAGGCTGCAGCAACGTGCTCTGTTTTCCACTTGTATGCTCTTCGACGATACTCAAATTCAGGTATATTTGTAATTGTATCTATGATTTATATTATATGTGTAAGTAGTCAATTAGAAGCTTGAAATGTTGTTGTGTTTGGTTTATTATTATATTACTTGTAATCATCTGTTTATAGTTGCTATGTGTTTTAAGTGGATTAAATTAATTGAAGATTTGAGGAGGTTTTATATTGTTGTTGTTTTGATGTTAGTTATGGTTGCTGTTGGGGCACCAAGATTGCTTATTTGTGGATATAGGTGATTGTAATTAGAGGAAAAATCAGGTAGTTAAGATTTGGTTTAGGAAAATTATATGTCTGTCGGGTTCATTGTGTGGCTAGTTGATCGTCGATACAACGACAATTGTAGCAGGTGTTAGATAGTGTTGAGCTGGCCTCAGGCTTGATATAACGCTTATCATGGTTAGGATTCAAGGCAGTAGTATTAAAGTAATATATGATGTTTTCAATCAAGGCATTACCGATTACATACTTTGATAAAGTAGCAGGCTTGAATGATCAGATGCACAATATGAGTTAATAGACTTATCAATTATCTTCTTTGGTATTTCATTTGTATTGCTATTGTCTTCTTTAGATATGTTAATAACCTATGACTATTTCATTATATTGGACCATGACTTTTTTTGATCATTATCGTCATCATTACTCTTTTTCTTTTGTTCAATATCATTATGCTTTTGCTGCCAGCCCTGATTTATTTATTTTTGCTATGTTTACAGTTTAAGGAAAGCGTTGCACAGTTTGCTCAAGAAAATATAGCACCTCATGCATCGAAAATAGATAAAGCAAATTCTTTTCCAAAGGTTGTGCGGTGCAGCTTTTTTGTAGTTTCAAAATTACTATTTGATAAAGATGTTGATGGTGTCTTATCTTGTCAGGCGGTCAACTTATGGAAACTAATGGGTGATTTTAATCTTCTTGGAATAACTGCTCCAGGTAAAATGCAGCTTTCTTTGTTTCCTTTGTGGTTCTCTTAAAATTTGTGTGTAAAAAAAAAACGAAATTTTGCGGACAAGTAACCCTATAATGGGCAGGAAACTTGATCCCAACACCTTATGAATATTATTGCTTATAAGAAAGTTAAACTATCCTTTCCAGTGATATCTTAGCAACAAAACCGTTTTGAGGATTTTGTGTCATGTTACAAAAATTTGACATGCTTTTTGCTATTTGTCTTATGAGACTTGGCTTTTTGTGCTAACATGTTCGTTGTCACGTGCATTGGAAACATCTGCAAAGTTGAAAAAAATGTGGCAGACTATGTTAACAGTTCTTTCCAGTTCTTTAAAGGAACTTCAAAAACTTTTGTAATTGTTAATTTACACTATGTTCCAAGTAATACTTAATTTATTGCTCTATACAGAGGATTATGGGGGACTTGGTCTTGGTTATTTGTATCATTGCATAGCAATGGAAGAAATTAGCCGAGCTTCTGGATCAGTGGGCCTTTCCTTTGGTGCACATACCAATCTGTGCATTAATCAATTGGTAAAGGCTTTAATGTTGGTTGGATGTTAACTATTATCTGGCATTGCTAACTAAAAGTTGATGCTTGTGCAGGTGAGGAATGGAAATGCTTCACAGAAGCAAAAATACTTGCCTAAGGTTTAATTCTATCAGCATCTATACAGCTTTCTCCTGATATCTTTTAGTTTAATCTATAGCAGTTAGCAGATAGTTAATCTCCAAGTTCTTTTTATCTAGCACCTAATATATCTATTTTAAATTATTCAGTAAGCTTCTGCTGGAAGATAAGGGTGTGTTGTTAGACCAGAAACTTCTTCGTTGTCAACTAAATTGTCATTTTCACTGCTAGAAAATAGCATGGATGTGACTTGTGAGATGCTCAGTTAGTAGACTTAAGTATTGTTTATTTTAATACGTCATTTTCAGCTTGAGAAGATATTCTGATAACACTATGTTATGTGATTATGGATGTGTCGTTGGTGCACTATAAGAAATATTCTTACAAGTTTAAAAACTAGATGTTACAAAGAATACAGGTTTAAAAACAAGTTGTTTCGAAGAATATAGGTTCAATTATTAACCTTTTTGGTGATAAACTGTAGATGTTTTCAGTTACCAATCTTTTTCCCAATGTCTTTGTACTCTATGTATATATATTCTTTAGAACCCTAATTCATTAACTCTGTTTGGTAAAGCTTATCAGCGGAGAGCATGTGGGAGCACTTGCAATGAGTGAACCTAATGGTAATCCATGTTGCTCTGTGGTTAACTAACACTGTTTTTATCAAGATTGCTCAAGTACTGTGGACCTAAATATTTAATTTTGTTAATCCAGCTGGTTCAGATGTTGTTAGCATGAAATGCAAAGCCGATAAGGTTGACGGGGGTTATATTTTGAATGGAAACAAAATGTGGTGCACCAATGGTCCAACTGCTCAGACCCTGGTATAATATCATGTCGAATATATTATATTTACTATGTTAAACTAAACACTGTTAGTTGATTTAATGTCTATCATTTGAACTACATGCAAATTGCCGACATGTTATAATTCAGGTATCACTATGTTTGTCTGTTCCAGACATTATAATTAGTCAGAATTTGTCTTTTGTATGTTTTTAGGTTGTGTACGCAAAAACGGATATTGCTGCTCGGTCGAAAGGAATTACAGCATTTATTATCGATAAAGGAATGCCTGGGTATTGCAGCTTCTGACCTAGCTAGCACAAAAAACTAATTACCTACTTTCTCATATACTAATTAATTTTTTTTCTGCACTTCAAGCATTGTATAATATATAGTTCACTCTTATCATTTTAGTTATACATTGACAGAAATACCTAACAATGATTTCTTCTTCCGTTATGTTTTTTCTTGCATATCAGTGACTGAACATGCAATATATAATGATTTTATTTGAGTAACCTAAATGATAATTTGTAGGAACACACAGGGTCTTGCTGTTTGAGGTTTTTTTTTACAACCTTTAAGTTTTGGAATATGAAAATTATAAATTCCTGTCACGCACTTTGCCACCCAATGTTCTCATGCTCAGAAGGCAAATGGTATTTCATTATGTTGCACCAATGCTCAATCACAAATTTCTATTTTAGAATAGCTTCCTATATGTAGACCTGGAACTTCAATAAAATGTGCAAACTGGTTATTATTGGTGTTCTATTACATGACTAATTTAAGCAATTATATAGTATTATATAAAGGTCATGCAAACAGAGGCAGCCTTCCCCACACTCCGCAAATGTGGAAGCCTTGTGCACTGGGTACGACCTTTTATAATGATTAATGGACAATTATGGAATTCTAATTCACCTTTTCCCTTGTTATGATGCAGATTTAGTACGGCACAGAAGTTGGACAAACTTGGGATGCGAGGTAGTGATACGTATGTACATGTAACCTTAGCAACCATTACCTGGATATCAATCTGTTTGCTTTGGAGACTGTTTGATAAATGAGTTCTTAACTGATTTGCAGATGTGAGCTTGTGTTTGAAAATTGTTTTGTCCCTGAAGAAAATGTTCTTGGGCAGGAAGGAAAAGGTATAACTGTTATTCTAAATTTAAAGTTATTGTTGCCTTTTTGTTTCACCAGAAACTTAAATAAATTATAAGTGAAAGTTGAAAGAGAAATGAATATATTCTTTCATGATGGTGTATTTAGTTCTCCCATCCTTCAAAAGGTGAATAATCCAGTTTCAAGGTTTTATAGTTCTGTTGTTGCTAAATTTGAAGATTGATTGTCATGCTGTCAGCTGTATATCTAGGACATTTGCTATAACCTATTAGTTAAAAGAGATTTGGAAACATAAAATAAACCAGACTCTACACTGATTATAATAGGGTAAAACTCAAAGCGTCAAGGACTCAATAGAGTTTCTTGCTATTCTTTAAGAATGAAGTTCTCCGCACTTCTTGTCTACCTTGTAGGAAAGTTTAAGCTTAACATGCCGAAAGTTGTATTCAATTACAATATGAAGATTGTTTTTATTTTGAATAAAAATGTAATTTTAGGACTTATTTTGTGTTTCTGTGTTCCATTCTGGAGCTTCTGCCTTCCTCCTTGTCTAATATTAACTGTTCTGGGGTGTGTGTGGGGGGGGGGGGGGTGATTTTTGATCACAGTCAGTTTATATTATAGTTCGAAGTTTAGAATCTGACACCATGATCTTAGTTAATACTTTGCATTAATCGAAGCAGTGATTTGCTTTTTCAATCTTTATTTGTGTTTACAGTCGCTTTATATTATAGGTCGAAGTTTAGAATCTAACACTACAATCTTAGTTAATAGTTTGCATTATTAGAAACTGTGATATTTAATATCAATCTTTTGTTTTGGTTTGCATTTACTATATGAGTATATGTTCAAAGACTATTGAAACTTGTCAGCGGTGTAGTTTGCATATTTATACAGACAGTGTTTGATCTACTTGTTCATATACTTTATACTTGACCAGGAGACAAATCGTAATTATATTGTTTAATTAAATAATAATGATATTTAATTCCTGTAGCGTTTTTACTACAGGAGTTTATGTTATGATGTCTGGGCTAGATTTGGAGAGGCTAGTTCTGGCTGCTGGACCTGTTGGTCTCATGCAGGCATGCCTTGATATTGTTATTCCATATGTTCGTCAGCGAGAACAGTTTGGCAGCCCAATTGGACAGTTCCAGTTTATACAGGTTGCTTAACAATCTCTTTCAAATTGCAAGTTGTCTTTCTTCCATCACTTGTCACATGCTTATAGAAAAGTATTTTTCTTGCAAAACACCCTTAATAACAGGGAAAAATTGCTGACATGTATACTTCCTTACAATCTTCAAGGTAAGGGAGCCTGATTAAATAATATATATGCCTATATATATATATATATATATATATATATATTACATTTATACCTTCTATAACTTCGAGCTTTTTTGATTGTCGTTACATCATTTCAGATCATATGTTTATTCAGTGGCAAGGGACTGTGACAACGGAAGAGCGGATCCAAAGGTGCTCTTGACATATCAAACCTGTCTATATTATTTGATTGTCTACAACTCGCTGCCTGATGTTAATAATATGAGATGTTTACAGGATTGTGCTGGTGTAATACTCACAGCAGCTGAGAGAGCCACCCAAGTTGCGCTGCAGGTAAGTACAGGCAGATTTCTGATGTCATAATCTACTTAAATTATTGATCTTTTTGTATTCTTCTGATCTGTGTTACTTTGGTGTTAGATACATTTTTTATTTTATATCATACTAAGATATATTGAAATTTGCTAGTATTACGTAAAATGAAATTTTAAAAAATTCATTACCATATTGAAGTTTATTGGTCTCAACATGTCAACGCTTGTCAGTATTTAAATAATGTTAGGGATATCTTCGTCGAGTAAATTTTGTTCTCCAAAAATACATATCTGAATTTGGAATGAAGTGTGTGAGCGTCCAATGTAGATCCTAACACTTCCTGCACTATTATTATTCTTGGGGGTAGAAAGTATTGCAAATATGCTATTGTGAAATTAGCAGTTTCTTTTTTCTTTTAGAATTGATGACAGAAGGAAGGTGGTCTAATATTAAGTGCACTATAGAATGACTCGTGGATCATGGATAGGAGTATATAATATATCACTTACCAATTAGGATTTGTGTTACAGGCCATTCAATGTTTAGGTGGCAATGGATATGTAAACGAGTATGATACTGGCCGTCTTCTTCGGGATGCCAAATTATATGAAATTGGAGCAGGAACGAGTGAGATCAGAAGAATGATTATTGGCCGTGAGTTGTTTAAAGAAAGTTGATGATGAAAAATTATACAGTAGTAATTACTACTTTAAGTTGCATAAGTTGCTTGTAGCACACAGATTGTTATACTCGCACAATGAATATGAAAAAAGTTTCTTTGGGCCCTAACAAAAGAGGTGGGGAATACCCAACTTACTGTTATAATACATGAAATTTTCTCTTTGCTTAATTTTTTTGTTTAGGCACTGATTTTGTTGGTTTTACAAATTGGTACCGTCTTTGTGCATCCTTCAGTTTACTGTTGATTTGAGGTGCCCATAGAATTCCCAATACGATTGCACATTGAATGACTCTAATTCAATTGTAGTAATTTGCATTGAGGTTTTAATTACAAAAAACTATTGCGAAATGAATGAATAAATTTTAGCCTATTATATAACTTCATTCGATGCGGTAGATATTTAGCAAAGATGGGCATTTGGTCCTGTGCCCTGAACTTTACACCTTTTGTTCTAATACCATTAAAATCCTTGGTTTAAACTCTCTTGTAAAAACAGGAGAGCTATTAATAGCAAGTTAACATTAACAACACAAAACACACTTCACAAATAATTCAGACAACATTGTAACATAGCTAATGGAGTATACAATCCCCAAGGATCTTTCTTCACTTTTCTGGCCCATAAACTTTTAGATTATTTAAACAGATTGGATGCCGATTATCTGAGCTTCCTCAACAGCAGGTTCTTCCTTTTTTGCCTGGTCTTGGATTTTTCTACTTGCATCACTTGTAGCCACTTCTCCACACCCCGAATTGACCTCATTTTCATTTGTTTTACCCTCCTTGAGCAAACCATAAGTACGAGAAACATTTATCCACTCCGTCTCAGCAGACAGTAATTCATGTCGTGTCAAATACTTCTTTAGTTCAATACGAAGATTGCAAATAGGCTGAAACGATAATGGACAAAATGTAGGTAAATTATGTCAAAAAACATTTTATGCAAGAAAACCATGATATAACTCACACAGAATCACCTAAGCATTTTCTATGTAGTTTATGATGTAACTCCTTCAGATTCATTAGAAGTAAAGTTTCATGCTAAATCAACTTTTTTATCAAACAAATATAATAAATTCTTATGCAGAAACATGCAAACTAGGAAAGTGTTGTGGTTAAGTGAAAACCTCTGCTTTAGAGTCATAAGCCAGCTGAAAGAAAGCGACTGATACAAAATGCTTCTCCAGAGTCTCTGCCTGTTTAATCTGAGTAAGCCAATAAGCCGAAGTCTCAAGCCTATCAAACCTACAAGTGCTGCATCTCTGTGCCGAAGTCTCAAGCCTGTCAAACCTACAATTGATGCATGTCTGTGCAGTGTAATACGGTGTGCCTGAAAGGCGAGTTGGCTTAGCCACGTAAGGCAATTTCAGTGGCGTTTTAGGCTCAGTCGAAGTCTTGACAACAATTTCTTCAGTATTTTCTAGGAAACAAACACTTTTCTTCTTTGGCTTTCTTCTGTTTTCTTCAGGGCTTTTCTTGACAGGCTCAGTCACCACCGGAGATTTAGTAAGATCAGTGCCGGCCCAGAGCATGTGCGACATGTTCGATGGCACAGGGCACTCCATTTTATGAGGGCACATTTTTTTAGGTAGGTGTATATATGTGTGTATATTTTATTTGAAAAAAGAAGAAGTTAAGTTTAATTTTAAAGGTTAAAAAAATTTGTAAATGTGAAAAAAGTTGAAAATGGTGTTGTCAAAATAATTAAAAATTTAATATATTGAGCAAAATAAGAAAATATTATATTTACACACAATTTTGCTTTCAAATTTCAACTAATACTAATTATTTTTATTGTTAACCGTGTAGACTATAAATATCATTAAAGTTATTAAATGTTTTTAGTTGACAACTTACACATAAATATATTTTTACAATTACAATGTAATAGTTCTGTTTATCAATTATTCATTTATGAACTTGTTATGTTTTATTACAAATTTCAATTAATGTTTAATATTTTATGTAGTTGTTAAAAAAAATTTATTAGTATTAGGGCACATTTTTTTGTTTTGCACAGGGCATCCAAAATCTCAGGACCGGCTCTGAGTAAGATTTACTGTTAATTGAGTTGATTTTGTGGACTTGGGTTGTGTTTGAGAAGCCCCAGATGAGGGTTTTGTTACTGGCTTTTGGGTGGTTGGATTTGAAGGGATATTTGGATTCCTAGCCTTGCCGAAGACTCGTTTTTGCCTAGAACACAGGATATTAAAACCAGTAAATTTCAACAAAATTAAAAGAAAAAACGAACATTTTGAGAAGCATATGTAAAATGACTTGTAAGAAGAAACCGGCCATGAAGATTAGTAATAGAATTACACACGTACCTTTGTGTTGATAGATCCTTGGCATTGGGTTTTGACGTTGGTTCATTGATTTTCTTGTTGTATTTGGATTTCACACGGTGAGATTTTTTGGCTACACAGACACAAAGAGAGTGATCCATCAAAATTCAATGTACATGACAAGATATAAATGCACAAATTGTAAACTAACAAAATGAAGAAGGGTTGGTTCGTACCTGGGAATGGAGTGGGATTAGCATCCATTGTTAAATTATTACTAGAGCTTTTTCCTAAAGAAATGAAAAGACAAAGTAATGAAATTCAAATGGTGGGTTTCATTTCATATGTAAAAAATAATACAGTATTAAAGAGAGAAAAGAAGGTGATGGGTTTTTGAAATGGAGAATAGGCGGGAACAGGTTTTGGAGCCGCTCCTATGTGGACCCAACGGCCCAGATCAGTCGAACCACTTTTGAGTATAGTTTGAGTTTCTACTCAAGAATAGCCGGGTAATGATATAGACACTACTGTCTTTAATTTTTATTATGAAGTTCGTTCTTAATTACTGTAGTATAATATTGGTAGCTGATTACGATTAAACAATTATGGTAATAATAATATATTTAAGTTTTAAAGTGGATTTACGTCTTCATTTCATTCTCCCTCTCTACAACTGCTTTTTAAGGTTAAATTTATTTATATAAAAAAAATAATAATAATAATAAGAATGTCTTCCTGTGAATGTTATGAACTTTTCTCTTCAACCTAACGTTGAATTTATTTCTCGACCGGCCGGCATAGTAATTTTGTGATGGATTATATACTAGTTTTCGATAGTCTAATCCGCCAGCCAGAATAACCCATATTCTTGGCTTGTTCAGATTAACAGAGTACAAAACACTTGATGAAAAGCTGAATACATCCATCCTTAAAAGAAGAAGAAAAAACTGAATGTAATGTGTAACAAACAAAACAAATTTTACTCACAATATTCAACTTCTCACACGGATAAACAAGTGCAAAAACAAAACAGCTACACGCTATACAATGACAACTGATATGCAATCACCCCACACGTACAAGAATCCAACATTTTATCCTTGCACGGTCTTGTTAATTTAGACACTTTATTTATATAGCACACTTCAAACTCAACACATTTCTTTCCTTCCTTCGATTTTATAATTTATATTAGTCAGAAAAAGTAGCTGCTGTATTAAGATGTAACCACTTTTTAAAACTTATAAGCCATACACATAGATAGGATTAATCAAACGGGCTGTCTTTTTTTTGGAAGAGGTGATGCATAAGTTCAGTACTCTTCATGACAAAGGATTATATTCATGATAGCATCGGATGGAGGGTTGTTTAACAAGTTCCCGGCCGCAGCTTCACCTTGATTTTGATTGTAAAAGTTAATCATGTTTGCTCTCAACATATCTCCAACTCCATGATTACTTGTACTACTGCTCGTCTCCTCTGTTACCATCTTCTTGGAACCATTAGGATTAAAATTATATCCCTTGTCCATTTTTGACTCGGTTGAATTCTCAAATGAAGGAGTTGTGATGAACTTAGATAAATTTGCATCGGAGAACATGGTTTGGACAGGAGGAGAATCTTGATCCGATAATTGCAAGGAGGACATCGATATCTGACAATCCTGCCATGAATAATTGTCTTGGGTGTTGGATTCAGGGTATACTGAAGGGAGCTCTTCAATCTTTGGCATATAGGTGATATCATGCACAAATCTGCTGGGTGGACTGGAACTGTACTGATCATCTTCCAGTGCCCAGCTATTCTTTGACTTGTTGCCTTTTTGACGGATCCTACAAAGTACCCAGTCATCTAGCTGAAATTAACAAACACAAAATGTGCTTCGAGTTTAGGTTGTCTTTCATATGTACAATTACAATAGTTAAGAGTATGTTGAAGACGAAACAACAATATTTAGGGCCTGATCACATGTGTGCTTACCCTCATAGAGCCTATAGCCCTAGATGGTCGAGCAATGGTGTCTGGCAATCTATACTCAGTCATAATCCAGTCAGTTTTCACACCCTTTGGAGGGCGTCCGGTGTAAAAAACTAGAGCCTTCTTCACTCCAATTCTTCTTGAACCAGCAGCACTAAGTATAGGCTTATCCGTTCCCGTTGCTTTCCAAAAACCTGAAGCTGCTGTCCTGTTAGGCCTCACTCCATTTGAATACTTCCTGTCCCTTGGCGTAAAGAAGTACCATTCATCTTCTCCGAACGACGACTTATCTGTAGCAAAATTGACAATCACAAATTACAACATTAGAAAATCAAGAACTAAAGTACTCCATCAAATTAAGTGATATATTGAACATAGTGAACGTCTCTATGGAAGTAGGTAGGGGCATGCACGTGTGGCAAACATAGAAACTAACCAGGAAGGTCCCAAGGGTTGTAGTTGTAAAGCTGAATTTCAGCAACAATAGGAGCTGGCAAGGGACAGGAACGTAGTCGTTTCATTAGGTAATGAACGATGAGTTCTTCGTCGGAAGGATGGAATCTAAAACCAGGTGGATAATTAGGAGTTGTGTGATCATCTATCTCCATAGTGAGAATGTACTCTCCAAGGAGAAGATTAGAAGAAGAAGCCGGGGAAGGATAAAATGAGATGAGCTCTCATTTTATATGGTTAGAGAGCACTAAGGTGTTGTGATAATGAGGTCATTGAGATGCAGACATTAATTCTTAGAAAATTATGAACCAAAATGCTTAGGAATTGGATTTCGAAAGCAACACTTTGGTTTTATTTGTTGGACTTCCACACCTCTTGGGAGTGACATTTAATATTATAAATTATTATTATTCTATAGCCCAACCAGCTAGAATTGTTATTGCTTGATTCAAAAACCAAACCAAACCAAACATATCCAGTATATCCCGCGCAGAGCAGGGTCTGGGGAGGGTGGGTTGTACGCAGACCATACCCCCAATTTTGGGTAGGGAGGCTGTTTCCGTGGAGATCCTCGGCTCTGTGAACGGCATAAGAAGTGGTTGTTAACAACAAAGGAATCGAAAATCTAGTCGAAGGTATACTTGAGCCCATGACGTTCTCCACATGGGGCTTACCTATCTGCGCGGAATCATTTGCTCGGCTCATGATGGGCTCCACTCCACCCGCTCGCTAGGGAAACCCCGGTCGTAACACCTGACAAGAAGACACCAGAAACAAAAGGCCCAGAGACCAAGCTGACTCAAACAAATCCACGTCGAACGCAGACCGGCTGATGTCGAGAAGTCCCTCGGCTCTGTGCAAGACAAAAGGAATCTAAAAGATATGAAACAAAGTAAAAGCAGTACCTGCGCCCATGGATTTCTCCACCCGGTCCTTACCTACCCCGCTCCTAGACAACTCCAAGCTAAGATCCCTGCACTCCTACATTCCTAGGATAATGCTAGCCGAGACAACCCAACTCTGAGGTTCTCCACTACCAAGCCGTCCCCTAGAAGAGAGTCCACTACTCTGATCTGTCTTCTCCACGAACACCTGTCAGCGGTCATGGTCTCACATAGGTTTAAAGCCTTCAAATCCAACCTAAGTTGCTCTTCCCATGACCTCCTCGGTCTGCCTTTCCTCCTCACCCCAACAACCGAAATACTCTCCACCCTCCTAACTGGTGCTTCCGGCCGCCTCCTACGGACATGATCGAACCATCTTAACCTCCCTTCCCTAACTTTCGCTGAAAAAGGCGCTACTTCGAGCTCGGTTCTAAACACCCTATTAGGGATTCTATCTAACATCGTGCGGCCACACGACCACCGCAACATCCTCATTTCAGCCGCTTCCATCTTGCTTTCGAGGGCCTTCTTTGCTGCCCAGCACTCAGACCCATATAACATCGCAGGTCGGATTGCCGCTCTATAGAATCTCCCTTTCAACTTAAGAGGGACCTTCTTGTCGCACATCACCCCTGACGCTGCCCTCCACTTAAGCCACCCAGCCTTGATACGATGGTTGACATCGTCTGCTACCTCACCTTCCTTCTGGACGATCGAGCCCAGATACTTGAACTTATCCGTACGCGGGACGATCTGGTCTTCGATCTTAACCTCCACCCCTTCCTCGCTGGTCTCTCCACTGAAGTTGCACTAGAGATACTCGGTTTTAGTTCTACTCAGCCGCAAGCCTTGTGACTCCAAAGTAGATCACCAAAGTTCCAACTTTTCGTTGACCTCCTCCCTCGACTCCTCCACTAGCACGATATCGTCTGCGAAGAGCATGCACCACGGGACGACGTCTTGTATCCTTCGTGTCATGACATCAAGTATAAGTGCGAACAGAAGAGGACTTAGGGCCGATCCCTGATGAAGCCCAATCTCAACAGGAAAGAAACGGGAGTCACCCACTGGGGTCCGAACGCAAGAAGTAGCTTGGGAGTACATGTCTTGAATCACTCTAACATAGGACGATGATACACTTCGCTCTACGAGGCTCTTCCAAATAGCTTCTCGGGGGATGCTATCATAAGCTTTCTCGAGATCAATGAACACCATATGAAGGTCTTTGCGGCGCTCCCTGAACTTCTCCATCAGGCGTCTGACGAGATGAATGGCCTCGGTCGTCGACCTCCCCGGCATAAACCCAAATTGATTCTCTGAGATTACAACTTCTCTTCTAATCCGGCTTTCCACTACTCTTTCCCAGAGCTTCATAGTATGACTGAGAAGTTTAATACCTCGATAATTACTACAACTCTGAGCATCTCCTTTGTTCTTGAAAAAAAGGACTACAACACTACGCCTCCAATCCGCTGGCATCTTGGCACCCAAGAGGAGATCATTGAACAGATCTACTAGCCATTTAACGCCAACTTCGCCCAGACAGATCCACACCTCGATTGGGATCTGATCCGGACCAACCGCCTTCCCTTTCGCCATCTTACGAATGGCCTCCTTGACCTCGTCCTCGCTGATACGCTCACAAGGGGCAGGAGCAGACGAAGGGGGGATCTCTATTTCCCCACCTTCCCAGCTCCTCCTATTCTCATTGAAAAGCTTATGGAAATACGAACTCCACCTCTGCTTAATAGCGTCTTCATTTATAAGTACTCGATCTGACTCATCCTTTACAAACTTAACAGGGCCCAGGTCGCGCCGACCTCTCTCCCTCGCTTTAGCTATTTTAAAGATAGCATTCATTCCTTCCTTGGTATCCAGGCGCTTGTACAGCCCCTCGTATGCTTCCTCTTTGGCTTTCGCCACGGCCTTCTTTGCTTCCCTTCTCGCCACCTTGTATGCTTCCAACTTCCGACTCCTCTCCGCTCCTGCACACATCGACAAAAGCTCTTTAAAGAGCGCTAGTTTAGCCTTAACTTTCGATTGGACCTCCACCTTCCACCACCACGACTCCCTATGTGCCCTGGACCTACCCGAGAAAGTCCCCACCACTCTCTCTGCCACACACCTAATGTCCTCTGCCATGTTGGTCCACCTATCATTAACATCTGCACCACGAGCAAAACTACCTCTACTGACCAGCGACTCCCTGAATTCAACCGCCTTCTCTCCCTTTAGATCTTTCCACAGGATTCTCGGTCTAAACTCTCTCGACCTGCGAATAACTCTACCCCCCATGGTGAGATCCATGGCCAACAGCTTGTGTTGAGATGCACACGCCTCACTCCGGAACACCTTGCAATCTGTGCACGTCCTGACATCCCGACTGCGCATAAGAAGGTAGTCAATCTGAGTGTTGTTACCCCCACTACTAAAGGTGATGAGGTGCTCATCCCTCTTCTGAAAAACAGAATTTACGATTACCAGCTCCTGGGCAGTAGCAAACTCCAACAAGGCGGTCCCACCGACGTTCCTGGTCCCGAAGCCATAACCGCCATGCGCGCTGGTGTAGCCATCTGCCCTCACACCAATGTGACCATTGAAATCGCCACCCAACATTAAAAATTGATCTCCAGGAATACCACCTACTAACTCATCCAAACAGACCCAGAATGCCTCCTTCTCAGAGTCGGTCAGACCGACTTGAGGTGCATACGCACACACCACGTTCACCACCTTCTCCCCAACCACAACCCTGACGGACATGATCCTATCGTTGCACCTCTTCACTTCCACAACGTTGTCTTTCAGATCCTCCGCCAAAAGAATGCCCACTCCGTTCTTTGCGTTGGCAAGACCTGAGTACCACAGTTTATATCCATTCGCTTCTTTGGATTTGGCCCCCTTCCACCTAGTTTCCTGGATACAAGCTATGTCCATTCTCTGCTTTTTCAGCACGTCCACTAGCTCGAAAAGTTTACCCGACAAGGTACCTAAATTAAAACTGCCAACACGCAGGTTACGCGACATCGTCAACACCGAACTAAAATAAAACGAAAAAACGGACAGAAATCGAGTCAAAAAGAAAAGAAAACAGTTGACAAAGAGGGAAAGTATATGTGGAATATTAAAACGTGCTTGGTCAAGACCTGAGAGAGTTTGTTTCAGTTTTCAGGAGAAAGTTTGACAAAGAGGAGGTGCCGATAACGGCTAGTAAAGCTTGAGAGAGTTTTTATTGCTTGATTCAGATACATCAATTAATATTCCACATATACTTTCTCCTCCTCCAAATAGTCATATACAATTATCACATTACAATATTCTTTATCACAATTTAGATCTAGAATTGACAAGTATTAGAGGTATCAAAATAAATTTCAAATTGGTTCCCAAAATTCACAAACTATGTTTTAATTGATTACAATTCAATTAAAAATAATAAATTCTACGTGCATTTGCAGAAGTATCACCCATCAAAACATTCCATAATGACTACGTAAGTGTATGCAATTTGGATCCTAACACTAACACTACTACTCGTTAAGTCATACTACCTCCGTCCCAAATTAAGTGAGCTTGTTTGACATTCAGAGAGATTAAGAAAAAGATAGTAAAAAAGAGTAAAGTTAATTAAAAAATGGGTAAAGTAATGTGATCTATCAATATTTAATAATAGATTTGAGATAGTGGAGGAAGGTAGTGGGTATAATAATGGTATCAAATTTCTTACGCATGTAAACTATTTCAGAACTTGCTTTGAGCATTCGTTTTTTTTCTTTTGTAAAGCAGCTTTGAACATTCGTTTTGATTAAACCATGATCTTAATGAATTAACTTACGAGTATGAGATATTGAGAAGAAAGTTGCTTATAGCACGTATAAAGATGCAGCTTTCAAGCTCTATTAATGAGGTGGCAGAAGTATTCCCTCTGTCGTATATTGTATGAATCACAAGCCCCTCTTAAACTTTACAGGGGTTCTGTGCTAACTATAAAATTGGGCCCTTAATTTATTTAAAATTTAAACATATTATATAAAATAATTATGTTTGAAGAGATATTAGATGAGGTTTTGATTTTAGACGTGTGTAATTGAAGTTGAAGTCTGAATAAGTCAAGGTTTGGTGTAATTTTGCTGACAATTAGATGGACATATATAACATATATAGATGGATTTTTCTGATTTGGGGGCCCTAATAATTTTGGGGCCCTGTGCTGTTGGGCTCCTTGCACACCCTCCTAGACGGGCCTGATGAACCACTTTGACTTTCATGAAGATTAAGAAATTGTAGTAGAAAAAGAGTAAAGTTAGTTGAAAAGTGAGTAAAATGGTGGGACCTATCATTATTTAAGAGCAAGTCCAATAATGCCCTAGTTGGTGCCCTATAAATATAATAAAGAGTAAAGTGCACTTTGTGTACTTCCACTTTGGCCGTGACACCACTTGCAATACCCAACTTCAAAAGTGAGCATATGAAATACTGAAGTTGTTATTTCGTTACATTTTGTGTACTTCCGTTAGTCTGGCGTTAACTCCGTTAAAAAGCCAGGGGTATCTTTGTCTTTTCACTGTCATATCTCTGTCTTCTTCCCAGCACTACCTCCCATCTCTTTCAGCATTGGAAGTTGATTGCTTTTAATGGTAACATGTTTATTGCTTTTAATGCCGCAGATCATTCAGAGAGCATTCTTCTACCCCCACCCCCAACGAGCATGGAATGGCGATGTTTGGTAGACACGGCTCTTTCATACCCGGAATTTTTCTCCATGGATGGTAACCCAGTATTTGAGCTGATGCAGGAATTAGTATACGAGATGAAGTCTCACAGTTGCATATTGTTTGAATCTAGACTCAAAAGTGGTTAGTGTCCAGTCTCTTCCAGCCAATCTCAAGTTGCCTCTTTGGCAGAGGAAATCATGTTTTGCTGCATGCATCAGTTCAATTTCTCAACACGGTGCAGCATGATTGGAGATACATTATACGTAAGAAGATGTCCTTCGCGGAAGATAGATATACATATTCCATACCATGTACCTATTAGATATCCAAGATTATGATTTAAATTTTGCAGGATAGCAATTGAAAAATAAAGTTTGTATTGTGAAGAATTGGTTATTTATCTACTTTATGTATTGTCTAAATTTATTTTGATCATAATTGAAGTTGTGCATCATAGAAGTTCCTTCTGTCAGTAAATGTTGCACCAAGGAAGCCATAAACAGATTTTCCAAAGTAGGGAGTGATTTTCCCCAGCAGTGCTATCCACGGAAATGGCCATCAGACTAAATTCAGTTACAAATACAAGCATATACCTAAACTATAATGATAACTTCCATTATAATCTTTACACAACAATTAAAATACATCTAGTAAACTAACTAGAAGGGTAAACAACTCGACAAGATTTTGTATTTTTTTGTGAAAATACAGTCTGACGGAAGGCCAGTCTACCACTGCAAATTAATAGCCAAATCCAGGATGGCTTCTACTTGACGTATAGCCTTTTGTTTCTCCTGTTGTTTCAATTTTCTTGCAACAGATTCAGGGTCAAACCCTTGTCCCACGGGAGTTTGAGTTTGTTCATATCGTACTTCTTGCAGCAATAAATCAATTTCTCTAACAAAATCTACTCTCAGAAGAACATCATCAACTTCCAATGGCGGGTCAAAAACATCCATCCAAATTAACCTTGTTGAAATGTGATGAGCTGTGTCGATGGAGCCTCACTTTTTTTATGCCTTCTCCCCTCCCCAAGCTTTTTATTCTCATCCCTACAACTCCACCCATCTCCGTTCACGACCATCACTACTCTTCTTTCTCCGTTCTCTCAATGGTAATTACATGAATAGTCAATCGTCTGGGAAGTGTCAATGGTAATTCCAGAATCGAGCATATGTTAGTGTTTGCACAAAATCACGCAAGCGTACGTGGTCACAAGTAATATAGAATTAAGTAGAGTTCGTTCCCACAGAGATTGTATAATTTAGTTCTTGTACCTAAGCATCAATGTATGATTATTGTTCAATGCTAAGACAATGGACAAATTGGTTTTGATTATCTAAATTAACTAAGAAGAAGTAATTAACAACTAAATTAAATTAACTAAGTGAATTTCGAATTACTTATGAGATGGAAAACATGGGATCCTAACTTCAATACAAACTTCCTTTAGAGATCATGCCCTTTTATCAATACATGTGGTGGTTACGATAACTAATCGGACAACACGAAATAATTATACGTTACCTTTCAGTACACGCACACCAATCTACACAATATCCACATAAGATAGAAATCATGCAGGCACCAATTATGCTTAGACCCTATATGTCTATAGAATTTGAAAACATAATGGTTGAAGATCAAGTGTCCATAAGATTACATAAGGTAGTATGAGACGGTTAGAAGCACACCACAAACATGAATAACATTCATGGACTTATGCTAGCATGGCAAGTTCTAAATCTAAAGATCCATTGTCGCTTCACTAAAGATTAACAAGATAGATGTTAGCTACGCATCTATATGAATTAAATACAACCCTGCAAGGATATCGCAAATTCACCACACATATATCAAGTTAGGCAATCAACATCTAATTCCATAAGTAAATCCGTTAGGACCCCATGACGGCGATTAGTTCATAATCGAACCGTTCGTCATCGTGGGGTTTGATGAAAGCATGACAAAGATGAAGAGAATAATGATGAGTAAATCAATGGTAACAAAGTTTAGAGAACAAATTCGAATAATGATCAAGCATCCAAAAGATACGCCTAGTAAGAATACAAGAAAACTATGTCTAGATCTTCTTGTTGTCACGATCCTCGCCTTGGCTTCTCAATCTCGTGCTCAAAAGTGTGTATTTGATGTGAAGTAATCTGATCTCTGGTGTATGGTGTTGTGTAAATCTGACCTCCCAGCATGTGTATTTATAGCTCAATATTGCCTCTTCTCCAAGCAATTGCCTTTCTTGAGTAGGAATTGAAATTGACAAGTTTCCATCTTTGAATATGATATAAATTGCAAATTCCCTTGTCAAATAATCGTTCTAGACTATTCCCACAGTCCAAGATTATTTCCATGTCGAATAGGAGAAGAAAACGGCAACAATCCTTATTAAAATCTGAATCAGCAAAGTTCCTGTCGGTCAGTTTTTACCACAGCGCGGTCGCGCTATCTTCCCTTGTTATTTCCTCGCGGTCGCGCTCTACACAATTCCTCTCATTCTTCTTAGCGCGGTCGCGCTGGTATGCAGTATAATATTGGCGCGGTCGCGCTCTTAAAATACTGTCTCTGCAGAATTTCTGTTGGAGATTAATTCTTCGCTAACTTCTGTTCCAAAAGCCACAAAAACACCATAACTACCTGAAAAACATAATTCCTGCACAAACTCCACAAAACACATTAAACCACACAAATACTTGAGACTTAAGCGATCAATTCAAGCCAAAATAGAACGATCCAAGTGGATAAAAATCCACTTATCAAACCCCCAAACTTGAACCGATGCTTGTCCTCAAGCATAAAACAACAAAACTATCTATACTAGCTAGTACCACTTCCGTAGGTGATCACGGTTGCATTTAGCATATGCAACAAGCCCTTTAAACCCCTAGGCAGCCCTAGTGGACGAGTAAGGTCTCGTGAGGGCCTATAGTGAATGTACCCACAAAATCCAACTGACACAAACGACCCAAACAATGCAATGCATGAATGCAACTAAATATGAATGCAAAGGATCCCCTCAAACTAACCAACACCACTTAGCAAGCAAACATCTCAATAAATGCAATCAATCCAAACAGAGCTCGACTAAATTCCGGTATACTAACAATACATGATCAGAACGTGCGTGTGTGCGATGCTCGACAGATATACTCCCAAAACCAGATCAAAATCATACATATTCTTTTCCAAGACAATCACAGGTTTATAAATAGAATGAACGTTAAACTCAAGATCACTTCAGATACACCTCCATACTCCTCTAAAGTAGACATAAATTCATGCTTTATTACGACACAGACACAATATATACACAACACACATGCTTATTTGATCGTGCAATGGATGAGACCCCTAAAGGCTTATACAATAATACCCATGTAGCGAGCGTTGGGTTAGTGGATCCCAGACTATAAAAAGCCTTAGGTCACTAGGCACAAAGTCCCCAAGAACTTAATTGCTCGAGTATTAAAGAGCTCACCCTGATCAATTCTGCATACTCACACTCTCACAAACACTCATTTTTTTTCTTCTTTTTTTTTTCTTTTCTTTTTTTTTCTCTTTTTCTTGAATTTTTTCTTTTTTTTTTCACACATGGAATCTGGAATGAGAATTCTCAATTCCAACCCTAGACTACTCATAAACATGAGCGGCTACTAGCCATTTGACACCTAGCCAACAAACACAAACACAAACACATTAGCATGAAATTCCTGTTTTCCCCCAAACTTATATTTTGGTGTTCCTTAATCATCAAGAGAATAAAGCAAATTCTATCGATAAACAAGTGATTAAATCCTAAATCCAAACAAGCATGACTCAACCTAGCCCAAGAGCAACCGACGAAACTGTGTAAAAATTTTGTTCATGAAACATGCACGTCAATTTCATCAAAATTTAAAATCAGCCCTCTGTTCATCCTTTTCACACCCAAATCAACATCTACCTACCTCATGGCATCAGCTCATTCTAAGGGATCATGAAAAATGCATGTAATGCAACTATATGATCTCACATACAAAACTCACATGCAAACAGAATGCTCTATATGACAGGTATCATGCATGAAACTAAAACTACACATACAAATATGATGCAATATGAATTCCTACATGCCACAAATATATCACAACAACTACTAATTCCCAAATCCACCCCCAAACTTAAAATTTTCAATGCCCTCATTGAAAGTAAATAAGGGAAAAGTAGAAACATACCCAATGATCACCTGGACCACCCTCCTGGGGAGGAGAATCCGGTGGAGGATATACACCATGTGCCCCAAAAACAGGCCAATCCACCTGCACTCCACTGGCAGCAAAAGCAGTGCCCAGCGCCTGAGTCAACTCCTGTGCAAAACGGCTCTGAGAATCATACATAGCATCCATGCGACGCATCAGCCGTCTGTACTGAGAGGCAACAGGAATATCCTCGGGAACCTGAGGCGGCGGAACAGCACCAACAATCTCATAACCCAAACCCCTAGGATGTGGTACGCCGCCCGGCCACTCCACCATCCTCGCAATAGTCCCAGAATCAATAGCACCACTCGGCAACTGTACCTGCTCGTCCTCAGCCCATATCACTCCAACCGTCTGACACAAACTAGTAACCACAGACCCATATGGAATCCCCCCTGTAGTACTCGCTCTCAAAAACCTCAAGATATTTTGGCTAATCATGTAACCAATGTCAATATAAAAACCATTCAGAATCGCCCACAGCAAAATACCCCTCTCCACATTAACCTCGTGCTGATGTGTGGTAGGCAACAAATTAGCACAGATAAACAAATTCCATGCTCTAGCATACCTATTCAGCGCAGAAGTAGGGAAATGCAAGTGCTCATTACTCCCTGGCTTCACCTTCCACACAGTACCTGGCACACACAACCTAGTCACAATAGCATCAAAATCTACCTCTGTCCTGGACTTAAAAGTCCAATCCTCAGCACCTGCAGGTCTGGCAGGCAAAGCAAGCAAACGACTGATGGCAGGCGGTGTATAGTCAACTGTCATACCCCTAACCACTGAATAACCATTCCGTTCAGCCTTCGCATTCGCATAGAACTCGCGAACAATAGCCAACGGAATATCCATAGCCAACTGACAAATAGCCTCCCAACCTCGCGACTGAATCATCGCCACAAGATCTCCATCCAACGGACCAGCTAAAAACATCCTATCCTTGATTACCGTCTTAGACATCAACCTGTTATACTCCGCCCGGGCCTCCACTGAAACAAACTTTTCCCCGGGTCCCTCCGTATTAGAATCAGAATCGGATGAATGATGTTCACTAGAACCACCAGCAAAATGGGTTCTTTTCGGAGCCATTACACAATCTTCAACAAGCAGAAAATACACACAAATAATAACCACAGCAACCCACAGCAATCTAACAGCAAATAACCCAAAATACGCAAGCTACAATTCGTAATAACAAGAATAATCAAGAAATTACCCCAAAAACGAATCTGTAGGAGAGGTAGCACTGCGTAGTAAGCCTCCAATCGATGAATGAACACAAATCCCGAAGCTCCAAAGTGGTTGGTTAGGGTTTAAGTGTGTATGTATGTGTATATGAGAGATATGTATAAAAATATGAGGGTTAAATATAGTGACTGATTAACACGAAATTAAGTATTTATAGAGGGATTAGGAGAAGATTTGGGCTGAGTTTAGGGTTTAGAATTCGAATTATGGGCCAAAATCTGTTCCTGATAATTTTTCTGCACTCCAGGATTCGAAGTAGCGCGGCCGCGCTATAAATATACTGCCAGACAGCACGGTCGCGCTGTCTTTTTTTTTTTTTGAAGAGAATTACAACAATGATACCAACATCACATGGGTTGCCTCCCACGAAGCGCTCGTTTAACTTCATTAGCTTGACTTGCTGCTCGATCGTTACGTTTCTGCCAATTCAACGGAATCTGTTTCACGAACCAATGGATCACCTACAAAATAATGCTTCAACCGCTGACCATTCACCTTGAACGCCAAATCAGGTGACTTTTCAAAAATCTCAACTGCTCCATGCGGAAATACGGTTTTAACAGTGAACAGCCCTGACCACCTTGACTTAAGCTTCCCAGGAAAAAGCTTGAGGCGCGAATTAAACAACAAAACCAATTGACCAGGCAAAAAGACCTTAGGAATCAACCTCTTATCATGCCACCTCTTCACCTTCTCCTTGTATATCTTGTGGTTCTCGTAAGCCTGAGATCGAAACTCCTCTAACTCATTCAACTGCAGTAACCGTTTCTCACCAGCTGCTCTAATATCAAGATTCAACTTCTTAATCGCCCAAAAAGCTTTATGTTCCAACTCCACTGGTAGATGACATGCTTTTCCAAAAACTAACTGATACGGAGACATTCCCAAAGGTGTTTTGTAAGCTGTTCTGTAGGCCCAAACAGCTTCATCTAACTTTAAAGACCAGTCCTTCCTCGACGGATTCACCACCTTTTCCAGAATTCTCTTGATTTCACGATTAGATACCTCCGCTTGACCGTTTGTTTGGGGATGATATGCTGTAGCAACACGATGTGTCACCCTATACTTTGCCAACAATGCAGTGAATTGACGATTACAAAAGTGAGTCCCCTCATCACTAATAATAGCTCGCGGAGTTCCAAAAGGCGTAAAGACCTGTTTATGAAGAAAGTTCAGCACCACCTTAGCATCAATGGTTGGTAAGGCCTTCACCTCAACCCATTTAGAGACGT
Organism: Saposhnikovia divaricata; assembly: GCA_036435485.1. Classification (NCBI taxonomy): domain Eukaryota; kingdom Viridiplantae; phylum Streptophyta; class Magnoliopsida; order Apiales; family Apiaceae; genus Saposhnikovia; species Saposhnikovia divaricata. Next base: position 108,637,994 of record CM071599.1, on the reverse strand, counting down.
AGTCCACAGCTAGCAAGATGTACTGATTATTACAAGACGAAACAAAGGGTCCCATGAAATCAATACCCTATACATCAACGATCTCTACCTCAAGAAGCATATTAAGAGGCATCTCGTTCCTCCTAGAAATATTACCAACTCGCTGACAACGATCACACCTCGAAACGAACTGATGAGCATCCTTAAATACTGTAGGCTAAAAGAAACCTGCCTGAAGAACACGAGCTGCTTTCTTCTCTCCACCATAATGACCTCCATAAACAGTGGAATGGCAATCTCGCAACACACTCTCAGTCTCGCTATAAGGAATGCAACGTCGAATAATCTGGTCAGCACCCTGTTTGAACAAATACGGCTCGTCCCATCGGTACCACTTCACATCATGTAAAAACTTCTTCCTTTGAGCATAAGATAAATCAGGAGGGATGATGTCACTGACAAGATAGTTCACAAAATCTGCAAACCTTGGCTCTTCCACTTGTACCCCAAAAAGCTGCTCATCAGGAAAAGATTCATTAATAAGAGATTTAGCCTGTGAATTTTTACCATGGTCTTCCAACCTCGAAAGATGATCTGCCACCTGGTTTTTCAGTTCCTTTTCTGTCTTTAATCTCCACATCAAATTCCTGGAGCAATAAGACCCATCGAATCAACCTAGGCTTCGAATCCTTCTTTGTCATCAAATATCTAATAGCCGCATGATCTGTGTAGACAATGACTTTCGTGCCAAGTAAATAGGCTCGAAACTTCTCAAAAGCATAAACAACAGCCAAGAGCTCTTTTTCCGTGGTGGTGTAGTTCAACTGCGCATCATTAAGGGTTTTACTAGTATAGTAAACCACATGAAATATTTTCTCCTTTCTCTGACCAAGAACAGCACCAACGGCATAGTCACTAGCATCACACATTAGCTCGAATGGCTCACTCCAATCTGGTGCAGTAATAACAGGTGCGATAGTCAACTTCTTCTTCAAAAGCTCGAAAGCATCAAGACAAGCTTCATCAAATTTGAAAGGAACATCTTTCTCCAACAGATTGCACAACGGTTTAGAGATCTTCGAAAAATCTTTTATGAACCGGCGATAGAAACCCGCATGGCCAAGAAAACTGCAAATTCCTCTAACAGAGATAGGAGGAGGAAGCTTCTCAATAGTGTCAATTTTTGCTTTATCCACCTCGAGTCCTTTGCTAGAAACCTTGTGCCCAAGAATGATTCCTTCTTGTACCATAAAGTGACATTTTTCCCAATTCAACAACAGATTAGTCTCCACACATCTCTTCAAAACCAAACCAAGATTATGCAAGCACTCGTCATATGAAGAACCAAACACTGAGAAATCTTCCATGAAAACTTCCACATTGATACCAATCATGTCTGAAAAGATAGCCATCATACACCTCTGAAAAGTGGCTGGAGCGCCACACAGTCCGAACGGAACTCGTCTGAATGCAAAGGTGCCAAAGGGACATGTGAATGTAGTCTTCTCTTGATCCTCAGGTGCAATGCAAATCTGATTATATCCAGAATAACCATCTAGAAGACAATAGTACTCGTGGCCTGCCAACCTGTCTAACATCTGATCCACAAACGGAAGAGGAAAGTGGTCTTTTCTCGTGGCTTTGTTCAACTTGCGATAGTCCATGCAAACTCTCCACCCTGTAACGGTACGTGTAGGGATGAGCTCATTCTTCTCATTAGCAACTACTGTCATACCTCCCTTCTTCGGCACACACTGTACTGGACTCACCCAAGAACTGTCTGAGATAGGGTAGATAATACCAGCATCAAGCCACTTCAAGATCTCCTTCTTCACCACTTCCTTCATAATAGGATTGAGACGTCGCTGATGCTCCACAGTAGGCTTGCAATTATCCTCTAGCAGAATTTTGTGAATGCAATACGAAGGACTGATTCCTTTGATGTCTGCTATAGTCCACCCATAGGCTGTCTTAAACTGTCTCAATATCCTCAGGAGCTTCTCCTCTTCACTATCTGTCAAGTTAGCGGTAATGATAACAGGAAAAGTAGATGCTTCACCCAAAAAGGCATACCTCAAGTGCTCTGGTAGCTGTTTAAGCTCAAGTGTAGGAGCTTCCTCAATAGATGGTTTGAGACGACTCTGTGACTTTTTAAGCTCCTCAAGCCCAAGTGACTCAACTGGAACTTCAAAACTCTTTCTCCACGGAATTGGCCTTAACTGCTGAAGTTGCTCTTCTCTTTCTTCGTCTTCAACTTCAGAATCTCCTAGCAAAGCTCTCTCCAATGGATCAGCCAACAGTAACTGATCAAAGTTCAACTTCACTGACGAATCCACCAAGTCCACCTAAAAACATTCCTCATCATCTGAAGGTAGCTTCATTGCATTGAAAACATTGAAGGTAACATTCTGATCTTGCACCCGCATCGTGAGCTCCCCCTTCTGAAATCAATCAAAGTACGGCCAGTAGCTAGAAAAGGCCTTCCTAAGATGATAGGAATCTTCTTATCTTCTTCAAAGTCAAGAATCACAAAATCTGCTGGAAAGATGAGTTTATCAACCTTGACCAAGACATCCTCAACGATACCCCTCGGGTATGTAATAGAACGATCCGCTAGCTGTAGAGAGATGTTGGTAGGTTTAGGATCCGGAAGACCAAGCTGCATGAAAACTGACAATGGCATGAGATTGATACTAGCACCCAAGTCACACAAACATTTGCTGAAAGACAAGTTCCCAATGGTGCACGGAATAGTGAAACTGTCTGGATCCTTTAGCTTAGGTGGTAACTTCTGCTGTAAAATGGCACTGCACTTTTCTGTTAATGCTACTGTATCCAATTCTTCAAGTTTCAACTTCTTTGAGAGAATACCCTTCATAAACCTTGCATAGCTCGGCATCTGCTCCAATGCTTCAGCAAAAGGAATATTGATTTGAAGCTTTTTGAATACCTTGAGAAACTTGCCAAACTGTCTGTCATTCTTCTGCTTCTTCAATCTGCCTGGATATGGAGGAGGAGGAAAGATTTTCACGTTCTCTGTAGACTGCTTTGGAGAAACTTCCTTAGCAGAATTTTTAGGATTCTCCACCTCACTAATCAACTGCTCAGCTACTTTATCAATCTGGACTTGTTCCTTATCTGCAGTAGGTGCCACATGTTGCTCTTGAACCTCTTCTTCTTCCTCAACGGCTGAATTCTGATTGCCAGTCCTCTTACCAGATCTCAAAGTAACTGATTTGACATGCTCTTTTGTTTCCCTCTTGCCTGGATTGGCTTCAGTGTCACTCGGAAGAACTCCTGATGGTCTGTTCAACAAAGCACTAGCAAGCTGCCCGATCTGACTTTCCATGATCTTCATAGATGCCTCCTGACTTTTTACCATCATCCTCAACTCCTCAAGTTCAGATTTTTCATTAGAAGATTGACCAGCATTCCCATGAGATTGTTGCTGGAAACCTGGAGGCTGAAACTGTTGCCTGGGCTGGTACTGCTGCTGCTGAAATCCTTGATTGAATGGCCTAGCTCCGAATTGCTGTCCTTGATTCTGCTGAAAGGGCTGTTGTTGCTGCTGATTACCACCTTGATTGTTACTCCAGCTGAAATTTGGATGATTGCGGTTATTCGGGTGATAGGTGGCTGGAACTGGCTGTTGTGGCCTCTGGAAGTTACTCACAAAATGTGGTGATTCAGAAGATATGGCACATTGAGTTGTATCATGTGCGCCCGCACACAACTCACAAACACTAGCTACTTGCTGAACTCCCATGTTAGCCAAAGAATCAACCTTCATCGACAAGGCCTTCAACTGAGCTGCAATGGCTGTAGCTGTATCAATTTCAAGAACACCTGCTACCTTGCCTTGAGATAACCTCCCTGTAGGATTCTGATATTCATTAGCAGCCATCATCTCGATCAATTCATAAGCTTCTTCATAACTCTTGGCCCACAAAGCTCCACTTGATGCTGCATCTAGCATGGGTCTCGACTGTGCACCCAAACCATTATAAAAACAGTTGATTATCATCCAATCAGGCATCCCATGATGTGGACACTTCCTTAGCATCTCCTTATATCTCTCCCAAGCCTCGCATAGAGATTCTCCAGACTGCTATGAAAACTGAGTGATAGCATTCCTGATAGCTGCTGTCTTCGCCATGGGGAAAAATTTGGTAAGAAATTTCTGTGCAAGATCTTCCCATGTAGTGATAGAACCTGCTGGTAAAGAGTGTAACCAACTCTTAGCCTTGTCCCTCAGAGAGAATGGAAATAGCCTTAACTTAACAGCATCCTCAGACACCCCGTTGGTTCTGAAGGTATCACAGATCTATATGAAATTCCGAATATGCATGTTGGGATCTTCGGTAGGAGCACCCCCAAACTGAACTGAGTTCTGGACCATCTGTATAGTGCTAGGCTTGATCTCAAAGGTATTGGCTGCGATTGTTGGTCTGACAATACTCGATGCAATGTCATTGATCTTTGGCTGTGAGAAATCCTTAAGAGCCTTAGTTGCTGCTGCTGGTTCTCCCATATCTTCTACAACTTGAATCACTGGAACTTCTGTTTCTCTTTCTTCTTTATTTTCCAACTTCTCCTTATTCGCTTGAGATCGCGTTCGCATACACGCTCAAGTACCTGAAAATACAAAACAACACAAGAACTATTAGTAACCGATCCGAGTCAGTGAACTTTAACGACCACTGCTGTCAAGCACATAAACTATAACAAATCCCCGGCAGCGGCGCCAAAAACTTGTTTACACAAAATCACGCAAGCGTACGTGGTCATAAGTAATATAGAATTAAGTAGAGTTCGTTCCCACAGAGATTGTATAATTTAGTTCTTGTACCTAAGCATCAATGTATGATTATCGTTCAATGCTAAGACAATGGACAAATTGGTTTTGATTATCTAAATTAACTAAGAAGAAGTAATTAACAACAAAATTAAATTAACTAAGTGAATTTCGAATTACTTATGAGATGGAAAACATGGGATCCTAACTTCAATACAAACTTCCTTTAGAGATCATGCCCTTTTATCAATACATGTGGTGGTTACGATAACTAATCGGACAACACGAAATAATTATACGTTACCTTTCAGTACATGCACACCAATCTACACAATATCCACATAAGATAGAAATCATGCAGGCACCAATTATGCTTAGACCCTATATGTCTATAGAATTTGAAAACATAATGGTTGAAGATCAAGTGTCCATAAGATTACATAAGGTAGTATGAGACGGTTAGAAGCACACCACAAACATGAATAACATTCATGGACATATGCTAGCATGGCAAGTTCTAAATTTAAAGATCCACTGTCGCTTCACTAAAGATTAACAAGATAGATGTTAGCTACGCATCTATATGAATTAAATACAACCCTGCAAAGATATCGCAAATTCACCACACATATATCAAGTTAGGCAATCAACATCTAAATTCCATAAGTAAATCCGTTAGGACCCCATGACGGCGATTAGTTCATAATCGAACCGTTCGTCATCATGGGGTTTGATGAAAGCATGACAAAGATGAAGAGAATAATGATGAGTAAATCAATGGTAACAAAGTTTAGAGAACAAATTCGAATAATGATCAAGCATCCAAAAGATACGCCTAGTAAGAATACAAGAAAACTATGTCTAGATCTTCTTGTTGTCACGATCCTCGCCTTGGCTTCTCAATCTCGTGCTCAAAAGTGTGTATTTGATGTGAAGTAATCTGATCTCTGGTGTATGGTGTTGTGTAAATCTGACCTCCCAGCATGTGTATTTATAGCTCAATATTGCCTCTTCTCCAAGCAATTGCCTTTCTTGAGTAGGAATTGAAATTGACAAGTTTCCATCTTTGAATATGATATAAATTGCAAATTCCCTTGTCAAATAATCGTTCTAGACTATTCCCACCATCCAAGATTATTTCCATGTCGAATAGGAGAAGAAAACGGCAACAATCCTTATTAAAATCTGAATCAGCAAAGTTCCTGTCGGTCAGTTTTTACCACAGCGCGGTCATGCTATCTTCCCTTGTTATTTCCGCGCGGTCGCGCTCTACACAATTCCTCTCGTTCTTCTTAGCGCGATCGCGCTGGTATGCAGTATAATATTGGTGCGGTCGCGCTCTTAAAATACTGTCTCTGCAGAATTTCTGTTGGAGATTAATTCTTCGCGCGCCATCCATTTGAACCTCAACTAACTTCTAGTCCAAAAGCCACAAAAACACCATAACTACCTGCAAAACATAATTCCTGCACAAACTCCACAAAACACATTAAACCACACAAATACTTGAGACTTAAGCGATCAATTCAAGCCAAAATAAAACGATCCAAGTGGATAAAAATCCACTTATCAGTTAGAATAGGTAAGGTATGAGCTTTCCGCTGTCTCCTCATCATTCCAGCCCCACAAAAGCTTTGGAGTCTCTAGCAAACTGGCATCCGTGGATTCATTTGCATAGATTGCTACATTAGAATTCCACATCCAGTGAGGTAACTTAGTTTCGAGATGTGGCACCTCATTTCCAGAGTCCAGAAGTGGGGCACATAAAGATTCCTCATCTCCATCTCCTGCAACATGGCTAACAGATTGGAGTGTAAAGCTTCGTGAACCTTTTCTCCAAATCTCATAACCAACAACGGATAATGCATACACAACATAGATAGCAACAAAAGCAATTGCACCGCCAATGCTCAACTTTCCAACAATCAAAATGACAAGCAAGGTAAGAAGAGCAAATAGAAAGAAACCAACATCACTCACAAAGCAGTTCTTGTCAATCTGAACACGTTGATCTGCTACCAAAAGAGAAATAGTCACAAAGCAGTTCTTGTCTGTTTGAGGGCATTAAGGTAGAAAGAAGAAGGAGGCAAGAGGATGAGAGTGTGTTGAATTGTGTGTGTTTGTATTGTGTTAAACAATTGTTGTTGTGGACATCTTGTTTGATAATTTGTCTCAAAGAAATATCTTTTCTTGGACAGATATGATTTCTGGTAAAAGACTATTTTATCCTTAATTAAGTAACGGAGTTACGGTCAAATAGACGGTAGCACACGAACTGTAAGTAAATTAAAATTTCAGTATTGCAAATGCTCGCTTTTAAAGTATAGTATTGCAAGTGGTGTCAAGGCTAAAGTACAGGTACACAAAATGCACTTTACTCTATAATAAAATATATTGTCCTAGTGATTTAAGTCATGATTTTTATGTATCAATTCCAACAATATGCCTTATAAATTAAAATAATAATATATTTGAAGTAGAATTGGAGGGAAGGGAGAAAAGAGAGGAGAGAGAAGTGTGGAAAAGGAGGGAAGTTAATTTTTTATTGTTAAAAATGATTTAGGACAAGTATAGATGTGCCTTAAAAGTAGGGCATGAGATGGATGTCCTAGTGTTTTAAGGCACCACTAGGACATTGTTGGAGCACAAAAAGTGATTAAATGTCCTAAATATTGATTTAGGACATTGTTGGACTTGCTCTAATAATAGATTTGAGATAGTAGAGGAAAGTAGTGGGTGTAATAGTGTTTATTTAATAAAAAGGTGGAGAAGTAGTAGGTGTAATAGTGAAAAGTAGTATTCAAAAATAATAAATATATTATGTTCATTCTTTTTGGGACGTACCAAAAAGGAAAGAGATTCACATAAAATAGGACGGAGGGAGTAGTATACATTGGAGGCAAAAGACACACCATAAAGGAATCTGGATTCTGATCGGGTTGGAGCTAAAATCAGTTAACAAATAAATTTTAATTGCTAGATATGGTTTAAATAAATTTACCCTAAATTTTTATTAAGGAGTCCGGACTTTAAAGAAAATTCTCATTTAAAATTTTGGGGTGGACCAAACTCTAGCTTTTGTAAGTCTCTCTGGTTTGGCCATTAATTTGGTTGCTCTTGTCTCTTCATTTGTTTCCTTTTTAAATTTTAACTAGCATGAAAGCCCGTGCAAGGCACGGGCCACATTCTAATTCATATAACATTTGTTTAATTTTGCGATAAAATCCATTGTATCCTCTTGTTAGTCTATTTTACTTTTCACTGCGACGGTCTACCGATTCAGTAGTTATAATCATTCTAAATTCAAATTATTAGCACATTCTAAATTTCGAGATTCATATTTATAGTGGTACTTGTTTAATGCGAGAAGAATAACCGACAAAAGTGGTATATTAGAGTTAATTGTCAGCTATCAAATATTTCCACGATAACAGTGTTTTTCAGTAGAAATCCTAAAAGGATCACCACGACAACAATTTTTTTAACTACTTTCAATCTTAGCCACAACATATTTTAAATATCTATTTCTCTTCTACCCATATGTCTACCTTATATCTCCTTAATTTATTATTGATCAAGTAGCCTATCTCACATCTCCTCAAATTTATTACTGATCAGGTACCTTCTTACTTCGGCCTCTTTCCGACCACTATCATGCCACCTCGCTATACCTCTCAGATCCGTTCCTTCCTTTAACCACATCATATATGCACATAATTTTTGCCACATCACCTATCTTTCGTCTTTAACAATCTCAAGTTTGTTTATCCTTCCTCTCTCTTCGATCATCTCTCATTCTTCTTTACAACCTCTCAGCGATCTCCATTTTCATATTTATATAAAATTATTGTTGTGGTTACAAGCTAAATAGGTATTATGATAATAAAATAGTTAATTGTCATACCTCTCACACATTAAACATGTATACGTTTTTCAAATGTTATTGTGATAACACTATATCTTTTGAATTTCAATCAAACTCATCTAACATTTGTCAACAAATTGGATTAACATATTATTATCAAATATTTAGTTGTATTACCGTTTGTTCTTAAGTTGCTAAAAAAAATTGATGTACCTATTATTTTGTTGGTATTTAGTTGTATCTAAATGTCAAAATCTGACACTAAATGAATTCATGTTGTTTGGAAATGGGCATCGGGTCAGTTCAAGGTCAGGGAGTGCTATATCCATCCCGATCCCCGAATTCGATCGAACAAAATCGATGAACCTATTTCGGTTCTTGAACGAGAATTATTTCGCTCCCGATTCCTGCCCCGAAAGGAAAATACGTATCCCCGCGAGAAATCATGAATTTTAATATTTTTAATTAAAATTTCGAACTTATTTTTAATTAAAATTTTGAACCTAATCGTTGAACCCGTATCGATCCCAAAATGGGGATTATTTTCCTCCATGATTCCTACCTCGAATGGGGAACGAGGATCCCTATGAAAATTGGAGATTCTTATTTTTTTTCATTAAAATTTATATATTCTCTAATATATTGGATAATCAAATTATTTTGATAAATGATGATAAATTTATTATTATATTATAAATAGAAATTTTAATAAATGATGAAAAATATTATTAAAATTAAATTATATTTATGAAATGTTAAATTCGATGCAACAAGTGGTGTTACTTGCCTACGCAAACAAGCTTTTAAGCCCATCGATGAATGGGTTCTGTCCGACAATTGTGAAATTTGCCATCTTTTGGCATGTCGAAGTGGTTGTAAGTTATTTCCATACCATTTCTAATGTTATGAAATGTTAAATTTATAAAAAAATTTGAATCTTTGAATTACATTTATTTTTAATAATCTATAATATATATATATATATATATATATTTAAAAAATTATGTTTTCTTAAATATGATAATCGATTGGCGAACGGGAATTGGGGATTTAGGGTTCATTTGTTAATGGCTGAATTAAAGAAGATGAACGGAATCATTCATGTGATTGTCGTTCAAATTGTTTGTTAATTATTTAGAAATCTGGATGACGACTTCCACATTCCTGTGGACGACACCACCCTTAGAATTCCAACTGAACCATTCAAATCTCTTTGTTGTATGCATCAATAATTATTGAATATTAGGTATGTATATTATATCTCTATTCTATTCAATATGATTAACTGATTTTAAAATTATATAATTTATGTCAAGCTAACTTTTTGGCAATCGTATTTCGTACACACGTTTTTTCTAACATAAAGATATTAAAAAAACTCAAAAAATATATAATAAAAAAATAATGAATATTTACCAAAAGTACCATTTTTTCTAATTTTTTTTATACTTTTACCATATTTTTAAAATATTTACAAAAATACATTTTTCAGGAAAAACATTTTGCAAAAATATAATCTTATCAAGTTGCATATGCAGCTGCACAAAGTTTTCATAGAGTTGCATATGTGGTTGCAAACAATTGTATTTAGTTGATTTGGTTGTAGACTGTATTTTTGCAAATAACGTATTTTTGCAAAGAAGTTGGTATTTTCGAAATATATTTTTTTTAAAAAGTACCTTTGCAAAAAAATTCTGAACTTGGGTATTTATCGAAAAAGCTTGAAAAAATAATTCATCTTACTTTTAAAATTTATTATCGGCTAAATATTTTAATATTCGAAAAATATGTTTAACAAAAAACTCAAAATATTTAGTTATTCAGAATCTTTTTTATTTTATCAAACAACAACTTTCGTTCAGAATTCAGATTATTCAACCGTTCAGATAATCAATGGTTCAGAAAGTGATATTCAGATTTAACAAATGACCCCTTAGCCGAGATGCTTTAATCCCTCGGCTCGTTCCCATCCCCAAGTTTTTATTTATAACATTTTATGTTTCCCGTTCCAAACCTGAAAAATTTTCCGAATCTCCAAACGGGAAAGGGATTAAGTTGGGGCCGGGCAGACCGGGAGAAATGCTCCTATATATTAAATACACGTACATTCAGTCGGTTATTCATTCAGTCAAAAATATCTTACATGTTCTTATATATATTATAGGCCAACATGGCCTTTTCACCCATTTAGTAATTTACTAAACTATCCCTGCATCATGTTAATGTTAAAAAAATGGATTTTAGTGGATTTGAACTCATGACCTCCACGTACCAATTTTCTTTTGTCCACATTATTACCACTACACTAGAACATTTTAGTATACATTTTTTAAAATCATTAATTGCATACACAAACAATCCACTTGCTACATTTCCTTTAATAATATAACAATATTCTTATGTTTGCATATATTAATACCGCTACGCTAGAATACTTAATGATACACTTTTTAAAATCAATAATTGCATACGCAAGCAATCCACTTGCTAAATTCAGTCGGTTATTCATTCAGTCAAAATTATCTTACATGTTCTTATCATTTTAATAACTTTTTTCCCGAATAAATTTGAAAATAGATATTAAAGCGAATGTAGCAAGTGGATTGCTTGCGTATGCAATTATTGATTTTAAAAAGTGTATCATTAAGTATTCTAGCTTAGCGGTATTAATATATGCAAACATAAGAATATTGTTATATTATTAAAGGAAATGTAGCAAGTGGATTGTTTGTGTATGCAACTAATGATTTTAAAAAATGTATACTAAAGTGTTCTAGTGTAGTGGTAATAATATGGGCAAAAGAAAATTGGTACGTGGAGGTCATAGGTTCAAATCCAATGAAATCCATTTTTTTTAACATTAACAAGATGCAGGGAGATAGTTTAGTAAATTACTAAATGGGTGAAAAGGCCATGTTGGCATATAATATATATAAAGGATGTAAGGAGAATAATTAAAACTCCAATAATCTTAGGTAAAATGATAGTTATGTAGCATAATTTTTGTTAAGGGGATCTTCGTTCGACAAATATAATCAATGAATTATAATGAATTATAGTTATCCATAATTTTTGCTAAAAAAATTTATGCATTAAAATAATTTTTTTTTTATATATTATTTATATCATGGCACTTAACGTGCCAATTTGGGTATTACTGCCAAGGACTCAATTCCCCACTCGGAATGCTCTTACTAGAGTTATCTAAGCATAACTTTGTTACTTAAATGTCATTTTACTAAGTTGATTAATTAGTATATATATACTGTTTTAAAGTAATTAAAAAAGATGTAATTATATCTGATTGGGTCTTTTTAACAGATGCAAAAGCTTTTTCAATGTATAACACGAAACAATTGGCATTAACTTAAATAGAATACTAGCAGGTACTAATCTGATTGTTGATTGAATAGTGTTACTGCTTTTATAGATATTAGTCCAAATTAGCCCTTATAGCATTAGCATTCCATACCCCATTGTAAATAATAGTTTTTAAGCAAAAAATCACCACCATCCCATTCCCCATTTTGAGGACTAATTTTGAGGACAAGTTTTGAGTTCCCATCTTTGGGATTACAGTGCAATCGCTTTCCCCATCATCAAATCATCTCTCTCCTCTTTTCAATATATTTAATTGTAGTGGGAGAGTTTTGATAGTTAAAATTTAAATGAAAAAGAGAGAAAGAAGTAATATAAAAAGGAAAATAGGGATATGAGGATGGAAAATGAGGAATGCGATATAGAACACTTTTGATAATTTTGGAGATTTACAATTTTTGTTTAATGATTTACTATTTTTAATAAGTTTTTGAGATGGGGATAGGGACCCCAATGGGAATGCTCTAAGCTATTTGCTCAGTGTGCTTGTCTTTAACTTAATTTCAAATATTCTGCAGAACACCATAGGTCTATTAATATTAATAATTAATCAAACATTTTACACCTAATTATATAATTACACCTATTTACTTAATCTGATAGTAGAACACATCTAATTTTTAAGTCAGTATAAAGCAATAAAAAAATATATACATATTTACCCTAATTTTTCTCTCCATAACCACTCACTTTTCCCCTCTTTTTTCTTGCCTGATCGCCGGGGCTTTCATCGGTCTTTCACCGGTGGAAAGCCCCAAATCTTTTAATTTTCTTTGTTTTTGTTCTTGTTTTTCAATAATCTCCCTTCTTGGTGAGAGTTTTCCCAATTTATTTGGGCCTAGTTTGTCTCTCCTTGTGAGAGTTTGGTGTGTTCTTTGTGTGTTTGATCTGTTTTAATATCCAGGATTTCAGATCTGCAAGATTTCTTTGGTTTTGATGGATCTTTATGGTTTTGATTTTATTATTCGCTTCTTAATTGTGAGCGGGGGTCTTGATTTAGTGATGAAGTGTTGTGTGGGATTGCAGCTTTGGTCGATAGCTCAGACGATAGCTCCATCGGGGCATGATGAAGGAGTACCAGTAATTCAACGAGGATGCACGAAGTGGGTACTTGTATTTGTATATACTTTATCTTCAAAATATCGCTTAATTGTCTCTTCATGAGAACACGCGATTGCAAATTACTGTTTGTTCGACTCGATCATTGGTAAAGATGTCGTATGGTTTTTTATTATTGAATTAACACCTTTATTTAAAAAAAAAAAGGTTTTGTATAAAAATTAGACTTTGTTGGTCCTAATTTTGATTTGAAAATCTAATCGTGGACTTCAGAGAAGTTAGAAAATGGTATAACTGGCTAAAAAGTCCTTCGAACAATCCAATAACGATGTTTCCTATGTTTTCTTTCCTTGTTTGTAACTGAGAATTACCATCAAAATGCATATATGTGCGATGTGTCGATGTGATATTGTATGTATATATGCATATATAATGGATAACCATAGCCATATCAACATTGGAAGCATCGAATTATGTTATGTCATTTTCTAATATTTTTAAAATTTTAAAGCCAGTCTAACTGTCTCTTTTCGTGGTTTCTTATAAATATTATAAAATATTAATTTTAAAGTGATTTTTTTATAAATATTATAAATGTTAATTTTTAAGTGATTTAGGATATGATAAGTTATGATAATTTCAACAACACTTCTTATATTACCTCATTATTATCATTATAATACTAGCTTATAGGACGTGCAAAACACGGTTTACTTTAATTTTTTTATAATTTATTTATAGTGTAATATAATATTATAAAGATTAATTTTAATATGTTGTTGGGAAGATTCGAACCTTACATCTTTGTATAATATAACTACTATTAGTACTAAATATAAATTAAAATGTTGTTAACGAGAATTGAACCTTAAATCTCCGTTTATAACAATTTTTTTATTGTTGTATCTAACGGTCATTATTTATTTGAGTTGATGATCTAACGGTTTTGAATTAAAGGAATAACCAAAAAGGATATAACCAAAAATAGGGGGATATTGTTAATGACAGAGGCATTCTGTAATCATGTACTAACAAGCCTAATTGTTTGTAATACTTTGAATTACGTACATGATCCCTTAACCAGGAAATCCTTTTTTGGTTAGATTTTCTATCTTGTCAAACTGTACTTGTAATGGGCATCAACTCTATCTGTATAATTGTATAAAAAGTCGTAAAATAATGTTTGGAAGAAAATCTAGAGATCATGCCCCAAGTTTGAAGAATAAATAACACATTTGGAATTGAAAGTTGAAAATTTGTCTAAGTACATATTCGAGAAATAATTTGTTCTATTAGAAAAGTCAAGGATTCGATATGTCAAAGATACTGTTCGATATCTCAACGAGTCAACAAGTCAAAAATCAATTCGATAACTTAAAGATTTGACATGTCATAGACCCTATTAGAGAACGCATGAAGTCAACAAGTCAAAGAATCATTTGAGTTCTCAAGGAGTCAATCAAGTCAATGTCATATTCGATATCTCAAGGATTCAAAAGCTATTCGACATCTTAAGGACTCCATAAACAAAGATACTATTCGACAACTCAAGGATTCCAAAAGTAAAAGGTAATTTGAGAAGTAATTCGATCTGGCTAGCTGAAAAGAAAGTTTTATCACATGATGCCAATGCTTGCACCAAAATGGAATAGACAAGTTAGCAAAGTCATTTTGTATGTTACTAGTTTTGTAACAAGTGGGCTGTGTATATGTTCTATCAGTGCACAAGCTCACTTCTTTAGTTGTTAAGTTTTTCATTACAAACACTTAGATAATATCTATTTGAGAAACGAAGCTGAGAATACTACCATTTGTATTCCCAGATTGTAGTATACTTTCAATCCAACAAAATATTAAATTAAAATGAAATTGAGCACTTATTTCCACATTGCATATTTGTATTAACTCACACTTTCAAGCTACACAAAAACACATCAGAGATTCAAACAGGTCTCAAGAAAAGAAAACAAGAAAACTTTAGAAAATACATTCACCCCATTCTGTATTTTTTTGTGTGTATTTCATACTTAACATAAATAACTCTATGTCCATTAAATACATACTCATATATGGTAAAATGACAATATAAGTAAAAATTAAACTTGTAAAATATCAATATTAGTTGTTACTAAAAGTTAATAAAACTGAATGTTAATTTTGAAAAAAAGATGACATCAATAAATTAATAAAAAAATTCAAATAAATAATATTGATAAAAAATTCCGTGCACTGCACGGATATAAAGCTAATATATTTTATTTATAATAATTTTAAATAATAATAATAATAACATACTCTCTCGATCCCAAATATTTTTTCGTGTTTGATTTTTTTTTGGTCAAATTGACCAAATTTTGACCAAATAAATAAAATTATAAAATTATGATCAAAATAAAATTATATATATATATATATATATATATAATATAAAGTATATATAAAATAAAATTATGATCGAAATTATATTACTAGAAAGTATATATAAATATATAAATTTTTATAAACTTATTATTTTATTAATCATTTTGATGAGAGATGCTTTAAGTACCTCTTTCACATGTCTATGAAAAATTCAAATGCTCAAAATGAAACGGAGGCAGGATCAATTATAAGTGAACTATATATTAAGCTCTGTTAAGATGATGCATGAGATAATTTTTACAGTTTCCATTTGAATTGGCAATTTGGCACGGATGATGCAGGATTATCAGTAAAAGGTTAAACCCATCTTCGAGCCCATGATCAACATCAAGTTGGAATGAAGAGGTTTTTACGGAAAGCCCAATAATATTTGACTACTTACCAAGATTGAGACTCAAATCTAACTACAGGATTACACTAATAAAGGAAAGTATTGATTTTTATAAATTATTTCATATAATATAATATTTTTTTATTATATATACGGATCGGGGCAGGGGAAGCGGAACGGGAATGGGAAATTTTCGGACAAGATGGGGCGGGAAATTAATTCTATAACACCATTGATGTCAAAAAAAAAAAAAATTCTATAACACCATCTTTTAATAAAATTAATTTGTATTATTTATCATCTGTTTAATTTTTTTTTTTTCAAAGTTTGACATAAAATCTTCTTCACTTGTTTTGGGCCTGCTAGGTGATTGCACTTGAACTCGTACTACTTACTAAGTGTTTATATGGTTAGGTAAATTATAGTTTGTAAATGTAGAAGCGACAATGGTTTATGCTTTCAACTTTCAAGAAGAAATGTTTGACATAAAATCTTCTCCACTTGTTTTGGGCAGGGCTAGGTGATTGCACTTGAACTCGTACTACTTACTAATTGTTTATATGGTTTGGTAAATTATAGTTTGTAAATGTAGAAGCGACAGTGGTTTATGCTTTCAACTTTCAAGAAGAATACCAAGTACTCCCTCTGTCCCCACTGATTCTTTACATTGGGGAATGTAATTCTGACAAGGATTTTAAGGTGCATTTTGCGGATAGTTTCATAACTTATTTTTAAAATTTTCATTTTTTGTATAAAAATAGAATTGTTCTATTTTTATACAAAAAAAGAAAATTTTAAAAATAAGTTAAGGAACTATACTTTTTAAGAGCCTTAAAATACGTGTCAAGCAGTGAAAAAAACTGTAAAGAAATGGGAGGGACAGAGGGAATAACAATCAGAGCAGGTAATTAATTACTTCTCATATTAAGTATTCCCTCCGTTTCTTAAAACATTTCCTGTTTACTATTTCAGGACATTCAAAATACTTTTCCCTTTTCTATTTTAAGCCATATAAAACAATATTCAATATCCATTACTCCACCCACTACTCCTTAAAAAACAATATTCAATACCCACTATTCCAGCCACTACTCCTTAAAAACAATATTCAATACCCACTACTTCACCCACCACTCTTTAAAAACAATATTCAATACCCACTATTCCACCCACTATTCTTTAAGAACTATATTCAATATCCACTACTCCACCCACTACTCCTTAAAAACAATATTCAATACCCACTACTTCTTCAAAACAATATTCAATACCCACTACTCCATTAAAAAACAATATTCATTACCCACTATCTTAAAACCCGTGTTTTTAGTCAAACAAGAAAGGCTTAAAGAGACGGAGGGAATATTTCTTTTAAAAAATTAGGTTTATAATATTTAATTTAACTAATTTTGGAATATGCAACAATCGAATGCAAAAATTGGAACGATAAGAGATAAATCCTTATATCCTTAAAATTACAAATTCTATGTTTTAAATATAAGAATCATTTCTGGTGACAAGGGATTATTTTCAACATATATACTAAGCATGTTTAATTATTTAAAGTGGATCTGTGAAATTGTAAACTGTTTGTTGAACGTGAAGAAAGTTGTGATCATGTTTCTGTATTCGCATTGTTGTGGGAGGAATTTGTCACAACAAATTAAGGAGGTCGTTGCTCGAATAGCGCCAATGAGTACGGAATCGTCTAACTGCCCAGAAAGGCTCACAGCTAGAGATTAAAGACTAGTCGCCCAGAAAGGCTCACGACTAGGGGTTTCTGAAGAACACGGGAGGTGGTTCCTCGGAGGATCGGACTGGATTCACGGGAATTAGAGCTCAAGGACCGAATGTTGGCCTGCCAAGAACCCTAATAATGATGTGTCACACAAGAGTATTCGTGCTCTATGCTTACTCCAGGTGTCAAAGTGTCTAAGAAACCCGTAAATTGCCTACATACTCCTATTTATAAGAGATCAAGCCCGTATGTAGTTTTTGAAATGATATGTTCGGTTGTTTATGATGAATTATTTCATTTCTGAAGGGATTATGACTGACATTTTTGATATTAATCGTGTGTGATGTATATAATCACATTACCAAGCTGTATCAGGACTGTTGGAAGCCCATCCATTGATGTTTATCTCAAGAATGTATCAATTATCATGATTTTATATGATTTAATCAAGTATATATGACATATATCCTCTAATAACTGAATATTTATCTGTTTAGAAGTGTAAATCAACTGCAAAGACGTGTTCCTAAAAAGTAGGAGGTCTGCCTTATCCGAATTGGTAGCATAATCAGGCTTCCGGTTGAAGCTGGGGGTACCGCCCGGTGGCCTGGCTCCGGTAGCCCCTAAAACGGAAGCTGTTCTGGAAGCCCTATTGGATGGTTGGCAATGGTTATAGGTTATCCACAAGGGGGTGCCCTTGGGACCCTAAGCCCTATACTCGCCTACTGCTCTGTACATGGTAACCCCTAGGGTTGCCATGGGCCCTTGGAAACCTGCCAGATCACTTGTTTTCTTCATGGATCTGGACCCTAATCCTCTAGTGGGCCTAAATCTAACCCATGCAAGATTTTGGTCACAACAACTACCCCCCATTCCCTGAAGCACTGAGTGTAAGGGGAACCAATTATTCGGTAGGGTGCCGCTTTCTATAAAAATCCATACTTTTGTTATCTTGTCAAGTCAACATAACATGGGGTGTCAATATTAGAAATCCTCGATCGTGAATATCAGAATATATATTTGTGTTTTCATTCGTAAATTCTCGTAATTGAACCATGGAAGCTCGAGTAAAAAGTAACATGGGAGCCTCCTAATTTGTTCGTTAAAAGTTAAATCTATCAATTTTATTTTCTAGAAATAAAATGATGACTATTAAGGAGGGAAAAATAGGCCCGGACTCTACCGCTTTTTCAGATAAACAAAAAACAATCCATTTCCCATACAAAAGACACTTCCCATTTCATCTCGTTTTCTGTGCCACATTCATTGGCAAAGGGGGACACGCCTCTCTTCTCTGTTTTGTGTATATTAACACACTAAGTCTTTTCATTTTTCTTTTTATCTTTACACAATATTTTCTCTCCACCAGATAAAGGGTTTTAAAGGTTTTCGACGAGATCTCCGGCGAAGACTAAAGCGCTGACACTTTCGTCCTTCCGTCTTCATCTAGGTATGTCACCTAATTTCATAACCTCTTATCATGCTTGGTGTTATTACTGCACACATAGTAATTTTGTATGCCCCGAACCTTATTCTTGTTCGTATTTGCATGTCGGTAGTCTTCAACTTGATGTTCGTTTCGACACTTTAATAGATATTGCATGCCAGTAGTCTTTGTTTGTCGGAATCTTATATGCTTGATTATAAACTCTTGTCACATTGCTCAATTAACATACCTGAATTGGATTAAATCTGTGTTTTTGAGCCTTAATCGATATATATATTTGTAGACCCATGTTTCTGATGCGCGTGTTGAAAGGTGTTGGGGTGGTGTTAGTATTCCGGCTACCCCTGTGATTGTACCGACATGTTTGTAATATGTTTGATCTTCGTCTTCTATGAACTTTATTTGCCTTAGCTCCGTTTCGTTAAACACATATCCTTAATCCGTTAATTAAAGTATAATCACGTTACCCTGTGTTTGTATCTCTTCTCCCCCTTTTTACTTAGGTGTCCTGGCACCATTAGATTAGGTTGCCACATCGGTAGTCATTCTCTGAGCCTGCACCCCCTTGATGTGACACTCTCTTTATTTTCCGAATACCCCTTAGACAAATACTGAAAGCCTTTACACTAATTAAATTCTGGCTATCCAGTTTCAATCTTCTTTATTAATCTGCTTCCTCCTTGTGGTTGCAAATGTCAATCTCATCCGCTTCAGGGAGTTCGTCGCAGCTCCCCGGCCACCTATCACCCATATCCGAAGAGCCCTTTGACTCTTGGTCGATTCATCTTAATGAGGTGCTCCTCCATCAGCCCTTGCTGCAATCTAAACCATCCGTTAGCTCTTGAACCCGTTCGAAGGTGGAGGTAATCAATCCCCTAGAGGCTGAGATAGTGAATCGGTACCCTGATCCTTCTATGGAAGCTGGTTCATTGAACTTCAACGTTGAGGATGCCGTGAGAATTAACCTGAGCTCCAACACCGATGAGGAAGAGAGGTCGGCTAGCGTATTCTGAAATGAGTCTGAGCAGCCTTTTTTGACAATGAAGACTTGCTAGATGAAGAAGGGAATGCTGAAACTGGGGCGATAGTGGAGGTTGATGGAAGCCTCACGTTCCTGCAGGTTTTGTTCCTTCCTGTGAAGATTTGGACTCTTCCATGAATGTAGACAGACTTGAGAGATTACTAGAGCTGTGTTATCCAGGTTGTAATTTGGTGGTACCTAGTGCTGGTGAGAGGTGCCACAAGTTTGATAATTTCGAACTCGATCAAGTCGTACCGAATGCAGTGCTATCGGCATCCTACTTCAAATTTGGATTCTCCATGCCGATGCACCCATTCTTTGTGGATATGCTAAACTTCTATGAGATAAGTCCTATACAACTGTCACCTAACTCCTTCAGAGTGGCGGCATGCATGTACATCCTTTATGATCAGACCTTTTCCGTCCCCTTACCGCTATAGAACTTGGATATTTCTATCAACTGAAGGACGTGGGGAGGAAAGTAGGTATATTTTATCTCACCTCCTGGAATAATAGACAAGGCGGGTGCATCAAGGGAAATTAGCGTGGGATGTATGACTGGCTGGAAATGTTTTTATACTGTTATGATTGTGGAGAAGTTAGAAAAGAATGGAACTTGACTCCGGGTAAGCGTTCGGTACCCTCACACGTTCATGGTAACCTTATCTTAATTAATTTTTGGACCCACCCTTACCCTTCTGTTGTCTTATTTAGGGATTCCAACACAAACCCCTCTCCAAGGGATTGAAGAAAAGAGGGCTAGGAAGATCATGAGACTGGCTGCCGAGCTAAGTGATGGTGAGAGTTTGCTAGCTCCGGATCTTGAGACCCGTGACGTCCTCATCTCCTACTCAGGAGATGGAGGTTGAGGATGGGTTAATGAAGGAGCCCGAGGCTCGGGATACTGCCAAGAAGTGTGGGAAGAAAGGTTGGGCTTCCGCTGTCTCTCTCTCCGGTAGCCTGGGCTGCCGCCTTCTACGTTTTTCACTCACATATACGTACACCTCTACATGCCAAACTTCTTCTTTGCTCTTACTTGCCATTATTGGCATTCTCATAAGCTTCCATGTGTATATTATTATGCTACATTTTGTTTATTGTTTGTTTCTTTCAACTTTACTATACATGTGTTGCGATTTCTAATGTCTCTATTTCTGTGTTCTTTCAGATATGTCAGGGTCCGTTCCCTCCTTTGTACAACCTTCAGAAAAGTACGAAGACCTCTTCCCAGAAGACGAATTGATTACACTGGAACCTCCGATTAATGCTACCCCCATCTCCCAGGCTAGGGCTCCCTCTGCTGGTAAGGTTGGGCCTGCTCTAGCTGACAAACGAAGATTCTCCCAGGTTTCTGGTAGCCAGACCTCCACTCCCGAAACTAGATCTTCCAAGAGGACTAGGCTGCCATAGTCACCTGGGGTACCACAGGAGGTCCATCAATTCCACAAGTTAACTGAGGGGCAGATCCCTTTAGAGGTTATCACAGGCTGGTCCATACTCAAAGTTTCAGATGCTGCTCGGGCCATGCTTTTTTCTTCTGGGGAAAACCTATTCCACCAGATAAGGCTCAGTAATCAGATAGTGGCTGCCGCTCGTGGTGACATGAAGCTAAGGGAAGACCTGAAACAGATGAAACTTGATTTCGATACTGCAGCAGAAGAGAAGAAGGGGCTTTCTGAAGCCAACAAGAAACTGAAAGGTGAGGTGTCGGTATTGACAAAGGAAAAGGGTAAGCTCAGCAGGGTGGTTTCCGAACAGGACAAAGATAAGGAAGAACGGGCGGCAGCCCATGCTACCGAGGTAAAAGAGCTAAAATTGCAGGTGGATATGTTGCAGGCTTCGGTTAGGAAGCTTAAAGAGACACTTCCAGAGAGGTATAAGTTGGGGTTTGCTAAGGGCGTAAACGACTACATGATGGCCACTTGGAAGGTGATGCCAGATCTGGATTGGGCCCTTTTTAGTGAGGATACCGTGAAGCAGGTAGAGAAATACAAAGCGGAAGTTGCCAAATCTCAGACCCCTGCTACGAAGGTGACTCCCAAGCTGTCAGCCTCTCCGAAGGATACAGTTGTGGATGCTCAAGATACCAGGGTTGAAGCTCCCACAGATGTGGTCGAGGTTGCTCCAGGTGATTCCACTAGAAAGGTTGACCCTGTCGAGGATTCCCCTGGTTTTGAGGCTACCAAAGACCCTTCATCTTCTTAAATAATCTTTTCGAATCATCTTTATCGTTTCGAACTCATGCTTTGATGGTTTCATGAACTTTATGGTTTTAATCAAGGGGGTGGGCTCTTATAACGCTCCACGTATGTAATCTTTAAATTTTATAACTCGACTATCCCACGGCCTTGGGCCTTGGCCTCTATGAACTTATTTTATCCGTACTTAATGTGTAAGAACCCTAATTTTTGGTAATATTTTCTTTTATATAATATCATATGACATTGTCAATTTGGAACCTTTTTAGTCATCCCTGTTGTTTAATGGAATTGATTGTCTGAGAAATTATGTTGTTACATTCACCATGTAAGATAAAGGGAAGGTTGTTGAAGGCAAGAGTCTTATTGTTAGTAAGATTTATAAAACTTGGGATTTGAGAGTTATTGGAGTATTAAAAGATTTATTAGGAATTATGACGAGGAGTTATGGATATTCGAGGAATTTACACAATTAAGTACTTAAGGGATTACAAGGAAAATCTCTACGCGACAAAATATTATTACGAGAAATTAATTAAGATACGATACGAATTAAAGATTAAGTGACAAGCATTGGTGGAAGAATATTGATATAAGGAATGATATTGCATGCAAGTCCCATGCAACTAAGTAGTTAGGAAAGCAAACTAGCAATGCAAAGTTAGCAAGAGGAATAGTAACTAGTTTGGTACATTGTCCAAGGAGACAAGGAGGTATGGTGGTCTAGACACTAGACTTGTACCATGTGATACATGTACATACACTTAATACATATCAACCACACAATTCACTTTATTCAACCAACACCAAAAATCAAAACAAAAACTCTCTCTTCCCCCCCCCCAGCCTTATTGCTCTCGGCCAAACTCAAAAACAAGGAGAAGAAGAAATCTTTCTTCCACTTCTCTTCACTCTTAATTCAAGGCAAAAATCCTAGGTACTCTACATCATATAAGGAAGGTATACTATGAATTCCAACCCTTTTCATCCATTAGTTTTCAAGTTATAAATTGTTGAAGTTTTGTTGAATAGTAACAATGTTGAGTTTTCATTTAGATCTTGAGTTGTAAGGAGTGTAGGAGCTCATTCAAGGTGTTCTTGAGACTTGTAAGGCATACCCAAGGCTCCTAGATACTCAAGAAGGTATAAAAACCCTAACCCCTCTTGGCCATGTAGTGTTTGTGATGTTTAATGTTAGATCCATGGTTATTAGTGTGAATCTTGGACATATAAGTTATGGATGATGTAGATCTTGTGTTTAAGTGTTGTGATTGTGATTTTTAAGCTTGTGGTTAGTGTATGTAACTCCATGTTTGTTATAAAGTGTGATCTTGGTGGTTTAGATGATGGTTGTGATGTGTATGTAAGATTCTTGATTGGTTAAGTGGTATAAGCATGCTGAGTAATTTTCCAGGAACTTGTACTGTCTTGTAGGAGGGTTTTGAACCCCTAAATCTTGTCCCCTGAAGTCCTAATATATATTGTTGGAAAGGTATTTGAATGTAGTTTCTAGAAATATAAGGTTCATGACTAGGTGATGTATGGATTTTGAGTTATGGCCTGAGAAGTGAAATGTGTTTCTGGAATCCGGACTGCACTAAATGGTCCCCTTGTGAACCTTGTTTAAACCCCTAAAAATTTATGTAGGATCATGGAAAAATTAGATAAGCTAGTAAATGCAGTGGTTAAGGCTAACCAAAAGGAATTGGATTAAAATATGTAATTTTCAATTTTATAAAAATGTTAGAGTAAAATTCGTGCAAGGGAAAAAGTCGTAAGTGGAGTGTAATTTAAGGGGGAATGAATATGATTCGGATGTGGTAACCAAATTAAGTTGAATAAGTGACGAGCGTAACCGAGTGATGATATAAACCTATAGTGGGGCTAGAGTGTCATAAGACGAAGCCATTAAGTTAATTTTCTACCCCCTAAAACCCCGCAAGTAAAAGAGATATTGTTAAGGTACTAACGATCGGCTATTGATTATGTATAGATCGTTCCACTCCGCAAGCTCGACCACCCCAACCTCACCAAGGCAAGTTTACTTTTCAAAACTTACATATATAAGGACTTTCACTGTTGTGTTTGTAGTTTTCAATCGTATCAAATGTTTATGCTTATCGAAGTATTGATGAAATTGAGATGTATATGCACATATATGTTTGCACCCCTTGAACTTAGAATGAAATGTTCCTTTGGACAACGACTCTAGCAATAGAGGTCGTAGCGGTCCATATATACTATTGACCAGGGAGCGCTATATTATTATATCATAATTAAATTGCGAAAACCCGAAGGGTCATTCGGGAAGTATCGTATACTTAAGTAATTATTTTTATATCAGCATAAATACTCAAAAATACCTATCTTGGATTAAAAGCTTACTTAATTAAATAATTATTTTATTTATTTATTAATATTAAATCTTAAAATATCATTTATTAATTATTGTTCATTATTTTAAAGACAAAGCTAATCCAAGATACCTCTAATACTTTCAAACTCGAACTCTTTCGAACTCAAAACGTTTTCGAAAACCCCCGATCAGGTTTTGCTTCTTGTACGATTTCAAGAATCATCGATCGACTGATGTCGGACCTCAACTACTCAGTTTTCAAATCAAAATAAAGTTTTTTAAAAGAAAAAGAAAAAGGGACTCTGGCAGGTGTGGGGATCGTTGACGAACGCTTCCCGGGATGTGTAAGCGGCCGTGAGCCAGGCGGTCCATCAATTATTATTCCGGCCCAGGTGTTGCCGAATGATGATTACGGATGTAGTTTTCATCGAGGGTGATTACGGATGTAGTTTTCACCCGAGGATAGTTACGGATGTAGTTTCTATCCTTCTACCGGTAGAGAAGACCGGCGGATTGTTGGACTTGGTTGTGGCGACTGATCATCGTCAATCCTTGTCAGGTTTTTATGTTTTCTTCCAGTCCCATCCTCCACTTTGGAAAAATACTCAAACACTGCTTCTTGGGCATAAGTGCCAAGTTGCCGATAGTGTGGTTTTTGATAAGAAAAATATTGACATCGTGCAGTATCTAGAACTGCAAGATTTTCTATAAAGATTGGCACGTGTTAGTGCACTCTTGCAATTATTTCAAAGAATGAAATGTTTTTGAATGAGAAACCTTCTAAGCTAATGGAAGAAAAGAGGTTTGCAATGATGTATTCCCTGTACAGTATGTTAACCGTAGAGTGTTTTGCCGAAAATGATATACTCATATGTATATGTATTTTCAAAACTTGAGATATATTGAAATGAGAACCTTATAAAGGGTTCATATGTTATTCTTAAAGCTCCTTAGTGAGTATAAATGTTTTATTCAAACTCGGACATATATATTGTCCAATTATGTTTTGAAATCTGAGATATATACCCATACAGTTGGGAATGTTTTCGAAATAAACCACTTTATTATTTTTCAAAATGGTGAACTTGCTGAGCATTATGTAGCTCATTCTTGCTTTATAAAAACTTTTCAGAAAGAGAAGAATTGGGTCGGTTAACTCCGCACCAGCAAAAGAGGAGCAGAAGATTTACCCCGAAGATGATTTAGTTCCTGATAAATACTACAGAGTAAGTCTGATAGGTTTTCAACTGTAATAGCAAGACTCGTCTTCAAGTGTAGTTGTATAAGTGGAAGTGCGTAAGATTCTGGATTGTACAGATGAATTGTAATAATTAGTGTTACTTTTGATTATCGTTTCTGAGGCTCTAACTTGTTTGTGCGCAAGATTGAGGTCTGGATGTATGTATTATTGAGTTGTAAAGTTAATACAGGTATGATATGGTTGGATGGTGATGTGACGACCTGAATCTTTGACCTCAGATTTGGGGGTGTCACATAATATATAATTGCTTAATCTTTTCTATGCTTTATTATAAGTTTGACTATCAGGTCCTTCCTTCAGGTGCGGTAAGCCTTACTGGTTACGATTCATATGTCTCCATATATAGGTTTAAAGATTTACGCTTAATCACTGTTGTGCACAAAATCTCCATGGGCTAGATTTAGGCCCATTGGGCTTAAGGATCCAATCCATACGATTAATATGGTTTATCATTGAGGTCCCTTAAGATAAATGGGGCTAAATAGCAAGTGAAATGGATCTGGACAGGTTCAGGTTCTCGAGAGACAGGTTCCTGATACAGCTTCCCGCAGACAGCTTCCCGGGAGACAGGT
Source organism: Saposhnikovia divaricata (assembly GCA_036435485.1). Taxonomy (NCBI): domain Eukaryota; kingdom Viridiplantae; phylum Streptophyta; class Magnoliopsida; order Apiales; family Apiaceae; genus Saposhnikovia; species Saposhnikovia divaricata. The sequence continues at coordinate 108,611,573 of CM071599.1, read as the reverse complement.
TCTTGAGAGACAGCTTCCTGTACGAGAATAGATTTATGCCAGTAGAATTCTGGTATGATTAAGCCTCATATTCTTTAGGAGCAAGTTATGAACATCAACTCCTTATTGGAATATATTCCTTGGGCGCAGATGATCCTTGAATACTTCTAATAGAACTAGAACTAGTAAAGACACTCCTAGCCGAACTAAAACTTGAGTTCTGTTCGACTTAGGTTGCCTATTCGTGGCTGAAATCTGGAGAAAAGGAGCTCCCCACGAATTAGGAACCTAGAATATTGCTTCCTAACCAGACTTCTAGTCTAAAAAGAACTACGTGAACTTGATCCCTATATATATAAGGGTACGTAGGCACTTTGGGAACACGGTTTTTACAAGACTCGCAGTACACCTACGAGATTCTTGAGAACACACGACACAAGCCTCAAGGGAACTCGCGAGATTCTTGTAAGCGCTCTCGAGCTCAGTTCAACTCCCACAAAAAAACCTCCATTCTCCATAGTTTAGTTGATCGTTAGCCTTTACAACTCATAATAAACCTCTCAAAAGTAGTTATGAAATCCCCTCATCAACATTGGTGCTAGAAGGAGGGGAGAGTTATCATCTTAAGAGTGGAAAGATGACAGGCAGTTCTGATAACGATGCAACACAATCTGTAGAGAAAGATCAAACCTCGAAAGCAAAAAAGATTACTTCTGCTGACGCCCTAGAGCATCTAAAGTCGATTGAAGAAAGACTCATAACCCTCGAAAAGATGACACAAAAGAAGAAAAAGAATTCAAAGTTGGCATCAGGCAAGAAGGGTAAAAAAGCTAAGATTAATCCCAAGCAGTTGGATGTTGATGAAGAAGAACGTGAAGAAAAGGCTGAAGAAGAGATTGACGACCCAAAGAAAGATGCTGAAGGTGAAGAAGATGGTGAACCCAAGGATAAACAGCCTCCTGTTATAAAAACTCAATTACAGATCTTGGCAGGACTTAAGATTAAGGAGGCTACGAAATCAGGAGCATCTTCTCAGAAAAAGAAAAAAGCGAAGGAACCCTCTATTGAGATAATTGAAGATGATTCAAGTTTAGATGAGATCGTGAACGATTCGAGTATAGCAGAATCACAGGAAGCTGATGATGAAGATAAGGAAGCAAAGGATGGTGGTGATGTTGATTTGAATGTTGAAGACCTCAAGAAGATTCTAGTGAAACTCAAGGAAGAAAAGCAGTCAATAACAGGTGCAATAACCACATCTCCATTCACTAAGAAGGTTAGAAAATCCCCGTTACCTAAATCCTATCGTATGTCAAACAAGTTTAAATTTGATGGCACTACGGATCCCGTGGAGTATCTGGGTCGTTTCAATACCGAGATGGAAGTTTATCAAGTTAAGGAGCCAACAAGGTGTAGATTACTGGCTGCAACCCTTCATGGTGGAGCCCATCAATGGTTCGAGAGGTTACCATCAGATTCTATAGATTCTTGGGAGAATATGGGGAAGCTCTTTGTTAATTAGTTTAGAGCTTCCATTGCTTTTGCACCCCCAACCAATACATTGGCCAACATCAAGCAGAGAGCAGATGAGACCTTCATAGAGTACCTCAAACGTTTCAATGCAGAGGTTCCTAGAGTTAAGAAAGCTCTTGACGAGATCATTATGAGCTTCCTGATTGCTGGAGTTAGAGCTGGTTCAGACTTCTGGAAGGAGTTACAAGTACGTGAACCTGGTACACTAGCTGAGTTCTACCAACAAGCTGAATTGTACAAATGTGTAGAGGAATCCTTGTTGAAGCTGAGAGAAACAAAAGATCTTGGAGATGAAGATAGTCACAAAGGAAGCAAGCGAGAGAGGTCTCCAAGCCCGCAAGCATATGTTATTGGGGATCGAGCTTCCTCCAAAAGAAGTAAAGCAAATTTGAAGACAAAGTGCGATAATTATACCTCTTTGGTCACTCCAGTGGACCACATCTTCATGGTTTATGGGAAAGAAGGAATATTTGTGAAGCCTGCACCTTTACCTGTAGGAGCAAGGAAAGATCTGAAGAAATATTATGACTTCCATGAGGCATGATACTTCCGAATGTAGAGCACTGAAAGACCAAGTTGAAGATTTAATTAAAGCCGGGAAGCTCGTGGAATGGATAGCTCGAGGTGACTAGTAGCAGAAACTTTGAGAGCTTCTGTAAAGTAGAGTGGAGAGACCTTTATTTATATATATGTATTTCCTTCTTAGAACTGGGGGGTAGTGCATGTATACCTCCCTAGCAAGCAAACTTATTTCTTTCGAGTAGTTTTCAATGAAATTATGAGTAGTTCTTTACCTTGTATTACTACATGAGCTTATATTTAGCTTCAAAAACAAGGAATGTACCGCATTCAATTCAGTGAGCTTCTAGAAGTACTTCACAAATAATCTCTTTAAGTATCTCTTTTTTCTTACAATGAGTTAGCTCGCGTAAGCTTAGAGGTGCTGTATTGGGATATTTGTTTTAGATATAGAGGTTCATTCTCAGCGTGTTTAGTAAGAGGTTAAAGAAGAAAATAGAAGACATGTTAAAGCTACAAGCAGGAATGATGTGAAGAAATTATAGTATCTTTTCGAGTGTTAAGGAAAATTTGACATAGTTGGAGATTTTGATGAAGAGTAGCTACAAAAATCTGATATGAGCATCTTGAAGAAAACACACAGTACTCAACTTCATGGATGAATATTCAACGACTTATTATAGATTATCGAAGAATCGTGAAGATTACCAGAGTTAGTTCTTCATCAAAGACAAGCTTCCCTGAAGAACTGGGAGGTAGTATAATTACTATAGGACATGGTAATTTGAAAATTGAGGATTTCAAACTTTTGAGAATTCAGGTCTAGGAACCTCACCATCAGGTCCAGGAAGCTCATGATTTGGTTTGGGAACCTCGTGGCTAGGATGCAGTTTGGGAACCTCATAGCTCATATATGGTTCAGGAACCTTACGGATTGATTTGGTCTAGTATCTTGAAGAGCAGCATGCTTGCATCATGAACACGTCAATGAGTTTTCAAATCTTAACGGAGGCTTCCACTTCACTTCTGATCAGTCTATAGAAAGATCCAGGTGATACCTCTCCTTTTATGCTTACATATTAGTAGAAAACCTCCCAGGTCACAGGTTCCATGATATTTGCCTGCATCTCGCAGGTTCCTTGATATTTACCTGTAGTTTGTAAGTTTAGTTATATTTACCTACAGTTAATAGGTTTTGCGTTACTCACCTGAAACTCATAGATAACAGCTTCCAGGTCTAGTTGTATTTATATGTGTAACAGCCCCAGATCCAGGGTCGGGGATCCGGTCGTCACGGCCTCAATTTCTATCCACAACACTAACCTAAATTAACTTACAACCTTGTGACCCAAAACAACAACATATAACACACCAGTTATAGTCCCAGAGATGAAATCAGAGTAACCAACAAATATTATTAATCATAAGTTTTGAGTTCTTACAACCCAAAGGAATTACAATTTAATCATTACATACTCTTTGCCATCCATTTGTATATGTCGCATAATAAATACATTTGATACTCAAATGCTACCAACTAGCCTACCAATAGCTTCCTCTTCAGCAATGGTAGCTATGATCTCAGCGGTTAATCCTTTGACGGCGATCACTTGCTCGGACCGATTGCGCTTTATGCGGGCCATCAGACCTAGCTGTTGTTGTGATATAGATAAATAAAGCAAGGGTGAGCAATAGCCCACCAAAAAGAATATACTGAATAGTGATAATATACAACAGTTCATAATATCTTTGTAACCATATGCCATGCATTTACGAAGATAGTGCCAGTATAATGTAAACGATGAAGTTACAAGGTAACTCAAAATATATATGTCGCGAAATATCTGCTAAGCAAAAGATAAGCAAGATATTATCATTTATTATAAAAGAGGAACTTGCAGGAAAAATATTGCAATTCCAGTTTTGAACACTTTTCAACCCTACCAACATTGAGAATGTTGTAGAAAATAAATAGATTTGGATTGTGAACTAATGCGGGAGTATTGTTGCGCCAGATGACACCACCTTACGATGATCAGTCGTAGGTTGTGCATCTCAAGACTTGTTTCTCTACATGTAGAAGGAAGAACTTACGCCGGATCTCCCTAGCCAACGGTTGGGCATAGTTGGGACCGGCGCTACTTGTAAGAACCCCAAATTTTGGATATATTAAAACTTTTTATTAAGTAATGATAAAATGAGGAACAATGATTCCGACAACAAGGTCACCAGCTCTAATGAATGGTGGTTTCAAAGAACAATGATTGTAATGAATGGATATTGCTTTGGACAATGATCCTGATGCATTGGTATATTGTCAGAATAGTGTAATTCGATGGTTGAGGACCTAGATAAGAATAATCTACCATCCAGGAAGGAGCTAATGGATCCTTGAAGGGAAATAAGTACGTGCATAGTGTTTCCCATACGTGCATAGTGTTTCCCGTACGTGCATAGTGTTTCCCATACGTGCATAGTATTTCCCGTACGTGCATAGTGTTTCCCGTACGTGCATAGTATTTGCTGTACGTGCATAGTAATTTGGTGGATGAATAGTGATTTTGTAAGTTGGAAAACTTTTCACGCCACCCTATGTACGGGACGTGATATGGATGTTTCGAAGTCATATTAGTAATACGCGGAGGAAATAAGTGAATGCAGAGACGATCGGAATTCAGAAATTCCAAATTCTTTTTCGGTATAATATTTGACCGGACAGTGGATTAAATATTATTATAATCCAAGAATTGAGATATTAACTTTGAGGATTTGATATTTTGGGATGTTATTATATTTGATTTAAGAATGAAGGTAGGAAACCACTGAGGCAGTGAAACAAGCGTTCTAGAAACCGCTAAAACGTTATAACGAGATTAATCAATAAAGCGAACGAATCCTAGATTACGGATTAAGTTCGTGTCAAGATTAAATATCCTACATGGTCATCACGAGGATTATATTAAGGATTGGGGAAGGTATTATGAATATCGAGAAATTTCCCGGTAAACCCTAGAGGTGAAACTACTTAGTTATTCGTCCGAACGATCAATCGAAACGAGCAATAACCGGACAAAAGAAACAAGCAGTGGAAGCAAGAGTCATGCATAAGCCACTAGAAAATATCTAGCAAACCAAGTGATGACTCATGCAACTAGCATACTTAGAGATGAAACTAGTACGTAGCAAAAACTAACTACTAGTTAGCATGAAATCAATCAATGATCAACACTTGTCCTTACAAAATACATCATCCAATGCATCATCACTTTAATAAAGTAGCTTGGATGAGATATTACCAAATACAAATCACTTTATGCATTATTTCAAGCCAACCAAGCAAGAACAACCAAAACACTCTCCATTTTTTTTCATTCGGCCCTTTTTAATTCCAAAATCAAAAACCTACTTCCAACCATTTTTTAATCTTCAAATTTTTAAGGTGAGTTCTATATTTCATAAAACTAATCTCCTAGAAATTTCAAGTCCAAACTCCTTTGTTTCCATTTTCAAAAAAATCAAGAAAGTGGAGGATGAATAGTAACATCAAGAACAAAATTCATGGTTTTCTTGATTTTTGGATGATCTAAGCTTGGTTAAGGATGTTCATGGACTATACAAGGCTTAGTAATGTCTTTATCTACTCCAAGGAAGGTATAAAATTCAAGAACCCTAGTCTTTGATTTGAGTTTTAATGGAGTTTTGGATAAGTTTTGGTGATAATGTTGTTATAAGCATGTTTACATGATTATGTAGTTAGTTTGTTTGATTTAAGAGATGTGATGAATATGATGATATAATATGATGTTCCTGGACTTATGAGATTAGTATTATGAATGTAAGATGATTGGTATGCCCGCTGTGGCTTGGGTTTTTGATTACGATTTATGGAACGTCCGATTTATAGCCGTCGTAATGCCCGATTTTTGTTAACCTTAAGAAATCGTGTTTGACAGTAGCCATAACTGTCCAGTATCATGTTCTGCCATGGCAAGATAGAACATGTTATAAGCTTCATTTTGATATAAAGATCATGTGAAACGGACTTACGGTTTAGGAATTATGGCCGATTCACTAAAAGACGTTCGAAACCGTAAGTACGAGTTCGTTATTAAAATTGAACCCTCGTAAAATACGTAAGTCAGTGGCGAATCTTGGTAATTAAATACTAGAGGTAAAAAGGAAGGTGTGAGAGAAAACCTCATGTGAAACGGATCATTTTCCGATTTTATAAAAATGTTCGAATCAAAGTTAATCGCAAACGAACCCCTAAAAACCCGCTTGATTATAACTTCGGTAAAACACTTAGAAAACGGGCGATAAAACTCGGAGCATAATATTGATTTGTAACGATCGACTTTAGAACTTGTATGACTTAAGTATGTCCCAAGTGTAAGTACAATGACATGTCGTATTAACGAACGAATGTCGGGTCGGATCGATGATAAAAGGAATCCACTAAAAGGGGTATAACGAGATAACTCGAGAACGTGTTTCGATTTAAGTATAACTTAACTTTTAAGATGTTAAGTGATTAATCCCGAATGCCTTGGCTATTTATAGATCACCAAGCTGACCCGGGACCCGCTACCACTACCCCTTACCGTACTCGACTACCAGGCAAGTTTCAATTCCCTTCTTTTAGGCTGTTGTTGTGATTGAATATATATATATATATATGTTTTCTGTTGTACATATGCCATAGCATGCATGCCTACTTTCAAGTTATATCATTATGCTTGTTCCCTGATTGTTTATTGGCTTATAAATTAGACAGCTAGCGTATCAATTATAAGCCGGTTATTGTAAGACCCTCAGAGAAGGGTGTATATATCTTATTCATCAACTATAGACCGAGAGTCAATATTTCTTGATATATCAAGGTTACCTCGAAGGAAAATATTTAAGTAAATATTTTCCCTTATTCGGGCGACGAATATTATTTGAATATTCGTTCGAGATTATTTATTTAACGATCCTTACTTCAAATAATTATTTGAACGTAACCATTCGACGAATAATATTTCTCAATATTCATTCAGAGTCGAATTGATTATCGATTATTATTTCGAATATTCTTCTAAAGATGAGACTACTAAATGAATATTATTTGGATATTCATTTAGAATATTATTTTATTAAATAAATATTACTTTTGTAAATTCATTTAAGATATTAATTACTTGATGAATATTATTTTAAATATTCATCTGAAGCCTGATTTATTTATCGAATATTATCTCGAATATTCCTTTAGGGCTTGGATTACTAAATGAATATTACTTGATATTCATTTAGAATATTATTCATTAAATGAATATTACTTTTTGAATATTCATTTAAATTCCTAATTAATTATGAATATTATCTTAAGTATTCCTTTCAGGCCCTATTAATTAATGAATATTATTTTGAATATTCATTTAAATATTTATTTATTCAATAAATATTCTCCTGATGTTTCACCAGGGATTATTTTGAGAAATACCCTGATTAAAGATATCCTTTAATATTCTTAAATATTCTTTAAATATTTTTAATTCAATAAATATTCTCTGAATATTTATTTCATACTTAGAATAACCTCAATAAGGTTTATCTTCTTCGATTATTACAGGAAATACCTCGGAGTCATATTATTATTAATCTTATATCAAGAAAGGTTCTCAGACATCATTCTTCTTTGAGTCTACCTCTCTAATAATAAGGGAACCTTACTTGGAAAATGTTATTTATCTTGTCGACTTCCCGGTCATAGAGTATTCTCTTTACTCGCAACTCGGGTGCTGTTGACTTATTAAGTCGTTGTTTACCTTCTCATCTTTCGAGGGGTAAGATTGTTGGAACAAGTTGATATTCGATACCAAGCCACAGCTTGGAAGTTATTGGTGAATTTTCCTTTCCAACTAGATACGACTACCTTGTAGTGTCTTATCAACAAGTATTATACTTGGGGAAAGGGGGACGAACGTTACATTCAGAATCATGAATTCTATTTGAACTAGGAGTCGTGTAAGAGGCCGAGTAGCGCCGGTCCATCCCCTTTGGCCCAACCGTTGGCCGGGGAGAGTTAGTAAGGCGGTAGACAAGTAAAGCCGTCAGTTCTTCCTTCTACCGGTAGTAAATCTAATTTGAGCTGTACGATCTCGACTGATCATCAAGATTGGAACAGCGGGCGCGGTGAATACTCCCTCATTGGTTCATCATCCAAACTTATTTATTTCCTGCAACATGATTACTGTTGGCAGAGCTGGAAAAGTGTTCATAACTGGAATTGCAATCTTTTCATGCAAGTTCCTCTTTCTAATGACAATGAGAATATCACGCTTACTTTTGATGTAGCAGATATTTCTACAAACAAATACTTTAAGTTACCTTGTAACTTCATCGTTCATATTATACTGGCATCATTTCCGTAAATGCATGGCATATGGTTTGAAAGATACTCTTGAACTGTTATATATTATCGTTCAGTTATATATTATTGTTGGTGGGCTATTGCTCACCCTTGCTTTATTATTATATCACAACAACAGCTAGACCAGATGACTCGCACAAGGCGCACTCGACGCGGGCGAGGACGATGAGACTACCAGAGCTGAAGAAGAAGCTATTGGTAGGATATATTTATTCTTTCAGTACCAAGAATATGGTCTAGTATGACTTATGTAAATGGATGGCAAAGAGTATGTATTTATATTGAAATTCTTTTGGATTGTAGAACTCATAATGTGATTAATAAAAATTTGATTGTTATTCTGATTTCATCTCTGGGACTATAACGGGTGTGTTTTATATTGTTGTGTTGGGTAATAGAGACGTAATTTATTTTATGTTAAGGAAAGTTCAATTGTTGTGGACAGAATTGGAAACCATAACCACCGGATCCCGGACCCCGGATCTGGGGGTGTTACACTACTCGGACCCTATTTCTAGGATGGACAGTCCCACAACCTCTTATACCAGTTTTACTGATGGACTGTCCCACAGCCTCTTACACAGATTTTTAATGATGGACTGTCCCACAGCCTCTTACACAAATACTCCTAGTTTGAATAAATGCAAGACTCTGAAACGTAAAGCTCGTCCCCCTTTCCCCAAGTATAATACTTGTTGATAAGTGTTGTGCCCAAAATCACCATGGGCTGAATTTAGGCCCATTAAGATATTAGGTTCGATCCAAAAAAGCAAGAAGAGAGGTCTAACACGAGTCATGAGGGTTAGATATGAAGAAAAGAGCATCCGACATAGAAAAGACCAAGCAATTATGAATATTAGGAGGTTCCCGAAGGCCAGGAAGCTGAGCAGATCACCGATGGACCAGGTTCCTTCTAGCAGAAGAGTTCAATTTAGCATATCTACAGCCACAGAAGGAGTCACGAGCGTGTGGGGATGACAGAAGAGTTATCCAGTTTAATATGTTTGTTATTTGTGCAGGTACAGATATATAGAGAAGGGTTCCTGGGCGACAGGTACCGAAATAAGGAGGTTCCTGAGAGATAGGCTCCTGAAATATAGGTTCATGAGCACCAGGTTTCTATGAATAACCGACAGACAAGTTCTAGAAGCTATCTGGAACCGACAAACGAATTATGGTTGGAGTATAATTCTAGGGCGCAGATGATCCTAGAATATCTCTAACCTACGAGAGAATTATAGTAGGGTACGAATTCGAGTTCTACTCTACTTAGCCAACTGGTTCGTGGAAGACTCTAAAGGAACCTGAGTCCAACATGAACTAGGTAACCGAATACAGCTATTCTAACAGAATCGTTATCGCATTAGAACTACGTGAGCTTGATCCCTATATATACAAGGGTACGTAGGCACCTTGAGGGCACGACGCATTAAACTCTCTAATTCTCTCTAAAGGCACCTGAGATTATTGGAGACGCCCTTAAGCACAGCTCACCCCCACAAACACAACCCAAAACCTCCATTGAACAGTTGATCGTTAGCCTTACAACACACCGTAGACCTCTAAAAAGTTTTTATGAAAATCCACTCATCAACATTGGTGCTAGAAGGAGGGCACTGTTAGCATCTTTAGAGTGGAAAGATGGCAGGCAACTCAGACAGCGAAGCAACTCGTTCTGTGGAGAAAACACCCAACGATGGTGAAGAGACTTACCAAGCTAAAAAGGTTACCATGACAGATATCATGGACTACCTCAAGACTGTAGGAGAAAGATTGTCGACTCTAGAGCAAGCCTCAAGTAAGAAGAAGAAAAAGAAAGCAAAGAAGGGAAAGAAACCCAAGGTTACCCCGAAGCAGTTGGATTTGGAGGAGAAAGAATCTGAACTTGAGGAAGAAGTCGAAGAAGAAGGAGAGATACCCAAACGTGGAGGTGATGATGAAGAACGGGAAAATCCTGAGAATGATAAAACTCCTACAAAGAAGGTGCAACCCCAAGTGCATACTGAGTCCAAGGGGAAGAAGAAGACCAAGATAGGAGGTTTCTCTCAGAAAAAGAAGAAGGATAAGGAGCCGTCTATCGAGTTTATCGAGGATGACGAAACGGAGTCTGAAGAAACTACTGAGGGTTCTAGTACCGCAGAATCACAAGAGGATGAAGGAACGAGTAAGAAGACAAAGGCAGAAGCTACTGGTGAGGTAACGGCCAAAGATATTAAAAAGATACTAGCTCAACTCCAAGACGAGAAAAATCTTGCTGTAAAACCCATTGCTGCTTCCCCTTTTACCAAGAAGGTTCGAAAGTCGGCATTGCATAAGTCCTATAGACCTTCAAACGAGTTAAAGTTCGATGGGACTACTGATCCAATTGAATACTTAAGTCGTTTCGACACTGAGATTGATGTCTACCAAGTGAAGGAAGCCACCAGATGTCGATTGCTTGCTTCAACTCTGCAGGGTGGAGCTCATCAATGGTTTAAGAGGTTACCTACTAATTCTATTGGCTCTTTGGAGAATATAGGAAAACTCTTTATCACCCAGTTCAGGGCAACTGTTGCGTTTGCACTGCCTACTAACACCCTAGCCAACATCAAGCAGAGACCCAATGAGACCTTGACAGAGTATTTCAAGAGATTTAATGCAGAGGTTCGGAAGGTTAGGAAGGCATCTGAGGAAACCATAAAGAATTTCTTGATCGCTGGAGTTAAAGGAGGTTCAGATTTCTGGAAAGCATTACAGGGGAAGGAACCTGAGACATTGGCAGACTTTTATGCACAGGCAGAACCTTTTCGTCTCATGGCGGAATCTCTAGCGAACTTGAAGAAGGACCCAGAGTTCGAAAGACATAATGGATGGTCCGGAAACAAGAGGTCCCGGCCCAGAAGTCCTAACAATCGTGATAATAAAAAGGTGGTCAGTCGTACATCTCAAGTGAAGCCTGAAGTTGAAGCTGTGAATCATACTAAGCCAGCTATGAATCAGGTCCCACCACCAGCTTCCTATAATAACAACAAGCGTGATAGACCTGTCTATGAAACTTTCACCCCTTTGGTGGCTCCGATTGAACATATTTATGCAGTGAATGAGAAGTCTCCATGGTTTAGGAAGCCTATTAGAACTGGCCCTCCAGGGAACAAGAACGAGCGTCCATATTGTGATTTCCACGATAATAATGAGCATAACACTGCAGACTGCCATCATCTAAGGGATTTAATTGAAACTTTGATCCGCCAAGGGCAGCTATCTGAATGGGTAGCTCAGGAAGGAAAGAAGTATAGAGAGGAGAAAACGCAAAAAGCACCAGAACCTGTCGTGATGGAAGGACCACCTAAAGCTGGATGCATATGTACTATTATTGGAGGTCCCCACATTACAGGGAACAGCAGGAACGCCATGGAACGGTATACTCGTGAAGCTAAGGAACGTCCTTTGACTAATGTTTGCAACCTTTCACAGAGGTCTCCCAAGTTGTTCGAGGGAGAAGATGTAGATATCACTTTTACTGAGGAGGATGCTTCCTGGGTACATCATCCCTACACTGATGCTTTGGTTATCGAGGCAGGAATTGGGTCATATGAGGTTCATAGAGTGTTAGTGGATAATGGAAGCTCAGTGAACTTGCTATCCTATTCAGCTTTCAAGAAGATGCATTTTTTGGATAAAGATTTAACCTCGACAAAAGATACTTTGTATGGGTTCACCAATAACCAGGTCCCCATCAAAGGTAAGATTCGATTGCCAGTTACTTTAGGTGACAAGCCTTGTTGCATTACGCAGTTGGCAGAATTTGTCGTTATAAAGGAAAATATGAACTACAATGCTATCCTTGGAAGGCCAATTTTGAAGGAGATGAAGGTGGTAACCTCAATCTATCACCTAACTATGAAGTTTCCAACATCAGTTGGTATTGGTATAGTCCGAGGATGCCAGTACGAGTCCAGCGAATGTTATACCAAAGCCTTGCAACATGCTGCCAGGGCTTCTAGGTTACCTGAACCAATGAGTGAGATTCCTGATTACTTTCCAGGGAAGAATCCAGATAGTCAGCTATTGGAGGGATTTGTGTCTGCAGCATGTAGAATAATAAGAATTGAGGAGATCACAGAGGAGGAACCTCATGCTGAGATTTCAGTTTTTCGGGGACCAGTTACCCATTATTTGTTGATAGAGAGCACACCCCCTATTGACAATGATGGTGACATGTGCATGGTAGAGGAAGAATTGAGCATTGAAAATTCTCGAAAGATAAAGCGTGATGGAAGTAGTGAGGACAGTCAGCCAGTATCTAAGAGGAGGAATGTCATGCATGAAGTGTACGAACCATCTACTGTCGAGGAACCTTGAGAAGACCCAGTAGCAGACATGGATATAGATTTGGATCCTCAAATTCCAGAAATAGTGGTTAAAGTTGGGCCGGCTGGTGAGACTTTGGACGTGAAAATAAATGATACCAAGGTGTTGAAGATTGGGGCTCACCTAGAACCAACTTTGAAGGAATCTCTTGTTTCCTTCTTGAGTAGAAACCTGGATGTCTTTGTTAGTGTAGGTGCCCTAGAGGCAATACATTTCAGTTTATTTAAACTTTGTTATTGACATTTATGTTCTATTTTGATTATATTGATGTTTTATTATGCTTAGTATTTACTGCGATATAATTGTTAGTATAATAAATGTCCCTAGATTATTGATACGAACTATATAACTATGAGATAATATACAGTATAATAATCTTGAATATCCCTAGTCAAGTATTATTGTTATTGGGACAATAATAATACATCGAGACTAGTATGTTGATTGACTGATGATCACTTCTCATTGATCATAAGTATGATGATACTAAAGTCAATGCATAGGTACATGTATGAGTACGATGTACTGGATAGACCCACTATGAGATTCGACATGGAATGAATAAATGTGTCATTATGAATCTCAATGTGATAATGATGTAATGATCCTTAGACCTGAAGTCATTACATTTCTATATGAGAATTAATATATTTTGATTCTATCAAAAGTCATCTTTAATCGGGTAATGATAAAGGTGGTCTTGGGTATATTATGAATCGTATGAGAAATGTGAATGATCTAGATGGAATTTAACCCTCCTTAATATATACAAATATATAGGAGTGATATTATTGGCCTCTTGTTTGTGTTAAACTATGAAATGCATGGCCGTGCTCAAATATTGATTTGTTTGAATAGTCTACTCATCGATCAAGAAAATAAAGATTAAATTATGATGAGGATGACACATTCCATGCCTCCAGTTTAATCTATAATATCATGGTTAAGGGATTATATTACATGTACCATTATTCACGACAGGCAAAATCGTTTCACCGATTTAATTATTATTAATTGGGTAACAATGATGTATTACTAGATACCGCTCATTGTTTACGATTTTATTTATTAAATAAAATTGTTGCCAATATAATAATAACCTATAGGGTCAAACACAAGAGCGCTTGAAGGATAATTTAATTTAAATAATCGGATTTAAATTAAGATGATAAATCGAATTGTTAATTAATTAATTAAGTATTGACTTGATTAATTAAAGGAACTAAATTCGAATTATTAATAATCCAAAATTCAGTAGCTTGCTTATTAAGTAAGACTTAATAAGATGAGATTTAATAGAATTTGGATTGAGACAAACTCTAAAGAGATTAGAGTTAGAATTTCGTTTTTATCTCCAGCTATATAACTCTCTTTTTTGGCTGCTAGAAGATACACGTTTTTATTATCATTAAAAACACTAAACCCTAACAGCAAAAGAGGAGAGAGAAAGAGAGGAGAAAATTCGAGTTCTTGGTGCTAGTACACTGCGATTCCTTCAAGAAAGCGTTTGTGTGGATACCATAGAGACGTACATCGCTCGTGCGGGATACGTGGTGATCGAACAATCCATTCTTCACTCTCAGACATCGGAAAGCTCTTTAATGTACTGATTTCTGTGAACTACGAATTAAATATACAATTCTCGCATGGATCCTTGCGGTGGGTTTCAATTTTATTTTTATTTTTCGCGTTTTTCCGCTGCGTTTGATTGCTTGAAACCCAAAAGTCTTCGCTTGGTGCCATGCAGATATGGAGAGAATAGACCCAAAGGTCATGTGTCACAAATTAAATATTGATCCAGAAAAGAAAGGTGTGAGACAGAAGCGAAGGAGAGAGAGCTCATGCATTGAAAAAGGAAGTGGACAGGTTGTTGGATGCAGGTTTGGTCAAAGAATCTTTCTACCCCGTATGGTTAGCGAATCCTGTTTTAGTTAAGAAACCCAATGGGAAGTGGAGAACTTGTGTGGACTTTACAGACCTCAACAAACCATGCCCAAAGGATAGCTTCCCATTGCCACGGATTGATCAACTAGTGGATGCAACAGCCGGAAATGCTCTACACAGCTTCATGGATGCATATTCAGGTTACAATCAGATCCCTATGTATGAACCTGATCAGGAACATACTTCTTTCATTACGGATAGAGATCTCTATTATTATGTATGCATGCCATTTGGATTGATTAATGCTGGAGCTACATATCAACGGCTAGTAAACATGATGTTCAAAGAACAAATTAGTAAAACCATGGAAGTATATGTGGATGATATGCTGGTCAAGTCCAAGGAAGCTGCTGATCACGTGAAGCATCTAAAGGAAATGTTTGGAATCTTGCAAAAGTACAGAATGAAGCTGAATCCCCAGAAGTGTGTGTTCGGGGTCGAATCTGGAAAGTTCCTAGGGTTCATGGTGAATCATAGAGGAATAGAGGCGAACCCAGCCAAGATTAAAGCATTGATTGATATGAGGTCACCAAGGACTGTGAGGGAAGTTCAGTCCCTTACTGGAAGAGTCGCAGCTTTGAATAGATTTAACTCAAGGTCTACTGATAAATGCCAAGAATTCTTTAAGGCGATAAAGAAAGGAAGTAAGTTTGAATGGACTGAGGAATGCGAGATAGCGTTTAGAAAGTTGAAAGAACATCTGGGGAGTCCTCCACTATTAGCTAAGCCAGTAGACGGAGAGACATTGATACTGTACCTGGCTGTTTCGGAGTATTCTATTAGCGCAGTATTAGTTCAAGAAGAGGATGGGCAGCAGATCCCAATCTACTATGTCAGTATGAGGTTACTTGATGCAGAAATGAGGTACACGGGGATGGAGAAGCTGGTTTACGCTCTGATCCTAGCTTCCAGAAAGCTGCGACCTTATTTCCAGGCTCACAAGATCGAAGTGAGAACCTCGTATCCACTCAGACAAGTGATGCACAGACCAGAAACTTCAGGAAGAATGTTGAAGTGGGCTGTAAAATTGGGACAGTTTGATATAGTGTACAAGCCAAAAACAGCAATTAAAGCTCAGGCCCTAGCAGACTTTCTGATTGAGTTTCCACCCCATACGGAGGTTACTGGCCAAGAGGAACAAAGAGAATTGGAGAAAGAGTAGATAAAAGATGATAATTGTGCACCTTGGTGGACAATGTATGTGGATGGAGCTGCTAACAGCAGTGGGGCAGGTACAGGCATAGAGCTGGTTAGTCCAGAAGGACATAGGCTTCACAGCTTGATTGACTTTGCTTTTAGAGCTACAAACAATGACGCGGAGTATGAGGCATTGATTGCAGGTCTCAGGCTGGCTTTAGAGATGAAAGTCGAGAATATCAGACTGTTCAGTGATTCGATGCTGGTAGTGTGGTAGATTCGTGGTGGTTTTCAGGCAAAAGGTCCTCGAACATATTTATACTTGAGGTACTCTCAGGAGTTGATTGCAAAATTCAGAGAAGCGAAGTTAGAACAGATACCACGAGGAAAGAATACGAATGCAGATGCATTAGCTAAACTGGGTTCACAAAGAGAGTCGACCCTATTGGGAGTAATTCCACTCCAGATTCAAGAGCAACCTATTGTTTTCGAAGAGGAGGTCATGAACATCGAGTTTCCGGCTGAGGATTCCTAGATAACTCCAGTCTATAATTACTTGGCCAAGGGGGAGGTGCCTCCTAATCAAGATGAAGCTAGGAAGGTGAAGTATCACGCAGCTAAGTATGTGATTTATGATGGAATTCTATACAAACGAGGGTCAATCAGCCTTTGCTCAAGTGTGTAGCTGGGGAACAGTGTAAATACATCCTTGAAGAAATTCATGAAAGGGTATGTGGAAATCACTCGGGGGGTGTTTCTTTGGCTATGAAGGTCATTCGTGAAGGATATTATTGGCCAACCCTCAAAGCGGACACTCATAGGTTTGCTCAAGCGTGCAGCAATTGTCAGAAGTTTGGAAATTTTGATAGTAGGCCTGTGGTGCCTATTAAGCAAATTGTCAGCCCTTGGCCCTTTGCAATTTGGGGGATAGACCTCATTGGAGAGCTCCTAAAAGGAAAAGGGGGAGTGAAATATGTAGTGGTTGCAGTTGATTACTTTACAAAGTGGGCAAAAGCAGAGCCACTTGCTAAGATAACAGCTTCCAAATTGACTGAGTTTGTGTTTCGAGCCATTGTTTGCAGGTTTGGAATTCCCCAAAAGCTGATTTCTGACAATGGGAAGCAGTTCGATAGCAGAGAGCTTAGAGGATGTGTGGGTAGTTTGGAATTCAGAAAGCATTTTCAGCAGTGTACTATCCGCAGAGCAATGGACAAACTAAAGCTGTGAACAAGATTATCAAGCATACTTTGAAGACGAGGCTTGAGGATAAGAAAGGAAGCTGGCCAGAGGAGCTTCCTGGAGTCTTGTGGTCATATAACACCACTCCTAGAACTACAACTGGTGAGTATCCTTTTACTCTCACTTATGGTTGTGAAGCAATGGTTCATGTGGAAGTTGGAACAGGTTCTTTGAGAAGAAAGCATTATGATCCCGAGAACAACGAGGTCAATCATAGACTTTACCTGGATATGATCGAAGAGTTGAGAGCAGATTCGCAAGTGAAGCTAGCAGCTTATCGGCAGAGAGTTCGAAGGTATTACAACAAAAAGGTGAAAGTGAGGCCTTTTAAAGTTGGGGACCTATTTTTGAGGAAAGTCATGCCTAATCCAAGGTTCTGGCACATGGAGCTTTTGGAGCAAATTGGGAACGCCCTTACCCGACAAAGTCAGCCATTTGGGAAGAAACCTACCATCTGATGGATATGGATGGGAACCTCATTCCGAGAGCATGGAATGCAGAGCACCTCAAGAAGTATCATCAGTAATCTTCTTTTATTATTTTTCTTTTCTTTCTTAGGAAAAGTAAGGCTCTTTCAGCCCAAGAATAAAGGCAGCTTATTAGTTGTAGCTGACCAGAATTTTTGATTTCAGTATTTGATTATGCATGTACTCGGGGGGTACCTGATGTGAACCTCCCAGTTTGCGAGACAATGTTTAATATTGAGCAATGATAGCTCTACGACTAAATTTCTGATTGTAGTATTGATTGATTGTAGCTTCCTAATAGTTCTTTTACGTAACAACAGTTACCCAAAAGAACTGGGGGTAGTATTCCTACTTAAACAGTATTGTGCACGATTGATTAGCTATTTCATATGCCAGTTTGAAACTTTTTTGAGTGCTTATTTTAGTACTTGTAAAACAGGTTACCTTGACTAACAGGTTCCTGTAGCATTGACAGTATTTGCAGGTTACCTCAGCCAGTAGGTTCCTGTAGCATTGACAGACTGTACGAAGTATGAATACGATTGACAGAATATGCATACTATGATTGATTGCATTAGAAAAAGCCCTAGGTAGCTTCCTGGGCACGAGAAAAAGCCCCGAGTAGCTTCCTGGGCACGAGAAAAAGCTCCAGGTAGCTTCCTGGGCACGAGAAAAAGCCCCAGGTAGCGTCCTGGGCACGCGAAAAAGCCCAGGTAGCTTCTTGGGCACGTAATAAAGTCTCAGGTAGCTTCCTGAGCATTGAATTAAGCCTTGGGTAGCTTCCCGATCACACATTGAGAAAAAGCCTCAGCTGACTGAGCACGAATAAAAGCCTCAAGTTCCTTGAGCACCTGATTGAAAGCCCTGCTGACAAGCACCTAAAGTCCTAATGAAAGGCACCTTAAAGGAACCTGTATGGAGCCGAGACTGGCATACAGGAACTTGAAACTATATGTTTCACCCCTCCGTGGAGCCGCCCCTGGAACGAGAGGAAGTGGGAACTTGTGTGGAGCCTAGATCGGCACACTTGTTCTTAAAGAGAAGCCTAATAAGCTCTCCCTCATGTGGAACCGTCTCTGGCACATGGGAAGAAAGGGTAAAATCCTTAGCACTTACCTTCATAAGATGTCTAGCCTGACACATGAAGAAGAGGAATCTGTGTGGACTCCCAGAACGGCACGCAGGTTCCTAGTATCGTCTCGAGGCAAAAAGGAACCAACATGGAACCTAGACTGGCATGTTGGGACCTAGTATTTAGGATTGGGAACCAAGCAGGTGACCTTTCCAAGAGTTGGCCCGTGTTTAACAAGATGATTTTACTAACATTAACTAGTTTCTGTTTCGTGTTTCTTGTTTACTTTTCAGGATTTATGATCATCACAAGTTATTCATGAGGAACCTGGTCAAATCATTTAGCAATGGAAAATATAAGTTAAGAGATGTAAGAACCCCGATTTTTGGTAGGAATTAAAACTTTTATTATGGAATGGAATAGGATTCAAAGAGAACCAGGACATCTATATAACCCTAAAAGAATAAGTGGTGAATAATGATTTTGGTGGATGTAGGAATATTATTAGACGACGCTATATAGAAGTACCCGGAACGAAATTCTGAGTTCGTATTAATGATCCAGGGGGAAAAAGAGTGTATGTAAAAGCTGTCGGATTCTGAAAAACAGCACTTTTATTTTCCCCGAGATTTCCCTGGACACTGAAAGACTTAAGGATTTATTAAGAGGATTTAAGGAAATTAAATTCGAGAAGTATTAAGAAAGATGGAGATTAGTATTATAAATATTAAGAAGGTTTCCGATAAAACCCTAACTAGAAACGGTTGAGTTATTCCTCCGAACGATTAATGAAATTGAGCAATAACCGGACAAAGAGACAAGCAGAGAACCAAGAGGTGTGATGAGCTAGTGGAAGGTGACATAATCACTTATTCTAGATAAGATCAAAGAAACCAAGCTAGTTGCATTACTAACTAGCACCATTAGAGATCAACTAGTACTTAGCATCTCTTTACCATTCCACCACTTAAATATCAACACATACTCATCCAAATACATCATCTAGTGCATCATCACTTTATTAAAGCAACCAAGGATGAGATATTATGTTAAACATATCACTTTATGCATTATTTCCAAGAGCAAGTCAAGCAAAATCTCTTCCTCTCCCCCATTTAGCACCATTCGGCTATATGCCTTAATTTAAGAACCAAAGTCAAGCTTCCACTCCTTGTTTGATCTCCAAATTTTTATTCTAGATCCTATATTTCATAAATATGATACCCTAGAAATCTTAGCCTCAAACACTACTTTTTCCATTTTCAATAAAATCATCAAAGTGGAGGATGAATAGTAACCTCAAGAACAAAATTCTTGGATCTTGATTTTGGTTGATGATCCAAGCTTCATGGAGGCTATACAAGGACTGTACAAGGCTTACTAAGTGCATACACACCCCAAGGAAGGTATAATCTTGGTTCGTAATCGATCGACTTTAGAACTTATACGACTTAAGTATATACCAGGTGTGGGTATGATGACATGTCTTAATAACGAACAAATGTCGGATCGTATCAGTGATAAAAAATGAGTTACACTAAAAGGTGTATAATGAGATAATTTGAAAACGTGTTTTGACTTAAGTGAAGTTTATACTTAGACTTTTAAAAGGTGTTAATTGGTTAATCTCGAACGTTCTGATTGTTTATAGATCATCGAGCAGACCCAGGACACGCTATCTCTACCCACACCCGATTACCAGGCAAGTTTGCAATACCTTGGAACTGTTGTTGTGATAATATGTATTTATGTTGTTTCTGATACATATGCCATAGCATGCATGCCTATTGTCAAATTATATTATGATACCTGTTCCCTGAATTGATATTGGCATATAGACTAGATACGAATTATCAGTTATAAGCTGGATTGTTTTGGTAAGACCCTTAGCGAAGGGCATATGAAATTCATTCTTAAATATAGACCAGGAGTCAGTATTTTGAGATATATAAATAGTCGTGAAAACCCGGAGGGATTCCAACGGCAGATTATTATTTATTTTGAGGAATGTTATTATTAAACATTATTTATATTTCCATAAAGTATCAATTACTTGGAAATCTTTCGAGGAATGTTATTCGAATATTATCTCAGTCGAGAGATATTAAATGAATTTTAGTTTTGAATATTCATTTAGAGTTGATTATTTAATGAATATTATTTTGATATTCATTGGAATTTTATTTATTAAATGAATATTACTTTCGAATATTCATTTAAGGTTTTATGTACTTGATGAATATTATTATAAAATATTCATTGGAAGTTCTATTTACTTAAGGGATATTATTTCGAATATTCCTTTAAAGTTTTGATTACTAAATGAATATTATTTGGGTATTCATTTAGAATATTATTTATTAAATGAATATTATTTTCAAATATTCATTTAAGGTTTGACTTATTTATTGAATATTATTTTAAATATTTATTGGAGTTTAATTATTTAATGAATATTATTTTGAATATTCATTTAAGGAAGGATTTATTTAGTGAATAATTCTATATATTCATTCGAGGATTACTTACGAGCAATATTATGATTTAATAATATTCCGTAATTATTATTGAGTTAATAAATATTCTTGGAATATTTATTTAATTCTTCTAAGTTCTTTTTAAAATGATTTATATTATTCGAAGATTATCTTCCAACTTCAGATATTATGTAAAATATTTCGGAGTCTTTTTACGACTATTTTATTAAGGAAAGGTTCCCAACTCTTTATTTTTTCATTTAAATCTATCTTAAAAGGATATAAATGCTCGCTCAAACTTCCATATTATAGGGGAACCTACTTGAGCAATGTTATTTATCTTGTTGACTTCCCGGTCATAAATCTTGTAAAACTATTCTTTTCACTAATCTTTGAGTAACCTTCTCATCATTCGAGGGGTAAGATTATTGGAACAAGATGGTATCCTCTAACAAGCAGCAGCTTGGGAGAAATGATGTTGAATTTTCCTTTCCAACTAGATACGACTACTTTGTGGAGTCTTATCAACAAGTATCATACTTGGGGAAAGGGGGACGAACTTTACGTTCAGAGTCGTGAACTTCTTTTCGAACTTGGAGCCGTGTAAGAGGCCGAGTAGCGCCGGTCCATCCCATTGGCCCAACCGTTGGCCGGGGAGATCTAACAGGGTGGTAGACAAGTAAATCCGCCAACTCTTCCTTCTTCCGGTAGTAAATCTAAATTGAGCTGTACAATCTGCGACTGATCATCGTAAGGATTGGAACAGCGGGCGCGGTGAATACTCCAGCATTAGTTCATCATTTAAATTCTTTTATTTTCTGCAACATTATCATTGTTGGCAGTACTGGAAAAGTATTCATAGTTGGAATTGCAATATTTTTCCTGCAAGTTCCTATTTTATGATAAATGATAATATCTGGCTTATCTTTGACATAGCAGATATTCCCACCTATATATGCATTTTGAGTTACCTTGTAACTTCATCGTTTATGTGATACTGGCATCATTTCCGTAAATGCATGGCATATGGTTTGAAAGATACTTTTGAACTGTTATAATCGATCAGTTATACATTATTGTTAGTGGGCTATTGCTCACCCTTGCTTTATTGTTATATCACAACAACATCTAGACTAGATGACTCGCACAAGGCGCACTCGACGCTGGCGAGGACGATGAGACTACCAGAGCTGAAGAAGAAGCTATTGGTAGGATAGATTCATTCTTTCAGTACCAAGTATCTGGGTTGGTATGACTTATGAAAATGGATGGCAAAGAGTATGTATTCATATTGTAATTCTTTTGGGTTGTAAGAACTCAAAATGTGATTAATAAAATTTGATTGTTACTCTGATTTCATCTCTGGGACTATAACGGGTGTGTTTTATATTGTTGTGTTGGGGCATAAAGATGTAATTTATTTTATGTTGAAGTAAGTTCAAGTATTGTGGACAGAATTGGAGACCGTAATGACCGGATCCTGGACCCCGGATCTGGGGGTGTTACAAGAGATTATTAGGAAAGGTTTTAGTTCAGATTATGGTTTTGAAGATTCAATTCGAGGTATAAGCAAAACGGTTTTTGAGCTTGCAAGTAAGTTGTTATGACACTATTAAGATTAGGTTACCTTTTATTTTAGAAAATTACAAGTGAAAGTACGAGTGTATTCTGTTTCTTACAAAGGGTTATCCCGCGTAAGCTTGAATGCACAAATATGGACACTAAGTAATTTTAGGATGCACAGAGTTTAGAAAATGTATATGCATGGATATATCATTTATAAGTAAGAGATATAACGAAAATAGGAAATTATCTGTAAGAACCCAAAATTTCGGTAGAATTAAAACTTTTCCTATTATGATGAAGTGCATCAATGAATAGTGATTTGGTGGATGAATAGTGATTTTGAGGATTAAGAAAATTTTTCATGCCACCTATGTACGAGACGTAGTGTGGATATTCTGAAGTTATACTAGTAATCTACGGAGTAAATAAGTGTATGTAAATGCGATCGGAATTCAGAAATTCCAAATTCTATTTTCGTGTAATATTTGACCGAGCAGTGAATTATATATCAGTAATATCAAGAAATGAGATATTTAATTTGAGGATTTGAGGAGTTAATATTTTGGAATTTTATTATAAGTGATTTGAGAATTTGGAACGAAAACCACTGAGGAAGTGAAACAAACGTTCTAGAAACCGCTGAAACTTTACAATGAGATTAAGCGATTGAGCGAATGAAGCATGGATTAAGGATATGGTATATTAAGAGTCCAAGGAAGGATATATTATGAGAAAGAAAGAGGATTGAGAATAAACTCCTAGAATTGAGAAATAGAGAATGCTTGAGAAATCGAGAGAACGTTTTCTGAGATAAAGAGAAATAAACAAGGGATGTTGGAATTAATATTCATTCGAGGTATTGTACCATATTAGAGCAATAATATGCAAAGTATAAGTTGTAATGTATTAATTTTATTCACGAGACAACAAGGAAATCAAATTGTTGGAAAAGGAAACAAACCAAGGGACTAATATGAAAGAAACAAAAGATGAGGACTTTGTTGCAATTGTTGTGGATAAGGAAATCCAAGTGAGCCAATGAGGTGTTGACAACACATTACAAGAAGATGCATCCAAATGAGATAGATATATAATACATGTATTAGTCATTATTTAGCAAACAAAACAAAACAAACACAAGAAAACACCCATTCTGCCCAGCAGAACAGCAGCTCAGTAAAACGGGCCAAGAGCCTTCATTACTCAATGGAATTTCGTGTTCTTTATATGTTTAGAAAGTTGTGAAGATGCTATACAACTCTCATTTAGAAGCCTCGATCAGAAAAGCTCGGTAAGGGCCTCGTTTTCCATGATCTTTCAGTCGGATTCTAATAACCCCGAATTGCTAACTTTGTTTTCTTCATTTCTTTTGATCATCCAAGCTTACCCAAGGCTATACAAGGATTATACAAGGTTTAGAAAGATATTACACACATCAAGGAAGGTATAAACTCTCTCAACCCTTAGCATGACTTGTTTATAGTTTATATTGTTAGATCTATAAGTTTTGGAGTGAATCTTGGTGATTTGAGTTGTAGATGATGAAATCTTGAAGTTATGTGCTTGTTATGATGGTTGTAAGGCTTGTACTTAGAGTGTGTAACCCCATGTATGCTATAGAGACAAGTCTTGGTGGTTTTGATGGTAGATGTGATGTATAAAGTGAGTTCTTGAATATTTGAGAAAAGATGAGTGCTGTGTAAATTCCTGGGAGCATGTACTGTCTTGTAGGAGGGTTTTGAACCCCTAGTTCTTGTCACCCGAGGACCTAATTTATATGGTTGGAAAGATAATTGAATGTAGTTTCTAGAAATATAAGGTTTATACCCAGGAGATGTGTAGATCTTGAGTTATGGCCGGATTAGTGCAGTGTGGTTCTGGAATTCGGACTGCACTGTGTTGTCCACTTGTGAACTGAGTTAGGACCCCTTAAAATTATGCTAGTGTTATGAAAATTTGAGGGTAGTCAAATTATACAGTTGTGAAGGCTGTCCAAAAAGAATTGGAATAAAATTTGTATTTTTCAATTTTATAAAAATGTTAAAGCGAAGTGCGCGCGAGTGAAAAATCACCTAGGAGCTTAGTTTAACATAGTTTTAAGAGTACTCACTTGTGTTTCAAGTTTGAGGGATGGATTCGAGTCGAATGGGTAATGAATGTGATAAAGTGATGACATGGTCATATAGGACGGTTAGTTGTCACAAATTTGAGTCGTTAAGTTGGTTTAACATCCTTTAAAACCTTACGATTAAGTAGTGTTGTTAAGGTACTAACGTACGAATATTGATTATGTGTAGATCTTCGTTCCACGTCGCAAGCTCGACCACCCCACCCTAACCAAGGCAAGTTTACTTTTCAAAACTTATATATAAGGATTTTCACTGTTGTGTTTGTAGCTTCTAAACGTATTATATGCTTATGCTTTACGAGATTATGTTGAAGTTTGAGATTTATGCATATGTGTTGTACACCCTTGAACTTAGAATGAAAGTGTTTCCTTCGGACAACGACTCTAGCAATAGAGGTCGTGGCGGTCCAAATATACTATTGATCGGGGAGCGGTATATTATTATATTATGATTAAATTGCGAAAACCCGAAGAAGCATTCGGGAAGTATCGTATACTTAAATATTTTTTTTTTTACGTTATTAAAGATACTCAAAAATATTTATCTTGGATTAAAGGATTAATTTAATTAAATAATTACTTTATTAATTTTTATTAAATCCCAAAGTGTTATTTATTATTTATTAATTATTATTTTAAATAAAACTAATCCAAGATACGTCTAGCGCTTTTAAACTCGAACTCTTTCGAACTCAAAATACTTTCAAAAACCCCCGGTCTGGTTTTACTTTCTTGCACGTTTTTAAGAATTATCGGTCGACTGATGTCGGACCTCGACTGCTCGAGTTTTATCAAAACACGTTTGAAGCAAAGATAAAAAGGGGACTCTGGCGTGCAGGGCCGTTGACGAACGACCCCGAGTTTTAGTGTAAGAGACCGTTAGCCAGGCGATCCATCAAATATTCCGGCCCAGGTGTTGCCGAAGGATGATTACGGATGGAGTTTTCATCGAGGGTGATTGCAGATGGAGCTTTTACCCAAGGGATAGTTACGGATGGAGTTTCTATCCTTCTACCGGTAGAGAAGACCCGCGGATTATTGGACTTGGATGTGGCGACTGATCATCGTCACTCCCTGTCGGATTTTATGTTTTCTTTAAGTCCCATTCCTCCACTTTGGAAAAATACTCAAACACTGCTTCTTGGGCCTAAGTGCCAAGTTGCCGATAGTGTGGTTTTTGATTAGAAAAATATTGACATCGTGCAGTATCTAGAACTGCAAGATTTTCTATAAAGATTGGCACGTGTTAGTGCACTCTTGCAATTATTTCAAAGAATGAAATGTTTTTGAATGAGAAACCTTCTAAGCTAATGGAAGGAAAGAGGTTTGCAATGATGTATTCCCTGTACAGTATGTTAACCGTAGAGTGTTTTGCCGAAAATGATATACTCATATGTATATATATTTTCAAACTTGAGATATATTGAAATGGGAACCTTATAAAGGGTTCATATATTATTCTTAAAGCTCCTTAGTGAGTATAAATGTTTTATTCAAACTCGGACATATATATTGTCCAATTATGTTTTGAAATCTGAGATATATACCCATATAGTTAGGAATGTTTTCGAAATAAACCACATTATTATTTTTCAAAATGGTGAACTTGCTGAGCATTATGTAGCTCATTCTTGCTTTATAAAAACTTTTCAGAAAGAGAAGAATTTGGCCGATTAACTCCGTACCAGTAGAAGAGGAGTAGAAGATTTACCCCGGAGATGATTTAGTTCCTGATAAATACTACAGAGTAAGTCTGATAGGTTTTCAACTGTAATAGTAAGACTTGTCTTCAAGTGTAGTTGTATAAATGGAAGTGCGTAAGATTCTGGATTGTACAGATGAATTGTAATATTTAGTGCTACTTTTGATTACCGTTTCTGAGGCTCTAACCTGTTTGTGCGTAAGATTGAGGTCTGGATGGATGTATTATTGAGTTGTAAAGTTAATACAGGTATGATATGGTTGGATGGTGATGTGACGACCTAAATCTTTGACCTCGGATTTGGGGGCGCCACATTATCATTGGAAACGTGAAAGTTATGGGCACTACGACCCAAGAAACCAGCATAGAGTTAATTGGCACGAAGGCCATAAGAACCATATTCAAGGATACAACTTGCGAGGCACTACGAGGGGCCTGCGACCTCATCAAAATTATCAAAATTTTAATAATTCAAAAGTTTCAAGTAGAAGGCGCTTTGAAAGATTCTTCAGCGGTTGGAGGAGTTGGAAGGATAGGTTGAACAATTTCAATAGCGAGAACCTCTGCAGTCTCAAGGATGAAACCTGGAGACCTCTCAACCGTGATCACGGGAGGTACAGGGTCTTGCTGGGAAGCTGCAAACTTTTTCTCAAAGTCTTTAATCATCCCCACCACGTCTTCGCCAAGGAGGGACCAGTCTAGGTTGGGTATTTTCTCCCACATGGAGCGCATATAGTCGCTGATACCTTCATTATAGCCCTCATCGTACCTAGCTTTCTCCTGTATGAGCCTGGAAGATTTAACAACCTCAGCAGCGACATTTAGAGCGTCAACCTGAGCTTCCAATTCACCAACCTTCTCCAGCATTGACAATTTTTCATCATTTAGACCCTTAACCTGACCTGAAGCTTCTCTTTCCCATTCTTCAGAGAGGTTTCCACAGCTTTAGTTCTTCTCACGGTAGCGGTAACCAGGTTCACCTTCTCCTCTGCAGCAGCCAGCTCCTCCTTGAGCCTTGAAACCTCTCCTTGCAATCGGAGGTCGTACTGTGTCTTCTCAGCAAAATCATCACAATACCTGAGAGAGAAGAATGTATTCTGTGCAGCAGAGAATCTCATGGCATGTATGGACTCAGTGGAATCCATCTTGGCCCAGCTAGTCACAGCTTCCGAAAGAACGTGGAGGTCGATTAGCTCTTTAAATTGATTTTGAGCGACTGCCGGATCTACCTTTACAGCTTTGCCCTTCCTTAGGGACCTAGATTGAGAGCTTCCCGACAAATCAAGGGTAGTCTGGGCCAGCTTACGCTTTAAGAACCCAGAGGGCTTAGTCTGGACGGAAGCAGGAGTGGGAACCTGGTTGATAGGAGTTGCTGAAAGCGGAACCTCCTTCATCTCGGCATCAGTCTTAAAGATTTCGTCCACGTTCCTGGTTCGTTTAATGAAAGAAGGGACCTTGGGAGCCATGTCTACAAGAGAAAACAAGACAAAATTAGAGGTTTATATACAGAGTAAGCAGATGCGAGTGCAAATGTACAGTTAAAGGGGAAATATAATAACAAGGAAGCTCATACCAGAGGTTGAAGGAATAAAGCCTAGGGTAGATAGGTTATCGGGAGTTAATAGAATCATACAATCTCTAATAGAGGAGGAATGTTTTAGAGCTTGCTCATCTCTCAATAAGCACGTTCCAGTGAGAACGGTTTGTTTTGGAATTGAGGGACGACAGTTGAATTCGAAACGGACAGATGGGCAGTCGAAACAATAAAGGAATTGCTCTTGCCATTGGTCGAAGTTTTGTTTGATTGCTTTTATACACTGGCCTTGGTGCCCAGGCCAAGCAGTCAGATAAAAGCAACCAGAACCTTTTCCGGTGTCTTTCAGTCTGAAGAAGTAACCTAACTCAGGTGCAGATAATGGGGTTATGAACAAGCTAGAATACAGGATATAGGTGCCAATAGCTAACCTATATGAATTGGGTGTCAGTTGAAGAGGGGCCAGGCTGTAAAAGTCAAGAACTTCCCTCAAGAATGGATGTAGGGGAAAGTAAACGCCAACCTTGAAGAAGGCGGCTGAGGTTACAGCATTTGGAATACCGCGTTCAGGTGTCCGCTTATTGAACCTGTGAGCTCTCTCACCTAGATCAGGGATAACAATGGAGCAAGTTTGGCGAGGACATTCCTCATACAGTCTCTCTAACCTAGCCAGGGTCATAAGGGAGTCCATTTTTTCACAAAAAGGCAAAATTTCTTGTTTATACAACTCTCTTTCAATGGTAACCTCAATATCGAAGTCAGGATCTGGAATCAAGTCATGATCAGGTTTAGACACCTCCTCTTCATCGGAGGGCCAATCATCCCCTAAATTTACAAAAGAAGGGGTGGGAAGGTTTGTAGACGGTGAGGCCAAGGTCTTGATGAGAATGTTTTCAGGTTCATCTACATTAGGGATGATAACCCTCGATCTAGTTCTATCTCTTACCGGCATGGTGAGGGTTTGAATCGTTGATAGGTGGTCGGAGTGTGTGGAGTCAGAAGACATCTACAAAGAATAGACGAAGAGGGGTCAGGTTCGATGGGACTTAAAAAAGAAAGATTGAGGGCAGATGCAATCAAAGATAAAGAATGGTCTAAGAGGT
The DNA here is from genome assembly GCA_036435485.1 of Saposhnikovia divaricata. Lineage (NCBI taxonomy): Eukaryota > Viridiplantae > Streptophyta > Magnoliopsida > Apiales > Apiaceae > Saposhnikovia > Saposhnikovia divaricata. Next base: position 108,582,408 of record CM071599.1, on the reverse strand, counting down.
CCCTTAAGAGACGTATATTGACCACAGTATGAATTAAAATCAAGAGAGTACAGAAGATGAACAGACGATTGAAGGTATCAAAGTAATACGATCGTGAACTGGTAAAAAAACTGCTATTAAAGAAGACACAGTGAGTAAGTTGTGTGCGCAGCATAAGGTGTAAGGAACCAGTATATATAAACATACATACAGCATTGGATGCAGACAGCATGCAAGATTAAAATAAGCAGACAGTTGAGAATCTAGTCGAAAATGTCAAAGAACGGAAAGAAATAGGTTAGAATCGTACCAAGAATTGAAGCAACCGGCTAAGGAAAAGATGGATTGAGTGGACGACCGTCGGACTTCTCTTGTTCTCCCTCAAAGGGTTTAGCAAAGTATTTGGTAAAGGTAAAAAATGAAGCTGGGATGGTCCGTGCGATTAAATAAGAAAAGGTAATCGAAGAGTAGTTACATACATGTTGCAGCAATCGACTGGTGCGGTAATTGAAGAGGTACACGCGTGAGAGGCGTGTAAGCCTTGGGAACTCACGTATTAACTACAGCTTCGGCAATTGATAAGTGTATTTCAAATTTTGAATTATCTTTAGAAAACATCTACTGTCGATCTTTATCTTCCCTCTACGAATTTTTTATGAAAATTGGAAGAGATGTGATGATGAGAAAACAAACCAGATTCCCCGGAAAGCTGAACGTCAGCACTGAGTCGATTTTGGGAAGCTGCAATTTGAAGAAGAAAACAATATGGGATCAGGTTCCTTGATAGAAAGGAAGCTGCCTGAAGGTGGTATTCGTTTAAAATATCTTATGTCCTGTTTCCTACGCCGAGTTAGCTCATGTAGGCTTGGATATATGGGATTGAAGTAAGGAAGTGCGAATAGACAGATTAGGTGTTGGACCCTTGATTAGAGAGCAAGATAGGTTCCTTTCACATTTCATGATTTCAAGGAACCGGGGGGTACTTTTTTTGCCCAAAATCACAATGGGCTGAATTTAGGCCCATTAAGATATTAGGTTCGATCCAAACAAGCAAGAAGAGGGGTCTAACATGAGTCATGAGGGTTAGATATGACGAAAAGAGCATCAGACATAGAAAAGACCAAGCAATTATGAATATTAGGAGGTTCCCAAAGGCCAGGAAGCTGAGGAGATCACCGATGGACCAGGTTCCTCTTAGCAGAAGAGTTCGAGTTAGCATATCTACTGCCACAGAAGGAGTCACGAGCGTGTGGAGATGACGGAAGAGTTATCCAGTTTAATATGTTTGTTATTTGTGCAGGTACAGATATATAGAGAAGGGTTCCTGGGCGACAGGTACCGAAATAAGGAGGTTCCTGAGAGATAGGCTCATGAAATATAGGTTCCTGAGCACCAGGTTCCTACGAATAACTGAAAGACAAGTTCTAGAAGCTATCTGGAACCGACAAACGAATTATGGTTGGAGTATAATTCTAGGGCGTAGATGATCCTAGAATATCTCTAACCTACGAGAGAATTATAGTAGGGTACGAACTCGAGTTCTACTCTATTTAGCCAACTGGTTCGTGGAAGACTCTAAAGGAACCTGAGTCCAACATGAACTAGGTAACCGAATACAGCTATTCTAACAGAATCGTTATCGCATTAGAACTATGTGAGCTTGATCCCTATATATACAAGGGTACGTAGGCACCTTGAGGGCACGACGCATTAAGCTCTCTAATTCTCTCTAAAGGCACCTGAGATTATTGGAGACGCCCTTAAGCACAGCTCACCCCCATAAACACAACCCAAAACCACCATTGAACAGTTGATCGTTAGCCTTACAACACACCGTAGACCTCTAAAAAGTTGTTACGAAATCCACTCATCAACAATAAGACTCCACAAAGTAGTCGTATCTAGTTGGAAAGGAAAATTCACCAATATTTCCCAAGTTGATGCTTGTTAATGGATATTTACTTGTTCCAATAATCTTACCCCTCGAATGATGAGGAAGTAACAAACAGACTCAATTTGATGGTTAGCAACCAAGTTGCGAGTGAAAAGAATAGTTTAACTAGTATATGACCGGGCAGCCAATGAAATAACAGCTCTCAAGCAAGGTTCTCTTATATCTTAGAAGATAGATTCAAATGAAAAATGGAGTTTTGAGAACCTTCCTTGATAAAATAATAATAATTAAACTCAGAGTAGTGTACATAATATTTGAAGATCGAAGATAGTATTTGAACGAAGTAATATATTTTAAAGCTTAGTTAGCAAGAATTAGATAATAAGGGAATATTTATCATCTCATAATATTCAAAGAATATTCTTAGAATAGATTATTGCTCAAAGTAACCTTCGAATGAATATAGGGAATTTATTTATTAAATAAGTAATTCCTCGAATAAATATTTGGAATAATATCCAATGAATAAATCAACCTTAAATGGATATTCAAGAAGATATTCATTAAATAAATAAAGATCAAACGAATATTCCAAATAATATTCATTAAATAACTCAGAGGAATATTCAGAACAGTATTCGATAAATAATCAATCTTAAAGGAGTATTAAACAATATTCAACAAATATGTAAAGGTCGAATGAATATTTGAAATAATATTCATTAAGTAAATAATCTCGAATGAATATTCAAAATAATATTCATTAAGTAAATAATCTCGAATGAATATTCAAAATAATATTCATATAATACTTCTCGATTGAGATAATATTCAAATAATATTCCTCGAGTGATTTCCAAGTACTAATACTTATGGAAATATAGACAATGTTCATAAATAACATTCCTCAAGTAATCTGTCACTGTAATTCCTCCGGGTTTCCACGACTATCTCCATATTACAAAATACCGACTCCCGGTTTTTATTAGAAAAATGAGGTTCATATGCCCTTCACTAAGGGTCTTAGCAATATCCGGCTTATAATTAGTATATCTTGTATCTAACTTATAAGCCAACATCAGTCAGGGAACAAGTATCACAATATCAATTTTGAAAGTAGGCATGCATGCTATGACATATGTATAACAACATCAAATCATATATATATTATCACAACAACAGCTTCAAATTGATTGAAGACTTGCTTGGAAATCCTGTAGGGGTAGTGTATCTCGGGCCGGTCCGGTGATCTATAAATAGGCACAATATCCGAGGTTAATTACTTAACACTTTTGAAAAGCCAAGTAACTACTTTACTTAAGCTAAAACACGTTTTCAAGTTAGCTCTTTATTATCATCGCTAAGACCGACATTGGCTTGTTATCAAGGCATGTCATTATACTTACACTTGGTAGGCACTTAAGTCATATAAGTTCTAAGGTCGGTCGTTTACGAACCAAGATTATACCTCGAGTTTTATCGCTCGTTTTCTAAGTGGTTTTCCAAAGTTATAACCAAGTGTTCTTTTAAGGGGTTCCTTCGCACTTAACCTCGATTCGAATATTTTTATAAAATTGAAAAACAATCCGTTTGACATGCAGTTTTCTCTCACACCTTCCTTTTTGTCTCTAGTATTTAATTACCAAGATTCGTCACTAGCTTGCATATTTTACCGAGGGTCAATTTTAATAACGAACTTGTACTTATGGTTTCGAACATCTTTTAGTAAGTCGGTCATAATTCCTAAACCGTAAATCCGTTTTGCATGATCTTTATATCAAAACGAAGCTTATATATACATAATCTATATTGTTATGGCATAATATGAAACTGGACAGTGAGTTATAGCTACTGTTAACCATGATTTCTTAAGGTTAACGAAAATCGGGCATTACGACTGCTATAAATCGGACGTTCTAAAAATCGGAACATCAAAACCAAGCCACACCGGGCATCCATACCACTTATACATATGTCTCTCATCTTCAATAGTCCAAATTCATCTACTATAACATCATATCATAATCATACTTAGATCCTCTAATAAATCCATATTCATGCTAATAATCATGCTTATAACATCACTTATGCTAAAACCATCAAGATCATGCAAAATCTCAAAGTAAGATCTAGGGTTTCAAGATATGATTACCTTCCTTGGATTGTGCTAGAGCCTTACTAAGCCTTGATCTAGTCCTTGTGTGGCCTAAGCTAGCTAGATCAACCAAAAGAAATCAAGAAATCCATGTTAGTTCATAAGAATCACTATTCATCCTCCTCTTTGAGGATTTTTTTGAAAATGGAAAAAGAAGCGATTGAAGCTAGGATTTTGAGGAGATTAATTTCATGAATTATGAGACTCACCATAAAAATTAAAAGATCAAATGATGGTGGGAAGATGGATTTGATTCTTGAATTAACAAGAAGGCCGAATGGTATGTTTATGGAGAGGGAGAGAGTTTGCTTTCTTCTTTTGCTATTATCTCATCTAAAATGAATTATTGTGGTGATAGGATAATATATTTGGTCATAAAGTAGCTTTATTAAAGGTAAGATGTCATGGGTGATGTATTATGCATGGATAAGTGTTGGTTTTTTGGTTGGATAAGATGATAAAGCTAAGTACTTAGTTTTGATCTCTAAGTATGTTGGTTTCTCATGTAACTACTTGGTTACTTGATAATATCTACTAGCACATTCCTGTATCTTGGTCCCCTTCTTGTTTTCTTTCCCGGTTATTGCTTAATTCGTTGATCGTTCGAACGAATATCTCAAGGATTTCTAGTTAGGGTTTTACCGGAAACCTTCTTAATATTTATAGTACTATTCTCCATCATTCTTAATAATTCTCAAATCCATATTCCTTAAATCCTTTTAATAATCTCTTAGGTCTTTCAGTGTCCAGAGAAATCTCGGGGAAAATAAAAGTGTTATTTTTCAGAATCCGGTAGCTTTTACATACACTCTTTTTCCCCTAGATTGTTAATATGAACTCAGAAATTCGTTCCGGGTACTTCTATATAACGTCGTCTAATAATATTCCTAATTCCACCAAAATCACTATTCACCACTTATTCTTTACTTATTCTTTTAGGGTTGTATAGATGTCCCGGTTCTCTTCCGATCGTTCCTTAACCCTTTTACGGAACCACTGGACTGATAACAGATATCGATTTGGATGACACAAGAATAATCTTCCCCCTTGGAATTATCAAATCTTAATTTCCTAGGAGATAGATAATTCTTATCTAAGTTGGCAACCTATTACATTCTTTGTGGAATATAAACATTGGAACCCATATCTATTAAAAATTCATTCACCGGAACCACTGCCACACTTATATTCCATTACATAATAAAAGTTTTAATTCCTACCAAAAATCAGGGTTCTTACAATATGTGTCTAGTAGATTACTCGTTATTTTCTTGTAACTGACATCTTGCAGGTTCATTAATATATACCTGAAACATGTATGTAATAGATTCTAGGTTCATTGACATTGTTAGAAGCCAATTGTAGATAGTTTCTGATTAACAGCTTCCTGCTTGAAGTTCCCAGCTAGCCGATACCTGAATAGAAGAAAGTGTACTTACAGCAAGAGCTCCATGCCTTTATAGGGTTAATATGGTGCCCTTATGGATTCTCTCTGTGCTCCATTCAAGGATTCACTTAGAGCCCAAATGGACTTACTAGATTCCCTAAGCATATCCATGTATTCACCTAGTGCCCTAATGGATTCTCTATATGCATGTATAGGTTCACTTAGAGCCCAAAAGGATTCACTTGGTGCTTCATGCATCCACTCGCATTTGTTTGGTATCTTGATGGATTCTCTTTGTACCCTTTTAGGGATTCATTTGATGCCCAATTGGTTTCGGTTTTTTCCCTTAGCAGAGGCTCACATAATGACTAGTTGGATTCACCTTATGCCCTTATAAGGATTTGCATAGAGCCCAGAAAGATTCACTTTGAAAGCCCTGTCAGCTACAGGCACTCGATAGCCAAAAAAAACTTACAAGCATGAAAGATTCATCTCGAAAAGCCTTATGAATAGTAGGCACACATTCAAAAGTCCCATATGCATGTGGGCACCTAGTTAAAGGTTTTGGGAACCTAAGCATGGGTAACCTAACCTAGAATTCGCTTGTACTTGAAAAGCCTTCAAAGGGAATCACCTTGTGCCCTTACGGATTCACTTGGTGCCCCTAGAATTTGATATGATTCATCATGTGCCCTATAGATTCTCTTTGTGCCCTCTTCAGGATTCACTTAGAGCCTATAAGGATTCACTTGATGCCACAAAGGAATTCACTTAGTGCCCAACCGGATTCTCTTCGTGCTCTTGCCAAGATTCACCTAGAGCCCGGATGGATTCACTTCATGCTCCCTAAAGCCAAAAGGATTCATTTGACGCCCAGTCAAATTCTTTAAGTGCCCTTATTAAGATTCACTTAAAGCTCAACTGGATTCATCTTATGCCCTACTAAGGATTCACTTAGCACCTAATTGAATTCTTTAAGTGCCTTTCCCAGGATTCACCTAGAGCTCAATTGGATTCGCCGTGTGCCCTCATCTAAGTGATACATAGATGAATACTCTCATTTTATAAAGCTTGTATATGATCAAAACAGGTATCATGTTGCCAACAAGTTCTTGATAAAGTAGCTTGCAGTATCCTTGATGATGATCAGAAGCTTCCAGTTAATAGCTTCCAACTTCCGGTTTCCAACCCACAGTTTATAGCTACAGCTTCCAAGTTCAGTGATATTCAGCCGAAATAAGCAGTTTTCAGTCATTTTAACAAGCTATGGAAGGTTCATGCGTTATGACGACTCGAGGGGTAGCTCAATTCGCCTATATCTTATTATTATGACCTTGCAAAAAGAAGAGCTTTCAGGTTCAATAACGGAACCTCAATCCAAACTGGCACAATGAAGCACAGATAAGTTCTACTTTCATGCCTTTATATCCTTAACTATCATGCACATTTTCTGTTAATAAGAGCTTATATTCTGTCATGCTTAGATACATATAGCTTTTAATACGCATATTGCATGATCCTTAGAAATGAAATTTATGTGAACTTATACTTAGGATATTATCTTGCCCTATAGGTTTACAGCTTGCGCATCATATATGTTTAGTTTATGATCTCGAACTTGTTAGTTGAATCAATCAAGTAGTTAATGGATGTGCCACTTGAGAAGGCAGGAACATATATAATGCAGATAATAATTTATACTTGATCACTTATATGTGAGCTCTTCAGCTCGTATTACTAATCTATTTTTTCTAGTTTTCTTAGTGTTGTGCCCAAAATCACCATGGGCTAGATTTAGACCTATTAAGTCGTATGTTCCAATCAACAAGTATTGTATGAGCCAGGAAACAAATTGTCTCCAGTACCAGATATGAAGACCAAACGCGGAGAAATGAGCACTAGCTGAGAAGATAGTCAACAGATTACGAGTATCAAGACATTCTCGATGAACCAGTAGCTGAGCAGATTACGAGTGGACCAGGTACAATTTCCAATAGAGAGGTTCCTGAGAAACATGTTCCAAGACATAGGTTCCTGAGCACCAGGTTCCTGATAATAGACAACGAGAAGATCTAGAAGCCAGCCAGAAAGAAATAGATTCATTATTGAAGAGTACTCCTAGGACGTAGCTGATCCTAGATTACCTCTAAAAGACAGAAAGTAGATAGTCAAACAAAAAGTAGCTTAGAAGATGAAGCAACTTCTCGAGCAATCAAGTTATGATTTTCAAGGTTAACCTCGTGCCCTTTTAAGGATTCATCCAGTGCTCTATTGGATTCGTTTTCTGCCCTCGACATAGGTTCACATAACGCCCAATTAGATTCACTTTATGCCCTTATTTGGATTCACGTGGTTCCCTTGACATTCTTAAGGTTCACTAAGTGCCCAATTAGATTCGCTTTGTGCCCTTGTCAAAGGATTCACTCAGCGCCCAATTGGATTCACTTTGTTCCCTTGTCATGATTCAAGCAAGAAGAAAAAGACCTGCATGGATCACTCAGAAGAAACATGGGAGCACTGAAGGGATTGGACGTTAAAATATCAGGCTATTTAGGTTCCTCTCGCATCCTATGACTTCGAGGAACCGGGGGGTAGTTGTTGTGAACAAAATCTCCATGGGCTAGATTTAGGCCCAATTGGCTTACGATTAATATGGGTTACGATTGAGGTCCCTTAAGATAAATGGGGCTAAATAGCAAGTGAAATGGATCTGGACAGGTTCAGGTTCCCGAGAGACAGGTTCCTGATAAAGCTTCCCGCAGACAATTTCCCGAGAGACAGGTTCCCGAAGATAGGTTCTTGAGAGACAACTTCCTGTACGAGAACAGATTTATGCTAGCAGAATTCTGGTATGATTAAGCCTCCTATTCTTTAGGAGCAAGTTATGAACATCAACTCCATATTGGAATGTATTCCTTGGGCGCAGATGATCCTTGAATACTTCTAATAGAACTAGAACTAGTAAAGACACTCCTAGCCGGACTAGAACTTGAGTTCTATTCGACTTAGGTTGCCTATCGTGGCTCAAATATGAAGAAAAGAAGCTCCCAATGAATTAGGAACCTAGAATATTGCTGCCTAACTAGACTTCTAGTCTAAAAAGAACTACGTGAACTTGATCCCTATATATATAAGGGTACGTAGGCACCTTGGGAACACAGTTTTTACAAGCCTCGCAATACACCTACGAGATTCTTGAGAACACACGACACAAGCCTCAAGGGAACTCGCGAGATTCTTGTAAGCGCTCTCGAGCTCAGTTCAACCCCCACAAAAAACCTCCATTCTCCATAGATTAGTTGATCGCTAGCCTTTACAACTCATAATAAACCTCTCAAAAGTTGTTACAAAATCCACTCATCAACAATCACCATGTACAAGCTACTGTAACCGTAATCCATGTCTCTAGTTATCATATATTTAAACTAAATCAAATGTGAATCAATCCATGGTAACCTCAACTTAGTCGAATACACTTAGCTCTAAGGAAGTATGAGATGTGATTTCTAAAACGTGACAAGTAATATCATTTTTCTGACTAATCCTGAAGTACATCTACGTGAACACTTAGAGGATATATGTCACATCTACGTTGATTAAAGAGATAAATGATAAATCATGAATCAAGAACTGAACAGTTGGATTGTAATGCAAGATAGAAGTGTACTTGAGTAGTTATGGCAACACATACCTGGATAGGCAGCCAACAAAATGATGAACTACTCGTACCTTAGACCGTAAGGTCATTACCTTAGGTATGGGGGGACCGCCTGGTAACCCTATAGTGTTTGGAAGCCCCAAGTATGGGAACCTGACCCTGGAAGCGCCACTGCCGGTAACCCACTCCTGGTAGCCTGAATGCCGGAGGTTCAACTGAAAATCCTATGTTCCGGGAGCCTTAATCATTTTATGAGCCAAGTATGGTAATGCTATATAAGTCGTTCATGATTAATGACCAGGAAAACAATGTGTATCGATCAAGGTTCCACACATGACCAAAAATAAAGGGATCCAGGTATGCCAATTAGGGTTCCACACCTGCCCTAGGAATAAAGGGATCCATGTATGCAGATCAGGGTTCCATACATGCCCTAATAATCAAGTAAGCCATGTGAGCCAGTCAAGGTTCCACACATGACCAAAAATAAAGGGATCCAGGTATGCCAATCAGGGTTCCACACCTGCCCTAGGAATAGAGGGATCCATGTATGCCGATCAGGGTTCCATACATGCTCTAATAATCAAGTAAGCCATGTGATCCAGTCAAGGTTCCACACATGACCAAAAATAAAGGGATCCAGGTATGCCGATCAGGGTTCCACACTTGCCCTAATAATGAAGGGATCCATGTATGCCGATCAGGGTTCCATACATGCCCTAGTAATTAAGAAGCCATGTGAGCCAGTCAAGGTTCCACACATGACTAAAATAAAGGGATCCAGGTGTGCCGATCAGGGTTCCACACCTGCCCTAATAATGAAAGGATCCATGTATGCCGATCAGGGTTCGATACATGCCCTAGTAATCAAGAAGCCATGTGAGCCAGTCAAGGTTCCACACATGACTAAAATAAAGGGATCCAGGTGTGCCGATCAGGGTTCCACACCTGCCCTAATAATGAGAGGATCCATGTATGCCGATCAGGGTTCCATACATGCCCTAAACAAACATAAAAAGTTTAAAATTCTGATAATTTTAACCTATCAAGCTAAGAGGTGTACTCACTACTACTCCCTAGTTCTGGATGGTAGCCTGGCTGCCATGTAGAACTTTGCTTGTAGGGCTTCTATATCTTTCTTTTTTTTTTTTGAATATTGTTAAGTGGTAAATGTAAAAGGAAACAATCAACTTCTACTTTTACTGAAAATTGAAAGAGTATGATTACATCAAACTTCATCCAGACAGAGTGTGCATCCACTACCCCCCGGGCATCTACTGAAAATCATGAAATCCTAAGAACTTAAAGGGAAATGACACAACCACAACTAATAGGTTACCTTAATTCCTCCTAAGCCTGAAAGAGGCCTACATCTGCGTTTGCTTGAAAGAAGTTCTTACTGATAATACTTCTTCAAGTCCTCGGCATTCCAAGCACGGGGGATGGGCTTCCCATCCATGTCTTCAAGGTGGTAGGTGCCTTCCCAAAAAATAGACTTTATTTTGTAAGGCCCTTCCCAATTTGCTCCAAAGGCTCCATGCCCGGGACCCCGTATACTGGGCATCATCCTCCTCAGTACCAGGTCGCCAACTCTAAGGGGTCGAGGGCGTACCTTGTTGTTATAGTATTTTCGAGTTCTCTGTTGGTAAGCCGCAAGTTTCAATTGTGCGGTAGCCCGCATTTCCTCCATTAAATCAAGTGCCAGCCTCTGATTTATTTCATTTGATTCTTGATTGAAGTTATCCCTGTGGTACGATCCTGCCCCTACATCCACGGGAACCATAGCTTCACAGCCGTAGGCTAGGACATAGGGAGATTCTTCGGTTGTAGACATGAGAGTGGTATTGTAGGACCACAAGACCATTGGGAGCTCCTCTGGCCAGCTTCCCTTTCTGTCTTCCAACTTGGCCTTTAATGTGTGCTTAATGATTTTGGTCACAGCTACCGTCTACCCATTGCTTTGGGGGTGGCAAACGGCTGAAAAATCTTTTTTTATTCCCAAATCCTCAAATAGGCTTCTCATTTCCTTACTATCAAATTGCTTTCCGTTATCCGAAATCAGCTTGTATGGCACTCCATACCTACATATGATGGCATTTTTAACAAACTCTTTAAGCTTACTGGCGGTTATGGTAGCTAAGGGATCCGCTTCGGCCCACTTGGTAAAGTAGTCAACAGCCACCATAGCATATTTCACGCCACCTCTGCCCTTTGGGAGCTCCCCAATCAGATCGATTCCCCATATTGCAAAGGGCTATGGGCTTAAAATAGGCCTTAGTCCTATAGCTGGGTTGCTATTAAAGTTAGCAAACCTTTGGCATTGATCACAAGCTTTAGCAAAGTCGTAAGCATCAGACTTCATGGTAGGCCAGTAGTAGCCTTGTCGAAGCACCTTATGGGCAAGGGAGGTACCCCCCGAGTGATTGCCACAGATGCCTTCATGCACTTCCCTTAGAATATACTCACATTCATTTCCAGATATGCACCTAAGTAGAGGTTGGTTAAAATCTCTCTTATAATCATAAATCACATAGCGGGCAACCCTGTATTTGAGTTTCTGGGCTTCATCTTTATCTTTCGGAAGCACCCCCTTGGTGATGTATTCACGTATTGGGGTTGTCCATTGGATTTCCACAGAAAATTCTATCTCCATGACTTCCTCTCGATGGATGCTTGGTTGGAGTTGAACTTCGAGGGGTATCACCCCAGCAGAATAGCTTGTTTTTGGGATCCCAGCTTAGCAAGGGCAACAGCATTGGCATTTTCAACCCTTGGAACCTGATTCAGATTCAATACTTTGAACTTACTAATGAGTTCTTGGGCATACCTCATGTAAAGTTCAGTACGGGGACCTCTGCTCTGGAAGCTTCCTTTGATTTGCCACACAATCAACGTCACTGAAAACATTCAAGTATTCCACCTTCATTTCTAGAGCTAGTTTCAACCCAGCAATCAGGGCCTCATATTCTGCATCATTGTTGGTAGCCTTGAAGCCAAAATGTTTGGCACTCTGTATTCAGTGCCCCTCTGGGCTTACCAACTCTATCCCAGCACATGCCCCATTATTGTTCACTGCTCCGTCCACATATAAGTTCCACCATAAGTGAAGGCCTTCCGCCTCCTCCTCAGTTGCTGGGGGTACCGGTATGCATTCTTCCCCGGTAACCTCAAAATCTGGAGGGAACTCCAATAAAAAGTCAGCTAGTGCTTGGCCTTTGATAGCCGTTTGGGGCTTGTAATCTATTTCAAATTGTCCCAATTCGACAGCCCATTTCATCATTCTACCGGATGCTTCCCGCTTGTGCATTACTTGCCTTAGTGGGAAGGATTTCCTGACTTCAATTTATGGTCCTGAAAGTAGGGCCTCAGCTTCCTGGTAGCCAATATCAGGGAATATGCCAGCTTCTCCATGATGGGATACCGGGTTTTTGCATCCAGCGGCCTCTTGCTCACATAATAAACCGGGTACTGTACTTGCTCTTCCTCCCGGATCAATACAACACTTATAGAATATTCGGAAACAGCTAAATACAGAATCAGTACCTCACCCTCCAGGGGTTTGGAGAGAAGTGGTGGGCTTCCCAACTGTTCCTTTAGCTTTTTGAAGGCTTCCTCACATTCTGGGGTCCATTCGAAGTTTTGACCCTTCTTAATAGCTTTGAAGAACTCCTTACATTTGTCGGAAGACCAAGATACAAATCTGTTTAAGGTTGCCACCCTTCCGGTAAGCCCTTGGACTTCCCTAACATTCCTTGGGGACCTCAGTTCTAGCAATGCCTTGATTTTTATGGGGTTTGCCTCGATCCCTTTATGATTCACAATGAATCCAAGGAATTTTCCGGACTCCACCCCAAAAACATATTTTTGGGGGTGCAGCCTCATTCGGTACTTCCTTAAAATATCGAACATCTCAGATAGGTTCAAAACATGGTCGGCCGCCACCTTTGATTTAACCAGCATATCATCAACATAGACTTCCATAGTCTTACCTATCTGTTCTTTGAACATCATGTTTACCAGCCTTTGGTAGGTAGCCCCGTCATTCAGCAGCCCAAACGGCATCCCCACATAACAGTACAATCCTTATCAGTTATGAAGCTGGTATGCTCCTGGTCCGGATCATACATCGGTATCTGGTTAGCCTGCTATAGCATCCACTAGTTGATCAATTCTGGGTAGCGGGAATCTATCCTTAGGGCAAGCTTTATTTAGATCAGTGAAGTCAACACATGTCCTCGATTTACCATTGGACTTCCGGAAAAATACTGGATTTGCTAGCCATGTTGGATAGAAGGATTCTTTGATCAAGACAGCCTTTAACAACCGATCTACTTCTTCTTGCAGGGCGGTAGCCCTTTCACCGCTAATGGGCCTCCTTTTCTGCCGGATACCCATTCTCTCGGGATCAATATTCAAGTGGTGACACATGATTTTCGGGTCAATCCCCACCGTGTCTGAGTGACACCATGCAAACACATCCAGGTTACCTTTAAGGAAAGAATTCAACCTTTCTCTTGTCCCTTCATCTAGTTGCTTCTCAATTTTCAGGACTTTATTAGGATCTTCAGCATCTACCAGTATGGGAATAGTATCCTCGGTAGCCCCTGCCTTTTCCAGGGTACCCGGCATCCTGGGATCAATATCGATTTCAACTAGAAGCCCTTTCACAACTTCCTGGCTTCCACTCTCCTGTATCACATTATCTAGATCACCATCTGAAGTCTACTATGCCTTCCATTAGAAAGTTTTGAATTTCCTCATCTTTTTCGGCAGCTTCCAACAATAAACTTTGTGGTGGTACTACCCCTGGAAAAACTGAGACCTCTTCAGTAGGTTCCTCTGGTAGCTCCATTATCATGACGGCATTGCAGGATGCCTTTTCAAAATTTTGTGGCTCCAGCCCATGGCTTCTCATTAGGGCTTCCCTATCAGCCTTTTCTTCAGCTTGGGTAAATTTATCTGCCTTCTCGGCAGCCTACACAGCTTTGTTATAGCATTCCCTGGATTCATATTGATACCCTTTCACACATCCAATGCCATTTGGGGTAGGGAACTTCATTGAAAAGTGATATATTGAGGTTACCACCCTCATGTCTTTCAGTACCGGTCTCCCAAGAATTAAATTATGAGAGATGTCTTCGTCTACCACCATGAATTCAGCCATTTGGGTGGCCTTGCAGGGATCCACACCCAACATCAACGGCAACTTAATCTTTCCCATGATTTGGACCGGGTTACCGGTGAACTCTTTATCCAGAAGCCATAGTTTCTGGAATGTGGTGTATGCCAAGATGTTTACTGAACTTCCATTATCAATCAGCACCCTGTGCACATTCATCCTGCCAATACTCACGGTTACCACCAAGGCATCATTATGAGGGTAGTGAACCCACTTGGCATCCTCCTTAGTAAAAGAAATATCATCGGTTTCTCCTTTAAACAGCTTAGGGGCCTTTCTGCAAGGTGAAAAACATTTTTAAGGGGCTTCCCTCTCGATACCCGGGCATACTATTAGCTTGGGTAGTCCTATCCTGATTTCCCGGTGCTTTATCTTTATTGTCTCTCCCTTCCTTGTACTTCTTAGCTTCTTGGGCCACAAATTCTGTCAGGTATCCATTTCTAATCAATTTTCAATTTAATCTTTCAAGTTCCTACAATCGGCAGTCTCGTGGCCATTTGTCTAATAGAAAGCACAGTACTTTCCTTGGTTCTTTCTGCCTGGTGGGCCTGCCCGGTACGGCTTCCAGAGTAGTCCACTTTTCTCATTTACTTCAAGAATATGGCCGATTGGGACAGTCAAAGGAGTATATTCTGAACACCGTTGAAAGTTCAACCTTGGGGTAAGCCTATCCTTGACAGAGACTTTGTCCTTGGTTGCATTGACAGCAATAGGGGCGGTCTTGTCATCATAATGATGGGCTCCCACACTACCAGAAACCTTCTTGTTGGAATCCCTGCTTTTAGGGCTATAAGAACAATTCCTCTTATTTCTGTTCCAACCCCTAGAATTAGAATCCTTGGATAACTTTGCCATTGACTCTTCAATTACCTTGTGGCGTTCTGCCTGCTAGTAGAACTTAGCTAGTGTTGCAGGTTCTTCAGTATGTAACTCCTTCCAGAATTCGGTTCCTCGCCTAACCCCGGATATCAGAAAATTCTTTAGAGTTTCATCGGAAGCCTTCGTTACCTTAGGCACTTGCTCATTAAACCTTTTGAAATATTGCCTTAAAGTCTCACGTTCATCCTACTTGATGTTAGCCAGAGTATTGACCAGTGGGGCATAGACCACGGTAGCCCTAAATTGGGAGATAAATTGGTCTCCCATCTTTCTCCAGGATTTAATGGATCCTTCAGCCAACCTTTTAAACCATTGGTGGGCATTCCCACTCAGAGTGGACACTAGTAGCCTTCATCTAGCCAAGTCCTCCACTTGATACACATCCATCTCCGTATTTGAGTTACCATTGAACTTCAGATCAGTATTCATCTTAAAGAACCTTAGCAAGGGTGCCTTCTTCACCTTCGTTGAGAATCGTGAACCGGCAATGACTCCAGACTTGAACTTTTTCTCCTCCTTGATTTTCTCCAAAGCCTTCTTCCAATCAGACATTTTGAACTGTCCATTCTCGCCGTCTGAGAGCACATCACTTCCAGAGTCATCATCTTCATAGGCTATCTTGCTTTTCTTGGGAATCTAGCTTTGGTGTGAGCTGGAATCCTGGCCGGTACCCTCATCGGTAGGGACCCTGGTAGAGCGTGATTTCCTGCTCCTTTGTCCAGAGGAGTGGCCACTTTGTCTATAACTCCTCCTACCATTAGATTTAGACCTTCTAGAATTGCTCCTTGGGGGTACCGAGTGGGATCTCTCCCTGTGTTCCCGGGAACCCTGAGTGTGGGAACCCCCATTACCATCTCTTCGATCTCTGTTTCCAGTATGTCCCAGTTTATGACGAAGGTCCTTGTTGGTCATCTTTTTACCTAATCTGTCAAAGACACTCAGGCTTCTAGTGGGTAAGCCTTCGGTACCCTGGGCTTTCGGGTCATCCGATCGGTCACCGTCATATTCTTCTGCCTCAGGCTCCCCTTCCCCTTCTTCATCAGATGGAGCATAGTCTGTATTGTTCTCAACAATATCCTCAGACTCGAAATTAAGCTTTGTCGGAGTCACGTTCTTCTTTTTTGACTTAGACTTACACTTCTTTTGCTACCTTTTCATTTTCTCGGAACCTTTTTCCAAGCTGTTAACTCTTTCATTCATCGTGACCAAATAGTCCATAATGTCTTTGTTGCTAACATCACCATTGTCACCTTAGTTTTGTCCATTACCGTCCTGAGACGGTGTCTTATCACTATCAGAATTGTCACTCGCCATATCTCCTCCAAACGACGATTTTTGAGGCCCCTCCTTCCGGTGCCAATTGTTGTGGGAGGAATTTGTCACATCAAATTAAGGAGGCCGTTGCTGGAATAGCGCCAATGAGTACAGAATCGTCTAACTGCCCAGAAACGCCCACAACTAGAGATTAAAGACTAGTCGCCCAGAAAGGCTCACGACTAGGGGTTTCTAAAGAACACGAGAGGTGGTTCCTAGGAGGATCGGACTGGATTCACGGGAATTAGAGCTCAAGGTGTTAGGCCGAATACACAGATTATAATCAACTAAGTATGAGAGAATAACAATAAGTTCTTAAATAACTTTAATTAAAAACTGTTTGGAATTAACTTCTCTCTCAGTGATGTAAAATATCACAGAGAGCTGCTTAGGTTAAAATGAAAGATATTGTATTACACGATCGATACCCTTCTAGGGTTAACCTAACTGTATTTATAAAGATATACAGCTACGTACAATCGATAATTGATTCTCCTATAAATCAGCTATACAAATGTTATCAATTATGATTGCTACACGTCTTTCTAATCAGCACGACTTCCTTTGACAGCTATCCAATCTTCAAAGATATCGCTTCCATAATTATCTCCAATAATTCTGTTACTGACCAGCAAACGCTTTTGTCCAACAGAGTTTAGCTGCTTCCTCTCGTCAGCGTATAGCAAACTCTGTCGAGCTTCCAACTGTCAGAGTTTAACTAAACTCTGACTGCTTCCTGTTTCAAATTAAACTCTGTTTTTCCTTGTAAAACTTAAACACTGATATTAACCATATCAATTATATTTAACAATCTCCCCCAACTTGTTCATTAGTAAAAATGCACAAGTTAACAGTAATTGATGTTGTCAAAACAATTTTATACAAACACAGTGTTTATTCAAATAAGCAGAGTTTAAACTTGAATTAACAAAAATCTACAGAATACAAGAACATTCTTACAGACTTCAATCTCTAATCTCCTCAAGATCTGGTGTTGTTCTAAGATAATCTATAAGCAATCTTCTCTCTGCATTTTCAAGTTCAATCTTCATGGCTTCCTTGATCTCTCTCAACTGAGGATCACTCTCATCAGTATGATAAATAGCAGATCTTAGATCGTAGATTTTGTTCCTCCTCATCTCATTTCACAGTCTGATAAATTTTACTTCCTCTGACTGTGAGTTGAAATCAAGAAATGTGATTCCCAAATCAGTTTTCAGCTTTGCAGTACCCTTCTTCATTTCAATGATATTTCCATTCCAGTCTCTGTACTTAGGAACATATCTGCTGTTACACTTCATTCCTCTAATTGCCAAATTTTGGAGCATTTTCTGTCTGAGCACATTTGCAACTGATTGAGTCCTTCGACTATTCACCTTGAAAAGATACAGAACATGTTCTAGTTCTTCCCAATATTTCAAACCAATATCATGCTCACCAATTTTAAATACTGTCCCATCAGCCATAAAGTATAAAAGAAAATCTTTCTTTAAACTCTTCTGATAAACTAACTGTACTGATTCCAGTCTGTCCAAACTCTCTTGAGTGACACCACGACCTGGAATAGCCAGTGAAGAAGGATCTCTAGGACCAATATGTTGCCTTTTATCTCTGTGTGAGCCTAGGCCAGCTTTATTATTTCCAATCTTTCCAGACGAGGCTCTTCCATTAGTAAAATCCATAGGAGCTCCAGATACTAGATTTGGATCATGAAGTGTTCCTTTACCAAAGACTGATTTCAACTGAGAAGATAGAGGTCTAGACACAACTTGTGTAGCAACAGAGGTTGTGTTTTCTCTCATCTGTACAACTTGTGTAGAAACAGAGGTTGTATTTGCCTTCTTCGAAATTCTTTCTTCTTCCGCAATGCCTTTCAACTTTTGCTTAGAATCTGCATCTGTTGGTTTTCTGGATACCTGCATCCTTTGATCAGTACCAACTTGTTCTTTGATTTCAATGCCTTTAAGAACAGGCTTAGCAGCTTTCCTATTTTCCTTAGACTTCCCAGATTTCAAACCTTTCTGATGTTCTGCTAGAAACATTTGCTCTTGAGCTTGAACATCTGCAAGTGTAACTCCCTTTTCATTCTCATCAAAAAACCATCTTAGCAGCCAACTCTTCATCAGTTTGTGGATTGTCAGAGAATAACAAATCCCTTTGCCTTGAAGTACTTTGTACATTTGTATCCACTGCTAAATTTGATTTTGTAGACTTTCCAACTGTGACGCCCCCAGATCCGGGGTCGGAGATCTAGGCGCTCACGGTCCATTTTCCATTAGTAACATACCTGTTCTTGCACACAATATATAAAACACAGCCATCGACCCCACAATAAACTCACACCACACTCACACACAGGTTAGAGCCTCAGAAACGTCACACATTGATTAAACAGTAATAAAGTTATCAGAGTTATTACAGACCGAATTAAATAGTATTTATGCTACCAGCAACACTCCGATATGAAGCGAAGCTGGCGGCTTGAAAGTTTGTTACGATACACTGCCTTGCACAGGTCATGCTGATAAATAAAACGTACTAACAAAATCTGCCCACCAATCCGGCTAATGGGGCCTACCGGTGGAATCTCAAGTGGTGGCTCGGGCCTAGTCACCTGCTTTCGAACAGTCTGCCTGGGTCTTGCCATTTCGCTTAGCTGTTGTGTTTGTAAAGTTTGAAAACAAGCAAGAGTGAGCAACTATAGCTCAGCAAGAAATATATATATAAGATAAGCAATATACATCTCATATGATTGGCAGTTGATATATTTGTTTGTATCAATCAGTTATAAAATCACTTGTCATAGTTGATAAATCTCGAAGGTGCAACAATATGTGCCCTTGTTTTCAAAATAAACTTGCAGTTCTAGATACTGCATTGAATCAACATCTTTCTCATCAAAATAGAACACTATCAGCAACTTGGCACAAAAGCCTAAGAAGCAGTGTCAAAGCATTTTTCCAAAATGGAGGAATGGGACTTAAAGAAATCATAAAAACCTGACAAGGATTGACGATGATCAGTCGCCACATCCAAGTCCAATAATCCGCGGGTCTTCTCTACCGGTAGAAGGATAGAAACTACATCCGTAACTATCCCTCGGGTGAAAACTACATTCGTAATCACCCTCGATGAAAACTACATCCGTAATCATCCTTCGGCAACACCTGGGCCGGAATAATAAGTGATGGACCGCCTGGCTCACGGCCGCTTACACATCCCGGGAATCGTTCGTCAACGGTTCCCACACCTGCCAGAGTCCCTTTTTCTTTTCTTTTAAAACTTGATTTTGATTGAAAACAGAGTAATTGAGGTCCGACATCAGTCGACCGATGATTCTTGAAATCATACAAGAAGCAGAATCTGACCGGGGGTTTTCGAAAGTGTTTTGAGTTCAAATGAGTTCGAGTTTGAAGTTTTTAGAAGTATCTTGGATTAACTTTGTCTTTAAATAATGAACAGTAATTAATAAATAATATTTTAATATTTAATATTAATAATTAATAAAATAATTATTCGATAAAATAAACTCTTAATCCAAGATAGGGTTTCGAGCATTTACGAAGATATAACGATAGTTATTTGAATATACGATACCACCCGAATGACCCTTCGGGTTTTCGCAATATAGATACGATATAATAATATACCGCTCCCCGGTCAATAATATATACGGACCGCTACGACCTCTATTGCTAGAGTCGTTGTCCGAAGAAAACATTTCAATCTAAGTTCAAGGGGTAAAATCATACATGTACTTGTTCAATCTCAATTGCATCAATACTTCGATAAACATTGCATTTGATATCATTTGAAAACTACAAACACAACAGTAAAAGTCCTTGTATATGGATAAGTTTTGAAAAGTAAACTTGCCTTGGTTTGGTTGGGGTGGTCGAGCGTGCGAATTCGAACGATCTATACATAAACAATAATCGTTCGTTAGTACCTTAACAATTTCTCTTTAATTACGGGGTTTTAAGGGGGTACGAAATTAACTTAACGACTTCGTCTTATGACTCCCTAGCCCCACTATAGGTCCATGACATCACTCGTTTACGCTCGTCACTTACTCGACTTAATTTAGTTACCACGTTCGAACCATAACCACTAACCCTAGAATAATGTTCCACTAATCGACCTTTTTCCATTGCGCGAATTTTACTCTAGCATTTTTATAAAATCCAAAAATTCATATTTTAATCAAATTCCTTTTGGGTGGTCTTCACCACTGCATTACCTACATTCTCAAATTTTTCCATGATCCCAAATATATTTTAAGGTGTTTAAACAAGGTTCACAAGGGGGTCACTTAATGCAGTCCATTGTCCAAAAACAAAATTCACTCCTCCGGCCATAACTAAAAATCCACACATCACCTAGCCATGAATCTTACATTTCCAGACACTACATTCAATTATCTTTCCAACAATATAAGGTAGGACATCAGGGGACATCCTTTGGGTGTTCAAAATCGTGCTACAACACAGATCAAAGTTCCTGGACAAACTCAGCAAGCTCAAATCACTTAGATCAACCATTTTTCATACTTCCATAACATAAACACCACTTAAAACACTTAGACCATGACTCATAACACTCATGGAGATATATATCTTAACCATAGTCATAAAAATCACAATCTCAACATCAAAACCCAAGATCCTATCCAATACATATACATTCAAGATAAGCCCTAAAATACATGGATCTACTACCATACTATATGAACAACACATAACCAAGGGTGGTTTGAGATTTTATACCTTCTTGAGTAGCTAAGGACCTTGAATGAGCTTTACAACAACTAAGAATACTTGGATGAGCCCTCACACACCTTAATCCTTCAAGATCTAAAAGATAATAAATTTATGTTAACACTTTTCTAACTTTCAACAATTTATAACTCAAGATCCAATGGATGGAAGGCCATGTAATTGATACCATACCTCTAATATGATGCAAGGAAGCCCTAGGAAGGTTGTAGATGAAGAAATCTTGGAGAGAAAATCTCTCCCTCTCTCCCAAGGTGGTTCGGCCGAGAGCTTTACTAAAGGGGGGGAGTGTTTTTGCTTTTGTTTTGTTGGAATGGTAAAAAGAGATGCTAGTATGCTATGTATTATTGTGGTTAATAAAGAGTAGTCACATGTTGCCAAGTCTATAGCCTAGGTTGCCTCCATGCCCTATTGTCCCCTAAGTACACCATCCATCATGCTAGTCACTATTCACTTTTACTTTTATGTTTTCTAGTTCCTTTTTCTAACTAGCTAGTTACATGGCACTTGCATGTAATTCCTTTCCTTGTAATATTATTCTCCCACCAATGCTTGTTATTCAATCCTTACTTCGTATCGTAACTTAATTATTCTCTCGTAATAATATTTCGTCACGTAGAGATTTCCCCTATAATTCCTTAAGTACTTATTGTGTAAATTCCTCGAATGTCCATAATTCCTCGTCATAATTCTTAATAAATCCTTTAATACTCTAACCATTCTCAATTTCCAAGTTTTATAAATATTACTAACAGTAAGACTCTTGCCTTTACAATCTCTCTGTATATCTTACATCATAAATGCAACAACGCAGTTTCTCAGACAATCAATTCTATAAATCAACAGGGATGACTAGAAAGGTTCCATAATGATAATGTCACAAGATATTAAATAAAAGGAAATATTACCAAAAATTAGGGTTCTTACACCAGCTTTTAAGTGAACATCAGACCTTGATCTTAACCTTCTCTCTGGATTAGTTCCTTCATCATCAAGATCATCATTCTTTGGCTGAGTTTGAGACTGCTTACAGTTAGATTTAGATTTAGTAACTCTAGCAACTCTCTCCCCCTTTTTGACATAATCAGGGATCAAGATGGAAGTAATTAACTCAAGAGAGTTGGCAATGGATTCAATCTTGTTAGCCATCAAAGTCTGATTTTCTTCAACTTTGCCCAATCTCTGAAGTACAGTTTCTTGAGTTTTTGAGAAAGTTTGAAACATCTTGTTGTTGTCTCTCTGTAGACTCATCTCTCTACTGACAA
Source organism: Saposhnikovia divaricata (assembly GCA_036435485.1). Lineage (NCBI taxonomy): Eukaryota > Viridiplantae > Streptophyta > Magnoliopsida > Apiales > Apiaceae > Saposhnikovia > Saposhnikovia divaricata. The sequence goes on along the minus strand of CM071599.1, from coordinate 108,559,923 downwards.
CTTCATTTCTCAGAGATATAATTGACTCCTGATTTTCATTAAATCTGTGATTCAAGGCCTTAACCCGAATCACTGTTCCTTGCAAGCATGTCAGTATGTCTGGATTTGAAATCTTTTTAGAATTATCCTTGAGAAACTCAGCTGCTCTTCCAGTAGGAAATATACAATCTTCCTTGTACCATTCTGCAGATTGTTTTGCCATGTATTCATTTTCAATTTCCTTTGCAGAAGGTCCAGCAAAGTCTGGCTTCTCCCCTGTTTTCAGTCCATCAGTTTGAATTTCAACATTTGGAGCAAATCCAGCTTCTGCACCCTCTTCTTTAGAGGGATCATGTTCAGCAGAGTTTGCAGCCATGGGTGTTGGATCTTCAATTTCAACAGAGAATGACATGTAATTGTCATCAAACTCTTCCCTTGCAGGTTACTCAGTTCTCTCATCATTTTCAGCTGGAACCTCAGCAAGTACTGGTTCATCAACTCTGAGTTCATGTTCTGCTATAGTAGGTTCTGTCTCAACAGCAGGAGTCTCCTTAGAGATATCCTCTCGAGCTTCAAGATTCAATTCTTCATCAGACTCTTCAATAATCAGTCTCCTCCTTTTAACTTGAGGATTCACTTCTGTTCTCTCTTCTTCTGAGATAGAATCATCTAGAGTAGATGGAGATTGAGGTCTATTTGCTCTTTCCTTCCTAGCTCTCTTTGGCCTAGAAGCTTCAGCAGTCCTGTGCTTTCTTGGTGGTCTTATAGCCCTGTTTTTCCTTGGCTTTCTTGGTTTGGATTGTGGTTGAGGTTGTGATTGAGGTTGAGATGAAGATTGAGGTTGTGAAGTAGTGGCAACAGTGGGTGGAGTGGATGTAGATGTGGGTTTAGAGGTAGGTTCAGTGTTTAGCGTTATGTGAGGTTCAGTATTTGTAGATTGAGGATTTGACTGTGGACGTTCAAGTACAGGTTCAGATTCTGGTACTTGTGGTTCCTGTGGTTGATTGAGAAAGTTTCTGAGGGCAAGAGGTTAGATAAACTATGGGACTTGATCCTAGTTTGGCATCTTTATTAGTCAAGTCAGAGAACATTCTCTTATGGACTTGAAAGGGTTGGATGAAATCCTCATCAGAAATTACCAAATTAGGCAAACAAGCAGAGAATAAACTTTGACAAAAGCGTGAGAAATAAACAGTTGTATTAGACTCTGCTAGTTTTTCACCTAAATTCATAAGAACTAGTCTACCAAAATCAAAGTTACTTCCATTTAGAAGAGAATACCCGATTTGAAGACTATCAGTGGGAATTGCATCCCAGTTGGTGACTTTCTTTCCAAATGCTCGAGTGATGCAATCAAAGGAAAAGCTCCACTCTTTCCTGAGCCCTGGCCTTTTAACATTCCCGAGTTTATCCAAAGGGCCGGAAAACCGCAGTTGTTGTAACATTTCCTTCAGTTCATTCTCACCAGCCACAGCGTATGAGGTGTGAGTGTCAAAATCCATAACATCTCGAACAGTTGCAGGAGTGATTACAAACTCTTGGTCTTCATGAGTAAACACAATGGATGGAGTGCCATTCTCTCCACCATCATCATAAACAGAGTTTCGCCAGAAAATAGAGATTTGTGTGGCAGAGAGTTTTGTAGGTTGAACAAGAGCTTGACCTATTTTAGAATCCCTTAGGAAGTTCTGAATCAAGTGAAACGATTCTGGAGCTTTGTCAGTGTTTAATGGTGCTGCATAGTTGTTAGGAACAAAAGATAATCCCTGAGCAAAAAAAGTCTTGGATGCCATTAGAAAAGTTTAGTAATTGTGAGAAAAGAGAGTGTGTAGAAAAGTGTTTGTGAAAATGCTTAAGTGAAAATAACAGAGAAATTGTGTGTAATGTTGTGTGGTCATGGGTGTAAAAGTGAAAAAGTGAATAATGAAATGAGTTTGATTAGATCTGTAATTGAAAATTAAAAACCCAATCGTTTTAGACATTAAACACGCAACCAATTTCTTGTTAAGTGTGTGAGTGGGACACGTGTCACGTAAATAGTGGAACAGTTATTTACACGCGCAGTAATAATGCCTATTATTACTGCTATTCTCTCTCCTCTTACCAAGACGCTTTAACTGTCTGATACCATTAAACAGTTGGCACGTATCACATGCAAATTTCAAAAACTCTTTTTATATTCCAAGTATATGCTTTGTCTGAAATAAAATATTACCTTAGAGTACTCAACAGAATCCAACAGTATTTATCAATTCTCCATCTTTATTACTGTTATCCTTTCAAACACTGCACAATTGTGAATATGAGTGTGTGTAGAGCAGAGTTTACTAAATCAGTATTTAGAGCATCTAGTATTTCATAAAATCCATAAAATAAATCAGTAAACACTGGATGCACAAACTCTCATAGTAAACACTGAAAGTATGATGAATGCTAAACTCTGTAGTAAACGATTTATATACAGTAATATTTAATTAATTTATAACCTATATATATATATATATATATATATATATATATATATATATTTTAAAATTTCTCCAGTATTCAGAGGTTGGAACTAGTCACCAAAAATCCTATAATTTTAGCCCTTATCAATTTGATAAGTTCTTGGATCTTCCTAGTCTTCGACTAGTCACTAAAAATTAGAGAATTTTAGCCCTTACTATATACCAGTAAGTTCCTGGGTCGTCCTAGTTACAAACATGATCTCAAAGGAGTCTTAACATTCTATATATATAAGCTTTGGGGTTATTCTAATAACAGAATCTAATTTAACAGTGTATAACTAACAGAGTTTAGAGCTCATCAACATCAGAAATTATTCATGAGAGGCAATGCACACAGCATTTACAGACTCAGAGTTTAGGATAAATAAACTAAGAGATGCTATAAATATGAAACAGTATCATGTTGTGTTAATTTTTTGCATAATCTAAGATTAGATCACAAATAACTTAAAAGGATTCATGATTAATTACTGAGAATCATGCTTCATACAGATTTCTTCATTGGTATTAACATTCAGACAAAAGCATTACCAGAGTAGAGTTTATCTAAAATGTCAACAGTGTATGACTTACAGAGCATGCTAACAGAGTTTAACAGTCATTGAGCAGAGTTTGCATAGCAGAGTTTAACATACCACATAAATATGAGCAACACAGTACATAAATAGAATTTTGAGTCTAACCAATATCTCTAGTCAAAGCCAGAGACCATCCCTAGTTCATTTACCATCCTTGTAAATATAGCTTCACTCAATGGCTTGGTGAAGATATCTGCAAGCTGTTGTTCTGTAGACACAAAATGAAGATCAATATTCCCTTCCTCTACATGTTCTCTAATAAAATGGTACCTTATGCTGATGTGCTTGGTCATTGAATGCTGTACCGGATTACCTGTCATAGCAATAGCACTTTGATTATCACAGTAAATAGGTATTTTATTGTACCTCAATCCATAATCTAGTAACTGATTCTTCATCCACAGAACCTGTGCACAACAACTACCAGCAGCAATATACTCTGCTTCAGCTGTAGATGTAGAGATTGATTTCTGTTTCTTGCTGTACCATGAAACAAGTCTATCACCAAGAAATTGACAACTTCCACTGGTACTTTTTCTGTCTATCTTACAGCCTGCAAAGTCTGCATCAGAGTAACCAAGTAGCTTGAAGTCTGATTCTCTTGGATACCACAAACCGAAAGTTATGGTGCCCTTAAGATATTTGAAAATTCTCTTAACAGCTGTTAGATGTGGTTCTCTTAGATCTGCCTGAAATCTTGCACAAAGACATGTTGCATACATGTCAGGTCTACTTGCTGTTAGATAAAGGAGAGACCCAATCATCCCTCTATAGCTTGTCATATCCACTGGTGAACCTGTGTCTTTGTCCAACTTTGTTGCTGTTGCCATGGGAGTTGTTGCAGATGAGCAGTCAAGCATGCCAAATTTCTTGAGAATATTTCTGGTATATTTTGCTTGATTGATAAAGATTCCATCATCTGTTTGCTTCACCTGTAGCCCTAGAAAATAACTAAGCTCTCCCATCATGCTCATTTGATACCTGGACTGCATGAGCTTGGCAAACTTCTTACAGAGTTTATCATTAGTAGATCCAAAAATTATGTCATCTACATAAATTTGAACTAATAACAGATCACTACCAAGATTGAAGTAGAACAAGGTTTTATCAATTGTACCTCTGTTGAACCCACTTTCTAACAGAAATTGAGCCAGAGTTTCATACCATGCTCTTGGTGCCTGCTTAAGTCCATAGAGTGCCTTGTCAAGCCTGTAGACATAATATGGATACTTGGGATCTACAAATCCTGGTGGTTGTTCAACAAACGCTGCTTCTTCAAGTTTTCCATTCAGAAAAGTACTTTTCACATCCATCTGAAAAACCTTGAATTTCTTGTGAGAAGCATATGCTAGAAAGATTCTTATTGCCTCCAACCTTGCAACTGGAGCAAAAGTTTCATCATAGTCTATGCCTTCTTGCTGTGAATATCCTTTGGCCACAAGTCTGGCCTTGTTTCTTGTAACAACCCCATCACTGTCAGTTTTGTTTCTGAAAACCCATCTAGTACCAACAACAGATCTATTCTTTGGTCTAGGTACAAGTGTCCATACTTCATTTCTCTCAAATTCATTTAACTCCTCCTGCATTACTGTTATCCAGTCAACATCCTGAAGAGCTTCTTCCACTTTCTTTGGTTCAGATTTGGACAGAAATGCATGAAACAGACATTCATTTGTTGTAGCACTTCTTGTCCTAACTTTTGCATCTGGATCTCCAATTATTAAATCAGGTGTATGAGATTTTGTCCATTTCCTAGCTGAAGGTAAATGACTTCTGTCAACAGTTGATCCTCCCCCTTGATCATTGTTCTCCTGATTATCTTGATGCCTTTCTTCATTCTCTGAGGCTCCCCCTGAATTTGATCGCTCAGAGTTTGAACTGTCAGAATTTGGACTTTCAGAATTTGAGTCATCAGAGTTTGAGTTTGATCCAGATTTTTCAGTTGACTCACTATCAGAATTTGAGTCAACACTATGATCATGCTCCCCCTCAACTGGTTCTCCTCTTTGTTCTAACTGTACTATTTCTTCTGTGTGTACCAGTAGAGGTTCAAAGTTTGCATCAACAGAGTTTGTTGGACTGGTTTCATCAGAGTTTATTTCATCAGAGATTAGATCTTCATTTTCGAAATGCAACTGATCATGTTCATCAACATCTTCAAGTCCAGTGATTTTCTTGTCATCAAATGACACATGAATAGATTCCATAATCACCTTTGTTCTCAGATTATAAACTCTGAATGCCTTGGTTGACACTGGATAACCAATAAAAATTCCTTCATCTGCTTTCAACTCAAATTTAGTCAACTGTTCAGGATGATTTTTCAACACAAAGCATTTGCACCCAAAAATATGAAAATATTTCAGGTTTGGCATCTTTTCCCTCACCATATCATATGGTGTTTTTCCATGCTTGTTGATCAGTGTGGCATTTTGAGTAAAATAGGCAGTTAGAACTGCTTCTGCCCAGAAATAGGTTGGCAATTTTGCTTCATCAAGCATAGTTCTAGCAGCTTCTATCAAGGTTCTGTTCTTCCTCTCAACTACACCATTTTGCTGTGGTGTACCAGGTGCAGAAAACTCTTGCTTCAATCCTTTGTTCTTGCAGAATTCTTCCATTGTTGCATTCCTGAATTCAGTTCCATTATCACTTCTGATTATTTTGACTTTGTGTTTTGATCCTTTGTCCAGTAGCTTTACATGCTCCATCGGAGTTAATGCAGTTTCATCCTTCTTCGCTAGAAAATACACCCAAGTGTATTTGGTATATTCATCAACAATGACTAGAGCATATTTCTTCCTTCCAATTGACAAGACATTTACTGGTCCAAAAAGATCAACATGTAGAAGATGATATGGATCAACAATTGAAGATTCAGACTTGCTCTTGAAAGAAGTCTTCCTCTGTTTGGCCTTTTGACATGAATCACACAGACCATCAACATTTAACAAAGACTTTGGAAGTCCTCTAACAAGATCCTTTCTTATCAGCTCATTGATGTTGTTCAGATTCAAATGAGAGAGTTTCTTATGCCACTTCCAACTCTCTTCATTGGACATTCTTGTTGACAGGCACATAGTTTTTCCATCAGAGTTTGTCAACAAGCTTGCTTCATAGATATTGTTGCGCCTTTGTCCAACTAAAACAACTTTCCCTGTGGTTTTGCTGATAACCTCACAGTATTCAGGTTGAAAATCTACATGAAAATCTCTGTCACAAATTTGACTCAAAGATAGCAGATCATGCTTGAGTCCTGGAACCAGAGCTACATTTATGATGATGACACTTCCAAGATTAATATTGCCATATCCCAGAGTATGTCCTATGTTGCCATCTCCATAGGAAACTTTTGGGCCAGCCTTCTCCACATACTCTGATAGCAGGGCTTTATTTCCAGTCATGTGTCCTGAACATCCACTGTTCACGACTAGGATACTTTCCCTGATGCCCTGCAATCACAAACAATTACCGAGGATTAGATTTAAGGATCCAGACTTGCTTGGATCCTTTGGCTTTCTTAATTTGGTTAGCTTTAGCAGCGGAATTTACACTATCAGAGTTTAAGCTAACTTTGTCAGAATTTACACTTGTAGAATTAACCCTAACCTATTTCAGATTAGGTTTCAGTTCATAGTAATTATGATAAATAGCATGATAATTTCTGCAAGTATAAATAGAATGCCAAGTGCTTCCACAGTGTTTGCATAAGGTCTGTGGTCTAGTTCTAACATTATCTTTCTTTACTTCAGACTTGGAAGGTAAAGAATTAATGTTTTTGTTCTTCCTGCAAAAACTAGCAAGATGGTTAGTGCTACCACAATTATGACATGTCTTTCTTGGAGCTAAAGTAGCAAGCATTGGATAATTACCTTGAGTTATGCCTACTTTACCATTTCTGTTCTTTCTACACACTTTCTGTTTCTTAACAGATTTTAACTCCTTAAGCTTATGCTTGAGTTGTTTATCTGTCATTAAACCAATATTAACCTGTTTAACACTAGTTTTTACTGGTTCTTTCTTAACAGCTTCTTTTCCACATTCAAACCTAGGTTCACTTATTCCATTAACAAATGTTCCAAATTTCTTAGGTGGAAGAGGTGGTCTAATCTTGACTGTATTCTGAAACCTAAGTTCATCTTCCTCAGAATAACCTAGACCTACAGTGTCAGATTGAAAAACTTCTTGAGTGTCTTTTCCAGAGTGAGTCCAAGTTTTAATAATGTGATTTGCCTTCTCCAATTCAGATTCTAGTTGTTTATACTTACTTAACAACTCTTCTTCAAGATAGACAGCATCATCTCTCTCCTTTTGAACTTGCTGCATGTTAGCAAGTTTCTCTTCTACAACCTTATTTCTCTCTTTGAGTTCAGAATTCTCAGTTTTGATTCTCTCATTCTCTAAAGTCTGATCCCTATAATTGATATGCAAAGCCTTAAGATATATTCTTAATTCAGTTATATCATCAGTATTATAAGCATAGGTAGTTAGAGGTACCTTGTTTTCAGAATCTTCAGCTTCATCAACAGTAGTAGCCATGAGAGCATAGTTCACATCCTCATCTGAGTCAGAGGTGTCTGCCCAATCTCTGCCTTTAGTGAAGAGTGCCTTCTCAGTTTTACCCTTCTTGCACTCAGGAGCATAGTGACCCATCTCCTTACACTTGTAGCATTGAATCTCAGACTTGTCTCTTTTCCCAGATTTGGTATCCATTCTCTCAGATTTGCTGAAATTCTTCCTGTCAAACTTTGAATCATTTTCGGAGAATCTCTTCCCTTTCTTGAAGTTCTTGAATCCCATCTTCTTGAAGGTCTTTACCATCAAAGCAGCCATTTGCATCATTTCCTCATCTTCTTCAGAATCAGATGATCCATCTGTGTTTGAGTCAACATCAGAGTTTGATGACTCACTTTCAGAATGAATGACCAAAGCTTTTCCTTTTGCCTTCTTCCTTGATGCTTCCTTCTTTGAGGGTTTTTCTTCAAGTCTTAGAGCAACAAAATTTGACTTCCTGCAAGATCTTCTGCTTCTCTGTTCCATTTCCAGTTCACGAGTCTTGAGCAACCCATAAATCTCATCAATATCAGTATCAGCCAGATCATAGTTGTCTCTAATAGTGGTTGTCTTAACATCCCACTTTTCAGGTAGAGAAAGAAGAAACTTGAGATTTGAATCTTCTAGATCATATTCTTTATTAACCAGTGACAGATCATTAAGTAGCTTACGGAATCTGTCAAAGGTTTCTGTCATTGATTCTTCAGATTTACCCTCAAAGTGTTCATACTCCTGTGTGAGTATGTTTCTTCTATTCTTCTTGATTGCAGCAGTTCCCTGACATCTAACCTCCAGGGCATCCCAGATCTCTTTTGCAGTTTTACAATTGATCACTTTGTTAGACATAACATTATCCAATGAACTATGAAACAGATGTCTAACCTTTGCATCCTTACCAATGGATGAAATGTCCTCAGGAGTCAAATCTTTCTTCTCCTTTGGTATAGATTTAGCTTCCTGTCCAGCAGTAACAACAGATAATTTTGTAGGCTTATGAGGGCCTTCATAAATTCTGTCAAGATATTCTGGATCTGTAGCCTCCAGAAACATAGCCATTTTCACCTTCCAGGTTGAGTATTCTGCTGGCTTGAGAATATGAACCCTGATTGTTTCATATCGACTCACAGTTGCAGGTTGAGCCTTCTCAGCACTAGAGCCTATTGTTGGAGGAGGAATTTCTGCCATTGATTATAGTTGTGTGTGTGTGGATCTTAAACTGTATTAAATTAACAGATTAAGCTCTGATACCAATTGTTAGGCCGAATACACAGATTATAATCAACTAAGTATGAGAGAATAACAATAAGTTCTTAAATAACTTTAAAAACTGCTTGGAATTAACTTCTCTCTCAATGATGTAAAATATCACAGAGAGCTGCTTAGGTTACAATGAAAGATATTGTATTACACGATCGATTCCCTTCTAGGGTTAACCTAACTGTATTTATAAAGATATACAGCTACGTACAATCGATAATTCATTCTCCTATAAATCAGCTATACAAATGTTATCAATTATGATTGCTACATGTCTTTCTAATCAGCACGACTTCCTTTGACAGCTATCCAATCTTCAAAGATATCGCTTCCATAATTATCTCCAATAATTCTGTTACTGACCAGCAAACGCTTCTGCCCAACAGAGTTTAGCTGCTTCCTCTCGTCAGCGTTTAGCAAACTCTGTCGAGCTTCCAACTGTCAGAGTTTAACTAAACTCTGACTGCTTCCTGTTTCAAGTTAAACTCTGTTTTTCCCTGTAAAACTTAAACACTTATATTAACCATATCAATTATATTTAACACAACGACCGAATGTTGGCCTGCCAAGAACCCTAATAATGATGTGTCACACAAGAGTATTCGTGCTCTATGCTTACTCCAGGTGTCAAAGTGTCTAAGAAACCCGTATGTAGGAGATCAAGCCCGTATGTAGTTCTTGAAATGACATGTTCGGTTGTTTGTGATGAATTATCCCATTTCTGAAGAGATTATGACTGACATTTTTGATATAAATTGTGTGTGATATATATAATCACGTTACCAAGCTGTATCAGGACTGCTGGAAGCCCATCCATTGATGTTTATCTCAAGAATGTATCGATTATCCTAATTTTATATGATTTAATCAAGTATATATGACATATATCCTCTAATAACCGAATATTTATTTGTTTAGAAGTGTAAATCAACTGTAAAGACGTGTTCCTAAAAAGTAGGAGGTCTGCCTTATCCGAATTGGCAGCCTAATCAGGCTTCTGGTGGAAGCTAGGGGTACCGCCCGGTAGGGGTGAGTATTCGGTTTAAATCAAACCAAACCGAATTTTAATTCGGTTAACCGAAACCGAAATTCCAGAAAAATCAAAACCGAAAACTGAACCGAATTAAATTCGGTTTTTAACTGAACCGAAATTTTTATTTCGGTTATTATCGAAAACCGAAATATAAAACCGAAATTTTAAAATAGTGCAAAAAAAATGAAAAAATGTCTTACAAATTAAAATTACATATCCAACATCCAAGTTAAATTAAAATTACAAATTGAAGCTTGAAAGTAGTTAAAGAAAGTACATTTCGAGTGAAATTACAAACATTTAAAATTCAGGGGTTGCTCATGTCTCTCCCATTCAAGTGCAAGATCTTTCTTTGCTGTGAAAAAGTTGAAGTTGTGGGAACAGGAGTGAACCCAGTATCCACTGCATTACGGCATTACGGCATCCACTACAAGAAGAAAACAATCATCATATCTCATGCTGCATTAGAAACCACAAGTAATGCTAGTGCTATGACAAAACAAAAAGTAATATTAACTTAACTTCTGATTAAAAAGTTAAACACTTAAACCTAATTAAACCAAGAAATTAAACGGTCAAAGATTCAGATTCCGAATTCTAAGTTCTAACTCAAATCTCAAAGAGGTAAAGATTATATTACGTATATAGTAATATATTAATAAATAATATTTTATTATTATATAAAAAAAATTCGGTTATTTATTTCGGTTATTCGGTTAACCGCGGTTAAAAACCGAACCGAACCGAAAACCGAAATTTCAGAAAAAGGAGAACCGAAAACCGAACCGAAATATTAATTTCGGTTAACTGAACCAAAATTATTTCGGTTATCCGGTTCGGCTTTCGGTTAACTGGAACGTATACTCACCCCTACCGCCCGGTAGCCTGGCTCCGGTAGCCCCTAAAACGGAAGCTGTTCTGGAAGCCCTATTGGATGGTTGGCAATGGTTATAGGTTATCCACAAGGGGGTGCCCTTGGGACCCTAAGCCCTATACTCGCCTACTGCTCTATACATGGTAACCCCTAGGGTTGCCATGGGCCCTTGGAAGCCTGCCAGATCACTTGTTTTCTTCATGGATCTGGACCCTAATCCTCTAGTGGGCCTAAATCTAACCCATGCAAGATTTTGGTCACAACACACATATAAAACCTTGTTTATAATTTATCCGTACTAGCTTATAACCCGTGCAATGCACGGATTTCTTTTGATATGTATTAAATTTTATTTGTTGTTACAATTATATTTTTAGATAACTGTTATGCCATATTTTTGGCATTTCTAATATTCTCCCAAATTTCTAATAATAATTATTAATTATTAATTCAGATTAATAATTATTACTTAACTCCTAAGTTTTATTCTCTCTCTGAAATAGGGAAAGAATCAATCCCAATCAATCAGTTACGGAAAATATCTCCAAACGATATTCTTCAAATCAGGAAGATATCACAACAATAAGATTAAATCAGATAAAATCAGTAATTACCACATTAACGAAGTTTATCCCTAAAGTCTCTTAGGGATAGACACAATTGCGCAGAACTACGTGGGCTTGATCCCATCTTGGCAGAAGATATGACGGATACACGAGACAAATCGAGACACCTGCCAAGTCCAGCCCCTCTTTTTTTTCATAAACCACAATCCCCTAAAACAGCCACATACTCAAAAATTCACCCTATTATTCCAGCATCCCTCCGATTTCGTGTTGTTACGAAATTTTTCCAACAACAATAACCATTATTTACAATGTTTTATTTAAATTTAAATTTAATATAAATTTAATTAATGATATGCTTGGTTTAAAACTTATAGTATAAAATTTTAAAATAAGTAGGTCATTGATGGAATTCGAATCTTGAAATTTTAGTAAATTAATTTAATAATATAATATATCTAATCATTAGATCTGACGGTTCTGTTTTTTTACTAAAAAATAAAAAGGTCATTATTTGTGATATACGGATTTCTATTATATTTTGTTAGTGATTAGAAGATATGGTGTGATATTTTTTTGTATATATTAATTATTGCAAGATTCTGTTTTAAATTAAAAGTTAACATGTTTTAATTAAAAAAAGATATTATTGATTGGAAGATATGATATTTTACGTGTTTATAAAAGTAATATCATCAAATAAAAGCAAACATTTTTTTAATTAAAAGGGCAGTCGGCTAATTATCATTAATCATATTATTTTATTATTTATTTTAATTATTAGGATGACTATGCCGAAAACCAAATCGACAATCCTTCAATGCCCGTGCGATGCACGGTTTCTTTTATTATGTTATAAATTTTATTTTGTATTACAATTATGTTTTTATATAATCATCATTTTTAATAATTTTTTTAATTTTAATTTTATATAATTTAATATACTTATGTTCACGGATTATACTAATGTTTCCTTATTATAAACAACGTATGCGGATTTTTAATATATTTTATTAATAATTGAAAAGTATGGTGTGCTATTTTCGAGTATATATTAATGATTGTAAGTTTAGTTTTAAATCAAAAAGGTAATGTATTTTAATTCAAAAAAATATTAATGATTGGAAGGTGATAAGGGCTAAAAGTAAACCCTAAAAACACATTTAATGTGGCATTTAATAAACCTAGATTGGTCCAAGGTTAAAGCCCCTTAATGAGGCCCAAAACCTTATTTATGATAATAAATTCGTAATTAATAAATCAGCCAGTTTCAATCTTCAAGATTGAGTCTTAAAAGGAAACTAAATCATATTAGGAGTAGCCTCCAAGGCATACACCTTCAATACTTATCTCCTTATCTCTTGGAAGGCTCTAGAATTGGGCCAACTGAATAACTTGCCCACCAAGTCTCCTATTTCAACTCTAATTCTAGGGTTTTCAACACCTATATAAGGACCTGCTCCTTCACATCTAGAACTACGTTTTTTGGTTTGATTCTTGATATTCGAAAGATACGTAGGCATCTTGTGAGGACCCGAGTTAAGTCACGAAACACTTGATCAGCCATTAAAGCTCGAAGCTCTCATAAACCTTAGCATTAAATACGCAGTAAATACACCCTATATTTCGTTCCACAACATTTGGCGCCGCCTATGGGACACGATATCAACCATGGTTACCACCCGGAGAACACCAACACTTTCTGAAACCATCACTAACACCACCGCATCCCTGATTGGGGAACAAGCGCCCCCAGGAGCGAATTCTCAACCGCTGGTCACTCGGCCACAAGGAACTGAAGCGCAACCTCATGAGTCGCTACCCTTAGTGACGAATCCCACCACCCAAGGGACGAATCCCCTTCAGATGGTGGTCGCCCCTCTCGGAGGGCAGTCTGCTCCACCCACCGCTCAGATCTCTACTACAGTGATCCCTGCAAGCACGAACCCGATATATGGGTTGCCTAATTATCCCCCGTATCAGGCCGGACCAAGTGGTCACGCCCTCCAGATACAGGAGCCGTACAATCCACCTTACATCAGGGGTTTAGGACCCAACCAAGGCCAGCAATACTATGACTACTCAGGCCCGTATTCTGATGATTCATCCTTGGAAGAAGATAGGGATGAAGCCCCGAGAAGACGTCGTCCAAGTAAAGAACCTGTTGGACGCCGAAGAACCCATGACCGACCTCCCTTAACGGCTGCTGAAAAAATCAAGGCTCACGAGGCCAAGATCCAAAAATTAAAGGAGGACATAGAAAGGGAACAACGAAGACAGAATCAGAATCGACCCCCACCAGTGACGGGAGGAGACATTCCTTTTGTTGATTTGGAAAGCACCCCAAGGAGAGAGAGAAGGACCGAAGTCCCTAGAGGTAGAAGCACGAGGGTCGAAACCCCCAGAGGCAATCCTGAAGACTTGATGCAACTTGGAGATCCTGATGATCCAACCCCTCCATTCACTGAGGAGGTGATGAATGCGCATATATCACGGAAGTTCAAGATGCCTACCATAAAGGTTTACGATGGAACGGGAGATCCCGCTAATCATGTAAGGACGTTCTCTAACGCATTGCTGTTACAACCCGCCAGTGACGCCTTGAAGTGTAGGGCATTTCCCCAAACATTAGCGGGCATGGCACAACGTTGGTACAGCCGCCTACCACCAAACTCCATTACCTCTTTCAAAGAGCTAAGCAATGCTTTTGTCACCCAGTTCATAGGAGGAAGAATTCATGAGAAAGATTCCGCATCTCTCATGACTGTGATACAAGGAAAGAATGAAAATCTCAGAGACTATCTCAAGCGATTCACAAAGGAAACGCTCAACATTACAAACTTGGAAAACAAGGTAGCCATGGGGGCGTTGCAGAATGGAACTTCGAATGTTTATTTCAAAATGTCATTGGCTAAGCATCCCCCTGAAAATATGGTTGAGCTCCAACAAAGGGCGAGCAAGTACATCAAGGCAGAGGATAGTCTGAAGAAAGAGTGAGGAATGGGGAACACCGGAAACGGTGACAACTCTAAGAAGCGGAAGTCAGAACAGGAATATGATGCTGAAGATAAGTACCCGCGCACGGGCAGGGATTCTGATTTAGCCCATAAAAAGGGAGTCCCGGGCAAAGGTTTACGGAATACGCAAGGCTGAATACTCCAAGAAGTCAAATCCTGATGGAGATAGAAAAAGACAGGGATGTGAGATGGCCGAAGCCACTAAGGACTGATCCTGAGAAAAGAAACAAGAATCAGTACTGTCGGTTCCATAAGGATGTGGGTCACGATACCGACGATTGTAGACAATTGAAGGATGAAATTGAGTTCTTGATTCGCAGGGGAAAATTGAATAAATTCTGCAAAGATGGGGATCGGGGAAACCCAAGGCGGGATTATGATAGGAAAGATGAGGATCGTAATCCCAATCAGCAGCCCCGGGGGCCAGTAATCAACATGATCTTTGGTGGCCCAACAGCGGCCGGGACAAGTAGAAATTCCAGAAAGGCGTATGCGCGAGAAGTGATGCACATTGTAGGGGAAGCGCCAAAACGTGCAAAGACAGAAGTCTCGATTGGATTCGATGATTCGGACCTTGAAGGGGTGAAGTTTCCCCATGATGACCCCCTGGTTATCTCACCTGTTATAGGCAACTCCCAAGTAAAGAGGGTCTTGATCGACAATGGAGCATCGGTGGACATCTTGTTTCATGATGCCTTCTTAAAAATGGGATACGCTGAGTCTCAGTTGACGCCGTCAAACATGCCCATATATGGGTTCAACGGAGTAGATTCGAAGGTCGAGGGAACAATTCAGCTACCCATGACTATAGGGCAAGAGCCATGGGAGGCAACTCAGATGTTAAATTTCTTGGTTATCAAAGCTACATCCACATACAATGCTATCCTAGGCAGGACGGGACTACATGCTTTCAAGGCGGTTGCCTCTACCTATCATTTAAAGGTTAAGTTCCCAACCAGAAATGGAATAGGAGAAGAGAAAGGGGATCAAAAGATGGAAAGGAGTTGTTATGTGGCCGCACTAAGGCTGGATGGAATCGGGGGGCAGGTCCTCCCAATCGAAGACATGGATGTTCGGGAGAATGAAGAGCGGAGAGGAAAACCAGCAGAGGACATTGATCTCCTTTTTGCAAGACAATAGTGACGTCTTCGCATGGACAGCAGCTGACATGCCAGGGATAGATCCCCAATGATAACACATAGCCTGAATGTGGATCCAAACCGGAAGACACTGAAGCAAAAGAAGAGAAATTTCGCACCTGAGAGGCAAGAAGCCATAAAACAGGAGGTTGACAAACTCCTAGAGGCAGGGTTCATTGAGGAAATCCAGTTCCCTGTATGGTTGGCCAATCCTGTAATGGTCAAGAAGGCTAATGGAAAGTGGAGGATGTGTATAGACTTCACTGATCTGAACGATGCATGCCCAAAGGACTGTTTTCCCTTGCCAAGGATCGATACGCTGATAGATGTCACGGCTGGGCACGAGATGTTAAGCTTCATGGATGGCTTTAGTGGCTATAATCAAATCAAGATGCATAAGGATGATATTCCTAAGGTATCGTTCATCACCGACTTCGGTGTGTATTGTTACCTGGTCATGGGTTTTGGACTGAAAAATGCAGGAGCTACCTATCAGAGGTTGGTAAACAAGATCTTCGCTCATCTCATTGGAAAGACTATGGAGGTTTATGTGGATGATATGCTGGTGAAAAGCCTACATAAGGCAGATCACATTGAACACCTACACGAGGCATTTGAAGTGCTGAGGCACCATAAGATGATGTTGAACCCGGCCACGTGTGCTTTTGGTGTTGGGTCTGGAAAATTTTTGGGCCTTATGGTCTCAAAACGGGGAATTGAGGCCAACCCCGACAAAATTAAGGCTATTTTGGACATGGAACCACCATGTTCTATAAGGGATGTACAGAAGTTAACCGGGAGGATTGCTGCGTTAGGGAGGTTCATCTCCAAATCCGGGGACAAGTGTTTGCCGTTCTTTAAAACCTTGAAGAAGGTAAAAAACTTTGAGTGGACAGAAGAAAGCCAAGAGGCCTTTGAGCAAGTGAAGAAGTATAAGTATGAGGCCCCGCTGTTGGCCAAGCCAAGTACGGGAGAAATCCTCTATCTTTACTTGGCAATTTCAGGTCAAGCTGTGAGTGCAGTGCTGGTGAAGGAGGAAAACAAAGTTCAGAAACCCGTATACTATGTGAGCAAAGTTTTACACGGAGCAGAGTTGAACTACTCCACTATTGAGAAGTTTGCCTTAGCATTGGTAACTGCCTCTAGGAAACTAAGGCCCTATTTTCAGGCACATAAGATTGAGGTCCTTACAGGACAACCGTTGAGGAATATTTTGCATAGCCCTAAAGCCAGTGGTAGGCTCATCAAGTGGGCGATTGAGTTGGGAGAATTTGATATTAAGTACAAGCCAAGGACGACCATCAAAGCTCAGGCACTTGCTAACTTCGTGGTTGAATGCACCATTGACAACCAAGAAGTCGGGGGGCAGGAGATACCTCAGAAAGGCAATAAGGAAGACAAGGAACCCATAATAGAGGAGAAGGAATTCTGGATGCTCTATTTTGATGGGGCATCAAAAACAAAAACAAGTGGCGCAGGTCTTGTCTTACAAAGTCCCGATGGATTCATGATTGAATACGCCCTGAAGTTGGACTTTCCAACAACCAATAATGAGGCAGAGTATGAAGCTCTGATAGCTGGACTTGGCTTAGCAGGAGCCCTAAGGGTCAAAAACCTTAAAGTTTGTGGAGATTCAAGGTTGGTTGTGGCTCAAGTCAATGGAGAGTTTGAGGCGAGGGATGAAACCATGGCTAAATACTTAAGGCTTGTGAAGGGAATAATAACTCAATTTGATGAGTGCTACATTGAGCACATTCCGAGGGAGGAAAACACCAAGGCTGATGCCTTATCTAAGTTTGCCTCCTCTGAGATAGAGAATTACTCTGGAAGTGTCTACTTCCAAGTTATGAGAACCCCTACCATCGATTCAAAGTTAATCGCACCTATTGGAGTGAGGGAATGTTGGATAGATCCCATAAAAGCACACCTCAAGACTGGTTGGCTCCCGACTAATGCCATGGAGGCACGAAAATTATCTGTGAGAGCGTTGAGGTATGCTCTGATTGAGGGGATACTCTACAAAAAATCTTTTGCAACCACCAGAGATGTTGACATCCGTTAGCTCCCCCATCCCGTTTGCTATGTGGGGGATGGACATTCTTGGGCCCTTTCCTATGGCCACTGCTCAAAGGAAATTTCTAGTTGTAGCTATTGACTACTTCACAAAGTGGATTGAGGCCAAACCTTTGGCTAAAATCACAACCAAGCAAATCATGCAATTCTTCTGGGAGAATGTCATGTGCAGATATGGAATACCACGAATCCATGTTACGGACAATGGTTTACAATTTAACAACAAAGAGTTCAAGGACTATTGTGATGAGAATGGGATTGAGCTTCGATTCACCTCAGTTGCCCACCCTCAAGCTAATGGTCAAGCTGAGGTTGCCAATCGAATCATCCTCGATGGACTGAAGAAAAGAGTGGAATGCTCCAGAAATACTTGGGTGGATGAGTTACTACCCATACTCTGGGCATACCGAACCACATGCAAGGTGACTACTGGAGCAACTCCATTCATGTTAGCCTACGGGGCTGAAGCTGTAGTACCCGTGGAAATCATGCATGTATCTCCACGAGTGGAGGCCTTTGAACCAGACACCAATGAGGAAGGGATGAGACTAGCCCTCGATATGATCGATGAAGTAAGGGATGAAGCCCATGCTAGGAATACAGAGCATCAGAAGAAAGCTTCCTTCTACTACAACCTAAGGGTGAAAGAAAGGTTCTTCCGTCAGGGAGACTTAGTGCTCAGAAAGATTGAAGCATCCGGAGTTGGACAAAAAGGAAAGCTGGCACCAAATTGGGAAGGCCCATATCGGGTCAAAAGCACACTGGGTCGAGGATCATACAAGTTGGAGACTGTGGAAGGAAACGAGGTGCCTCGCACTTGGCACGCATCGAATCTCAAGGTCTATTATGTTTGATTATCCTATGAAGGACGTAGCTTATATCTATTACGAAAGTAGAAATAAGGTCGACGAAACCATTTTGGAGTTTTTTAAACTCTGAGTAGGAAGTAGAGTATTATGTAAGGGCTAGGCCCATTTCAAGTTTTAATGCAATTTGGTTTTCTCCTCCTTTAGTTGTTGTTTTATGTCTGTTATGTGTCAAAAGCATATTTAGAATTGCTAGCTAAAGTAAGCCAAAACACAAAAGGCAAAGCAATTAAATAGAAGGAAAAACCAGAAAATGCATAAATCAAATAAGCAAAGCCCGAAGGCTATAGTTTCAAGGTTGAAAATTTAAAGAAAGCAAAACATTAAAAGTCATGCCATGCAGGGCCAAGGTAAATAAAATCAAGGTGTCTTAGTCTTCCCAGTACTCCTAGCAGGAGAATCTCTGTCAGTGCTGGTATGGGTAGTCGAATCCCCAGCAACTGAACCGCCAGATCTAGTACGGAGAGGGGAGCGATCAGGGTTCAAAATCCTATCAGTAGCATCCTCCCCTTCCTCCTCTTCCTCCTCATTTGTTGGGTTTCAACCCAATATGGTATGGGTTTTGGTGATCCAAAACATATATGGATTGGGTAATAATTATATGTTTCGATAATTATTATAGATGGTATATTTAGATACCAAGTATGATAAGGATTGTAATTGGAAACCAAGTATGATTAGGATATCTTGGTGGCTAAGTTTGTGATGGCTATATATACATAGTCATATTGTATTTGTATGGGGAGGTGAAAGAATAAGAGATGTAGTCTTAAGTATTGTTTGGGAGGTGCTTGAGCATTGTTGGCTCAAGTATCGGGTTGGGATACCGTTGTGTTATTGTTTTGATGTATTATTGATATTGTTAAGATTAATAATACAAGTTTGGGACGTGGGTGTTTCCACGTCAAGTATTTGTGTGTTCTTATTTTGCACTTTGGTAGATCTTGTCAATTATTGATTGGTTAGGCGTGTGCTCTGTTTTGGTGATTGTGAATCTCGGATTGTGTAAATCCCCTAACCTAACAAGTGGTATCAAGAGCCAAGGTTCGGGTTCGTGATGGATGAGGTTGAGGGAAAGTTCGAGGTTCAATTGGTATGGCAGAGCATGATGAATGATTTGCTGATAAGAAGATTGCTAGTAAAGCGGGTAGAGACAAAGTTACGTGCGGTATGGATATCGGTTGGCATTGCACCGTGGATCAATCCTGTGCGGACTCGAGATGGAAGAAGATAGAAGAGGTCATCGTAACTATTTCAATGGCTGCCAGGTGAACTATTTGGATGATACTAGTGATTTTCTTCAGGAGACCGAAGGATTGTGAAAGCAAGGATCGGGTGACTCAACATGTGGAAGAGCACTCGTAGTGGTTGATGCACGTGATTTTGTAGATGGATACATCGTTACGGTGAAGAACGATGGTTTGGATGGTTTGGAGGGTCACTAAACGGGTTTTAGCGACACTCAATGATCGAAAGAGAAAGATGAGTAGATTCTTGTTCGAGGGGAGGCATTGGCGAATGGATGTCAATGGCTTGATGGGTACTGTTCAATCAAATATGGGTATTGGGTTGAAGGGGAGGATTGTTGGGTTTCAACCCAATATGGTATGGGTTTTGGTGATCCAAAACATATATGGATTGGGTAATAATTATATGTTTCGATAATTATTATAGATGGTATATTTAGATACCAAGTATGATAAGGATTGTAATTGGAAACCAAGTATGATTAGGATATCTTGGTGGCTAAGTTTGTGATGGCTATATATACATAGTCATATTGTATTTGTATGGGGAGGTGAAAGAATAAGAGATGTAGTCTTAAGTATTGTTTGGGAGGTGCTTGAGCATTGTTGGCTCAAGTATCGGGTTGGGATACCGTTGTGTTATTGTTTTGATGTATTATTGATATTGTTAAGATTAATAATACAAGTTTGGGACGTGGGTGTTTCCACGTCAAGTATTTGTGTGTTCTTATTTTGCACTTTGGTAGATCTTGTTAATTATTGATTGGTTAGGCGTGTGCTCTGTTTTGGTGATTGTGAATCTCGGATTGTGTAAGTCCCTTAACCTAACACTCATCCTCCTCCATGGGGGTGATTCTCTGAGACTCCAACAACTTGGCCAGCTCCAACGGGTCCTCAGGGCAAGGAATATCACCAATCTGGAACAGCCCGGGGTGCCTCTTAGAAACAGCATCTAGTGCCCCCTTCTAGCTACTAAAGTAGTTGGCTGGATAGATAAGATCATCATGTTTGGCCATAAGCCTCTGAAAGTCCTCGGAGTCCATATAATCATCAATGATATCCTCCTTGCCTTGGCGAAGCTCAGCAATGCTGCCATAGGCTTTCTCCAGCTCCTCCTCCTTCGCCTTCAGCTTCTCTTCCAAGCCTGTAACTTGGGCCTTCGACTGGTCAAGAACCTTCTTGTGAGTCCCAGCCTGAGTTCGCCAAGACTTGGCATGATGCATGGCAGCCTGGAAATAGGTGTTGCCTTGAAAAACAACAATTTAAAAATAGGCAAGAAGTAAAAATTTAAGGTAACGAGATAAAAACAAATACTTACGGTGGCAAGAGCCTGAGCACCCATTAGCTCAACCCCCTCCAAATCGCGGGAAACAACGATATCGCGATAATCAGTAGGGGTGATTGAGTGGTAGGACCAATCCTTGGAGTGTGTGGTGCTTCCTACAACCGAGTCCTGTTTTCTGATGCCCCAAGCAGGTCGAAAAAACAGAACTCTTAGCAGAGGAGGCAGCCCCACTGCCCTCTTCTACATCAACAGCATCATGAGGCCTTAAAAAGGCAGGCTCTGTGGGCTGTCCCCTAGGGTCCTTCGTAGCTCTTCTCCTCTTCATACGGGGAGTTTCCCCAGCCAAATGTTCTTGGAGCTAATTAATGGCTCTAGCAGCTTAAAAATCAAAGACAAAGTTAGTAACAAATGAAGTGTAACATGTAAAATGAATGAAAAACTAAGTAAAAGAATGGAGGGATTTACCCTTATCAGTAACAGAAGAAAGACCCACAGACTTGAGGGAAAATTCCTCAAGAAGAGTGAAGAAGTGAGTTTCCCCTTTGTCGGCAGTAAGGGTGTTGAAAGCAGCTCTTTCGGCATCAGTTAGCTCGATGTCATCGGAATTCCCATCAGTTACCTTCCCAAAGGAGCTACGAAAGAGGGTGCCCCAATCACCCCCCTCCCACACAAGGTACATGAACTCCTCTTTCCATTTAGGGTTACTATCAGGAATTGAAGAGGGATCGTAGATATTTGGGATCGTAGCACGAAGGCTGATATATACCCAGCCAGGATAAGTGATTGCACTATTTTTAAATTGAAAAATCTTCCTAAAAAGAGGAACAGATAGTGGAAAGTTGTTTTTCAAACAAAGGACCATGAAGCAAAGAATGGCCCTCCAAGCATTTGGGACTAGCTGACAAGGGTTTATTTGAACATCCGCCAATTAGGTGGGGATGAAATCATGGAAAGGAAAACGAAGCCCAACCATGATAGCATCCTTGTATATGCACATGGCATGGGGCTTCCAATGACAAGAACGATCCCCTGGTTCAGCTGGGACTAATTTTAGGGGGGAACGAACATTGAAGAGTTTGTTGAATTTTTTGATTTTCTCAGCATCAAAAAATCTCGAATGATGATTATAAGAATCTAATGCAGATACAGAGGGATATTCATCTCCTCTTTGATTAATCATGTCTATCAAGGAAGTATATTTTGAACGGATAGGAGGGAAAGAGGTACCTCGCGATGATGCACTCATCTTGCTCAACCTCTTAGCTTCTCTGTCATCCGCCATTGATATTCTTGAGATGAAAGCTTCAAGAAATGATCTTCAAAGAAACCCAGAAAACCGCCTTGGGGAGAACTTTGGCCGGAATTTTCTGCCGGAAAATGCTGGAGAACTACGAGCTCTAGAGAAAATTTTTTGGTGAAATGTTGAAAGTGAAGTGAGAAATGAGATTCACCTCCTACTCTTTTATACCAAGTACAACCGGTCATTTAACCGGTTAAAATGCTATGAAACAGGTTATAACCAGTTAAAGCCCATAGGCCCAAATAAGGGCCCAAGATCTAGAACTTGAAAGAAAGTTTTGGAAGGATCGAGAAATTCGTATAAAAAAAACCTACGACATGAAACCAGGTCGTGTGGCACATTGTACGAACTCAATTCAGTTCGTAGCTTGAGTTCGAAAAGCCCATGAGGAGGCACATTATTGCTATCTACACGAATTTAATTTAGTTCGTAGCTTGAGTTCGAAAAGCCCATGAGGAGGCCTATTATTACTCCTTTCACGAACTCAATTCAGTTCGTGAATTGAAGTTGAAAACCGTACGAACAAGCCACGTTAAAGATGTTACACGACCTCGACTCACCTCGTAGGAGGAGGTCGTATCTAGTTCGACGAGGTCAGCTTATGGACCATGGACGACCTCGACTCACCTCGTAGATCCAGGTCGAAAGATCAACGAGGAGGCTCATGGAAGAACCTAACACGACCTCATGTCACGTCGTGATTTAGGGTCGAAACGCTCGCGACCTGCCTTATTTGATGGCCTTACACGACCAGGTTCCTCGTCGTGAGACGAGGTCGTAGGTCGCACGACCTGCTCCATCTGGCGCCCCTACACGACGTCGTTTCACCTCGTGAATCCATGTCGGGCATCCCACGACCAGGCCCCCCTGGTAACCTTGTACGACCTCGATCCTGGTCGAACCACGAGGTCGCCACCCTCACGACCTGGGCAATTTTGAGGCCATACACGACCTCGTTTCAGGTCGAAAAAAAAAAAATTCTGAGAAAAGTTGGAGATAAAATTCCAAAAATTCCAGAAATATGGAAAAATAATTTTATGCTCGAAGCGCAATTTAATATTTTCAAATTAGTGATAATTATCGCCGTTTAGCGTCGTTTAACATCGTTTAAACGTCGTTTAACGCTGTTTAGTGCCGTTTAGCGCCGTTTAACGCCGTTTAGCGTCGTTTAACATCGTTTAAACGTCGTTTAAGGCTGTTTAGTGCCGTTTAGCACCGTTTAACGGCGTTTAGCGTCGTTTAACATCGTTTAAACCTCATTTAAGGCTGTTTAGCACCGTTTAGTGCCGTTTAGCGTCGTTTAACGCCGTTTAGTGTCGTTTAACATTGTTTAAACGTCATTTAAGGTTGTTTATCGCCGTTTAGTGCCCTCTAGCACCGTTCAATATTGTTGGCATAATCTAACATCGTTGTATACGTGTCGGTCGCTCCACGCTTTACATCAAAACGATATCAAAGATAAACCCTGACCCAAGTCTCGAACAAGGCCGTAATAACTTCAAGGAAAACCTGATCAGTTTTCCTAGAAGTTGGGGGGCAAATGATATGGGCTAAAAGTAAACCCTAAAAACACATTTAATGTGGCATTTAATAAGCCTAGATTGGTCCAAGGTTAAAGCCCCTTAATGAGGCCCAAAACCTTAGTTATAATAATAAATTCGTAATTAATAAATCAGCCAATTTCAATCTTCAAGATTGAGTCTTAAAAGGAAACTAAATCATATTAGGAGTAGCCTCCAAGGCATACACCTTCAATACTTATCTCCTTATCTCTTGGAAGGCTCTAGAATTGGGCCAACTGAATAACTTGCCCACCAAGTCTCCTATTTCAACTCTAATTCTAGGGTTTTGAACACCTATATAACGACCTGCTCCTTCACATCTAGAACTACGTTTTTTGGCTTGATTCTTGATATTTGCAAGATACGTAGGCATCTTGTGAGGACCCGAGTTAAGTCACGAAACACTTGATCAGCCATTAAAGCTCGAAGCTCTCATAAACCTTAGCATTAAATACGTAGTAAATACACCCTATATTTCGTTCCACAACAGAAGGTAAATGTGAAAAAGGTAATCGACTAATTACCATTAATTATATTATGTTATTATTTATATTAGGTGTTTTAATAGTATATATATCGTATATATTTTTATTTATAATGAAGGGTAAATAAGTAAATTCACGACGTACCAAAAAACTGGTACCAAAAGTTTTAATGTTTCGACATTTATATAATGGTATAGATGATAAGCGAAATTTAATGATCATATATATAAGTTGCCCGTGATATTTTTCGAAAATGCCGAATTTTGGTTAAAAAAAATATAAAAAGATGATGCGTTTTAACTAAAAAAAGGTAATCGATTAATTAATATTTTATTAAATAGAATCGTCCGTGTATTATTGAAAAGAAGAGGTTTTACTTAGAGAAAATAGAAAAGGTAACATGTTTTAGATGCGAAAGTTAATTGGTTAGGTATTAGTAATTATAAGATTATTATTTAATTTTATTAAATAGAATTACCCGTAGTGTTTCTAAAATATGAAAAATTTTAGCTAGGTAAAATATTTATGAAAATGTGTTTTTCCTGAAAAAGTAAAATCTATTATTTATTAAAAAAATAGAAAATGTAACATGTTTTCATGAAAAATGAAATTGATTAGTTATTGGTAATCAGAATATTAATATTTAATTTTAATAATTATGATAATCGTACAAAAAACCAAACCGACAAACTTTCAATGTTTCGACTTTAATTGCGATGCACAGATTTTCTTTGATATCATATGTTTTTATGATTTGAATTGAATTTTTTAAGACTGAAATTTTGTAGATTAAACTTTTTCAATAATATGATTTGATAATAGTTATATATATGTTGTCGGTGATATTTAAGTAGGGATTTTAGTTAAAAAAAATATAGAAAATATGATATGTTTTAGATGAAAAAGGTAATTGTTTAATTATTAGTTATTATATTATTATTTTATTCTATTAAATAGAAATGGCTGCCATATAACTGGAAAAAGAAAAAAATTTAGTTAGTGAAAATGTAAAAGGTAACATATTTTAGCTGAAAAAGGTAATTAATTAGATAATAGTAATTATAATATAATTTTTTTATTTTAATAAATATAATTGCCTGTAATGCTTTTAGAAAAAGAAAAATTTTACTTAGATATAATATAAAAGAGATTATGTTTTACCTGAAAAAAGAAATTGATTGGTTACTAAAAACTTGAAAAGGTAACATGTTTTACTTAAAAATTGAAAATTGATTAATTGATAGGAAATATTTAATCTGTATTTTAGTATGATCAAACTTAAAACCAGTGCGATGCACGAATTTTTTTTAATAGTATATGAATGTTTTTCATTAATTTAAATTAATATTTTTTCAAAACATGAATTTTGGAGACTTACATTTTTATATTAGATGATTTGATAATAATTATATAAATGTTATCCGTGATATTTCTAGAAATTGAGGGATTTTAGTAGAAAATATAGAAAAGATGATAGATTTTAGTTAAAAAAGGTAATTGGTTAATTATTGGTAATTATAAATTATTATTTTATTTTATTAAATAGGATGCCCGTGATATGATTAGAAAAATATAGGATTTAGTTAGAGAAAATTAAAAAAATAACAAGTTCTAGGAAAAAAGTAATTGATTAGTTTATAATAATTATAATATAATTACGTTATTTTACTAAATACAATTGCATGTAATAATTTTAGAAAAGGAGAAATTAATATTGTTCGTGATATTTCTATTGAAAGAATAATTTTAGTTAGAAAATATAGAAAAGATGGTACGTTTTAGCTGAAAAAGGTAATCGGTTAAGTATTAATATTAAAATATTATTAGTTTATTTTATTAAATAGAACCGCCCTTGATATAATTGAAAAAAGATTTAGTTAGAGAAAATAGAAAGGTAACGTGAAAATTAATAAGATGACATGATTTATGTGAAAAAAGTAATTAATTAGCTTATAATAATTATAATTTAATTATGTCATTTTACTAAATAAAATTGCTCATACTTTTTGGAAAATGAGAAATTAATGTTACTCATGATATTTCTAGAAAAGAAATGAAATTTAATTAGAAAAAATAAAGAAGATGATAAGTTTTAGCTGAAAAGGTAATCGGTTAATTATTAGTATTATAATATTATTATTTTATTTTTATTAAATAGAAACGTCTAAGATATAATTGGAAAAAGAGAGGTTTTAGTAAGAGAAAATAAAAGGTAACGTGTTTTAGCTGAAAAAGGTAACCGTCTATGATATAAATGGAAAAAGAGAGATATTAGTTAGAGAAAATAGAAAAGATAAAAGCTTTTTTTAAAAATATATTGTCAAAAGTAAATTTTTTCAATTTTACTTTTGTTAAGAAAAGCTATTTGCAATTTTACTAAACTAAGTTTCAAAATTGCAAAAATACTAGAAATTAGGGCACCCCTTCCCCCTGCCCAGCCTGCCCAGATTCGACTTTTTTTTTAAGGTGGGGGGATTTTGGTGGATTTGGGTTGCAAGGCCCCGCATGGGCATATTCAACTGAATGCAATCACATTCAACTGAATGCAACCACATGCAATTTTTTTTAAGGTGGGGTGATTTTGGTGGATTTGGGTTGGAAGTCCCCGCAGGGGCCATATCCAACTGAATGCAACCACATGCAACTAAATTTGCAACTGAATGCAACCACATGCAACTAAATTTCTGATTTCAAGTTCCATTTTTCAGTTGTCATTTTCGACCTCTTTTTTTTCTATATATATATATATATATATATATATATATATATATATATATATATATATATATATATATATATATATATATAGTTCAAAAAAGAGGTCAAAAATGATAACTGAAAAATGAAACTTTCTTATGCAACTTAATGCAACCACAAGCAACTAAATTTCTGATTTCAAGTTCCATTTTTTAGTTGTCATTTTCGACCTCTTTTTTAACTATATATAAATTTCTGATTTCATGTGCTTGCATTCAGTTGCAAATTTAGTTGCATGTGGTTGCATTCAGTTGAATATGATCCCTGACGGGGTCTTGCAACCCAAATCCACCAAAATCACCCCACCTTAAAAAAAAAGTGTTGAAGTCGGCTGTGCAGCAAGGGGGGAGGGGGGTTAGTATTTTTGCAATTTTGAAACTTAGTTTAGTAAAATTGCAATTAAGAAAGTATAAGGTAGTAAATATGAAATTAATTAAAGAAGATGGTATTTTTGCAAATAGAAACTTTAAACCTAGTACTTTTGATAAATACTCAAAAGATAACGTGTTTGGGTAAAAAAGGTAATTGATTAGTTAATAGTAATTACTGTATAATATAATGGGTAAAGAGTTTCTACCTGACACTGTAGGAAACTTTTCTACAGTGTCGCCTTAAAATCACAATTTTGCTACACATATGATATGCAAATTGATCATTAAGAGATGGAGAAAAATACAGTGAAGTCGGATTTCAAAAAAAATTCACTAATTGACGGGAAAAATCAAATTAAAAATGGAGGAAATTAGGTGGGATTGTGTGTGTGAGGGTGTATTCGATTTGTGTGTGGTGCCCCTAGCGGGGCTATTGGATTATATTAATCTATGGCCCAGATTTAATTTAAGGCGATACTGTAGAAAAGTTTCCTACAGTGTCAGGTAGAAACTTTTTTTCCTAATATAATTATGTTATTTTATTAAACAAAACTACTCGTTCTATTTTTAGAAAAAGAAAAATTTTAGTTAAATAAAATATAAAAAATATTCTATTTTACCTGAAAAAGGAAAATTATTTAGTTATTTAAAAATAGAAAAGGTAATATGATTAACCTGAAAAAGGAAATTGATTAATAAAGGAGAAATTTTAGTTAGATAAAATATAAAAGAATATTGTATTTTACCTGAAAAAGAAAATTATTTAGTTCTTAAAAATTAGAAAAGATAATATGTTTAACCTCGAGAAGGAAATTGATTAGTTAGTAGATCTGTAATTGAGTAAGGGTATATAAGTAAAATCAACAGGTACCGTACCGTACCGACTGACCAACCGACCGACCAAACTTTTAATGTTTCGGCTTTTATATAATACTATAGACTTAATAATTACATATGGTAATAATTATACAGCCTGAG
Organism: Saposhnikovia divaricata; assembly: GCA_036435485.1. Taxonomy (NCBI): domain Eukaryota; kingdom Viridiplantae; phylum Streptophyta; class Magnoliopsida; order Apiales; family Apiaceae; genus Saposhnikovia; species Saposhnikovia divaricata. The sequence goes on along the minus strand of CM071599.1, from coordinate 108,531,495 downwards.
TCAACAAATTCAATTACAAAGTTAAATACTTCCTCCATCCCATTATAAGTGACGTTTTTTGACTTTATTTAAATCTCATATTAAGTGACGTTTTTAGGTTTTCAAGATACACACTGTACATTACACCTATAATACTTAATTTTATTCATTTTCCCATGCTAATGAATTAAATGACTTTTACCTACTCAACATCTTCCATCTTCATTCCATCTATATATAAAGCATAAAATGATGTTGTATCTATATATCTTCATCTTTTTTTTTCCTTTTTTGTATCAAAAAAATAATTTTCTTTTTTTGCTCTTCAGTTCATTAAACAGTAGAGGCAAGTAAGAAAGAGAAGAAAGAATATGTGACAAAGGCTACTCTATAAAGAATATGTGACAAAAAATATGTAACAATGGAGTACTCTATAAATGTGCAAATAAAATTTCTAGGTTTTGTATATTGGAAATAAATTCTAACTTTTAGTTTTATTTTTTTAAATAGAACATGTTGTTTTTGTTTTATATTATCAACATAATAAAACTTAAATTATTTTTTGGAGATACAACTTAAAGTTATATTCTAAGACATTTTTAAAGCAAAATAAAAAATTTAACAGGGACAAGTTAAATTTATTGGAGTACTCTAAATATGTGCAAATAAAAATTTCTATGTTTTGTATCTCCAAAAATTATGTTAGAACACATTTTTTTGTTTTATATTATGCAACATAATAAAATTTAAAATTTTATTTGGAGATACAATTTAAGTTTATACTTTAAGACATTTTTAAAGAAAAATAAAAAATTAAACTTTATTTTGTTTTTATAAATAGTGTATGCTGTTTTTGTTTTTTATTATGCAGTGTAATAAAATTTAAACTTTGATTTTTAGATATACAAGTTAAATTTATTAACTAAGATACTTTTGGAGCAAAATCAAAATTAGAAATAACACTATTCAATTAACAAGTCTAAAATAAAAATCTTCCCTTGACAACTTCTTCATTTCAAATATTATGACTATCTAAAATAAAATAATTATTTCAGTAATAAATAATCATATCTAAATATTCTAAAATACGTGAAAGATAAAATTTAACAATTTAAAATTACTGTTTGATTGTGTAAGTGGAAATTTTTTCACTTAAGACAAAGTTTCTTCTAGTAGATGATTATGGTCACCTACAATAAACAATAAACAATATGAATAGAAAAGATTTTTGTTTAAATCCAAAAGTGTGAAATTTTTTATAATAAAATTTCTTTATCTAAAATGTTATGATTACCTACAATAAAATAATTTAAAAATAACAATCAAACATTCTATTTAAAATTATTAAAATGCATAAAAGAATATAACAGTACATAAAAAACTAAATAATCTAAATAATGACAAATGAAAGTAAAAAGGTATATCTATTATAATTTAAATCTTCTTCAGAATGAGAAGGAGATTTATTCAAGTTTAAGTAGTATCCTGTATTCGTCATCTGGAGTGTAAAATGAGTTGATTCATCTTGTAATGGGTCTTTATATAGATGTAGTTGGAGGGAAATACAATAAAAATGTTGAAAATATGAAAATTTTAGATTAAACATTTAGGAGGGAATGAAATTTTTTGGAGAATATTTATGGAGGGATTAATCAAATAAAAGAAGTGAAGAGTTTATAGTTGAAAGTCAGCTGAAAAATTAATGAATTAATAAGCTGTGATGATTAGGGTTAACTAATAAATGTATTCTTAATATATGTGTCCGGTCAAAAAACGTCACTTATAATGGGATGGAGGGAGTAACAGTTTAAGTAACCCTAGCTACAGGTGCTTAACAGTTTATATTCTATACAGACGTACACGCGTTGCATGTTGAACACCTATAAATCAAACATTCTTAGTTTCCCATTTCAAGAAAACTAAACAGAATTAGTAAAAAGAGAGCTGCTTAATTATAACAATAATTTAAGTCGTAAATATATATCGGTTCGCTACCTTGAAAGAATTAAAATAACTGAAATGGAAAAGAACCCTATGCAATACATAAATTCATGCCCATCTAGAATTAATCTATTATCCGTGTCTTTCGGAAACGAACATATAGGTGTGTAACCACATATTTGTTGTAACTAAAAGAATTAAGATTAATTGAGATGCGAGACAATATAGAATTGTGTGTGTTTATTATATGGTATTGAGTAGGATCCCTACCATGCTCGGGGTTGAGTGTGCTAGTAGCCTTTCGGATTAGTCGAGGTGCGCGTAAGTTGGCCCGAACACCGGATTATAAAAAAAAAAGTAGGATCTGAATACTCAAGGCCAAAATTAGTGCTGTAAACGAACCGAACTCGGATGAACTCGGACGAACTTTTAACAAACACGAACAAAATCTTAAGGAACTGAACAATGTTCGATAATCTTATCGGACAGATTTTCTTGTCCGTGTCCGTGTTAGTTAAGCAGTTTAACGAACACGAATGAACACCGAACTATTCGCGAACATATCGAACCGAACTGAAAACGAACCGAACACGAACAGTTCGTTAACATTTTATATTTTTAAATTTTTTAAACCTATTTTTAACTTAATTTAATATAAAAAAATTAGCTCAACTACTATTTAAATATTTTTAAACCATACAATATCTATTTTAGACAATTTTATAATTATAAAATTAAAAAATACATATATTATGTATACTATATATTATATATACATATAATATTGTAAATATTATTGTTTTTTATCGAACGAACGCGAACTCGGACGAATTCGAACGAACTCAGACGAACTTTTAACGAACACGGACTTTTAACGAACCGAACTGTCGAACTTATCGGACAGATTTTCTTGTCCGTGTCCGTGTTCGTTAAGCAGTCGAACCGAGCTTAACGAACTCGAACACGAGGGAACACGAGCGAACTAACCGAACTGTTCGGTTCGCTTACAGCTCTAGCCAAAATGGTACTGTACAGTAGTTGTTGATTGGAACGTACTTTAAGGCTTTGTTTGGATTGGGGGTTGGGGAGGGATGAATTGGATTGGTAAGGGTTAAAATTTCATAACCATTATTTGGATAGAAATTTAAAATGGAGGGTTGGGTTTATAGAGGTTGGCTAGGGGCTGGGGGAGGGTTTTAATATAATGGAAATGGGGGGAGCTTTTCAACTCCCAGATTTGGGGTGTTGGTAGGTTATGCCGTTGCAATAGTGCTGCGGTTATATTGTTGCTGTCTTGCTGCCAACGCCTTTTTCATCTTTTTGTTTTTTTCTTCATTTTTATATTTTCTTTTCAATCATGTATATATAATAACATAATAACAGTAATAAACATATAATTTATTTTCATTATTATTTGGTATATTATATATATTACGTAATTAATTGATAAAGGTTTTTTATTTTATGTAATAAATATTTCTGAAAAAAGAATTCTGAGAAAAATATTTTTCGGAAAAAAATATTTCGAATAAAAAAATTTTTCGAAAAAAATATTTTCGAGAAAAATATTTTCCGGAAAAAAATATTTTCGATAAAAATATTTCTGGGAAAAAATATTTCCAAAAAAATATTTCTCGAAAAAATATTTCTGAAAAATATTTATAGGAAAAAATATTTCAGAGAAAAATATTTTCGAGAAAAAATATTTCGGGAAAAATATTTCCGAAAAAATATTTTCGAGAAAAATATTTCTCATAAAAATATTTCTGAAAAAATATTTCAGAGAAAAAATATTTTGGGAAAAAATATTTCCGAAAAAATATTTCCGAAAAATATTTCCGGAAAAAAATATTTCTGATAAAAATATTTCTGGGAAAATATTCAGAAAAAATGTTTCTGGGAAAATATTCAGAAAAAATATTTCCGAGAAAAATATTTCTGAAAAAATATTTCCTAGAAAAAATATTTCCGGAAAAATATTTCCGAGAAAAATATTCCCGAGAAAAATATTTCCGATAAAAACTAGTTCCTAGTTGTCTGTGAAAATTGTAACTTGATTTTTGTTCCCTGGATAGTCTATAACGTGACTTAAGAGGAATTCTAAAGCTTCGGGTTCACATGACACTATATAAGTCGCTTTCGAAGGACTTGAGAAAATGAAAACTAGATTACCTGCCCCATCCTTTAAGCAACCTCCTATCCCTGCAAATGTTATACCCTCATTTGATTTCTTCCAGGAGGCATCGACGAAACCTATCAGGTCTGAATGAACATCCACTAGCCTCCTCTTTGCAAGTTTACTATTTAACAGTATAACTCCCACTGGATTATAAACTTCCCAAAGCGATAACATTTGCAACTCTGCTAAGTCAGAAGCCTCACACCATTTTAGGGAACGTAAAAAAATGAGTTTTTTCAGCGATTCTCTGCTGCTTCTCTTTCCTTCAAAGATTAAATGATTTCTGCATAACCAAACTGACCATAACATAGCAGAAAGAGTGATTCCCCAAGCCATTCTCACCGTTGGGCTTTTAATTTTTGATATTGATGCCCAGCACGATACATTAGTAAAGCTAATGTTCCACCACGATTGAAGGAACTCCCAAATCCATCTCGAATCATCACACTCCCAAAATAAATGATCTTGAGTTTCTATCTGGGTCCCACATCTAGTGCAAATGTGTGATATCGAACGATCCTTAATCCTAGAGGATAACAAAGATGCAGTGGGAAAAGAGTTTGAGATGAAGCACCATAAAAAGAACTGCACTCTAGGTGGTATTTTGAGCCTCCATAACAGTTTAAGTTATAAGGGTAAAGAATCATGTGGTGGCAGGATAAATTGGTAGCAGTCCTTCACAGTGAAGGGCTTACCTGAAGGGCACCAAATCAGCAAGTCTTTTTTGCTATAAAAAATCAATTTATCAATTATCCTCCAAATCTTACTGACTTCACCCTTCTCCCATTCTCTAAGCGGTCTCAACCAATGAGACTTGTCAAATATATCACTGAAACTTGTAATCTCAACAAATTGCTTCAATGTAGTATTTTTCCAAACAGATAAAGAGAAAATTCTCTTAAATTTTTCAAATAAAACACCTTCTTTAGACCAATTATCCACCCAGAAAAACACATATTCTCCATCTCCTACTAACCATTTAAAATCATTCTTTAATAAACTGATATCCATATTAGCACTAAAAACACTCTGAATACTTGAAAAGATGTAGGAAGATTTATTAATTTCTCTACAACTTTCCAGAGGGGCACCTAAGGGGATCGAATACTTATTTCTCAAAACTTTGTTCCATTTTTATCCCTTTCAGAGAACCATTTCCCTACCCATTTACTCAAAAGAGCTAAATTTATTGCTTGCAAATTAGATACCCCTAAACCACCTTGATATTTTGGCATAGCAATAGAACCCTAATTAATTGTATGCATTTTTCTTGCGCATGATAAGGAGCCACCCTTACTCCAAAAGAAGTCCCTTCTGATTTTATCGAGCTGCCTACAAACCCTTATCAGCACTTTAAAGAGACTCATCCAATAAATTGGAAAACTATCAAGGGAATCTTTCAAAAGAACCAATTTACCTGCTTTATTTAGGGAAGCAGATTTCCATTTTTCAAGTTTATCACTCATTTTTTGGATCAGTGGAGCCCAGAAAATTTTCTGTTTGGGCGAACAACCTATTGGGGCACCTAAGTAATACATATGCCACTGACCCACCTTGCAGCCTAGAATTTTAGCTCCTAAAATAGCTATTTTTTCATTAATCTCACAAGTGAATAAGTGACTTTTGCGAAAATTTATTTTGAGGCCTGATAAAGTCTGGAAGCATTGAAGAATTCTTTTGACTGACCTGATCGAATCCAAGGAAGCCTCAATGAAAAGAACTGTGTCATCAGCAAACTGCAAGTGTGTAAGTTGCTCTGAATTGTTGGTCATTGAGATCCCTTTAAATAAGCCTTTACCATTGCCTTTTTTGAGCATGAGATTTAGCACCTCTGCCACCAGATTGTAGAGTAACGGTGAGTGAGGGTCTCCCTGACGCAACCCCCTTTTAGGAGAGAATTCTTTCGAAGGGCCACTATTAACTAACATCGAGACCCTGACTGAATTGAAATAACTTTTGATCCAATTGATCCATCTAGAACCAAAACCCAGCTTCTGAAATAGTTCGAACAAGAAGTCCCAATTCACTGTGCCGAAGGCTTTTTCAAAATCTAGCTTTATAACGAGATCTCCACTTTTGCTTGTCTTTATATAGTGATATGCTTCCGAAGCCAACAAAATCCTTTCTGAGGCTTGTCTCCCTTTAACAAACGCTGTTTGTGTGTCATCAATGAGGTCATTCATAACTTGGCCAAGCCTGTTTGCCAACACCTTGGTCAGAATTTTTGATGACGAGTTTATTAGACTGATTGGTCTAAACTCATGAACGGAAGTCGGATTTTGCACTTTAGGGATAAGAACTATGAATGAGGAAATTAATCCATGAGGGAGGACCGAAAGTTGTGAAAATTCTTGCAAAGACTGAAGAATTTTATTTTTAACGTCAGGCCAAAATCTTTTTAAACATCCAATATTGAAACCATCATGTCCCGGCGCTTTGTTATCTCATAATTTAATTATGCGCACATTCTACTTCCTCCATAGAAAAGTCTTTCTCTAAACTCTCATTATTAAAAACAGAAAGTTTTTGGATACCAAGGAGCCTAAAGTGAACACTCGTTGTAAGGATTGAACTCTAAAAAAATTCTGGAAATGCTCAAAAAATATACCTCTGATTTGAGAAGGGTTAGAAATCCAGGAGCCTTCCCTGTATAATTTATGAATCCTGTTCCTGTGATTTTTTCTTTGAACTGCTTGGTGAAAAAAACTAGTGTTCCTATCTCCTTTCAGATTCCAAGACACCCTCGATTTTTGCTTAAGCATTTCTTCTTTTACATCATAAAGATGCTCTAGTTCGATTCTGTTCTGAGCAAAATCATTACCTGGGGAAACCTTCTGTTCTTCTAAATCCAGGTGATTTTCAAGCCACTTGATCCTTCTCTCTGTGACATTGTTGAAATTTTTTGCCCACTGCTTGATCTCTAACTTGGCTTTTTTCAAAGTCACATGCACATTATCATTAGAACACTTATTATTGAGCCAAAATTGCTTCAAGACATCTTGAAGAGAATCTTCATTAAGCCAACAATTAAAGATTTTGAAAGGCTTAGGACCCCATTTATCAGCTTTAAGATATAACTTTAAGGCCTTATGATCAGAAGATTTTCTGCTTAAGGTTTCAAGGCACCATTCTCCCAAATACATCCAACTTGAGTCCACCAAAGCTCTGTCAAGTCTGCTCTTTTTATTACATGGTGCAAACCAAGTAAACACCCCGTTCTTTGCCTCCAAATCAAACAAGTTGTTATGTTCTATAAAATCGTTAAATTCAGAAGAACCTGTCCTGGTATAGACACAATTTAAAGATTCTTTCGCATTTTTGATGCAATTAAAATCACCCACATCAATGATTTCGCATTGCTCAGACCATAATCTCCTTTTGGCTTTATATTTTTGCGGAGCATAAACATTGATAATATTGAGCCTTCTCTGATCATGCAAAGAATCCAGAACAGTCCATATCCAGTTTTGATCCTGGGCAATCCCTATGCATTTGAAGAAGGTTATATCCCAAACAGTAACTAAACCACCAGAAAGTCATATAGAACCTTGTCCACACCACTTGTATGTATCTACATCCCATAAATTGCTATTAACTCAGTCATCCCAACACTTTATCTTAGTTTCCTGAATGCACATAATATTAGCTTTGTGAACCGACATATATTCCTTCACACACTGTAACAGCCCCAGATCCGGGGTCGGGGACTTGGTCGTTATGGTCTCATATTCCATAAACAATACTTGCACTTGAATCAAAATAAATAAATAGCATGCTATGACCCCACAATAATACCATATCACACACAACCAGTTATAGTCCCAGAGATGAAATTGAAATAACTCTCTAATCATAGGATCCACAAGTTATAAGTTATTACAAACCCAAAATGATTACAGAATAAGTTTAATAGTTTCTTACCATTGATTAACATAAGGCATACATATAAGTAAGTCTGGTATATAAAAGCTACCAGTCTAGCTTACTGGCTGCTCCTACCTCAGCAATGACGGCTATGACATTAGCGGGTAACCCTCTGACGGCTATCACCTGCTTGCGTTGGGTGCGCCTTGTGCGGGCCACGGATCTAGCTGTTGTTGTGATATATTAAATAAAGCAAAGGTGAGCAATAGCCCACCAAAAATAATATATAATTGAACAATAATATATAACGATTCAAATATATCTTTGAAATAATATGCCATGCATTAGCGAACATAGTGCCAGTATAATGTAAAAGATGAAGTTACAAGGTAACTCAAAATATATACTCCGTAGACATATCTGCTATGCAAAGATATGGGCAATATATCAATATATATCATTGTTGTGACCAAAATCTTGCATGGGTTAGATTGAGGCCCACTGGAGGATTAGGGTCCAGACCCATGAAGAAATAAGTGATCTGTCAGGCTTCCAAGGGCCCATGGCAACCCTAGGGGTTACCATGTACATGACAGTAAAGAAATGTGTGGCTTAGGGTCCCAAGGGCATCCCCTTGTGGGTAACCTGTAACCACTACCAGTCATCCAGTAAGGCTTCCAGAGTAGCTTCCATGGTGGGGTTATCGGAAGGGGTACCGGAGCCAGGCTACCGGGCAGTACCCCCAGCTTCCGTCGGAAGCCTGATCAGGCTGCCAATTCAGATAAGGCAGACTTCTTACATTTTAGGAACACGTCTACATCACCTAAAAACACTCCTAAATAGATATATATTCGGTTATTAGAGGATATATGTCATATATACTTGATAAATGATACAAAATCATAATAAATACAAATGATAATCATTCTACATTACCATAACAGCTTGGTAACCTCAAAATGTACATCATACATGATTATTTATCAAAAATATCAGTAATAATCCCTTCAGAAATGGGATAATTCATCATAAACAACCGAATACATCATAATAGAACCACATACGGGCTTGATCCACTTTAAATAGTGGTATGTAGGCAGTTTACGGGATCTCTTAGACACTTTGACAGCTTGAGTAACATACAGCATGGATACTCTTGTGTGACACATCTTTATTAGGGTTCTTGGCAGGCCAACATTCAGGTCTTGAGCTCTAATTCCCGTGAATCCAGTCCGATCCTCCGAGGAACCACCTCCCGTGTTCTTTGAAAACCCCTAGCTGTGAGCCTTTCCGGGCAGCTAGCCATTGATCTCCAACTACGAGCCTTTCTGGGTGGTTGGACGATTCCGTATTCATTGGCACTATTCCAGCAACAGCTGCATAATTTGTTATGACAAATTCCTCCCACAACAATTGGCGCCCGAAGGAGGGGCCTAAAAAATCGTCATTTGGAGGAGATATGGCGAGTGACAATTCCGATAGTGATAAGACACCGTCTCAGGATGGTAATGTCTGAAACAAAGGAAACAATGGTGATGTTAAAAACAAAGATATCTTGGATCATGTGGTTGCTATGTATTAAAAAATTGACCATTTGGAGAAGAATTCCGAGAAAATGAAAAGATGGCGTAAAAAGCAAAAGTCGAGAGCCAAAAAGAATGTGACTCCAACAAGGCTAGACTTTGAGTCTGACAAAGATTTTGAGGACAATACTGATTATGTCCCATCTGATGAGGAGAAGACTGAAAATCGTGAGGGTGACCAATCTGATGGCATGGAAGGCCGGGGTTCCGAGGGCTCACCCACTAGAAGCCTAAGTGTTTTTGACAGAATTGGCAGGAGGCTAACCAATAAGGACCTTCGCCATAAGCTGGTAAACACTGGAAGTAGAGATCGAAGGGATGACAATGGGGGTTCCAACATTCAGGGTTCCCGGGAGTACGTGGAGAGATCCCACTCGGTACCCCTAAGGAATGACTCCAGAAGGTCTAGATCTGATGGTGGAAGAGTTACAGGCAAAGTGGCCACACCTCTGGGCATAGGAGCAGAAAATCCCACTATACCAAAGTCCCTTCCGAGAGGGGTACCAATCAGGATTCCAGCTCTTATCAGAGTTCGGTTCCCAGGAAGAGTAAGACAGCTTATAAAGATGATGATTCTGGAAATGATATGCCTTCAGATGGTGAGAATGGACAGTTCAAAATGTCTGATGGGAAGAAGGCCTTGGAAAAAATCAAGGAGGAGAAAAAGTTCAAATCTGGAGTCTTTTCCGGCTCACCATTCTCTGCGAAGGTGAAGAAGGCACCCCTGCCAAGGTTCTTTAAAATGAATACAGATTTGAAGTTCAATGGTAATTCAGATCCTGTTGAGTACTTGAGCCGTTTTAACACGGAGATGGATGTATATTAAGTGGAAGACTTGGCTAGGTACAGGTTGCTAGCCTCCACTTTGAGTGGGAATGCCCACCAATGGTTTAAAAGGTTGGTTAAAGGATCTATTAAATCCTGGAGAAAGATGGGGGACCACTTTATCTCTCAATTCAGGGCTACCGTGGCCTATGCCCCACCGGTTAACACTCTAGCTGATATCAAGAAAGTGGAACGTGAGACTCTAAGGCAATTTTTCAAAAGGTTTAATGAGCAAGTGCCTAAAGTGAAGAAGGCTTCTGATGAAACCCTTAAGAATTTCCTGATAGCCGGGGTTAGGCGAGGAACCGAATTTTGGAAGGAGTTACAAAGTGAGGAGCCCGGAACCCTGGCAGAGTTCTACCAACAGGAAAATTCAAAGTCAAGTTAATAATTATCATCTTTTGACAATTAATTCTCAAACGGGCACCTTGGATTAGAATTGAACAGATTCTAAAGTGCGATTTCCAAAGAAAGGATAACCAGAAAGATACCGGTATGCAACAAGCAAGTGGTGCTATATCACCATGGGATTATCCCTTGATAAATGATACAAAATCATAATAAATACAGATGATAATCATTCTACATTACCATAACAGCTTGGTAACCTTAAAATGTACATCATACATGATTATTTATCAAAAATATCAGTAATAATCCCTTCAGAAATGGGATAATTCATCATAAACAACCGAATACATCATAATAGAACCACATACGGGCTTGATCCACATTAAATAGTGGTATGTAGGCAGTTTACGGGATCTCTTAGACACTTTGACTGCTTGAGTAACATACAGCATGAATACTCTTGTGTGACACATCTTTATTAGGGTTCTTGGCAGGCCAACATTCAGTCCTTGAGCTCTAATTCCCGTGAATCCAGTCCGATCCTCCGAGGAACCACCTCCTGTGTTCTTTGGAAACCCCTAGCTGTGAGCCTTTCCGGGCAGCTAGCCATTGATCTCCAACTACGAGCCTTTCTGGGTGGTTGGACGATTCCGTATTCATTGGCACTATTCCAGCAACAGCTGCATAATTTGTTATGACAAATTCCTCCCACAACAATTGGCGCCCGAAGGAGGGGCCTAAAAAATCGTCATTTGGAGGAGATATGGCGAGTGACAATTCCGATAGTGATAAGACACCGTCTCAGGATGGTAATGTACGAAACAAAGGAAACAATGGTGATGTTAGCAACAAAGATATCTTGGATCATGTGGTTGCTGTGTATTAAAAAATTGACCATTTGGAGAAGAATTCCGAGAAAATGAAAAGATGGCGTAAAAAGCAAAAGTCGAAAGCCAAAAAGAATGTGACTCCAACAAGGCTAGACTTTGAGTCTGACAAAGATTTTGAGGACAATACTGATTATGTCCCATCTGATGAGGAGAAGACTGAAAATCGTGAGGGTGACCAATCTGATGGCATGGAAGGCCGGGGTTCCGAGGGCTCACCCACTAGAAGCCTAAGTGTTTTTGACAGAATTGGCAGGAGGCTAACCAATAAGGACCTTCGCCATAAGCTGGTAAACACTGGAAGCAGAGATCGAAGGGATGACAATGGGGGTTCCAACATTCAGGGTTCCCGGGAGTACGTGGAGAGATCCCACTCGGTACCCCTAAGGAATGACTACAGAAGGTCTAGATCTGTTGGTGGAAGAGTTACAGGCAAAGTGGCCACACCTCTGGGCATAGGAGCAGAAAATCCCACTATACCAAAGTCCCTTCCGAGAGGGGTACCAGTCAGGATTCCAGCTCTTATCAGAGTTCGGTTCCCAGGAAGAGTAAGACATCTTATGAAGATGATGATTCTGGAAATGATATGCCTTCAGATGGTGAGAATGGACAGTTCAAAATGTCTGATTGGAAGAAGGCCTTGGAAAAAATCAAGGAGGAGAAAAAGTTCAAATCTGGAGTCTTTTCCGGCTCACCATTCTCTGCGAAGGTGAAGAAGGCACCCCTGCCAAGGTTCTTTAAAATGAATACAGATTTGAAGTTCAATGGTAATTCAGATCCTGTTGAGTACTTGAGCCGTTTTAACACGGAGATTGTGGCACCCCCAGATCCGGGATCGGAGATCTAGGCGCTCACGGTCCATTTTCCATTAATAACATACCTGTTCTTGCACACAATATATATAACACAGCCATCGACCCCACAATAAACTCACACCACACTCACACACAGGTTAGAGCCTCAGAAACGTCACACATTGATTAAACAGTAATAAAGTTATCAGAGTTATTACAGACCGAATTAAATAGTATTTATGCTACCAGCAACACTCCGATATGAAGCGAAGCTGGCGGCTTGAAAGTTTGTTACGATACACTGCCTTGCACAGGTCATGCTGATAAATAAAACGTACTAACAAAAGCTACCAACCAATCCGGCTAATGGGGCCTACCGGTGGAATCTCAAGTGGAGGCTCGGGCCTAGTCACCTGCTTTCGAGCAGTCTGCCTTGGTCTTGCCATTTCGCTTAGCTGTTGTGTTTGTAAGGTTTGAAAACAAGCAAGAGTGAGCAACTATAGCTCAGCAAGAGATATATGTATAAGATAAGCAATATAACATTTCATATGATTGGCAGTTGATATACTTGTTTGTTTCAATCAGTTATAAAATCACATGTCATAATTGATAAATCTCGAAGGTGCAACAATATGTGCCCTTGTTTTCAAAATAAACTTGCAGTTCTAGATACTGCATTGAATCAACATCTTTCTCATCAAAATAGAACACTATCAGCAACTTGGCACAAAAGCCTAAGAAGCAGTGTCAAAGAATTTTTCCAAAATGGAGGAATGGGACTTAAAGAAAACATAAAAACCTGACAAGGATTGACGATGATCAGTCGCCACATCCAAGTCCAATAATCCGCGGGTCTTCTCTACCGGTAGAAGGATAGAAACTACATCCGTAACTATCCCTTGGGTGAAAACTACATCCGTAATCACCCTCGATGAAAATTACATCCGTAATCATCCTTCGGCAACACCTGGGCCGGAATAATAAGTGATGGACCGCCTGGCTCACGGCCGCTTACACATCCCGGGAATCGTTTGTCAACGGTTCCCACACCTGCCAGAGTCCCTTTTTCTTTTCTTTTAAAACTTGATTTTGATTGAAAACAGAGTAATTGAGGTTCGACATCAGTCGACCGATGATTCTTGAAATCATACAAGAAGCAGAATCTGACCGGGGGTTTTCGAAAATGTTTTGAGTTCGAAAGAGTTCGAGTTTGAAAGAATTAAAAAGTATCTTGGATTAACTTTGTCTTTAAATAATGAACAGTAATTAATAAATAATATTTTAAGATTTAATATTAATAATTAATAAAATAATTATTCGATAAAATAAACTCTCAATCCAAGATAGGGTTTCGTGTATTTACGAAGATATAATAATAGTTATTTGAATATATGATACCACCCGAATGACCCTACGGGTTTTCGCAATATAGATACGATATAATAATATACCGCTCCCCGGTCAATAGTATATACGGACCGCTACGACCTCTATTGCTAGAGTCGTCCGAAGAAAACATTTCAATCTAAGTTCAAGGGGTAAAAGCATACATGTACTTGTTCAATCTCAATTGCATCAATACCTCGATAAACATAGCATTTGATATCATTTGAAAACTACAAACACAACAATAAAAGTCCTTGTATATGGATAAGTTTTGAAAAGTAAACTTGCCTTGGTTTGGTTGGGGTGGTCGAGCGTGCGAATTCGAATGATCTATACATAAACAATAACCGTTCGTTAGTACCTTAACAATTTCTCTTTAATTACGGGGTTTTAAGGGGGTACGAAATTAACTTAACGACTTCGTCTTATGACTCCCTAGTCCCACTATAAGTCCATGACATCACTCGTTTACGCTCGTCACTTACTCGACTCAATTTAATTACCACGTTCGAACCATAACCACTAACCCTAGAATAATGTTCCACTAATCGATTTTTTTCCATTGCGCGAATTTTACTCTAGCATTTTTATAAAATCCAAATATTCATATTTTAATCCAATTTCTTTTGGGTGGTCTTCACCACTGCATTACTTACATTCTCAAATTTTTCCATGATCCCAAACATATTTTAAGGTGTTTAAACAAGGTTCACAAGGGGGTTACTTAATGCAGTTCATAGTCCAGAAACAAAATTCACTTCTCCGGCCATAACTAAAAATCCACACATCATCTAGCTATGAATCTTACATATCCAGAAACTACATTCAATTATCTTTCCAACAATATAAGGTAGGACATCAGGGGACATCATTTGGGTGTTCAAAATCGTGCTACAACACAGATCAAAGCTCCTGGATAAACTCAGCAAGCTCAATTCACTTAGATCAACCATTTTTCATGCTTCCATAACATAAACACCACTTAAAACACTTAGATCATGACTCATAACACTCATGGAGATATATATATAAACCATAGTCATAAAATTCACAACCTCAACATCAAAACCCAAGATCCATGCTATACAATACATATACCTTCAAGATAACCCCTAAAATGCATGGATCTACTACCATACTATAAGAACAACACATAACCAAGGGTGGTTTTAGATTTTATACCTTCTTGAGCTCCTAGAGACCTTGAACAATCTTTATACAACTTAAAAACACCTTAGATGGCCTCCTACAACACTCACAATGCAAGATCTAAAAGATAATAAACTTATGTTAGTATTTCTCTAAACTTCCAACCATTATAACTCAAGAACCAATGGATGGAGGGCTTAGAAATTGATACCATACCTCTACTAAGATGCAAAGAAGCCTTAGGAAGGTTGTGGATGAAGAAATGGTGGAGAGAAAACCTCTCCCTCTCTCCTTGTATGGTTCGGCCGAGAGCAATGTTCCAAGGGGGGGGAGTGTTTTTGGTTTTTGTTTTGTTTGGAATGACAAAAAGGAATGCTAATATGACTTGTATTATTGTGGGTAGTAGAAAGTAATCACATGTTGCCAAGCTAGCCTAGGATGCATCCATGCCCTAGTGTCCCCTAGTACATCATCCACCATGCTAGTCACTATTCACATTTGCTTTTATGTCTCCTAGTTCCTTTTTCTAACTATCTAGTTACGTGGCACTTGCATGTAATTTCTTACCTTGTAATATTATTCTCCCACCAATGCTTGTTATTTAATCCTTACTTCGTATCGTAACTTAATTATTCTCTCGTAATAATATTTCGTCGCGTAGAGATTTCCCCTATTCCTTAAGTACTTATTGTGTAAATTCCTCGAATGTCCAAAATTCCTCGTCATAATTCTTAATAAATCCTTTAATATTCTAACCATTCTCAAATTCCAAGTTTTATAAATATTACTAACAACAGGACTCTTGCTTTCACAATCTCTCTGTATATCTGACATCATAAATGCAACAACGCAGTTTCTCAGACAATCAATTCTATAAATCAACAGGGATGACTAGAAAGGTTCCATAATAATAATGTCACAAGATATTAAATAAAAGGAAATATTACCAAAAATTAGGGTTCTTACATCCTCCCCTCCTTAAAAGGATTCCGTCCCGGAATCAGGTTGAAAACAGTTGGGGGTGCTTTTCACGCATTGCGCTCTCTAGTTCCCATGTTGATTCTTCGACATTCTGATTCCTCCACAAAACTCTCACTAATTTGACAACCTTGTTCCTCAGCACCTGTTCTTTTCGATCCATGATTTCTACGGGTTGCTCGACATATGTTAAGTCTGGTTGCAGATCCACTTGATCATGTTCTATCACATGTCGGAAATCGGTATGGTATGGTCGTAGCATGGACACATGGAACACATTATGTACTTGCTGTAAGCTCGGGGGTAAAGCCAGTTCATAGGCTAACTTCCCAACTCGTTTCAAGATCTCAAAAGGTCCAATAAACCTCGGGCTTAGTTTTCCCTTCTTACCAAATCTCATCAATCCTTTCCACGGTGATACTTTCAACATCACAAACTCTCCTACCTCATATTCTTTGTCCTTGCGGGTCTGGTCCGCATACTTCTTCTGTCTGTCTTGGGCCGCTACCAGCCGTCCTCTTATGAGCTCGATAGTTTCTCTCGTCTGTTGGACCAGTTCAGGCCCTAAAATCTTCCGCTCTCCAACTTCTTCCCAACACAAAGGAGACCGACATCTCCGTCCGTATAAAGCTTCATATGGGGGCATGCCTATACTCGCATGGTAACTGTTGTTGTAGGAAAATTCGATCAACGGCAAGTGGTCATCCCAACTTCCCTTAAAATCAATGGCACAAACCCTCAACATGTCCTCGATGGTCTGGATGGTTCTCTCACTCTGTCCGTCTGTTTGGGGATGGTATGCAGTACTCATGTTTAACTTAGTCCCCACACAATCCTGAAAACTTCTCCAGAACCTGGAGTTGAATCTCGGGTCCCTATCTGATACAATGCTCACAGGAACCCCATGTCTAACCACAATCTCCTTTAGGTAAATATCCGCCAGCTTGTCGACAGTATATCTCTCGTTGATTGGAAGAAAATGTGCTGACTTGGTCAACCTATCGATAATTACCCAAATGGCATCATGATTCGTCTTGGTCCTTGGTAATCCGACCACAAAGTCCATCGCAATTTGCTCCCACTTCCACTCGGGTATCTCTAAGGGTTGCAACAATCCACTGGGCCTCTGGTGTTCGGCCTTTACTCTTTGACATGTCAAACACTTACTTACCCACTCTGCCACGTCCTTTTTCATATTAGGCCACCAATAGTATTCTCTTAAATCTCTATACATCTTAGTGCCTCCAGGGTGAATTAAGTACCTCGAACTATGAGCCTCTTGCAAAATCTCATCTTTTAACTCTTGAACGTTCGGAATCCATATCCTAGATGCGTACCTCATGATTCCATTCCCGTCCTTCTCACACTTAATTTCTTCGCCAGTCAAGATTTTCTCCATCGAATTCTTTTCTTCTTCCATCTTCTTTTCCTGGCACAACTTAATCTTTTCCAATAGCGGTGGTTGGACTTTTATTTCCATTAGACTCTCTTGTCCAATTCCTGGTAACCTCGCTTCAATCTCCAGTTTCTCAAGGTCCTTGATCAATTCGTCCACTGACGTAATCATCTTAAGCTTCTCCTTTCGGCTAAGTGCATCGGCCACCACATTGGCCTTCCCTGGGTGATAATGAATCTCACAGTCATATTCTTTGATTAGCTCTAACCATCTCCTCTGCCTCATGTTTAACTCTTTCTGAGTGAATATGTACTTTAAGCTCTTGTGATCCGTGTAGATTTCACACTTTTCTCCGTACAGGTAATGTCTCCAGATCTTTAAAGCAAAAACTATCGCTGCTAATTCCAAATCATGTGTGGGGTATCTTATCTCATACTCCTTAAGTTGTCTGGACGCATACGCAATCACCTTACCGTGCTACATAAGCACACACCCTAAACCTTTATGGGATGCATCGCTATAAATCACAAAATCTCCTTTATCATCCGGTAGGGCTAGTACTGGTGCTGTCACCAACCTCTTTTTCAACTCTTGAAAGCTCTCTTCGCATTTTTCAGTCCACACAAACTTCTCGGTCTTGCGAGTTAGTCGGGTCAAAGGGGCTGCTATCTTTGCAAAGTCTTGGACAAATCTCCTATAGTAGTCAGCCAGTCCTATGAAACTTCTCACCTCTGTCGGAGTGGTTGGTCTCTCCCAATTTGATACAGCCTCTATTTTGGCTGGGTCCACTAGAATACCTTGTTCGCTGATCACATGCCCTAAAAACTGAACTTCCTTCAACCAAAATTCGCACTTCGAGAATTTAGCGTACAACTTTTCCTCTCTCAATGCTCCCAATACAATCCTCAAGTGCTCTTCATGTTCCTCCTTCGTCTTGAAATAAATCAAGATATCATCGATGAAGACTATAACGCACTTGTCCAAGTATTTCTTGAAGACTCGATTCATTAAGTCCATGAAAGCTGCAGGGGCATTCGTTAACCCAAATGACATCACTAGGAACTCATAGTGTCCATACCGGGTGCGAAAGGCCGTCTTTGGTATATCTTCTGGTTTAATCTTTAACTGGTGGTACCCGGTTCGCAAATCAATCTTAGAGAAATAAACTGCATCTTTCAATTGATCAAACAGGTCATCTATCCTGGGCAAGGGGTACTTATTCTTTATAGTCACCTTGTTCAACTCCCGGTAATCTATACATAATCTCATGCTGCCATCCTTCTTTTTCACGAATAACACCGGGGCTCCCCACGGTGACACACTAGGTCTTATCATCCCTTTATCCAACAACTCTTGTAACTGAGTGGCCAGCTCTTTCATTTCCACTGGGGCTAGCCGATATGGGGCTTTCGAAATTGGGGCCGTACCCGGAACTAAGTCTATAGCAAACTCGATGTCCCTATCGGGTGGTAGTCCGGGAAGATCGTACAGAAATACATCCGCGAACTCATTAACGACAGGGATTTCCTGTAGGTTTGGTGCCTCCTTCTTGGTATCCTTTACATAGGCTAAATAGGCTTCGCATGCTTTACGTAACAGCTTCTTAGCTTGAATCATAGTCAGGAACTTTTTGTCTTGCCGTTTCCCACTAAACACTACTTCTTCGTCCCCTGGCAGTCTCAAACTTACTTTCTTCTTGACACAATCAATCTGGGCTCCATGGGTTGTTAACCAATCCATACCTACTATTACGTCAAACTCCCATAGTTTAAAAGGTATTAAGTCTACCCGAAAGTGTCGCCCTCCTATTTCTAGGTCGCAACCTGGACATATTCGGCTAACGGGAATGATTTCATGATTAGCTATCTCTATTTGCAATCTGTCTTTCAATGGTTCAGTCTTAAGGCCTAACCGACATACAAAATCTAGAGATATGAAAGACTTGGTAGCTCCCGAATCAAATAAAACATTTGCTTTAATTGAGTTGAGTAGTAGGGTACCTGCAATCACATCCGTGTTCCTCACGGCATCCTGCACCGTCATGTTAAAAGTTCTTGCAGTAGGGGCCTTGTTAGAAGCAGTTCCACTCACTCTTGATGCAGCTGGCCCAGAGGACATACATTCCCTCATTCGGTGCCCTGGTTTCCCACACTTGAAGCAATTACCTCCGACACTCAGGTTGTTACTGGTTCCGCGACAGGCGTTAGCATAATGCCCAGTCAGCCCACACTTGAAGCACTTCACATCTTGCAGGTTGCACACGCCCGCATGTTTCCTTCCACATTTGTTGCATTCTGGGGGTTGGGCTCGGGATGGGGTAGAGTAAGACGATCCCTATGGTCGGCCGCTCTGGCCCACACTCCAACTTTCAGCTCTCTTGGTTCCAAAGTTCCCGCTTGGTTGGGACATTGTTCCCCGCTTAAATTTGCTCGGAAAGCTCCCACCAGCAGAGTTTCCCTTTCGGCTATCCAACTTCCTCTTCTTTCCTTCTCTCTCCTTCTGCATCTGTTCACTTCCAGCTTCGACAATTGACGCTTTCTGTACCAGGGTGGCATAGTCTGTCAGCTCAAGAACCGCCACACGATTCTGAATCCATTGTTTTAGCCCTAATTGAAATCTTCGGGCCCTCTTTGCCTCAGAGTTCACATACTCCGGCACAAACCTTGACAACTCAGTAAATTTGGCCTCATACTCGGCCACTATCATGTTTCCTTGTTTCAGCTCCAAAAACTTTAGCTCCATTTGCGTTTCCATGAACCTAGGAAAGTACTTCTCCAAAAACAGCTCGCTAAATCTCTCCCAGGTTACCACACCTCTTCCTTCCAAATTCTTCTTAGCTTCCCACCAATAGTTCGCCTCACCCTTCAGAAGGTAAGTGGCGAAAACAGTCTTCTGCTCTTCAGCGACACCTAGTATCTCGAAAGATTTTTCCATTTCCTTCAGCCAGGCCCTTGCCTCGACAGGGTTGGCAGTTCCTTTAAATTCTGGGGGTTTCAGGGATTTGAAGTTCCTGAAAGCATTAGCATTAGCATTCTGGGGTGGTTGCTGAACTGGGGGACGGTCCAAGTTCTGCCTCAGTAATTCCATGAACTGTTCCATAGGGCCTCCCCTAGGATGTTCTACCTCTCGGGTATCATCACCAGCTTCTTCTTCTTCATACTCAGAGTCATCAAACAGGTTATGATCGTTGCCCTCGTTATCACTCAGGTTGACATTCTCCCCTTCACGGTTCTGGTGGCCTCCGGCTCCATGGTGGCTACCCTGGCCCTCAGAACTAATCGGGTGGGCTCGAGTGTTCATTCTTCTAGGTGGCATGATTCTGATAATAAAACAAGAAAGGGGTTAGGGTTTTCCAATTACCTGACAGCGTTTACACGGGTCAGGAGCGTATCGTTCCTCCTCGTAAGGGTGGAAGTGTAAAAGTTTTAATAATCCGATGTTGGAGAAAAAATGTCAAACATTTTTGGGTGAAAAATCCCTTTGGAATGCGAAAACATTTACAAGAGTTTTCAAAATTTCGAAACCTCAAGAATATTTTTCAAAATTTCAAAACATCTTTTTTTTTTTTTTTTTTTTGAAAAATTTATTTTTAAAGATTGTAGGAACATTTTTGGAAATTGTAGAAAATAATTTGAAATCGCATATCGTAAATTTGAAACAGTATGGTTGTATTTGTGGCTTGTAGCAATTGTATAATCACAGTTGTATATCAAAACAGTAAAGCATGGCATCGGAAAGTAAACCAGTTGAGGCAATATTAAAGAAACTGAAACTAAATAAGTACGGTACAAGGATTATCACAAGTTTGGATGTTGGTGCCAAATACAAAGTTCCGATGTCAAAGTCTAGCAAAAGTGGAACAAATACAAATACATCACCCGAATAGTCAGGCTACACAAAAGTAAGGCTACATCCATACATACTACCCGAAGTCACATCTACATATCTGTAGGTCAGTCTACTCATCCACTGGTCAGAAAGGATACCACTGCACAAGTCAACTATCCCGCAAAATCGACACACTAATGTCATCTGAACCTAGGGGACTGAGCTATAAGTAACACATCACGGGGCCGCGCCGCGACGGAGCAAGGTCCTCACTCGGGTAAATGCACGACGCACAACACGTCTAGCATCCCTAGCCTGGATCACTCCGCCCCCGCGGATCCCTAAACCAAGAATCCTATCGCGACTCCTCATCTCGATCCTGTGGAGTCGAGCCCTAGTCCTCCTAGCAACAGTGGTCCTCATCTCAGCCTGGATCCTCAAGCGCGCCTCGCGCTCCTCCACTAGTGCCCGCCTCGCCTCGTTAAGTCGGGCCTCTGCAGATAGTAAGTCTCGGGTCAAGAACTGTACCACGTAAGCATGCTCAGTACCAGACACTGGGGGTAGGTCCGCCGGTGGAGGTGGTATGACCGGAACAGGAGTAGGTGCAGCAGCAGCAGCAGGAGCAGGGGCAGGGGTAGGGTCAAGCTCCTCCCCGCCAGAAGTGTCATCCTCAGAATCACCGTCCGATGAAACAGGGCTAGATGTCTGTGGAGAAGGTGGGGGTGACACAACATGACCCTCGCCGGATCTCACACTCTCCTCATCAGTAGCTACAGGGGATGGGGTAACAGGCTCTGGCTCGGGCTCAAAGGGCTCCTCAACGGGATCCTCATCATCAGTACTATCTATCACTGTAATCCAGGGGCCAAGCTCGGAGTCAGCACCCATATCCTCCTCAGGGTCCTCGGTCTCTCTCATCAGGGCCTCATCGTGCTCCCTCTCGAAAGCCTCAGGGTCTGGTATCTCATCCATCTACACAAGGGAAATAAAGTGGGTCACTAACCATAAAAGAAGGGTTTAGGAGTAGTTCCCTCACGGGCCTTAAAGTCAGGGCTATATCCGATAACCCGACTACAAACTCGATGAGAGTTCTAATTATTATTAAAGTTGTTATTAAGGTTATCGTTATTGTTATTATTATTAGGGTTGCTTTCTTAAATTACTACCGTTTCTGAGAACTGTAACCTCGCTCTGATACCATTTCTGTGACGCCCCCAGATCCGGGGTCGGAGATCTAGGCGCTCACGGTCCATTTTCCATTAATAACATACCTGTTCTTGCACACAATATATATAACACAACCATCGACCCCACAATAAACTCACACCACACTCACACACACAGGTTAGAGCGTCAGAAACGTCACACATTGATTAAACAGTAATAAAGTTATCAGAGTTATTACAGACTGAATTAAATAGTATTTATGCTACCAGCAACACTCCGATTGAAGCGAAGCTGGCGGCTTGAAAGTTTGTTACGATACACTGCCTTGCACAGGTCATGCTGATAAATAAAACGTACTAACAAAAGCTGCCAACCAATCCGGCTAATGGGGCCTACCGGTGGAATCTCAAGTGGAGGCTCGGGCCTAGTCACCTGCTTTCGAGCAGTCTGCCTGGGTCTTGCCATATCGCTTAGCTGTTGTGTTTGTAAGGTTTGAAAACAAGCAAGAGTGAGCAACTATAGCTCAGCAAGAGATATATGTATAAGATAAGCAATATAACATTTCATATGATTGGCAGTTGATATACTTGTTTGTTTCAATCAATTATAAAATCACTTGTCATAAATGATAAATCTCGAAGGTGCAACAATATGTGCCCTTGTTTTCAAAATAAACTTGCAGTTCTAGATACTGCATTGAATCAACATCTTTCTCATCAAAATAGAACACTATCAGCAACTTGGCACAAAAGCCTAAGAAGCAGTGTCAAAGCATTTTTCCAAAATGGAGGAATGGGACTTAAAGAAAACATAAAAACCTGACAAGGATTGACGATGATCAGTCGCCACATCCAAGTCCAATAATCCGCGGGTCTTCTCTACCGGTAGAAGGATAGAAACTACATCCGTAACTATCCCTTGGGTGAAAACTACATCCGTAATCACCCTCGATGAAAACTACATCCGTAATCATCCTTCGGCAACACCTGGGCCGGAATAATAAGTGATGGACCGCCTGGCTCACGGCCGCTTACACATCCCGGGAATCGTTCGTCAACGGTTCCCACACCTGCCAGAGTCCCTTTTTCTTTTCTTTTAAAACTTGATTTTGATTGAAAACAGAGTAATTGAGGTTCGACATCAGTCGACCGATGATTCTTGAAATCATACAAGAAGCAGAATCTGACCGGGGGTTTTCGAAAATGTTTTGAGTTCGAAAGAGTTCGAGTTTGAAAGAATTAAAAAGTATCTTGGATTAACTTTGTCTTTAAATAATGAACAGTAATTAATAAATAATATTTTAAGATTTAATATTAATAATTAATAAAATAATTATTCGATAAAATAAACTCTCAATCCAAGATAGGGTTTCGTGTATTTACGAAGATATAATAATAGTTATTTGAATATATGATACCACCCGAATGACCCTTCGGGTTTTCACAATATAGATACGATATAATAATATACCGCTCCCCGGTCAATAGTATATACGGACCGCTACGACCTCTATTGCTAGAGTCGTTGTCCGAAGAAAACATTTCAATCTAAGTTCAAGGGGTAAAAGCATACATGTACTTGTTCAATCTCAATTGCATCAATACTTCGATAAACATAGCATTTGATATCATTTGAAAACTACAAACACAACAGTAAAAGTCCTTGTATATGGATAAGTTTTGAAAAGTAAACTTGCCTTGGTTTGGTTGGGGTGGTCGAGCGTGCGAATTCGAATGATCTATACATAAACAATAACCGTTCGTTAGTATCTTAACAATTTCTCTTTAATTACGGGGTTTTAAGGGGGTACGAAATTAACTTAACGACTTCGTCTTATGACTCCCTAGTCCCACTATAAGTCCATGACATCACTCGTTTACGCTCGTCACTTACTCGACTCAATTTAATTACCACGTTCGAACCATAACCACTAACCCTAGAATAATGTTCCACTAATCGATTTTTTTCCATTGCGCGAATTTTACTCTAGCATTTTTATAAAATCCAAAAATTCATATTTTAATCCAATTCCTTTTGGGTGGTCTTCACCACTGCATTACTTACATTCTCAAATTTTTCCATGATCCCAAACATATTTTAAGGTGTTTAAACAAGGTTCACAAGGGGGTTACTTAATGCAGTTCATAGTCCAGAAAAAAAAATTCACTTCTCCGGCCATAACTAAAAATCCACACATCACCTAGCTATGAATCTTTCATATCCAGAAACTACATTCAATTATCTTTCCAACAATATAAGGTAGGACATCAGGGGACATCATTTGGGTGTTCAAAATCGTGCTACAACACAGATCAAAGCTCCTGGATAAACTCAGCAAGCTCAATTCACTTAGATCAACCATTTTTCATGCTTCCATAACATAAACACCACTTAAAACACTTAGATCATGACTCATAACACTCATGGAGATATATATATATATATAAACCATAGTCATAAAATTCACAACCTCAACATCAAAACCCAAGATCCATACTATACAATACATATACCTTCAAGATAACCCCTAAAATGCATGGATCTACTACCATACTATAAGAACAACACATAACCAAGGGTGGTTTGAGATTTTATACCTTCTTGAGCTCCTAGAGACCTTGAACAATCTTTATACAACTTAAAAACACCTTAGATGGCCTCCTACAACACTCACAATGCAAGATCTAAAAGATAATAAACTTATGTTAGTATTTCTCTAAACTTCCAACCATTATAACTCAAGAACCAATGGATGGAGGGCTTAGAAATTGATACCATACCTCTACTAAGATGCAAAGAAGCCCTAAGAAGGTTGTGGATGAAGAAATAGTGGAGAGAAAACCTCTCCCTCTCTCCTTGTATGGTTCGGCCGAGAGCAATGTTCCAAGGGGGGGGGGAGTGTTTTTGGTTTTTGTTTTGTTTGGAATGACAAAAAGGAATGCTAATATGACTTGTATTATTGTGGGTAGTAGAAAGTAATCACATGTTGCCAAGCTAGCCTAGGATGCATCCATGCCCTAGTGTCCCCTAGTACATCATCCACCATGCTAGTCACTATTCACATTTGCTTTTATGTCTCCTAGTTCCTTTTTCTAACTATCTAGTTACATGGCACTTGCATGTAATTTCTTTCCTTGTAATATTATTCTCCCACCAATGCTTGTTATTTAATCCTTACTTCGTATCGTAACTTAATTATTCTCTCGTAATAATATTTCGTCGCGTAGAGATTTCCCCTATAATTCCTTAAGTACTTATTGTGTAAATTCCTCGAATGTCCAAAATTCCTCGTCATAATTCTTAATAAATCCTTTAATATTCTAACCATTCTCAAATTCCAAGTTTTATAAATATTACTAACAACAGGACTCTTGCTTTCACAATCTCTCTGTATATCTTACATCATAAATGCAACAACGCAGTTTCTCAGACAATCAATTCTATAAATCAACAGGGATGACTAGAAAGGTTCCATAATAATAATGTCACAAGATATTAAATAAAAGGAAATATTACCAAAAATTAGGGTTCTTACAGAGATGGATGTATATCAAGTGGAAGACTTGGCTAGGTGCAGGTTGCTAGCCTGCACTCTTAGTGGGAATGCCCACTAATGGTTTAAAAGGTTGGCTAAAGGATCTATTAAATCCTGGAGAAAGATGGGGGACCACTTTATCTCTCAATTCAGGGCTACCGTGGCCTATGCCCCACCGGTTAACACTCTAGCTGATATCAAGAAAGTGGAACGTGAGACTCTAAGGCAATTTTTCAAAAGGTTTAATGAGCAAGTGCCTAAAGTGAAGAAGGCTTCTGATGAAACCCTTAAGAATTTCCTGATAGCCGGGGTTAGGCCAGGAACCGAATTTTGGAAGGAGTTACAAAGTGAGGAGCCCAGAACCCTGGCAGAGTTCTACCAATAGGAAAATTCAAAGTCAAGTTAATAATTATCATCTTTTGACAATTAATTCTAAAACGGACACCTTGGATTAGAATTGAACAGATTCTAAAGTGCGATTTCCAAAGAAAGGATAACCAGAAAGATACCAGTATGCAACAAGCAATTGGTGCTATATCACCATGGGATTATCCACTATTGAAGAAAAGTGGAATTTTAATAACATAATTTGACAAGGCTTCAGAAACTTGAAAGTAGGTATAATGGAAGCTTCTGGCACAATTGAAACCAAATATTGCTTAACACAATCATTAAAGAATAACTTTGAAGAGGGAATATACCCTTTATCAAAATTCTCTCTTGGAGAGATGTCAAGATAATCTTAGATATGGAAGGTAATCAAAATAATTTGCAATTGGGGAGGGTATTGCCAAGGTCTCCACGGATGCATTTTATGTCGGCTCCTCTGACGGATAATCGTTCGATTCTAAAGTTTTTGTTTCTGTGCACCCTTAAGGTGCTCGATAACTTACGCCATCGTCGATTCTCAATTGTCGCTAAAATTCAATCGTCGACATTTACAATCGTAAGGAATTCTATTTGACTCAGCATAAGAATCTCATGCAAGCGTTCTACTCTTTAAGAAGACTTCGATACCGGTGTCGCCCCTAACAATGACGAATTCCACATTCCGACTAGGCGGTATTCCGGTACATCATTATAGAATACAAGCTTAAATCCAGTCATTTTCATAACCGTCTTTATACCAAACGTTCTTTTTCTCATAGCAATCTCGTGTGCTACCTAAGCTTAGCACCTTTGGCATAACAGCCTTCTTATTTAAGTCTTTCCCAGACTTCTCAGTCCTTCTTGGTTCTTAACTATATCCCATCAGTATCGACCAATCTCAACTTCACCATTTTATCTATGTAATCATTTGAAATGATCAGTGTCTGTCCTCCAATCCATCTGTATATTACTTCAAGCTCTCTTAGACTCGAGAAAATTCAAATCCCAGCAACTTCGACTAATACGCTTTCATAGTGATCTTGTTTTGTTTCCCTTTAGAAATTTTAAACAGTACGAGTACAATCTCAGCACATCGCTGCCACAATACTAGATGCCAACCTTCCATCCTTCATCATCATATTGAAACTTCTTATAGTTCGGGGAATACATCACTGCATCCACGAATCCCCTAAAATCATCTTAAATTCATACCTCGGGCGATCTATGCCCCCTTGAATCAATACTTGTCTCTAAGGATTCTTCAGCAGACATCCACAAACACCCAAAAAGTGAGGTCTATCTCAACATGTCCCTCAGCATAGCATTCCAATCATAACTTAATCATTGGTACTATATCCAATAGTCCAACATGAACTCGACATGAGCTCTGACGTTCTCACATAACTATACACACTCCTACCCACTCTCATTTCTAATTTACTATAACCTCAGCTCTGATACCATTTCTGTAATGCCCCCAAATTCGGGGTCAAGGATTTGGTCGTCACGCGGAAATCCTCAATATTAAATCACCTGTTTAATAGCATTAATCCACCTGTAGTCACTTAATAACTAAATTACAACATTTGAGATCCCAACCACTAAGCATCTTTTAGGTTGTAGGGCTAGAAACAAGAACTCAAATACTTACATTTCTCATTACATCCATCCAATTACATCGCACTGTGTTTTAAAAAAATTATACTACTAGTATAACTTTGTTGAGAAGTACACTAGCAACTAGTACTGCTCGGTACAAAGTAATATGTATATTACACATCAATACATGTACATAACTTACTTCAGCCCAGTCATAGGTTCTCGGGACCACATCATCTTCATAAGGCATACTGCCTGCTTCTTTCGAGCTATGCATTTAAGCCTCATTCGTCTACCTTCCTCTGAAAGGTTAATATTTGTAACAAGCAAGTATGAGCGAAAGAATTGCTCAGCAAGTTATTACTAGAGTTTAACAAAATATCCCATCATACGCATGGGGTTTTTAAAATCCAACGATACTTAATATCACCTCTGAAACATTTATAACTATAAAACCTCAATAAGGGAAGTATGACGATTGAAATAGCATCAAATTAACAAATTAAGTTCATAATAACAGGAATAATTTTCATACCTTAGCAAAATAGTATACACTATAGTTTTGCTAATGTTCTAGAAAACTTTTCAAAATACGCAATTCAATATGCTGCTACGATATTTGCTTTTCATCATACGTAAACTGAACCATTTATAAGGCTCCAATTCAATACTACTCAAGTTTGAAAATATATACATATGTGTATATCATTTTCGTCAAAACACTCGATAGATCGAGATATTATACTTCAGCAATATAATAACAGTATTACAAGAATACTTTCACCCCGTTTGAAAACTGAGTCACATATGATAAATTCAGCTTTTAACAGCGTAAACTTCCCTGAGTCAATTTAAAACAAGAGCGTTCAGGTTTCAAAAATCTTTTATTGATGAGTTCAAGACTGACAACAGTATCGGTACTGGCGCACCTAGGCCTTCAGTACAGTGTAGCAGCACAATTCCAATTGGAAGGATGGGACTATACCGGAGCACCCTGGTACAAGGTGATCAGCCATTGTACCGTACAAAACAACACTTCGCTACTAGTAGACGGGTGACGTACCTACTACAGAGGCCCTGGCCCGACCGCATACGGGTCTTTAGCTGGCTACCTACCAGTACAAATATCGTGATGGCTACCCACAACCCTCGTCGATATATGCATAACCGGATGGGTTTGCTACCCGCAAGTCGTTCCCATCCAAAACAACCTCCAGTCCCAGAGTCATTAAACCAGCTTTGAAACCTTTTTAAATCGTCACTTCCGAAAGAAAACATGGAAGTATATTCATCTCATAGGTTGACCTCCGTCAACTGATTTTCTCTACTTAGGGAATTCTTTTCAAATCAACTTGGGAGTTATTCGGAGTTTTCTTTAATATTTTCAAAACCTGACCCTCCAGGTTGAGGTAGGGCCATTGCATTGGATATGCTTTAGTTTGTAGCGAAGGGAGAAAACATTTTTAATCGCTCCCAAAACTTTGGGTTCTCAAGTTTTGATGAGTTCGCAAGCCGTTGGGGTGGTAATTAAGAGTTATTTGTAATTATAAAAATATTTGAGAACCCCCACTATTTTTAAATATTTTTCTGAAAGCCAGAAAATATTTAAAATAACTTTTAAACCTTTGAATCAATTTTTAAAGAATAAATAGGATTTTTAATAATTTTGGAATATTTAATAAATGATTAAATAATATTTATTAAGAAATAAATTCTTAATAAAATATTCTTAAACGAATATACAAACAAATATACGTTTTGCTAATAAATATTCAAAGAATATTTATTACTAAAATATAAAATATTTTATAAACCCAGATGTCTAAAATTGTAAATAATTGGAATATTTTTAAATCATATTCAAATAACATTCCTCGAATGATATCATATTCCATAATATTCTCGAATGAGATAATATTCAAATAATATTCCTCGAACGATATCATATTCCATAATATTCTCGAATTAGATAATATTCAAATAATATTCCTCAAATAGTACTCTGTCGCTAGAATCCCTCCGGATTTCCACGACTATCACTATATCTCAAAATACCGACTCCCAGTTAAATAAGAAATAATACTACGAATGAAAATCCTTTTTAAATGAATATTATAATTAATACTCATTGAATTAAATACCCACTTAAATAACATATATCAATATCATACTAAATATTCCTAACCGAAAATATCCAATTTATAACCACTGGAATATCATTACTCCGCATTCGAAAATAATTTATCTCCGACAATATCCCGGGTTTCCGACAGTGTTCATCAAACAAATATTAAAACACCAATAATCCTTTTTAAATGAGTAATCAAATTAATATACATTAAATTAAATAAATATTCTAGATAATATTTGTACCTCCAAAATATCCAAAGTATAACATATTTTGAGTATTTTTAATCATCATTCAAATACTACGCCCCCGGTAATCCTCCGGGTTTTCGTAAGCATACTTTATAAAATAATCCCGACTCGCGGGTTAGTTTCGAAAACATAACACATGTCCTACTACCAGAGCCTTAATACACACCGGCTTATATCTGCCACCTCACAACATATAGGCCAATTCCAAATTACGAAGGTTCATATATATATATATATATATATATATATATATATATATATATATATATATATATATATATATATATAGAATCATAAAACATCATGACCCATTAACAGTATTATAAGTCCTGGGGTTTTGATCATTTGCATAAGCAGAATTTAATATCATTAACAAAGCCAAAAATATACTTGTTTGATGAGGAAACACAGGGTGGAAAAATGTGCGATTATGGATTTAAATCTACTCCACGCATTTCATATATTTAAAAATACAGATACTCTGAACAATAGAGTATGCATAAATAGACTTGCCTCTGGTCCTCAGCAAAGAACAGAAAACTGCGAGTAAATCCTTTGCACCTCGTCTAAGCAATTCGATGGAGGTAATTTACCTTTCTTCATACGACACCTTGATCCTTCCTTTTTTATGCATGTCCCTCCAAATCGATCACACCTTAATGGTACTGTAATGGTTACGAGTACGTGTCAGTCCAACCTCGTATCTCGAGTAGACACAACTCAGAATTATCACTAAGTCACATAAAGTCAACCTATAGGTGTCCTCCCTATAGCCGATTACTCTATGACCACTTAATGCACATAACACATTTAGTAAAGAAAATGAAATGGAAAAGTCCCTCTTTTATAAAGTGGACATTCCTGGTACTAAACACAATATAACACTACAACTTAATCAACTTCACTTAACATATACAACTATAATACCATTGACATTCTACGACACAACTTAATTAATAGATAATCCTTAAAACACAATTAACCCTCAACTTAGCACATAAATCCTCGAATTAGCACATAAATAAACAATTAATCCCCAAGACACAATTAACCTCGACTTGGCACATAAATCCTCGAGACAACAAATTAACACATATATACACAAACAGTTAATATCCAAAGCATGCCTTTAGATCGTTGAAATCAAATAAGTTAAATAAATTAAAATGCAGGGGATTTTTAAAAAAATTCGGCATGAAGTATTCGTAAATAGGACTATTTCCCTGTTTTTCATTTCAACAATCCAACTGTGTAATTACCAAGGAAAATCAAGCTGCCTCAATTTGCAGCAACATAAAAGTAAACAAGTAGGAAAAGTACCCGCCCGGACATGCGGCACCTAAACACGTAAGAAAGTAAACAAGTAGGAAAGTACCCGCCCAGACATGCGGCACCTAAACACGTAAGAAAGTAAACAATTAAGAAAAGTACCCGCCCAGACATGCGGCACCTCAACATGTAAAGAAAATAAACTAACAGTTTATCCTTGCTATAGACCACATTTGAAAACTATACAACTAGTAAATGTAGTCTTATTATAAGAAAACTTTTCGAAATAACTTCTTTGTAAATTGGATTATCCCGGGGTCACAGCCCCTTAATTTCAATCAAAACCATTTCAAAGCAAACCATACAGCCTCTAGGGCCAGTGGTACGTTTCAGAAATCATCACTTAACATTTACACAAAATATAAATTTAATTGACTATATAATACTTAATTAAAACCACTTTGGCCACACATATAACTCACCACAACGTAATTGACAAGTATAGCATTCAACAAATAATATGACTCGACTACAACATTTACTCCACATAAACTATTTACAACTAATAGGGTCACATAAGCTCCAACATTATACGTCAAATAATAATTAATGACTATACTCATTTAATTTCCGACTGAACCAACACTAAATAGTCGGAAGCTTCGACATCCATAAATGTTTATAATTTGACTTACCTAATTTAAACCTATACACATGACCAATAACCATTTAATCACATATAATTCAACACCAAGTAGTTGACACTTATGACATTCCACAAATACTACGACTCCGCTTATAGTACATAAACATTATCGGAACCAATTACAACAAGTAAAGCCACATAAACTCCGCATATTATACGACAATTAATAATTACTAACTCGGACATTTAATCAGACTACAATTAAACCCAACAATTATAATTAACTATACTCTCCGAATTAATTCACAAAAACGTGACAATATTCATAATTTATAATACTAAGCTAATTACGACTATTAACATATTAAACTCACAATTTAAATCTAAAGGTCAAACAAGTCATAAATGAACCCACAAGTGGTTTCCACGCTCAAATGAGTCCAAATGGAAGCTAAATTAGTTTTCTTGTACCAATGTGTTGGAAACGGAGTGTTTGTGAGTTTTAGGGGTCAAACAAGTCATAAATGAACCCACAAGTGGTTTCCACACTCAAACAAATCCAATTAAAAGCTAAATGAGTTTTCTTGTACCAATGTGTTGGAAACGGAGTGTTTGTGAGTTTTAGGGGTCAAACAAGTCATAAATGAACCCACGAGTTGTTTCCAAGCTCAAACGAATCCAAATGGAAGCTAAATTAGTTTTCTTGTACCTAAGTGTTGGAAACGGAGTGTTTATGAGTTTTAGGGGTCAAACAAGTCATAAATGAACCCATAAGTGGTTTCCACGCTCAAACGAGTCCAAATGGAAGCTAAATTAGTTTTCTTGTACCAATGTGTTGGAAACGGAGTGTTTGTAAGTTTTAGGGGTCAAACAAGTCATAAATGAACCCACAAGTGGTTTCCACACTCAAACGAATCCAATTGAAAGCTAAATGAGTTTTCTTGTACCAATGTGTTGGAAACGGAGTGTTTGTGAGTTTTAGGGGTCAAACAAGTCATAAATGAACCCACAAGTGGTTTCCACACTCAAACGAATCCAATTGAAAGCTAAATGAGTTTTCTTGTACCAATGTGTTGGAAACGGAGTGTTTGTGAGTTTTAGGGGTCAAACAAGTCATAAATGAACCCACAAGTGGTTTCCACACTCAAACGAATCCAATTGAAAGCTAAATGAGTTTTCTTGTACAAATGTGTTGGAAACGGAGTGTTTGTGAGTTTTATGGGTCAAACAAGTCATAAATGAACCCACAAGTGGTTTCCACGCTCAAACGAGTCGAAATGGAAGCTAAATTAGTTTTCTTGCACCAATCTGTTGGAAACGGAGTGTTTGTGAGTTTTAGGGGTCAAACAAGTCATAAATGAACCCACAAGTGGTTTCCACGCTCAAACGAGTCCAAATGGAAGCTAAATTAGTTTTCTTGTACCAATGTGTTGGAAACGGAGTGTTTGTGAGTTTTAGGGGTCAAACAAGTCATAAATGAACCCACGAGTGGTTTCCAAGCTCAAACGAATCCAATTGGAAGCTAAATTAGTTTTCTTGTACCTAAGTGTTGGAAACGGAGTGTTTGTGAGTTTTAGGGGTCAAACAAGTCATAAATGAACACACGAGTGGTTTCCACGCTCAAACGAGTCCAAATGGAAGCTAAATTAGTTTTCTTGTACCAATGTGTTGGAAACGGAGTGTTTGTAAGTTTTAGGGGTCAAACAAGTCATAAATGAACCCACAAGTGGTTTCCACACTCAAACGAATCCAATTGAAAGCTAAATGAGTTTTCTTGTACCAATGTGTTGGAAACGGAGTGTTTGTGAGTTTTAGGGGTCAAACAAGTCATAAATGAACCCACAAATGGTTTCCACACTCAAACGAATCCAATTGAAAGCTAAATGAGTTTTCTTGTACCAATGTGTTGGAAACGGAGTGTTTGTGAGTTTTAGGCGTCAAACAAGTCATAAATGAACCCACGAGTGGTTTCCACGCTCAAACGAGTCAAAATGGAAGCTAAATTAGTTTTCTTGTACCAATGTGTTGGAAACGGAGTGTTTGTAAGTTTTAGGGGTCAAACAAGTCATAAATGAACCCACAAGTGGTTTCCACACTCAAGCGAATCCAATTGAAAGCTAAATGAGTTTTCTTGTACCAATGTGTTGGAAACGGAGTGTTTGTGAGTTTTAGGGGTCAAACAAGTCATAAATGAACCCACAAGTGGTTTCCACACTCAAACGAATCCAATTGAAAGCTAAATGAGTTTTCTTGTACCAATGTGTTGGAAACGGAGTGTTTGTGAGTTTTAGGGGTCAAACAAGTCATAAATGAACCCACAAGTGGTTTCCACACTCAAACGAATCCAATTGAAAGCTAAATGAGTTTTCTTGTACAAATGTGTTGGAAACGGAGTGTTTGTGAGTTTTATGGGTCAAACAAGTCATAAATGAACCCACAAGTGGTTTCCACGCTCAAATGAGTCCAAATGGAAGCTAAATTAGTTTTCTTGTACCAATGTGTTGGAAACGGAGTGTTTGTGAGTTTTAGGGGTCAAACAAGTCATAAATGAACCCACAAGTGGTTTCCACACTCAAACAAATCCAATTAAATGAGTTTTCTTGTACCAATGTGTTGGAAACGGAGTGTTTGTGAGTTTTAGGGGTCAAACAAGTCATAAATGAACCCACGAGTTGTTTCCAAGCTCAAACGAATCCAAATGGAAGCTAAATTAGTTTTCTTGTACCTAAGTGTTGGAAACGGAGTGTTTGTGAGTTTTAGGGGTCAAACAAGTCATAAATGAACCCACAAGTGGTTTCCACGCTCAAACGAGTCCAAATGGAAGCTAAATTAGTTTTCTTGTACCAATGTGTTGGAAACGGAGTGTTTGTAAGTTTTAGGGGTCAAACAAGTCATAAATGAACCCACAAGTGGTTTCCACACTCAAACGAATCCAATTGAAAGCTAAATGAGTTTTCTTGTACCAATGTGTTGGAAACGGAGTGTTTGTGAGTTTTAGGGGTCAAACAAGTCATAAATGAACCCACAAGTGGTTTCCACACTCAAACGAATCCAATTGAAAGCTAAATGAGTTTTCTTGTACCAATGTGTTGGAAACGGAGTGTTTGTGAGTTTTAGGGGTCAAACAAGTCATAAATGAACCCACAAGTGGTTTCCACACTCAAACGAATCCAATTGAAAGCTAAATGAGTTTTCTTGTACAAATGTGTTGGAAACGGAGTGTTTGTGAGTTTTATGGGTCAAACAAGTCATAAATGAACCCACAAGTGGTTTCCACGCTCAAACGAGTCCAAATGGAAGCTAAATTAGTTTTCTTGTACCAATGTGTTGGAAACGGAGTGTTTGTGAGTTTTAGGGGTCAAACAAGTCATAAATGAACCCACAAGTGGTTTCCACGCTCAAACGAGTCCAAATGGAAGCTAAATTAATTTTCTTGTACCAATGTGTTGGAAACGGAGTGTTTGTAAGTTTTAGGGGTCAAACAAGTCATAAATGAACCCACAAGTGGTTTCCACACTCAAACTAATCCAATTAAAAGCTAAATGAGTTTTCATGTACCAATGTGTTGGAAACGGAGTGTTTGTGAGTTTTAGGGGTCAAACAAGTCATAAATGAACCCACGAGTGGTTTCCAAGCTCAAACGAATCCAAATGGAAGCTAAATTAGTTTTCTTGTACCTAAGTGTTGGAAACGGAGTGTTTGTGAGTTTTAGGGGTCAAACAAGTCGTAAATGAACCCACAAGTGGTTTCCACGCTCAAACGAGTCCAAATGGAAGCTAAATTAGTTTTCTTGTACCAATGTGTTGGAAACGGAGTGTTTGTAAGTTTTAGGGGTCAAACAAGTCATAAATGAACCCACAAGTGGTTTCCACCCTCAAACGAATCCAATTGAAAGCTAAATGAGTTTTCTTGTACCAATGTGTTGGAAACGGAGTGTTTGTGAGTTTTAGGGGTCAAACAAGTCATAAATGAACCCACAAGTGGTTTCCACACTCAAACGAATCCAATTGAAAGCTAAATGAGTTTTTCTTGTACCAATGTGTTGGAAACGGAGTGTTTGTGAGTTTTAGGGGTCAAACAAGTCATAAATGAACCCACAAGTGGTTTCCACACTCAAAAGAATCCAATTGAAAGCTAAATGAGTTTTCTTGTACCAATGTGTTGGAAACGGAGTGTTTGTGAGTTTTAGGGGTCAAACAAGTCATAAATGAACCCACGAGGGGTTTCCATACTCAAACGAATCCAATTGAAAGCTAAATGAGTTTTCTTGTACCAATGTGTTGGAAACGGAGTGTTTGTGAGTTTTAGGGGTCAAACAAGTCATAAATGAACCAACAAGTGGTTTCCACGCTCAAACGAGTCCAAATGGAAGCTAAATTAGTTTTCTTGTACCAATGTGTTTGAAACGGAGTTTTTGTAAGTTTTAGGGGTCAAACAAGTCATAAATGAACCTACAAGTGGTTTCCACCCTCAAATGATTCCAATTGAAAGCTAAATGAGTTTTCTTGCACCAATATGTTGGAAACGGAGTGTTTGTGAGTTTTAGGGGTCAATCAAGTCATAAATGAACCCACAAGTGGTTTTCACACTCAAACGAATCCAATTGAAACCTAAATGAGTTTTCTTGTACCAATGTGTTGGAAACGGAGTGTTTGTGAGTTTTAAGGTTCAAACAAGTCATAAATGAACCCACAAGTGGTTTCCACTCTCAAACGAATCCAGTTGAAAGCTAAATGAGTTTTCTTGTACCAATGTGTTTGAAACGGAGTGTTTGTGAGTTTTAGGGGTCAAACAAGTCATAAATGAACCCACGAGTGGTTTCCACGCTCAAACGAATCCAAATGGAAGCTAAATTAGTTTTCTTGTACCTAAGTGTTGGAAACGGAGTGTTTGTAAGTTTTAGGGGTCAAACAAGTCATAAATGAACCCTCAAGTGGTTTCCACGCTCAAACGAGTCCAAATGGAAGCTAAATGAGTTTTCTTGTACCAATGTGTTGGAAACGGAGTGTTTGTGAGTTTTAGGGGTCAAACAAGTCATAAATGAACCTACAAGTGGTTTCCACGCTCAAACGAGTCCAAATGGAAGCTAAATTAATTTTCTTGTACCAATGTGTTGGAAACGGAGTGTTTGTAAGTTTTAGGGGTCAAACAAGTCATAAATGAACCCACAAGTGGTTTCCACACTCAAACGAATCCAATTGAAAGCTAAAAGAGTTTTCTTGTACAAATGTGTTGGAAACGGAGTGTTTGTGAGTTTTATGGGTCAAACAAGTCATAAATGAACCCACATGTGGTTTCCACGCTCAAATGAGTCCAAATGGAAGTTAAATTAGTTTTCTTGTACCAATGTGTTGGAAACGGAATGTTTGTGAGTTTTAGGGGTCAAACAAGTCATAAATGAACCCACAAGTGGTTTCCACACTCAAACTAATCCAATTAAAAGCTAAATGAGTTTTCATGTACCAATGTGTTGGAAACGGAGTGTTTGTGAGTTTTAGGGGTCAAACAAGTCATAAATGAACCCACGAGTGGTTTCCAAGCTCAAACGAATCCAAATGGAAGCTAAATTAGTTTTCTTGTACCTAAGTGTTGGAAACGGAGTGTTTGTGAGTTTTAGGGGTCAAACAAGTCGTAAATGAACCCACAAGTGGTTTCCACGCTCAAACGAGTCCAAATGGAAGCTAAATTAGTTTTCTTGTACCAATGTGTTGGAAACGGAGTGTTTGTAAGTTTTAGGGGTCAAACAAGTCATAAATGAACCCACAAGTGGTTTCCACCCTCAAACGAATCCAATTGAAAGCTAAATGAGTTTTCTTGTACCAATGTGTTGGAAACGGAGTGTTTGTGGGTTTTAGGGGTCAAACAAGTCATAAATGAACCCACAAGTGGTTTCCACACTCAAACGAATCCAATTGAAAGCTAAATTAGTTTTCTTGTACCAATGTGTTGGAAACGGAGTGTTTGTGAGTTTTAGGGGTCAAACAAGTCATAAATGAACCCACAAGTGGTTTCCACACTCAAACGAATCCAATTGAAAGCTAAATGAGTTTTCTTGTACCAATGTGTTGGAAACGGAGTGTTTGTGAGTTTTAGGGGTCAAACAAGTCATAAATGAACCCACGAGGGGTTTCCACACTCAAACGAATCCAATTGAAAGCTAAATGAGTTTTCTTGTACCAATGTGTTGGAAACGGAGTGTTTGTGAGTTTTAGGGGTCAAACAAGTCATAAATGAACCAACAAGTGGTTTCCACGCTCAAACGAGTCCAAATGGAAGCTAAATTAGTTTTCTTGTACCAATGTGTTGGAAACGGAGTTTTTGTAAGTTTTAGGGGTCAAACAAGTCATAAATGAACCTACAAGTGGTTTCCACCCTCAAATGAATCCAATTGAAAGCTAAATGAGTTTTCTTGCACCAATATGTTGGAAACGGAGTGTTTGTGAGTTTTAGGGGTCAATCAAGTCATAAATGAACCCACAAGTGGTTTTCACACTCAAACGAATCCAATTGAAACCTAAATGAGTTTTCTTGTACCAATGTGTTGGAAACGGAGTGTTTGTGAGTTTTAAGGGTCAAACAAGTCATAAATGAACCCACAAGTGGTTTCCACTCTCAAACGAATCCAGTTGAAAGCTAAATGAGTTTTCTTGTACCAATGTGTTTGAAACGGAGTGTTTGTGAGTTTTAGGGGTCAAACAAGTCATAAATGAACCCACGAGTGGTTTCCACGCTCAAACGAATCCAAATGGAAGCTAAATTAGTTTTCTTGTACCTAAGTGTTGGAAACGGAGTGTTTGTAAGTTTTAGGGGTCAAACAAGTCATAAATGAACCCTCAAGTGGTTTCCACGCTCAAACG
Source organism: Saposhnikovia divaricata (assembly GCA_036435485.1). NCBI lineage: Eukaryota > Viridiplantae > Streptophyta > Magnoliopsida > Apiales > Apiaceae > Saposhnikovia > Saposhnikovia divaricata. The sequence continues at coordinate 108,492,534 of CM071599.1, read as the reverse complement.
AGTCCAAATGGAAGCTAAATGAGTTTTCTTGTACCAATGTGTTGGAAACGGAGTGTTTGTGAGTTTTAGGGGTCAAACAAGTCATAAATGAACCTACAAGTGGTTTCCACGCTCAAACGAGTCCAAATGGAAGCTAAATTAGTTTTCTTGTACCAATGTGTTGGAAACGGAGTGTTTGTAAGTTTTAGAGGTCAAACAAGTCATAAATAAACCCACAAGTGGTTTCCACACTCAAACGAATCCAATTGAAAGCTAAATGAGTTTTCTTGTACCAATGTGTTGGAAACGGAGTGTTTGTAAGTTTTAGGGGTCAAACAAGTCATAAATGAACCCACAAGTGGTTTCCACGCTCAAACGAGTCCAAATGGAAGCTAAATTAGTTTTCTTGTACCAATGTATTGGAAACTGAGTGTTTGTGAGTTTTAGGGGTCAAACAAGTCATAAATGAACCCACAAGTGGTTTCCACACTCAAACAAATCCAATTAAAAGCTAAATGAGTTTTCTTGTACCAATGTGTTGGAAACGGAGTGTTTGTGAGTTTTAGGGGTCAAACAAGTCATAAATGAACCCACGAGTGGTTTCCAAGCTCAAACGAATCCAAATGGAAGCTAAATTAGTTTTCTTGTACCTAAGTGTTGGAAACGGAGTGTTTGTGAGTTTTAGGGGTCAAACAAGTCATAAATAAACCCACAAGTGGTTTCCATGGTCAAACGAGTCCAAATGGAAGCTAAATTAGTTTTCTTGTACCAATGTGTTGGAAACGGAGTGTTTGTGAGTTTTAGGGGTCAAACAAGTCATAAATGAACCCACAAATGGTTTCCACACTCAAACGAATCCAATTGAAAGCTAAATGAGTTTTCTTGTACCAATGTGTTGGAAACGGAGTGTTTGTGAGTTTTAGGGGTCAAACAAGTCATAAATGAACCCACGAGTGGTTTCCACGCTCAAACGAGTCCAAATGGAAGCTAAATTAGTTTTCTTGTACCAATGTGTTGGAAACGGAGTGTTTGTAAGTTTTAGGGGTCAAACAAGTCATAAATGAACCCACAAGTGGTTTCCACACTCAAACGAATCCAATTGAAAGCTAAATGAGTTTTCTTGTACCAATGTGTTGGAAACGGAGTGTTTGTGAGTTTTAGGGGTCAAACAAGTCATAAATGAACCCACAAGTGGTTTCCACACTCAAACGAATCCAATTGAAAGCTAAATGAGTTTTCTTGTACCAATGTGTTGGAAACGGAGTGTTTGTGAGTTTTAGGGGTCAAACAAGTCATAAATGAACCCACAAGTGGTTTCCACGCTCAAACGAGTCCAAATGGAAGCTAAATTAGTTTTCTTGTACCAATGTGTTGGAAACGGAGTGTTTGTGAGTTTTAGGGGTCAAACAAGTCATAAATGAACCCACAAGTGGTTTCCACACTCAAACGAATCCAATTGAAAGCTAAATGAGTTTTCTTGTACCAATGTGTTGGAAACGGAGTGTTTGTGAGTTTTAGGGGTCAAACAAGTCATAAATGAACCCACAAGTTGTTTCCACACTCAAACGAATCCAATTGAAAGCTAAATGAGTTTTCTTGTACAAATGTGTTGGAAACGGAGTGTTTGTGAGTTTTATGGGTCAAACAAGTCATAAATGAACCCACAAGTGGTTTCCACGCTCAAACGAGTCCAAATGGAAGCTAAATTAGTTTTCTTGTACCAATGTGTTGGAAACGGAGTGTTTGTGAGTTTTAGGGGTCAAACAAGTCATAAATGAACCCACAAGTGGTTTCCACGCTCAAACGAGTCCAAATGGAAGCTAAATTAATTTTCTTGTACCAATGTGTTGGAAACGGAGTGTTTGTAAGTTTTAGGGGTCAAACAAGTCATAAATGAACCCACAAGTGGTTTCCACACTCAAACTAATCCAATTAAAAGCTAAATGAGTTTTCATGTACCAATGTGTTGGAAACGGAGTGTTTGTGAGTTTTAGGGGTCAAACAAGTCATAAATGAACCCACGAGTGGTTTCCAAGCTCAAACGAATCCAAATGGAAGCTAAATTAGTTTTCTTGTACCTAAGTGTTGGAAACGAAGTGTTTGTGAGTTTTAGGGGTCAAACAAGTCGTAAATGAACCCACAAGTGGTTTCCACGCTCAAACGAGTCCAAATGGAAGCTAAATTAGTTTTCTTGTACCAATGTGTTGGAAACGGAGTGTTTGTAAGTTTTAGGGGTCAAACAAGTCATAAATGAACCCACAAGTGGTTTCCACCCTCAAACGAATCCAATTGAAAGCTAAATGAGTTTTCTTGTACCAATGTGTTGGAAACGGAGTGTTTGTGAGTTTTAGGGGTCAAACAAGTCATAAATGAACCCACAAGTGGTTTCCACACTCAAACGAATCCAATTGAAAGCTAAATGAGTTTTTCTTGTACCAATGTGTTGGAAACGGAGTGTTTGTGAGTTTTAGGGGTCAAACAAGTCATAAATGAACCCACAAGTGGTTTCCACACTCAAACGAATCCAATTGAAAGCTAAATGAGTTTTCTTGTACCAATGTGTTGGAAACGGAGTGTTTGTGAGTTTTAGGGGTCAAACAAGTCATAAATGAACCCACGAGGGGTTTCCATACTCAAACGAATCCAATTGAAAGCTAAATGAGTTTTCTTGTACCAATGTGTTGGAAACGGAGTGTTTGTGAGTTTTAGGGGTCAAACAAGTCATAAATGAACCAACAAGTGGTTTCCACGCTCAAACGAGTCCAAATGGAAGCTAAATTAGTTTTCTTGTACCAATGTGTTGGAAACGGAGTTTTTGTAAGTTTTAGGGGTCAAACAAGTCATAAATGAACCTACAAGTGGTTTCCACCCTCAAATGAATCCAATTGAAAGCTAAATGAGTTTTCTTGCACCAATATGTTGGAAACGGAGTGTTTGTGAGTTTTAGGGGTCAATCAAGTCATAAATGAACCCACAAGTGGTTTTCACACTCAAACGAATCCAATTGAAACCTAAATGAGTTTTCTTGTACCAATGTGTTGGAAACGGAGTGTTTGTGAGTTTTAAGGGTCAAACAAGTCATAAATGAACCCACAAGTGGTTTCCACTCTCAAACGAATCCAGTTGAAAGCTAAATGAGTTTTCTTGTACCAATGTGTTTGAAACGGAGTGTTTGTGAGTTTTAGGGGTCAAACAAGTCATAAATGAACCCACGAGTGGTTTCCACGCTCAAACGAATCCAAATGGAAGCTAAATTAGTTTTCTTGTACCTAAGTGTTGGAAACGGAGTGTTTGTAAGTTTTAGGGGTCAAACAAGTCATAAATGAACCCTCAAGTGGTTTCCACGCTCAAACGAGTCCAAATGGAAGCTAAATGAGTTTTCTTGTACCAATGTGTTGGAAACGGAGTGTTTTTGAGTTTTAGGGGTCAAACAAGTCATAAATGAACCTACAAGTGGTTTCCACGCTCAAACGAGTCCAAATGGAAGCTAAATTAATTTTCTTGTACCAATGTGTTGGAAACGGAGTGTTTGTAAGTTTTAGGGGTCAAACAAGTCATAAATGAACCCACAAGTGGTTTCCACACTCAAACGAATCCAATTGAAAGCTAAAAGAGTTTTCTTGTACAAATGTGTTGGAAACGGAGTGTTTGTGAGTTTTATGGGTCAAACAAGTCATAAATGAACCCACATGTGGTTTCCACGCTCAAATGAGTCCAAATGGAACTCTCTAGAAATTTCCTCTCCCTTCTCTCTAGGTTAGAACCCTAATTATCTCAGCCGCCTCTAACCTAAACCTTTTCTCCATCTCTTCTCATATTAATCCAACACGAATTCACCTTTCTCCTTTAATCTAAACCTAAATACTATATTTCTAACTTTTAGTTTCTATTTTTTATCTGCTTTTGTTTCTTTATCTATGGTAAGCCAAGGCTCCTTTTGTGATTCGGATGGTGTCCCTGGGTATATGCAAGATACCGTTGGAGAAGATGGCCTAGAAGAAGTCAAATCTAGGCGTGAGGTAGAGGATTACCCTATCTTGATGGGGTTTCCCAGCAGTTCAGGTGGTATTCCTTATGAGAAGTTAACAGATAGCTGCTCAGATAATGAGGAACTCACTCGAGAGGATGACAGGGCAAAGATGGAAAGGGAGACTGTTCATAGGGTCTCGAAAATGGCTTTTGCAGAGAATAAAGCTGAAAGAGAACAGCTTTTTGCTCTTAGAATCCAAATGATGGAGCTACAACGTTTCTTGGAGACACGGGGCTCGTCGATGGCGGAGTTTGAAAAGTATAGAATTGAAAAAATGGATACATTCAACGCGGGATGTCCGGATTCTATGCAGTTTGTTACAGGTAGAGATGAGTTTGGACTTCCTATCTTAAAGAAAGCCAGTCATGGTAACGGTGAGGGTGCATCGGGGATGAAAGATTCGCAGGGGAAAGAGAAGAATGTTGCAGACAAGGTGTTTGATAATAAGCCAGAGCCAAGTGGATTTGAAAAAATTCCTAACTCAGTAGCTGGGAAGCTAGGTGATAAAACAGGGGGTGTTTCTGTTGTGTTTGGTCCTGCTAGCAAGGTGTTAGATGATGTATCACAACCAGGCTCTGTAAATGTTAATGTTGGTGTTTCTGGTTCTAAAGATTCGCTTGGGAACGAGAAAATTGATACGGGAGGTATACCTGTTTCAGGTGTTGGTGTGCAACCTAATTCCTGGTCTCAAGTTGTTAGAAATGCTCCTTATAAAAGAAACTCTGTGAAATTTGAGTATATTCCCCTTCCGGATGGTGTTAAAATAGTGTCTCCACCTGTTGAGGTCCTAAAAAAAGGTAATGATAAATTCAAGAACAGCATAGTGGGTATTTTTTCGAAAACCACCTTACCTTATGGTCGTGTATCAGCTTTTGCTCATAGAGTATGGAAACAAGGTCTTACCTCTGTATCTCAAAAAGATAATCATACTTTTATCTTCAAATTTTCTTGTGAGGTTACTATGAATAATGCTCTTTCGCAAGGAACTTGGTACATTGACAAAGTACCAATGCTAGTTCACAAGTGGGGTGTGAATGTTCGTGCTGAGCAAGTAAAAAGTATTCCCTTGTGGGTCAAACTTGAACAGATTCCGGATTGTTATTGGACTGTAGAAGGCCTGAGTAATCTTGCGAGTGTTATAGGTCCACCTCTATATGCGGATGACATGACTTCTAAACTGGATATTCTTCCGTTTGCCAAGATATGTGTGGAGTATAATATTGGTACTGATTTACCTACTAAAATACAAGCTATGGAGCTAGATCCAGTTACTGAAGAGCAACGTCTTGTCGAGATCAAAGTCAGTTATCCAGCCAAGCCTCGTATTTGCAGCTCCTGTCATGCTCTTGGTCACATTGTAGGGGCCTGTCCAATTACTACTAGACACTGGGTCAAAAAGGTTCCGCCACAAGGCCTTTCTAGTGACAACGTAACTGTGCCTGATAAGGATCATATTGATGTTACTACTGAGATACCTGCTAAGGTTCACAAAGATGTAGTGCCACCTCCCTGCCACCCTGAATCAAAGGTTGTTAGCACTGCTATGGATGAGTTTAATACTCCCGCTCCTGCACATGATACTATAAATGAGGAAGACCAAAACGAATGGCAAACGGTTCATAAAAAGAGGTCCTTTAGTCCCTCCTCTGCTGTGAGTTACTCAGATGGCTCTCCCACCCCTCTAAACACTTTCAAGAACCTGGCCAAGGTGGATGAGATAGATGCTAAACGGGTGAATTTTGCAAATCTATCTAAATCTCAAATGAAAAAGCAGAAAAAAGCTGCAAAGTCTTCGGGGAATAATCCCCACCAATCTTCTTAATTACTCCATGTCAGTGGATTTTTGTGCTTACAATATTAGGGGTTTAAATAATAAGACGAATTTCGTCAAAGACTTCATTAGTCTTAATAAATTATCTCTTATTGCTCTGATTGAAACTCATGTGAAATCAAGCAATGCTAATTCTGTTTCTAGATACATTTGTTCTCGTTTTACTTGGTATTTTAACTATGATTACCATCCAAATGGTCGTATTTGGGTAGGTTTTGATCCTTCAGTTTGGAATTTGACTGTTCTTCACAGTTCTGCGCAGCAAACTACTTGTCTAGTGACCAACTGCTCAACCAAGGAGGACTTCATAGTCTCTTTTGTTTATGGTTTTAACACAGCGGTGGAACGGAGAGCTTTATGGGGTGATCTACAGAGAATCAAGAGTCTCTTTGTGGCCTCTACTTCTCCCTGGTGCCTTACAGGCGATTTTAATGTTTGCAATGGGCCTCACGAAACAAGTAATGGATCAAACTGGACTTCCAGCATGACAGAATTCTATGAGTTTCTAAACGAAATTGAAGTCACAGATTTACGAAGTTCTGGCTCCTTGTTTACGTGGTGGGATAGCAATATCACAGCTCCAACGTTCAAGAAATTAGACAGGTGCTTGGTCAATGGCCCTTGGCTAGGTAAATATGATCTCTCGCATGCTAAAGTGCTTTCTAGAGGCATTTCTGACCATTGCCCGATCGCTACTAGCCTGGGCATTGAACGTGAGAAAATCTTTAAACCGTTTCATTTCTCTAATCACTTGATTAATGTCCCAAATTTTCTAGAAGAGGTAAAAACTGCTTGGCAGGAGGAGGTTATTGGAAACCCCTGGTTTGTTCTTACGTCAAAGCTCAAACGTGTAAAGTTAGCAATGAGAAAGCTTAATCACTCAACTGGAAATGTGCACACCCTAGTCAATGATGCTCGTGCTGCTCTTCAATCTTTTCAAGACTCTCTCCCTGACTTGCCTAACTCAGATCAGCTGAGAACTGAAGATGACCTTGCTCAAGCTTTCAAAAAGGCTCTGCTTATGGAGGAATCTTTTCTTAAACAGAAATCCAGAATTACTTGGCTAAAATGTGGTTTCCACGCTCAAACGAGTCCAAATGGAAGCTAAATTAGTTTTCTTGTACCAATGTGTTGGAAACGGAGTGTTTGTAAGTTTTTGGGGTCAAACAAGTCATAAATGAACCCACAAGTGGTTTCCACCCTCAAACGAATTCAATTGAAAGCTAAATGAGTTTTCTTGCACCAATGTGTTGGAAACGGAGTGTTTGTGAGTTTTAGGGGTCAATCAAGTCATAAATGAACCCACAAGTGGTTTTCACACTCAAACGAATCCAATTGAAAGCTAAATGAGTTTTCTTGTACCAATGTGTTGGAAACGGAGTGTTTGTGAGTTTTAGGGGTCAAACAAGTCATAAATGAACCCACAAGTGGTTTCCACTCTCAAACGAATCCAGTTGAAAGCTAAATGAGTTTTCTTGTACCAATGTGTTTGAAACGGAGTGTTTGTGAGTTTTAGGGGTCAAACAAGTCATAAATGAACCCACGAGTGGTTTCCACGCTCAAACGAATCCAAATGGAAGCTAAATTAGTTTTCTTGTACCTAAGTGTTGGAAACGGAGTGTTTGTAAGTTTTAGGGGTCAAACAAGTCATAAATGAACCCTCAAGTGGTTTCCACGCTCAAACGAGTCCAAATGGAAGCTAAATGAGTTTTCTTGTACCAATGTGTTGGAAACGGAGTGTTTGTGAGTTTTAGGGGTCAAACAAGTCATAAATGAACCCACAAGTGGTTTCCACGCTCAAACGAGTCCAAATGGAAGCTAAATGAGTTTTCTTGTACCAATGTGTTGGAAACGGAGTGTTTGTGAGTTTTAGGGGTCAAACAAGTCATAAATGAACCCACAAGTGGTTTCCACACTCAAACAAATCCAATTAAAAGCTAAATGAGTTTTCATGTACCAATGTGTTGGAAACAGAGTGTTTGTGAGTTTTATGGGTCAAACAAGTCATAAATGAACCCACGAGTGGTTTCAAAGCTCAAACGAATCCAAATGGAAGCTAAATTAGTTTTCTTGTACCTAAGTGTTGGAAACGGAGTGTTTGTGAGTTTTAGGGGTCAAACAAGTCATAAATGAACCCACAAGTGGTTTCCACACTCAAACGAATCCAATTGAAAGCTAAATGAGTTTTTCTTGTACCAATGTGTTGGAAACGGAGTGTTTGTGAGTTTTAGGGGTCAAACAAGTCATAAATGAACCCACAAGTGGTTTCCACACCCAAACGAATCCAATTGAAAGCTAAATGAGTTTTCTTGTACAAATGTGTTGGAAACGGAGTGTTTGTGAGTTTTATGGGTCAAACAAGTCATAAATGAACCCACAAGTGGTTTCCACGCTCAAACGAGTAATGTGTTGGAAACGGAGTGTTTGTGAGTTTTAGGGGTCAAACAAGTCATAAATGAACTCACAAGTGGTTTCCACACTCAAACGAGTCCAAATGGAAGCTAAATTAGTTTTCTTGTACCAATGTGTTGGAAACGGAGTGTTTGTAAGTTTTAGGGGTCAAACAAGTCGTAAATGACCCCACGAGTGGTTTCCACACTCAAACGAATCCAATTGAAAGCTAAATGAGTTTTCTTGTACCAATGTGTTGGAAACGGCGTGTTTGTGAGTTTTAGGGGTCAAACAAGTCATAAATGAACCCACAAGTGGTGTCCACTCTCAAACGAATCTAGTTGAAAGCTAAATGAGTTTTCTTGTACCAATGTGTTTGAAACGGAGTGTTTGTGAGTTTTAGGGGTCAAACAAGTCATAAATGAACCCACGAGTGGTTTCCACGCTCAAACGAATCCAAATGGAAGCTAAATTAGTTTTCTTGTACCTAAGTGTTGGAAACGGAGTGTTTGTAAGTTTTAGGGGTCAAACAAGTCATAAATGAACCCTCAAGTGGTTTCCACACTCAAACGAATCCAATTGAAAGCTAAATGAGTTTTCTTGTACCAATGTGTTGGAAACGGAGTGTTTGTGAGTTTTAGGGGTCAAACAAGTCATAAATGAACCCACAAGTGGTTTCCACACTCAAACGAATCCAATTGAAAGCTAAATGAGTTTTCTTGTACCAATGTGTTGGAAACGGAGTGTTTGTGAGTTTTAGGGGTCAAACAAGTCATAAATGAACCCACAAGTGGTTTCCACACTCAAACGAATCCAATTGAAAGCTAAATGAGTTTTCTTGTACAAATGTGTTGGAAACGGAGTGTTTGTGAGTTTTATGGGTCAAACAAGTCATAAATGAACCCACAAGTGGTTTCCACGCTCAAACGAGTCCAAATGGAAGCTAAATTAGTTTTCTTGTACCAATGTGTTGGAAACGGAGTGTTTGTGAGTTTTAGGGGTCAAACAAGTCATAAATGAACCCACAAGTGGTTTCCACACTCAAACGAGTCCAAATGGAAGCTAAATTAGTTTTCTTGTACCAATGTGTTGGAAACGGAGTGTTTGTAAGTTTTAGGGGTCAAACAATTCGTAAATGAACCCACGAGTGGTTTCCACACTCAAACGAATCCAATTGAAAGCTAAATGAGTTTTCTTGTACCAATGTGTTGGAAACGGAGTGTTTGTGAGTTTTAGGGGTCAAACAAGTCATAAATGAACCAACAAGTGGTTTCCACGCTCAAACGAGTCCAAATGGAAGCTAAATTAGTTTTCTTGTACCAATGTGTTGGAAACGGAGTGTTTGTAAGTTTTTGGGGTCAAACAAGTCATAAATGAACCCACAAGTGGTTTCCACCCTCAAACGAATTCAATTGAAAGCTAAATGAGTTTTCTTGCACCAATGTGTTGGAAACGGAGTGTTTGTGAGTTTTAGGGGTCAATCAAGTCATAAATGAACCCACAAGTGGTTTTCACACTCAAACGAATCCAATTGAAAGCTAAATGAGTTTTCTTGTACCAATGTGTTGGAAACGGAGTGTTTGTGAGTTTTAGGGGTCAAACAAGTCATAAATGAACCCACAAGTGGTTTCCACTCTCAAACGAATCCAGTTGAAAGCTAAATGAGTTTTCTTGTACCAATGTGTTTGAAACGGAGTGTTTGTGAGTTTTAGGGGTCAAACAAGTCATAAATGAACCCACGAGTGGTTTCCACGCTCAAACGAATCCAAATGGAAGCTAAATTAGTTTTCTTGTACCTAAGTGTTGGAAACGGAGTGTTTGTAAGTTTTAGGGGTCAAACAAGTCATAAATGAACCCTCAAGTGGTTTCCACGCTCAAACGAGTCCAAATGGAAGCTAAATGAGTTTTCTTGTACCAATGTGTTGGAAACGGAGTGTTTGTGAGTTTTAGGGGTCAAACAAGTCATAAATGAACCCACAAGTGGTTTCCACGCTCAAACGAGTCCAAATGGAAGCTAAATTAGTTTTCTTGTACCAATGTGTTGGAAACGGAGTGTTTGTAAGTTTTAGGGGTCAAACAAGTCATAAATAAACCCACAAGTGGTTTCCACACTCAAACGAATCCAATTGAAAGCTAAATGAGTTTTCTTGTACCAATGTGTTGGAAACGGAGTGTTTGTAAGTTTTAGGGGTCAAACAAGTCATAAATGAACCCACAAGTGGTTTCCACGCTCAAACGAGTCCAAATGGAAGCTAAATTAGTTTTCTTGTACCAATGTGTTGGAAACGGAGTGTTTGTGAGTTTTAGGGGTCAAACAAGTCATAAATGAACCCACAAGTGGTTTCCACACTCAAACGAATCCAATTGAAAGCTAAATGAGTTTTCTTGTACCAATGTGTTGGAAACGGAGTGTTTGTGAGTTTTAGGGGTCAAACAAGTCATAAATGAACCCACAAGTGGTTTCCACACTCAAACGAATCCAATTGAAAGCTAAATGAGTTTTCTTGTACAAATGTGTTGGAAACGGAGTGTTTGTGAGTTTTATGGGTCAAACAAGTCATAAATGAACCCACAAGTGGTTTCCACGCTCAAACGAGTCCAAATGGAAGCTAAATTAGTTTTCTTGTACCAATGTGTTGGAAACGGAGTGTTTGTGAGTTTTAGGGGTCAAACAAGTCATAAATGAACCCACAAGTGGTTTCCACGCTCAAACGAGTCCAAATGGAAGCTAAATTAGTTTTCTTGTACCAATGTGTTGGAAACGGAGTGTTTGTGAGTTTTAGGGGTCAAACAAGTCATAAATGAACCCACAAGTGGTTTCCACACTCAAACGAATCCAATTGAAAGCTAAATGAGTTTTCTTGTACCAATGTGTTGGAAACGGAGTGTTTGTAAGTTTTAGGGGTCAAACAAGTCATAAATGAACCCACAAGTGGTTTCCACGCTCAAACGAGTCCAAATGGAAGCTAAATTAGTTTTCTTGTACCAATGTGTTGGAAACGGAGTGTTTGTGAGTTTTAGGGGTCAAACAAGTCATAAATGAACCCACAAGTGGTTTCCACACTCAAACGAATCCAATTGAAAGCTAAATGAGTTTTCTTGTACCAATGTGTTGGAAACGGAGTGTTTGTGAGTTTGAGGGGTCAAACAAGTCATAAATGAACCCACAAGTGGTTTCCACACTCAAACGAATCCAATTGAAAGCTAAATGAGTTTTCTTGTACAAATGTGTTGGAAACGGAGTGTTTGTGAGTTTTATGGGTCAAACAAGTCATAAATGAACCCACAAGTGGTTTCCACGCTCAAACGAGTCCAAATGGAAGCTAAATTAGTTTTCTTGTACCAATGTGTTGGAAACGGAGTGTTTGTGAGTTTTAGGGGTCAAACAAGTCATAAATGAACCCACAAGTGGTTTCCACGCTCAAACGAGTCCAAATGGAAGCTAAATTAGTTTTCTTGTACCAATGTGTTGGAAACGGAGTGTTTGTGAGTTTTAGGGGTCAAACAAGTCATAAATGAACCCACAAGTGGTTTCCACACTCAAACGAATCCAATTGAAAGCTAAATGAGTTTTCTTGTACCAATGTGTTGGAAACGGAGTGTTTGTAAGTTTTAGGGGTCAAACAAGTCATAAATGAACCCACAAGTGGTTTACACACTCAAACGAATCCAATTGAAAGCTAAAAGAGTTTTCTTGTACAAATGTGTTGGAAACGGAGTGTTTGTGAGTTTTATGGGTCAAACAAGTCATAAATGAACCCACAAGTGGTTTCCACGCTCAAATGAGTCCAAATGGAAGTTAAATTAGTTTTCTTGTACCAATGTGTTGGAAACGGAGTGTTTGTGAGTTTTAGGGGTCAAACAAGTCATAAATGAACCCACAAGTGGTTTCCACACTCAAACAAATCCAATTAAAAGCTAAATGAGTTTTCATGTACCAATGTGTTGGAAACGGAGTGTTTGTGAGTTTTATGGGTTAAACAAGTCATAAATGAACCCACGAGTGGTTTCCAAGCTCAAACGAATCCAAATGGAAGCTAAATTAGTTTTCTTGTACCTAAGTGTTGGAAACGGAGTGTTTGTGAGTTTTATGGGTCAAACAAGTCATAAATGAACCCACAAGTGGTTTCCACGCTAAAACGAGTCCAAATGGAATCTAAATTAGTTTTCTTGTACCAATGTGTTGGAAACGGAGTGTTTGTAAGTTTTAGGGGTTAAACAAGTCATAAATGAACCCACAAGTGGTTTCCACGCTCAAACGAGTCCAAATGGAAGCTAAATGAGTTTTCTTGTACCAATGTGTTGGAAACGGAGTGTTTGTGAGTTTTAGGGGTCAAACAAGTCATAAATGAACCCACAAGTGGTTTCCACGCTCAAACGAGTCCAAATGGAAGCTAAATTAGTTTTCTTGTACCAATGTGTTGGAAACGGAGTGTTTGTAAGTTTTAGGTGTCAAACAAGTCATAAATAAACCCACAAGTGGTTTCCACACTCAAACGAATCCAATTGAAAGCTAAATGAGTTTTCTTGTACCAATGTGTTGGAAACGGAGTGTTTGTAAGTTTTAGGGGTCAAACAAGTCATAAATGAACCCACAAGTGGTTTCCACGCTCAAACGAGTCCAAATGGAAGCTAAATTAGTTTTCTTGTACCAATGTGTTGGAAACGGAGTGTTTGTGAGTTTTAGGGGTCAAACAAGTCATAAATGAACCCACAAGTGGTTTCCACACTCAAACGAATCCAATTGAAAGCTAAATGAGTTTTCTTGTACCAATGTGTTGGAAACGGAGTGTTTGTGAGTTTTAGGGGTCAAACAAGTCATAAATGAACCCACAAGTGGTTTCCACACTCAAACGAATCCAATTGAAAGCTAAATGAGTTTTCTTGTACAAATGTGTTGGAAACGGAGTGTTTGTGAGTTTTATGGGTCAAACAAGTCATAAATGAACCCACAAGTGGTTTCCACGCTCAAACGAGTCCAAATGGAAGCTAAATTAGTTTTCTTGTACCAATGTGTTGGAAACGGAGTGTTTGTGAGTTTTAGGGGTCAAACAAGTCATAAATGAACCCACAAGTGGTTTCCACGCTCAAACGAGTCCAAATGGAAGCTAAATTAGTTTTCTTGTACCAATGTGTTGGAAACGGAGTGTTTGTGAGTTTTAGGGGTCAAACAAGTCATAAATGAACCCACAAGTGGTTTCCACACTCAAACGAATCCAATTGAAAGCTAAATGAGTTTTCTTGTACCAATGTGTTGGAAACGGAGTGTTTGTAAGTTTTAGGGGTCAAACAAGTCATAAATGAACCCACAAGTGGTTTACACACTCAAACGAATCCAATTGAAAGCTAAAAGAGTTTTCTTGTACAAATGTGTTGGAAACGGAGTGTTTGTGAGTTTTATGGGTCAAACAAGTCATAAATGAACCCACAAGTGGTTTCCATGCTCAAATGAGTCCAAATGGAAGTTAAATTAGTTTTCTTGTACCAATGTGTTGGAAACGGAGTGTTTGTGAGTTTTAGGGGTCAAACAAGTCATAAATGAACCCACAAGTGGTTTCCACACTCAAACAAATCCAATTAAAAGCTAAATGAGTTTTCATGTACCAATGTGTTGGAAACGGAGTGTTTGTGAGTTTTATGGGTTAAACAAGTCATAAATGAACCCACGAGTGGTTTCCAAGCTCAAACGAATCCAAATGGAAGCTAAATTAGTTTTCTTGTACCTAAGTGTTGGAAACGGAGTGTTTGTGAGTTTTATGGGTCAAACAAGTCATAAATGAACCCACAAGTGGTTTCCACGCTAAAACGAGTCCAAATGGAATCTAAATTAGTTTTCTTGTACCAATGTGTTGGAAACGGAGTGTTTGTAAGTTTTAGGGGTTAAACAAGTCATAAATGAACCCACAAGTGGTTTCCACACTCAAACGAATCCAATTGAAAGCTAAATGAGTTTTCTTGTACCAATGTGTTGGAAACGGAGTGTTTGTGAGTTTTAGGGGTCAAACAAGTCATAAATGAACCCACAAGTGGTTTCCACACTCAAACGAATCCAATTGAAAGCTAAATGAGTTTTTCTTGTACCAATGTGTTGGAAACGGAGTGTTTGTGAGTTTTAGGGGTCAAACAAGTCATAAATGAACCCACAAGTGGTTTCCACACTCAAACGAATCCAATTGAAAGCTAAATGAGTTTTCTTGTACAAATGTGTTGGAAACGGAGTGTTTGTGAGTTTTATGGGTCAAACAAGTCATAAATGAACCCACAAGTGGTTTCCACGCTCAAACGAGTCCAAATGGAAGCTAAATGAGTTTTCTTGTACCAATGTGTTGGAAACGGAGTGTTTGTGAGTTTTAGGGGTCAAACAAGTCATAAATGAACCCACAAGTGGTTTCCACGCTCAAACGAGTCCAAATGGAAGCTAAATTAGTTTTCTTGTACCAATGTGTTGGAAACGGAGTGTTTGTAAGTTTTAGGGGTCAAACAAGTCATAAATAAACCCACAAGTGGTTTCCACACTCAAACGAATCCAATTGAAAGCTAAATGAGTTTTCTTGTACCAATGTGTTGGAAACGGAGTGTTTGTAAGTTTTAGGGGTCAAACAAGTCATAAATGAACCCACAAGTGGTTTCCACGCTCAAACGAGTCCAAATGGAAGCTAAATTAGTTTTCTTGTACCAATGTGTTGGAAACGGAGTGTTTGTGAGTTTTAGGGGTCAAACAAGTCATAAATGAACCCACAAGTGGTTTCCACACTCAAACGAATCCAATTGAAAGCTAAATGAGTTTTCTTGTACCAATGTGTTGGAAACGGAGTGTTTGTGAGTTTTAGGGGTCAAACAAGTCATAAATGAACCCACAAGTGGTTTCCACACTCAAACGAATCCAATTGAAAGCTAAATGAGTTTTCTTGTACAAATGTGTTGGAAACGGAGTGTTTGTGAGTTTTATGGGTCAAACAAGTCATAAATGAACCCACAAGTGGTTTCCACGCTCAAACGAGTCCAAATGGAAGCTAAATTAGTTTTCTTGTTTGTACCAATGTGTTGGAAACGGAGTGTTTGTGAGTTTTATGGGTCAAACAAGTCATAAATGAACCCACGAGTGGTTTCCAAGCTCAAACGAATCCAAATGGAAGCTAAATTAGTTTTCTTGTACCTAAGTGTTGGAAACGGAGTGTTTGTGAGTTTTAGGGGTCAAACAAGTCATAAATGAACCCACAAGTGCTTTCCACGCTCAAACGAGTCCAAATGGAAGCTAAATTAGTTTTCTTGTACCAATGTGTTGGAAACGGAGTGTTTGTAAGTTTTAGGGGTCAAACAAGTCATAAATGAACCCACAAGTGGTTTCCACACTCAAACGAATCCAATTGAAAGCTAAATGAGTTTTCTTGTACCAATGTGTTGGAAACGGAGTGTTTGTGAGTTTTAGGGGTCAAACAAGTCATAAATGAACCCACAAGTGGTTTCCACACTCAAACGAATCCAATTGAAAGCTAAATGAGTTTTTTCTTGTACCAATGTGTTGGAAACGGAGTGTTTGTGAGTTTTAGGGGTCAAACAAGTCATAAATGAACCCACAAGTGGTTTCCACACCCAAACGAATCCAATTGAAAGCTAAATGAGTTTTCTTGTACAAATGTGTTGGAAACGGAGTGTTTGTGAGTTTTATGGGTCAAACAAGTCATAAATGAACCCACAAGTGGTTTCCACGCTCAAACGAGTCCAAATGGAAGCTAAATTAGTTTTCTTTTACCAATGTGTTGGAAACGGAGTGTTTGTAAGTTTTAGGGGTCAAACAAGTCATAAATGAACCCACAAGTGGTTTCCACACTCAAACGAATCCAATTGAAAGCTAAATGAGTTTTCTTGTACAAATGTGTTGGAAACGGAGTGTTTGTGAGTTTTATGGGTCAAACAAGTCATAAATGAACCCACAAGTGGTTTCCACGCTCAAACGAGTCCAAATGGAAGCTAAATTAGTTTTCTTGTACCAATGTGTTGGAAACGGAGTGTTTGTGAGTTTTAGGGGTCAAACAAGTCATAAATGAACCCACAAGTGGTTTCCACGCTCAAACGAGTCCAAATGGAAGCTAAATTAGTTTTCTTGTACCAATGTGTTGGAAACGGAGTGTTTGTAAGTTTTAGGGGTCAAACAAGTCATAAATGAACCCACAAGTGGTTTCCACACTCAAACGAATCCAATTGAAAGCTAAATGAGTTTTCTTGTACCAATGTGTTGGAAACGGAGTGTTTGTGAGTTTTAGGGGTCAAACAAGTCATAAATGAACCCACAAGTGGTTTCCACACTCAAACGAATCCAATTGAAAGCTAAATGAGTTTTTCTTGTACCAATGTGTTGGAAACGGAGTGTTTGTGAGTTTTAGGGGTCAAACAAGTCATAAATGAACCCACAAGTGGTTTCCACACTCAAACGAATCCAATTGAAAGCTAAATGAGTTTTCTTGTACCAATGTGTTGGAAACGGAGTGTTTGTGAGTTTTAGGGGTCAAACAAGTCATAAATGAACCCACAAGTGGTTTCCACACTCAAACGAATCCAATTGAAAGCTAAATGAGTTTTCTTGTACAAATGTGTTGGAAACGGAGTGTTTGTGAGTTTTATGGGTCAAACAAGTCATAAATGAACCCACAAGTGGTTTCCACGCTCAAACGAGTCCAAATGGAAGCTAAATTAGTTTTCTTGTACCAATGTGTTGGAAACGGAGTGTTTGTGAGTTTTATGGGTCAAACAAGTCATAAATGAACCCACGAGTGGTTTCCAAGCTCAAACGAATCCAAATGGAAGCTAAATTAGTTTTCTTGTACCTAAGTGTTGGAAACGGAGTGTTTGTGAGTTTTAGGGGTCAAACAAGTCATAAATGAACCCACAAGTGCTTTCCACGCTCAAACGAGTCCAAATGGAAGCTAAATTAGTTTTCTTGTACCAATGTGTTGGAAACGGAGTGTTTGTAAGTTTTAGGGGTCAAACAAGTCATAAATGAACCCACAAGTGGTTTCCACACTCAAACGAATCCAATTGAAAGCTAAATGAGTTTTCTTGTACCAATGTGTTGGAAACGGAGTGTTTGTGAGTTTTAGGGGTCAAACAAGTCATAAATGAACCCACAAGTGGTTTCCACACTCAAACGAATCCAATTGAAAGCTAAATGAGTTTTTTCTTGTACCAATGTGTTGGAAACGGAGTGTTTGTGAGTTTTAGGGGTCAAACAAGTCATAAATGAACCCACAAGTGGTTTCCACACCCAAACGAATCCAATTGAAAGCTAAATGAGTTTTCTTGTACAAATGTGTTGGAAACGGAGTGTTTGTGAGTTTTATGGGTCAAACAAGTCATAAATGAACCCACAAGTGGTTTCCACGCTCAAACGAGTCCAAATGGAAGCTAAATTAGTTTTCTTTTACCAATGTGTTGGAAACGGAGTGTTTGTAAGTTTTAGGGGTCAAACAAGTCATAAATGAACCCACAAGTGGTTTCCACACTCAAACGAATCCAATTGAAAGCTAAATGAGTTTTCTTGTACAAATGTGTTGGAAACGGAGTGTTTGTGAGTTTTATGGGTCAAGCAAGTCATAAATGAACCCACAAGTGGTTTCCACGCTCAAACGAGTCCAAATGGAAGCTAAATTAGTTTTCTTGTACCAATGTGTTGGAAACGGAGTGTTTGTAAGTTTTAGGGGTCAAACAAGTCATAAATGAACCCACAAGTGGTTTCCACACTCAAACGAATCCAATTGAAAGCTAAATGAGTTTTCTTGTACCAATGTGTTGGAAACGGAGTGTTTGTGAGTTTTAGGGGTCAAACAAGTCATAAATGAACCCACAAGTGGTTTCCACACTCAAACGAATCCAATTGAAAGCTAAATGAGTTTTTTCTTGTACCAATGTGTTGGAAACGGAGTGTTTGTGAGTTTTAGGGGTCAAACAAGTCATAAATGAACCCACAAGTGGTTTCCACACCCAAACGAATCCAATTGAAAGCTAAATGAGTTTTCTTGTACAAATGTGTTGGAAACGGAGTGTTTGTGAGTTTTATGGGTCAAACAAGTCATAAATGAACCCACAAGTGGTTTCCACGCTCAAACGAGTCCAAATGGAAGCTAAATTAGTTTTCTTTTACCAATGTGTTGGAAACGGAGTGTTTGTAAGTTTTAGGGGTCAAACAAGTCATAAATGAACCCACAAGTGGTTTCCACACTCAAACGAATCCAATTGAAAGCTAAATGAGTTTTCTTGTACAAATGTGTTGGAAACGGAGTGTTTGTGAGTTTTATGGGTCAAGCAAGTCATAAATGAACCCACAAGTGGTTTCCACGCTCAAACGAGTCCAAATGGAAGCTAAATTAGTTTTCTTGTACCAATGTGTTGGAAACGGAGTGTTTGTAAGTTTTAGGGGTCAAACAAGTCATAAATGAACCCACAAGTGGTTTCCACACTCAAACGAATCCAATTGAAAGCTAAATGAGTTTTCTTGTACCAATGTGTTGGAAACGGAGTGTTTGTGAGTTTTAGTTGTCAAACAAGTCATAAATGAACCCACAAGTGGTTTCTACACTCAAACGAATCCAATTGAAAGCTAAATGAGTTTTTCTTGTACCAATGTGTTGGAAACGGAGTGTTTGTGAGTTTTAGGGGTCAAACAAGTCATAAATGAACCCACAAGTGGTTTCCACACTCAAACAAATCCAATTAAAAGCTAAATGAGTTTTCATGTACCAATGTGTTGGAAACGGAGTGTTTGTGAGTTTTATGGGTTAAACAAGTCATAAATGAACCCACGAGTGGTTTCCAAGCTCAAACGAATCCAAATGGAAGCTAAATTAGTTTTCTTGTACCTAAGTGTTGGAAACGGAGTGTTTGTGAGTTTTATGGGTCAAACAAGTCATAAATGAACCCACAAGTGGTTTCCACGCTAAAACGAGTCCAAATGGAATCTAAATTAGTTTTCTTGTACCAATGTGTTGGAAACGGAGTGTTTGTAAGTTTTAGGGGTCAAACAAGTCATAAATGAACCCACAAGTGGTTTCCACACTCAAACGAATCCAATTGAAAGCTAAATGAGTTTTCTTGTACCAATGTGTTGGAAACGGAGTGTTTGTGAGTTTTAGGGGTCAAACAAGTCATAAATGAACCCACAAGTGGTTTCCACACTCAAACGAATCCAATTGAAAGCTAAATGAGTTTTTCTTGTACCAATGTGTTGGAAACGGAGTGTTTGTGAGTTTTAGGGGTCAAACAAGTCATAAATGAACCCACAAGTGGTTTCCACACTCAAACGAATCCAATTGAAAGCTAAATGAGTTTTCTTGTACAAATGTGTTGGAAACGGAGTGTTTGTGAGTTTTATGGGTCAAACAAGTCATAAATGAACCCACAAGTGGTTTCCACGCTCAAACGAGTCCAAATGGAAGCTAAATGAGTTTTCTTGTACCAATGTGTTGGAAACGGAGTGTTTGTGAGTTTTAGGGGTCAAACAAGTCATAAATGAACCCACAAGTGGTTTCCACACCCAAACGAATCCAATTGAAAGCTAAATGAGTTTTCTTGTACAAATGTGTTGGAAACGGAGTGTTTGTGAGTTTTATGGGTCAAACAAGTCATAAATGAACCCACAAGTGGTTTCCACACCCAAACGAATCCAATTGAAAGCTAAATGAGTTTTCTTGTACAAATGTGTTGGAAACGGAGTGTTTGTGAGTTTTATGGGTCAAACAAGTCATAAATGAACCCACAAGTGGTTTCCACGCTCAAACGAGTCCAAATGGAAGCTAAATTAGTTTTCTTTTACCAATGTGTTGGAAACGGAGTGTTTGTAAGTTTTAGGGGTCAAACAAGTCATAAATGAACCCACAAGTGGTTTCCACACTCAAACGAATCCAATTGAAAGCTAAATGAGTTTTCTTGTACCAATGTGTTGGAAACGGAGTGTTTGTGAGTTTTAGTTGTCAAACAAGTCATAAATGAACCCACAAGTGGTTTCTACACTCAAACGAATCCAATTGAAAGCTAAATGAGTTTTTCTTGTACCAATGTGTTGGAAACGGAGTGTTTGTGAGTTTTAGGGGTCAAACAAGTCATAAATGAACCCACAAGTGGTTTCCACACTCAAACAAATCCAATTAAAAGCTAAATGAGTTTTCATGTACCAATGTGTTGGAAACGGAGTGTTTGTGAGTTTTAGGGGTCAAACAAGTCATAAATGAACCCACAAGTGGTTTCCACACTCAAACGAATCCAATTGAAAGCTAAATGAGTTTTCTTGTACAAATGTGTTGGAAACGGAGTGTTTGTGAGTTTTATGGGTCAAACAAGTCATAAATGAACCCACAAGTGGTTTCCACGCTCAAACGAGTCCAAATGGAAGCTAAATGAGTTTTCTTGTACCAATGTGTTGGAAACGGAGTGTTTGTGAGTTTTAGGGGTCAAACAAGTCATAAATGAACCCACAAGTGGTTTCCACACCCAAACGAATCCAATTGAAAGCTAAATGAGTTTTCTTGTACAAATGTGTTGGAAACGGAGTGTTTGTGAGTTTTATGGGTCAAACAAGTCATAAATGAACCCACAAGTGGTTTCCACACCCAAACGAATCCAATTGAAAGCTAAATGAGTTTTCTTGTACAAATGTGTTGGAAACGGAGTGTTTGTGAGTTTTATGGGTCAAACAAGTCATAAATGAACCCACAAGTGGTTTCCACGCTCAAACGAGTCCAAATGGAAGCTAAATTAGTTTTCTTTTACCAATGTGTTGGAAACGGAGTGTTTGTAAGTTTTAGGGGTCAAACAAGTCATAAATGAACCCACAAGTGGTTTCCACACTCAAACGAATCCAATTGAAAGCTAAATGAGTTTTCTTGTACAAATGTGTTGGAAACGGAGTGTTTGTGAGTTTTATGGGTCAAGCAAGTCATAAATGAACCCACAAGTGGTTTCCACGCTCAAACGAGTCCAAATGGAAGCTAAATTAGTTTTCTTGTACCAATGTGTTGGAAACGGAGTGTTTGTGAGTTTTAGGGGTCAAACAAGTCATAAATGAACCCACAAGTGGTTTCCACGCTCAAACGAGTCCAAATGGAAGCTAAATTAGTTTTCTTGTACCAATGTGTTGGAAACGGAGTGTTTGTAAGTTTTAGGGGTCAAACAAGTCATAAATGAACCCACAAGTGGTTTCCACACTCAAACGAATCCAATTGAAAGCTAAATGAGTTTTCTTGTACCAATGTGTTGGAAACGGAGTGTTTGTGAGTTTTAGTTGTCAAACAAGTCATAAATGAACCCACAAGTGGTTTCTACACTCAAACGAATCCAATTGAAAGCTAAATGAGTTTTTCTTGTACCAATGTGTTGGAAACGGAGTGTTTGTGAGTTTTAGGGGTCAAACAAGTCATAAATGAACCCACAAGTGGTTTCCACACTCAAACAAATCCAATTAAAAGCTAAATGAGTTTTCATGTACCAATGTGTTGGAAACGGAGTGTTTGTGAGTTTTATGGGTTAAACAAGTCATAAATGAACCCACGAGTGGTTTCCAAGCTCAAACGAATCCAAATGGAAGCTAAATTAGTTTTCTTGTACCTAAGTGTTGGAAACGGAGTGTTTGTGAGTTTTATGGGTCAAACAAGTCATAAATGAACCCACAAGTGGTTTCCACGCTAAAACGAGTCCAAATGGAATCTAAATTAGTTTTCTTGTACCAATGTGTTGGAAACGGAGTGTTTGTAAGTTTTAGGGGTCAAACAAGTCATAAATGAACCCACAAGTGGTTTCCACACTCAAACGAATCCAATTGAAAGCTAAATGAGTTTTCTTGTACCAATGTGTTGGAAACGGAGTGTTTGTGAGTTTTAGGGGTCAAACAAGTCATAAATGAACCCACAAGTGGTTTCCACACTCAAACGAATCCAATTGAAAGCTAAATGAGTTTTTCTTGTACCAATGTGTTGGAAACGGAGTGTTTGTGAGTTTTAGGGGTCAAACAAGTCATAAATGAACCCACAAGTGGTTTCCACACTCAAACGAATCCAATTGAAAGCTAAATGAGTTTTCTTGTACAAATGTGTTGGAAACGGAGTGTTTGTGAGTTTTATGGGTCAAACAAGTCATAAATGAACCCACAAGTGGTTTCCACGCTCAAACGAGTCCAAATGGAAGCTAAATGAGTTTTCTTGTACCAATGTGTTGGAAACGGAGTGTTTGTGAGTTTTAGGGGTCAAACAAGTCATAAATGAACCCACAAGTGGTTTCCACGCTCAAACGAGTCCAAATGGAAGCTAAATTAGTTTTCTTGTACCAATGTGTTGGAAACGGAGTGTTTGTAAGTTTTAGGGGTCAAACAAGTCATAAATAAACCCACAAGTGGTTTCCACACTCAAACGAATCCAATTGAAAGCTAAATGAGTTTTCTTGTACCAATGTGTTGGAAACGGAGTGTTTGTAAGTTTTAGGGGTCAAACAAGTCATAAATGAACCCACAAGTGGTTTCCACGCTCAAACGAGTCCAAATGGAAGCTAAATTAGTTTTCTTGTACCAATGTGTTGGAAACGGAGTGTTTGTGAGTTTTAGGGGTCAAACAAGTCATAAATGAACCCACAAGTGGTTTCCACACACAAACGAAGCCAATTGAAAGCTAAATGAGTTTTCTTGTACCAATGTGTTGGAAACGGAGTGTTTGTGAGTTTTAGGGGTCAAACAAGTCATAAATGAACCCACAAGTGGTTTCCACACTCAAACGAATCCAATTGAAAGCTAAATGAGTTTTCTTGTACAAATGTTGGAAACGGAGTGTTTGTGAGTTTTATGGGTCAAACAAGTCATAAATGAACCCACAAGTGGTTTCCACGCTCAAACGAGTCCAAATGGAAGCTAAATTAGTTTTCTTGTACCAATGTGTTGGAAACGGAGTGTTTGTGAGTTTTATGGGTCAAACAAGTCATAAATGAACCCACGAGTGGTTTCCAAGCTCAAACGAATCCAAATGGAAGCTAAATTAGTTTTCTTGTACCTAAGTGTTGGAAACGGAGTGTTTGTGAGTTTTAGGGTCAAACAAGTCATAAATGAACCCACAAGTGGTTTCCACGCTCAAACGAGTCCAAATGGAAGCTAAATTAGTTTTCTTGTACCAATGTGTTGGAAACGGAGTGTTTGTAAGTTTTAGGGGTCAAACAAGTCATAAATGAACCCACAAGTGGTTTCCACACTCAAACGAATCCAATTGAAAGCTAAATGAGTTTTCTTGTACCAATGTGTTGGAAACGGAGTGTTTGTGAGTTTTAGGGGTCGAACAAGTCATAAATGAACCCACAAGTGGTTTCCACACTCAAACGAATCCAATTGAAAGCTAAATGAGTTTTTTCTTGTACCAATGTGTTGGAAACGGAGTGTTTGTGAGTTTTAGGGGTCAAACAAGTCATAAATGAACCCACAAGTGGTTTCCACACCCAAACGAATCCAATTGAAAGCTAAATGAGTTTTCTTGTACAAATGTGTTGGAAACGGAGTGTTTGTGAGTTTTATGGGTCAAACAAGTCATAAATGAACCCACAAGTGGTTTCCACGCTCAAACGAGTCCAAATGGAAGCTAAATTAGTTTTCTTTTACCAATGTGTTGGAAACGGAGTGTTTGTAAGTTTTAGGGGTCAAACAAGTCATAAATGAACCCACAAGTGGTTTCCACACTCAAACGAATCCAATTGAAAGCTAAATGAGTTTTCTTGTACAAATGTGTTGGAAACGGAGTGTTTGTGAGTTTTATGGGTCAAGCAAGTCATAAATGAACCCACAAGTGGTTTCCACGCTCAAACGAGTCCAAATGGAAGCTAAATTAGTTTTCTTGTACCAATGTGTTGGAAACGGAGTGTTTGTGAGTTTTAGGGGTCAAACAAGTCATAAATGAACCCACAAGTGGTTTCCACGCTCAAACGAGTCCAAATGGAAGCTAAATTAGTTTTCTTGTACCAATGTGTTGGAAACGGAGTGTTTGTAAGTTTTAGGGGTCAAACAAGTCATAAATGAACCCACAAGTGGTTTCCACACTCAAACGAATCCAATTGAAAGCTAAATGAGTTTTCTTGTACCAATGTGTTGGAAACGGAGTGTTTGTGAGTTTTAGTTGTCAAACAAGTCATAAATGAACCCACAAGTGGTTTCTACACTCAAACGAATCCAATTGAAAGCTAAATGAGTTTTTCTTGTACCAATGTGTTGGAAACGGAGTGTTTGTGAGTTTTAGGGGTCAAACAAGTCATAAATGAACCCACAAGTGGTTTCCACACTCAAACAAATCCAATTAAAAGCTAAATGAGTTTTCATGTACCAATGTGTTGGAAACGGAGTGTTTGTGAGTTTTATGGGTTAAACAAGTCATAAATGAACCCACGAGTGGTTTCCAAGCTCAAACGAATCCAAATGGAAGCTAAATTAGTTTTCTTGTACCTAAGTGTTGGAAACGGAGTGTTTGTGAGTTTTATGGGTCAAACAAGTCATAAATGAACCCACAAGTGGTTTCCACGCTAAAACGAGTCCAAATGGAATCTAAATTAGTTTTCTTGTACCAATGTGTTGGAAACGGAGTGTTTGTAAGTTTTAGGGGTCAAACAAGTCATAAATGAACCCACAAGTGGTTTCCACACTCAAACGAATCCAATTGAAAGCTAAATGAGTTTTCTTGTACCAATGTGTTGGAAACGGAGTGTTTGTGAGTTTTAGGGGTCAAACAAGTCATAAATGAACCCACAAGTGGTTTCCACACTCAAACGAATCCAATTGAAAGCTAAATGAGTTTTTCTTGTACCAATGTGTTGGAAACGGAGTGTTTGTGAGTTTTAGGGGTCAAACAAGTCATAAATGAACCCACAAGTGGTTTCCACACTCAAACGAATCCAATTGAAAGCTAAATGAGTTTTCTTGTACAAATGTGTTGGAAACGGAGTGTTTGTGAGTTTTATGGGTCAAACAAGTCATAAATGAACCCACAAGTGGTTTCCACGCTCAAACGAGTCCAAATGGAAGCTAAATGAGTTTTCTTGTACCAATGTGTTGGAAACGGAGTGTTTGTGAGTTTTAGGGGTCAAACAAGTCATAAATGAACCCACAAGTGGTTTCCACGCTCAAACGAGTCCAAATGGAAGCTAAATTAGTTTTCTTGTACCAATGTGTTGGAAACGGAGTGTTTGTAAGTTTTAGGGGTCAAACAAGTCATAAATAAACCCACAAGTGGTTTCCACACTCAAACGAATCCAATTGAAAGCTAAATGAGTTTTCTTGTACCAATGTGTTGGAAACGGAGTGTTTGTAAGTTTTAGGGGTCAAACAAGTCATAAATGAACCCACAAGTGGTTTCCACGCTCAAACGAGTCCAAATGGAAGCTAAATTAGTTTTCTTGTACCAATGTGTTGGAAACGGAGTGTTTGTGAGTTTTAGGGGTCAAACAAGTCATAAATGAACCCACAAGTGGTTTCCACACACAAACGAAGCCAATTGAAAGCTAAATGAGTTTTCTTGTACCAATGTGTTGGAAACGGAGTGTTTGTGAGTTTTAGGGGTCAAACAAGTCATAAATGAACCCACAAGTGGTTTCCACACTCAAACGAATCCAATTGAAAGCTAAACGAGTTTTCTTGTACAAATGTTGGAAACGGAGTGTTTGTGAGTTTTATGGGTCAAACAAGTCATAAATGAACCCACAAGTGGTTTCCACGCTCAAACGAGTCCAAATGGAAGCTAAATTAGTTTTCTTGTACCAATGTGTTGGAAACGGAGTGTTTGTGAGTTTTATGGGTCAAACAAGTCATAAATGAACCCACGAGTGGTTTCCAAGCTCAAACGAATCCAAATGGAAGCTAAATTAGTTTTCTTGTACCTAAGTGTTGGAAACGGAGTGTTTGTGAGTTTTAGGGTCAAACAAGTCATAAATGAACCCACAAGTGGTTTCCACGCTCAAACGAGTCCAAATGGAAGCTAAATTAGTTTTCTTGTACCAATGTGTTGGAAACGGAGTGTTTGTAAGTTTTAGGGGTCAAACAAGTCATAAATGAACCCACAAGTGGTTTCCACACTCAAACGAATCCAATTGAAAGCTAAATGAGTTTTCTTGTACCAATGTGTTGGAAACGGAGTGTTTGTGAGTTTTAGGGGTCAAACAAGTCATAAATGAACCCACAAGTGGTTTCCACACTCAAACGAATCCAATTGAAAGCTAAATGAGTTTTTCTTGTACCAATGTGTTGGAAACGGAGTGTTTGTGAGTTTTAGGGGTCAAACAAGTCATAAATGAACCCACAAGTGGTTTCCACACCCAAACGAATCCAATTGAAAGCTAAATGAGTTTTCTTGTACAAATGTGTTGGAAACGGAGTGTTTGTGAGTTTTATGGGTCAAACAAGTCATAAATGAACCCACAAGTGGTTTCCACGCTCAAACGAGTCCAAATGGAAGCTAAATTATTTTTCTTTTACCAATGTGTTGGAAACTGAGTGTTTGTGAGTTTTAGGGGTCAAACAAGTCATAAATGAACCCACAAGTGGTTTCCACACTCAAACGAGTCCAAATGGAAGCTAAATTAGTTTTCTTGTACCAATGTGTTGGAAACGGAGTGTTTGTAAGTTTTAGGGGTCAAACAAGTCGTAAATGAACCCACGAGTGGTTTCCACACTCAAACGAATCCAATTGAAAGCTAAATGAGTTTTCTTGTACCAGTGTGTTGGAAACGGCGTGTTTGTGAGTTTTAGGGGTCAAACATGTCATAAATGAACCCACAAGTGGTGTCCACTCTCAAACGAATCTAGTTGAAAGCTAAATGAGTTTTCTTGTACCAATGTGTTTGAAACGGAGTGTTTGTGAGTTTTAGGGGTCAAACAAGTCATAAATGAACCCACGAGTGGTTTCCACGCTCAAACGAATCCAAATGGAAGCTAAATTAGTTTTCTTGTACCTAAATGTTGGAAACGGAGTGTTTGTAAGTTTTAGGGGTCAAACAAGTCATAAATGAACCCTCAAGTGGTTTCCACGCTCAAACGAGTCCAAATGGAAGCTAAATGAGTTTTCTTGTACCAATGTGTTGGAAACGGAGTGTTTGTAAGTTTTAGGGGTCAAACAAGTCGTAAATGAACCCACGAGTGGTTTCCACACTCAAACGAATCCAATTGAAAGCTAAATGAGTTTTCTTGTACCAATGTGTTGGAAACGGAGTGTTTGTGAGTTTTAGGGGTCAAACAAGTCATAAATGAACCCACAAGTGGTTTCCACACTCAAACGAATCCAATTGAAAGCTAAATGAGTTTTCTTGTACCAATGTGTTGGAAACGGAGTGTTTGTGAGTTTTAGGGGTCAAACAAGTCATAAATGAACCCACAAGTGGTTTCCACACTCAAACGAATCCAATTGAAAGCTAAATGAGTTTTCTTGTACAAATGTGTTGGAAACGGAGTGTTTGTGAGTTTTATGGGTCAAACAAGTCATAAATGAACCCACAAGTGGTTTCCACGCTCAAACGAGTCCAAATGGAAGCTAAATTAGTTTTCTTGTACCAATGTGTTGGAAACGGAGTGTTTGTGAGTTTTAGGGGTCAAACAAGTCATAAATGAACCCACAAGTGGTTTCCACACTCAAACGAGTCAAAATGGAAGCTAAATTAGTTTTCTTGTACCAATGTGTTGGAAACGGAGTGTTTGTAAGTTTTAGGGGTCAAACAATTCGTAAATGAACCCACGAGTGGTTTCCACACTCAAACGAATCCAATTGAAAGCTAAATGAGTTTTCTTGTACCAATGTGTTGGAAACGGAGTGTTTGTGAGTTTTAGGGGTCAAACAAGTCATAAATGAACCAACAAGTGGTTTCCACGCTCAAACGAGTCCAAATGGAAGCTAAATTAGTTTTCTTGTACCAATGTGTTGGAAACGGAGTGTTTGTAAGTTTTTGGGGTCAAACAAGTCATAAATGAACCCACAAGTGGTTTCCACCCTCAAACGAATTCAATTGAAAGCTAAATGAGTTTTCTTGCACCAATGTGTTGGAAACGGAGTGTTTGTGAGTTTTAGGGGTCAATCAAGTCATAAATGAACCCACAAGTGGTTTTCACACTCAAACGAATCCAATTGAAAGCTAAATGAGTTTTCTTGTACCAATGTGTTGGAAACGGAGTGTTTGTGAGTTTTAGGGGTCAAACAAGTCATAAATGAACCCACAAGTGGTTTCCACTCTCAAACGAATCCAGTTGAAAGCTAAATGAGTTTTCTTGTACCAATGTGTTTAAACGGAGTGTTTGTGAGTTTTAGGGGTCAAACAAGTCATAAATGAACCCACGAGTGGTTTCCACGCTCAAACGAATCCAAATGGAAGCTAAATTAGTTTTCTTGTACCAATGTGTTGGAAACGGAGTGTTTGTGAGTTTTAGGGGTCAAACAAGTCATAAATGAACCCACAAGTGGTTTCCACGCTCAAACGAGTCCAAATGGAAGCTAAATTAGTTTTCTTGTACCAATGTGTTGGAAACGAAGTGTTTGTAAGTTTTAGGGGTCAAACAAGTCATAAATAAACCCACAAGTGGTTTCCACACTCAAACGAATCCAATTGAAAGCTAAATGAGTTTTCTTGTACCAATGTGTTGGAAACGGAGTGTTTGTAAGTGTTAGGGGTCAAACAAGTCATAAATGAACCCACAAGTGGTTTCCACGCTCAAACGAGTCCAAATGGAAGCTAAATTAGTTTTCTTGTACCAATGTGTTGGAAACGGAGTGTTTGTGAGTTTTAGGGGTCAAACAAGTCATAAATGAACCCACAAGTGGTTTCCACACTCAAACGAATCCAATTGAAAGCTAAATGAGTTTTCTTGTACCAATGTGTTGGAAACGGAGTGTTTGTGAGTTTTAGGGGTCAAACAAGTCATAAATGAACCCACAAGTGGTTTCCACTCTCAAACGAATCCAGTTGAAAGCTAAATGAGTTTTCTTGTACCAATGTGTTTGAAACGGAGTGTTTGTGAGTTTTAGGGGTCAAACAAGTCATAAATGAACCCACGAGTGGTTTCCACGCTCAAACGAATCCAAATGGAAGCTAAATTAGTTTTCTTGTACCAATGTGTTGGAAACGGAGTGTTTGTGAGTTTTAGGGGTCAAACAAGTCATAAATGAACCCACAAGTGGTTTCCACGCTCAAACGAGTCCAAATGGAAGCTAAATTAGTTTTCTTGTACCAATGTGTTGGAAACGAAGTGTTTGTGAGTTTTATGGGTCAAACAAGTCATAAATGAACCCACAAGTTGTTTCCACGCTCAAACGAGTCCAAATGGAAGCTAAATTAGTTTTCTTGTACCAATGTGTTGGAAACGGAGTGTTTGTGAGTTTTAGGGGTCAAACAAGTCATAAATGAACCCACAAGTGGTTTCCACGCTCAAACGAGTCCAAATGGAAGCTAAATTAGTTTTCTTGTACCAATGTGTTGGAAACGGAGTGTTTGTAAGTTTTAGGGGTCAAACAAGTCATAAATGAACCCACAAGTGGTTTACACCCTCAAACGAATCCAATTGAAAGCTAAAAGAGTTTTCTTGTACAAATGTGTTGGAAACGGAGTGTTTGTGAGTTTTATGGGTCAAACAAGTCATAAATGAACCCACAAGTGGTTTCCACGCTCAAACGAGTCCAAATGGAAGCTAAATTAGTTTTCTTGTACCAATGTGTTGGAAACGGAGTGTTTGTGAGTTTTAGGGGTCAAACAAGTCATAAATGAACCCACAAGTGGTTTCCACGCTCAAACGAGTCCAAATGGAAGCTAAATTAGTTTTCTTGTACCAATGTGTTGGAAACGAAGTGTTTGTGAGTTTTATGGGTCAAACAAGTCATAAATGAACCCACAAGTGGTTTCCACGCTCAAACGAGTCCAAATGGAAGCTAAATTAGTTTTCTTGTACCAATGTGTTGGAAACGGAGTGTTTGTGAGTTTTAGGGGTCAAACAAGTCATAAATGAACCCACAAGTGGTTTCCACGCTCAAACGAGTCCAAATGGAAGCTAAATTAGTTTTCTTGTACCAATGTGTTGGAAACGGAGTGTTTGTAAGTTTTAGGGGTCAAACAAGTCATAAATAAACCCACAAGTGGTTTCCACACTCAAACGAATCCAATTGAAAGCTAAATGAGTTTTCTTGTACCAATGTGTTGGAAACGGAGTGTTTGTAAGTGTTAGGGGTCAAACAAGTCATAAATGAACCCACAAGTGGTTTCCACGCTCAAACGAGTCCAAATGGAAGCTAAATTAGTTTTCTTGTACCAATGTGTTGGAAACGGAGTGTTTGTGAGTTTTAGGGGTCAAACAAGTCATAAATGAACCCACAAGTGGTTTCCACACTCAAACGAATCCAATTGAAAGCTAAATGAGTTTTCTTGTACCAATGTGTTGGAAACGGAGTGTTTGTGAGTTTTAGGGGTCAAACAAGTCATAAATGAACCCACAAGTGGTTTCCACACTCAAACGAATCCAATTGAAAGCTAAATGAGTTTTCTTGTACAAATGTGTTGGAAACGGAGTGTTTGTGAGTTTTATGGGTCAAACAAGTCATAAATGAACCCACAAGTGGTTTCCACGCTCAAACGAGTCCAAATGGAAGCTAAATTAGTTTTCTTGTACCAATGTGTTGGAAACGGAGTGTTTGTGAGTTTTAGGGGTCAAACAAGTCATAAATGAACCCACAAGTGGTTTCCACGCTCAAACGAGTCCAAATGGAAGCTAAATTAGTTTTCTTGTACCAATGTGTTGGAAACGGAGTGTTTGTAAGTTTTAGGGGTCAAACAAGTCATAAATGAACCCACAAGTGGTTTACACACTCAAACGAATCCAATTGAAAGCTAAAAGAGTTTTCTTGTACAAATGTGTTGGAAACGGAGTGTTTGTGAGTTTTATGGGTCAAACAAGTCATAAATGAACCCACAAGTGGTTTCCACGCTCAAATGAGTCCAAATGGAAGTTAAATTAGTTTTCTTGTACCAATGTGTTGGAAACGGAGTGTTTGTGAGTTTTAGGGGTCAAACAAGTCATAAATGAACCCACAAGTGGTTTCCACACTCAAACAAATCCAATTAAAAGCTAAATGAGTTTTCATGTACCAATGTGTTGGAAACGGAGTGTTTGTGAGTTTTATGGGTTAAACAAGTCATAAATGAACCCACGAGTGGTTTCCAAGCTCAAACGAATCCAAATGGAAGCTAAATTAGTTTTCTTGTACCTAAGTGTTGGAAACGGAGTGTTTGTGAGTTTTATGGGTCAAACAAGTCATAAATGAACCCACAAGTGGTTTCCACGCTAAAACGAGTCCAAATGGAAGCTAAATTAGTTTTCTTGTACCAATGTGTTGGAAACGGAGTGTTTGTAAGTTTTAGGGGTCAAACAAGTCATAAATGAACCCACAAGTGGTTTCCACACTCAAACGAATCCAATTGAAAGCTAAATGAGTTTTCTTGTACCAATGTGTTGGAAACGGAGTGTTTGTGAGTTTTAGGGGTCAAACAAGTCATAAATGAACCCACAAGTGGTTTCCACACTCAAACGAATCCAATTGAAAGCTAAATGAGTTTTTCTTGTACCAATGTGTTGGAAACGGAGTGTTTGTGAGTTTTAGGGGTCAAACAAGTCATAAATGAACCCACAAGTGGTTTCCACACTCAAACGAATCCAATTGAAAGCTAAATGAGTTTTCTTGTACAAATGTGTTGGAAACGGAGTGTTTGTGAGTTTTATGGGTCAAACAAGTCATAAATGAACCCACAAGTGGTTTCCACGCTCAAACGAGTCCAAATGGAAGCTAAATGAGTTTTCTTGTACCAATGTGTTGGAAACGGAGTGTTTGTGAGTTTTAGGGGTCAAACAAGTCATAAATGAACCCACAAGTGGTTTCCACGCTCAAACGAGTCCAAATGGAAGCTAAATTAGTTTTCTTGTACCAATGTGTTGGAAACGGAGTGTTTGTAAGTTTTAGGGGTCAAACAAGTCATAAATAAACCCACAAGTGGTTTCCACACTCAAACGAATCCAATTGAAATCTAAATGAGTTTTCTTGTACCAATGTGTTGGAAACGGAGTGTTTGTAAGTTTTAGGGGTCAAACAAGTCATAAATGAAACCACAAGTGGTTTCCACGCTCAAACGAGTCCAAATGGAAGCTAAATTAGTTTTCTTGTACCAATGTGTTGGAAACGGAGTGTTTGTGAGTTTTAGGGGTCAAACAAGTCATAAATGAACCCACAAGTGGTTTCCACGCTCAAATGAGTCCAAATGGAAGTTAAATTAGTTTTCTTGTACCAATGTGTTGGAAACGGAGTGTTTTTGAGTTTTAGGGGTCAAACAAGTCATAAATGAACCCACAAGTGGTTTCCACACTCAAACAAATCCAATTAAAAGCTAAATGAGTTTTCATGTACCAATGTGTTGGAAACGGAGTGTTTGTGAGTTTTATGGGTCAAACAAGTCATAAATGAACCCACGAGTGGTTTCCAAGCTCAAACGAATCCAAATGGAAGTTAAATTAGTTTTCTTGTACCTAAGTGTTGGAAACGGAGTGTTTGTGAGTTTTATGGGTCAAACAAGTCATAAATGAACCCACAAGTGGTTTCCACGCTAAAACGAGTCCAAATGGAAGCTAAATTAGTTTTCTTGTACCAATGTGTTGGAAACGGAGTGTTTGTAAGTTTTAGGGGTCAAACAAGTCATAAATGAACCCACAAGTGGTTTCCACACTCAAACGAATCCAATTGAAAGCTAAATGAGTTTTCTTGTACCAATGTGTTGGAAACGGAGTGTTTGTGAGTTTTAGGGGTCAAACAAGTCATAAATGAACCCACAAGTGGTTTCCACACTCAAACGAATCCAATTGAAAGCGAAATGAGTTTTTCTTGTACCAATGTGTTGGAAACGGAGTGTTTGTGAGTTTTAGGGGTCAAACAAGTCATAAATGAACCCACAAGTGGTTTCCACACTCAAACGAATCCAATTGAAAGCTAAATGAGTTTTCTTGTACAAATGTGTTGGAAACGGAGTGTTTGTGAGTTTTATGGGTCAAACAAGTCATAAATGAACCCACAAGTGGTTTCCACGCTCAAACGAGTCCAAATGGAAGCTAAATTAGTTTTCTTGTACCAATGTGTTGGAAACGGAGTGTTTGTGAGTTTTAGGGGTCAAACAAGTCATAAATGAACCCACAAGTGGTTTCCACACTCAAACGAGTCCAAATGGAAGCTAAATTAGTTTTCTTGTACCAATATGTTGGAAACGGAGTGTTTGTAAGTTTTAGGGGTCAAACAAGTCGTAAATGAACCCACGAGTGGTTTCCACACTCAAACGAATCCAATTGAAAGCTAAATGAGTTTTCTTGTACCAATGTGTTGGAAACGGAGTGTTTGTGAGTTTTAGGGGTCAAACAAGTCATAAATGAACTCACAAGTGGTTTCCACACTCAAACGAATCCAATTGAAAGCTAAATGAGTTTTTCTTGTACCAATGTGTTGGAAACGGAGTGTTTGTGAGTTTTAGGGGTCAAACAAGTCATAAATGAACCCACAAGTATTTTCCACACTCAAACGAATCCAATTGAAAGCTAAATGAGTTTTCTTGATGTATAATCTACAAAAAAGAAAATGTTTCTCTCTCTAGAAATTTCCTCTCCCTTCTCTCTAGGATAGAACCGTAAACCTAGCCGCCAATTTTTAGTCTAGACCATTCTAATCTTAGCTCAGATCTAATTCTTACACTCATTCTCCATCAATTAATACCATATTCCCCTCATTTAATCCACTTTCTTCACCCCTTAACCTAAACACTATATTTCTTATATTTATATTTATACTCCTATTAGTTCATTATGGTCAGCCAAGGTTCGTATTGTGATTCTGATGGCATTCCAGCTTATATGCAAGATGCTTCTAGAGACGATGACTTGGATGAAGTCATCTCTAGGCGAGAGGTCGAGGATTACCCGATTCTCTTAGGTTTCCCAAGTAGTTCAGGTGGAATACCTTTGGATACTAAGGTAGTGACCGACAATTCCTCAGGAGACGAAGAGCTTAATGTTGAGGATGACAGAGCGAAGCTAGAGCGTGAGACTGTTCATAGAGCCACTCAAATGGCATTCAGAGTCAATAAGCAAGATAGGGAGGAGCTCATAGCTCTTAAAAACAAAATGATGGATCTTCAGTGGTATTTAGAAAGGAAAGGTCTCTCAATGGCAGATTTTGAAAAGGACTCCCTGCTTAAAGATAAGGAATTTAACTCCGGGCTTCTAGATCCATCTCGCTTTGTAGGTGGTAGGGATGAATTTGGGCTTCCTATTCTCAAGAACAATGGGGTCAACATCGGGGGCAGGGTGTTTGAGCAGATCCCGGAGCGAAGCTCGCCTCATAAAGGGTCAACAGATAATCTTGAGGCTAGTTCAAAGGAGAAGCAGAAACAAAATGGGGGTCACAGAGTTGAAACTGTTTTTGTCGACCGATCTGATTTTGTAAAGACTGATTCTACTGTGCGAGGTTCTACCTCTGGCAATAAAAAAGATATTGGTGTTGAAATACCAGCCATTGTGGATAACACAAAGAATGTCTCAGGGGACAAAGGGAAAGCTAAAGAGCAAGTGCTGGAGGGAACTAATGATGCCGAACACTCTAAGCTCAAGCCTTCTTGGACGCAAGTGGTAAGAAATGCCCCTCCCTCTCTTAATAACCTTACCTTTGACTATGTTCCTATGCCATCAGGGGTCAAAGTTATTTCTCCTCCAGTTGAAGTGCTTAAGAAGGGGAATGAAAAGTTCAAGCACTGTATTGTTGGCACCTTTTCTAGGGGGGCTCCTCCGTATCAAAAGGTTGTTGAATTTGCTCGTAATGTTTGGTCACGAGGTCTTCTCCATGTTTCTAAAAAAGACCCTAAGACCTACATATTCGACTCGGTACCTAATATGAATGCTGCATTGTCACGGGGAACCTGGTATTTAGGTAAAAAAAC
This sequence comes from Saposhnikovia divaricata, assembly GCA_036435485.1. Taxonomy (NCBI): domain Eukaryota; kingdom Viridiplantae; phylum Streptophyta; class Magnoliopsida; order Apiales; family Apiaceae; genus Saposhnikovia; species Saposhnikovia divaricata. The sequence continues at coordinate 108,457,315 of CM071599.1, read as the reverse complement.
CAATGATTGTTCATGCTTGGGGCACGAAAGTGGGAGAAAAGACAAGTATGCCGCTGTGGGTCAAGTTTGAGAATGTTCCGGATAGTTACTAGACTCGTGAGGGTCTCAGTTTCCTGGGTAGCGCTATTGGGAATCCCCTTTCGGCTGACGATATGACATCCAGGTTGGAAATTCTTCCTTTTGCAAAGCTTTGTGTTGAGTATAAGGTTGGAGATGACCTACCCTCTAATCTAGAGGTTGAGGTTTTGGATCCTGTTTTGGAAACCAAGTATGTGGAGACAATTAAAGTAAGCTACCCAAATAAACCGTTGATGTGCACAGCTTGCAAGTCTTTAGGCCACTTGGTGGGAGCATGTCCTAATGTAACTCGGCACTGGGCTAGAAAAGTCAGCCAAGAAGTTGGACCAGAGAAGAATAATGCTCAGAAAGTTGAGGTTCCTGCGGTTGAAATCCCTGTGGCTACTTCGCCTTTGGAGTCTTTGCATTTGGGGAAATCAAAATTGGATGCCATTGCCCCCACTGTAGTAAATGAAGACAAGCAAGAAGCTATGCAGCAGATGGGGGATTTGAACCACAAATCTACTGCAATTGCGGAACAGGTTCATGAAAATGGTGCTAACAATATGGAGGACAGCACTTGGACGACTGTTCATTCGAGAAAGTCAAAACTATCTGCTGCTAGTCACAAACCTATTGATAGTTCTCGAGTAAATACACCTATTTTTAATGCATTGTCGAAGTCTCTACCTAAGAGGGTCAAAGGACCAGGGGGGAAACCCTCTTTACGCCCTTAAATCTCCATGAATTTTAGCTCCTATAACATTAGGGGGCTCAATAAAAAGATTTCCTTTGTTAAGGATTTCTTATTGAATAATGATATTGGTCTTGTAGCGCTTCTAGAGACACATGTAAATAAAGATTCTGCGCCTAAAGTTTCTTCTGCTATTGCTTATCGGTTTTCTTGGATCTATAATTACGATAGCCACTATAATGGGCGTGTGTGGATTGGCTGGGATCCACGGCTCTGGTCTGTTACCCAATTGCAGCAGGGAAGCCAGCACATTTCCTGCTTGGTGGTTAACCTGGACTCGAAATTGAAATTTTTTGCCTCCTTTGTGTATGCTCTGAACACTCATGAAGAGCGTAGGCAACTTTGGGTGGATCTTAACAATTTTCAAGCCTCTATTTCTACCAATGGAGCATGCCCTCCATGGATCTTGCTAGGAGACTTCAATGTCTGCCTTAATGTCAATGAAATACAGGGAGGTTCACTAAGGATAACAACTGGTATGCAGGAGTTTCGAGAATTTCTTAATGACATTGAAGGTGTCGATCTTCACTTTTCTGGTAATTTCCTAACCTGGTGGGACAGCAATAAAAGACAACCTATTCAGAAAAAGCTTGATCGTGCTATTGTTAACCCTGCTTGGTTGAGTACCTTTGATCAATCCCATGCTAAGTTCCTTGTTAGAGGTATCTCTGACCACTGCCCGATTTTGGTGGATTTGGGTCTTTCTTTTGAGAAGCAAACCCTTTCAAGTGTTTGGCCACATGATTTCGCATCCCAAGTTCCTGAACGAAGTAGAAGCTGCCTGGAATACTCCAATTCTTGGAGACCCCTGGTTTATTGTTACATTCAAACTAAAAAGAGTAAAGCTCGCTCTCAAACGGTTAAATAAAGAAGATGGTGACATTCATGATAAGGTTCTAGTGGCAAGAAATGAGCTTCTTCTTTTTCAGGAGAGTCTCCCTGCGCTGCCATCTACTTCACAGTTCGAGCAAGAGGCAAAATTATGTGAAACTCTTGTGGAAGCTTTAAATAAAGAAGAGGTCTTCTTAAAGCTAAAATCTCGTGTGCACTGGTTAAAGGTTGGCGACGGAAACAATCGGTACTTCTTCAATTCTTGTCGTGGTAGGTGGAACTCAAATAAAATCTCTGTTTTAGAAGATGAGTCTGGGGCTTCCTTCTCTACTCATAGAGACATTTCTAACCATGCCATTCAGTACTTTAAAGCTCTGCTAGGGACTGCTGAGGACACTAACCCTATTGACGCCCAAGCTATCTTTCCCCAGTTATCTCCATTACAAAAGTCTTTTCTCACGAATAATTTCACCTCTGAGGAAGTTTATAAGACCTTGAATCTAATGGCTAAGCACAAAAGTCCTGGCCCTGATGGCTTCCCTCCGGAATTCTACATTGCTTCTTGGAATATTGTGGGTGCAGACATCACCAGAGCTATTCTCTATTTCTTTGATACTCAGCATCTTCCTCGGATTATTAATTCGGTGGCAATTACGTTGGTCCCAAAGTCAGAAAATGCTACTACCTTGTCCCAGTTTAGACCTATTTCTTGTTGCAACACTTTGTACAAGTGTATCACCAAGTTATTAGCTTCTAGATTAAAGGCCATCCTCCCTACTCTTATCTCGGCAAATCAATCGGCCTTTATACCCCACCGCAGCATTGGAGATAACATCCTTTTAGCCCAGTCTCTTTGTCGTGACTACCATAAGGCTGAAGGTGCGCCCAGGTGCGCTATTAAATTGGATATCCACAAGGCATTCGACACTATGAGTTGGAATTTCCTGTTTGAAGCTATGGACCGTATGGGTTTCCCCCCTCGTTTCCTTGAGTGGGTGCGAGTTTGCATTTCAAATTGTATGATTTCTCTGAAAATCAATGGTTCCATTGAAGGTTTTTTCCAAAGTAGGAAGGGCCTAAGGCAAGGAGATCCCTTATCTCCTTACCTATTTGTGATTGGCATGGAAGTTTTTTCTGCTTATCTCCATCGGCACCTGCTAAGCAATGCAAGTTTCTCTTTTCATTGGCGCACAAAGGAGCTTCAGCTGACTCACCTAATTTTTGCCGATGACATATTTCTTTTTTGCAAAGGTGATGTTCCTTCCATCTCTGCCTTGGCTGTTGCAGTGAATGCCTTCTCCTCAGCGTCTAGCCTTAGTCCCAATCCTACTAAGAGCGAGTGCTACTTTTGTAATGTTCCTGCTGAAACCATTAACCATGCTCTTCTTACTACGGGCTTCCAAATGGGATCTTTGCCTATTAAGTATCTTGGCCTGCCTCTTATTACTTCAAGACTTAAAGCTCAGGACTGCTCTTCGTTAATTCAGAGGCTCTGTCACAGAATTGACTCTTGGACCTCGGGCTTCTTACGCTTTTCTGGAAGGTTACAACTTCTCAAAGCGGTTCTCTTTGGTATTTTTGGCTTATGGGCCACTTTTTTATTCCTTCCTAAGAGCGTCCTTACTAAGATTCAGTCCTGTTTTTCGAAATTCTTATGGGGAGGCAAGCACAATGCCAAATGTCATCACAAGGTTGCTTGGTCGGATTGTTGTTTTCCTAAAATGGAGGGAGGTCTCGGTATTAGTGACCTCCATGCTCGAAATAAGGCTGCTATCTTGTTTCAAATCTGGAAAATCTCTCAATATAATGATCCCTCTCTTTGGGTCCAATGGTTTCATAAATGCTTATTGAAGAATAAAGCTTTTTGGGTTGCCAACATTCCATCTGCTAGTTCTTGGGCAGTTAGACAAATCATGAACCATAGAATGGAAGCAAGGAGATACATCTCCTTTACCATTGCTCATAACTCCTGTCTGTTCATGTGGCATGACCCCTGGTACGAAAATCAATCGCTAACTGCAATATTGGGCAATTCTGTTATTTCTAATGCTGAGTCCTCTTCCCTAGCTCGCGTGAATGACTTTATTTCGGATGGCAGATGGATCCCCCCGCGCTCAAATCATCATCAGATTATTGAGTTGAGGCATATTCTTTCAAATGTCCCTATTGACCGAAGTAATGCAGTGCTATGGCAGGGATCCAAAAAAGTCAAGCTTTCAGTCGTATGGAACACAATTAGGAGAGTGGGAACACCTTCTCCTCCCTGGGTGGTAGCGGTTTGGCATCGATTTGCCATCTCTAAATGCGCGTTTTTCATGTGGCTAGCACTCAAAGAAAGGCTCCTAACTAAAGATACTATGAACTCGTTTGGTATGCATGTAAATCCGGCTTGTCTTCTTTGTCAATGCAATAATGAAAATGCAGAACATCTCTTTGTTTCATGCCCATACACGCAACTAATTCTGGGATGCAGTCCTGTCCCGTTAAGCCGCGACTGGGCAGATTGGCAGAATGGAAATTTTACTCAAGGGAACTTGTCAAATTTTCATAAATTGGTAGGATGGCTGTTTGTCTCTGTGGTAATCTATAACATTTGGCAGGAAAGGAACAGAAGGATGCATGCGAATGGGCCTCCAAGACAAACTATTCAGCTATCTCTAGTAATCAAGACAATGGTCCGAGAAAAACTTTTCACATGTAAAGGATTTACAAAGCAAGTTGCTAAGGATCCGTCCTTAATTCTTCTTCTTTATTAGCTTGCATTTTATTTTTGTAAAACCGAGATGACTTAATCTCATCATTGTTTAGTTTTGCTCTTTTGGTTCTTCGCGGGGTATGCCCCTAGCTTATGTACATTTTTTGTCTTTAATACATATCAATTAGTAAAAAAAAAAAAAAAAAAAAAAAAAAAAAAAAAAAAAAAGAGTTTTCTTTTACAAATGTGTTGGAAACGGAGTGTTTGTGAGTTTTATGGGTCAAACAAGTCATAAATGAACCCACAAGTGGTTTCCACGCTCAAACGAGTCCAAATGGAAGCTAAATTAGTTTTCTTGTACCAATGTGTTGGAAACGGAGTGTTTGTGAGTTTTAGGGGTCAAACAAGTCATAAATGAACCCACAAGTGGTTTCCACACTCAAACGAGTCCAAATGGAAGCTAAATTAGTTTCTTGTACCAATGTGTTGGAAACGGAGTGTTTGTAAGTTTTAGGGGTCAAACAAGTCGTAAATGAACCCACGAGTGGTTTCCACACTCAAACGAATCCAATTGAAAGCTAAATGAGTTTTCTTGTACCAATGTGTTGGAAACGGCGTGTTTGTGAGTTTTAGGGGTCAAACAAGTCATAAATGAACCCACAAGTGGTGTCCACTCTCAAACGAATCTAGTTGAAAGCTAAATGAGTTTTCTTGTACCAATGTGTTTGAAACGGAGTGTTTGTGAGTTTTAGGGGTCAAACAAGTCATAAATGAACCCACGAGTGGTTTCCACGCTCAAACGAATCCAAATGGAAGCTAAATTAGTTTTCTTGTACCTAAGTGTTGGAAACGGAGTGTTTGTAAGTTTTAGGGGTCAAACAAGTCATAAATGAACCCTCAAGTGGTTTCCACGCTCAAACGAGTCCAAATGGAAGCTAAATGAGTTTTCTTGTACCAATGTGTTGGAAACGGAGTGTTTGTGAGTTTTAGGGGTCAAACAAGTCATAAATGAACCCACAAGTGGTTTCCACACTCAAACGAATCCAATTGAAAGCTAAATGAGTTTTCTTGTACCAATGTGTTGGAAACGGAGTGTTTGTGAGTTTTAGGGGTCAAACAAGTCATAAATGAACCCACAAGTGGTTTCCACACTCAAACGAATCCAATTGAAAGCTAAATGAGTTTTCTTGTACCAATGTGTTGGAAACGGAGTGTTTGTGAGTTTTAGGGGTCAAACAAGTCATAAATGAACCCACAAGTGGTTTCCACACTCAAACGAATCCAATTGAAAGCTAAATGAGTTTTCTTGTACAAATGTGTTGGAAACGGAGTGTTTGTGAGTTTTATGGGTCAAACAAGTCATAAATGAACCCACAAGTGGTTTCCACGCTCAAACGAGTCCAAATGGAAGCTAAATTAGTTTTCTTGTACCAATGTGTTGGAAACGGAGTGTTTGTGAGTTTTAGGGGTCAAACAAGTCATAAATGAACCCACAAGTGGTTTCCACACTCAAACGAGTCCAAATGGAAGCTAAATTAGTTTCTTGTACCAATGTGTTGGAAACGGAGTGTTTGTAAGTTTTAGGGGTCAAACAAGTCGTAAATGAACCCACGAGTGGTTTCCACACTCAAACGAATCCAATTGAAAGCTAAATGAGTTTTCTTGTACCAATGTGTTGGAAACGGCGTGTTTGTGAGTTTTAGGGGTCAAACAAGTCATAAATGAACCCACAAGTGGTGTCCACTCTCAAACGAATCTAGTTGAAAGCTAAATGAGTTTTCTTGTACCAATGTGTTTGAAACGGAGTGTTTGTGAGTTTTAGGGGTCAAACAAGTCATAAATGAACCCACGAGTGGTTTCCACGCTCAAACGAATCCAAATGGAAGCTAAATTAGTTTTCTTGTACCTAAGTGTTGGAAACGGAGTGTTTGTAAGTTTTAGGGGTCAAACAAGTCATAAATGAACCCTCAAGTGGTTTCCACGCTCAAACGAGTCCAAATGGAAGCTAAATGAGTTTTCTTGTACCAATGTGTTGGAAACGGAGTGTTTGTGAGTTTTAGGGGTCAAACAAGTCATAAATGAACCCACAAGTGGTTTCCACACTCAAACGAATCCAATTGAAAGCTAAATGAGTTTTCTTGTACCAATGTGTTGGAAACGGAGTGTTTGTGAGTTTTAGGGGTCAAACAAGTCATAAATGAACCCACAAGTGGTTTCCACACTCAAACGAATCCAATTGAAAGCTAAATGAGTTTTCTTGTACCAATGTGTTGGAAACGGAGTGTTTGTGAGTTTTAGGGGTCAAACAAGTCATAAATGAACCCACAAGTGGTTTCCACACTCAAACGAATCCAATTGAAAGCTAAATGAGTTTTCTTGTACAAATGTGTTGGAAACGGAGTGTTTGTGAGTTTTATGGGTCAAACAAGTCATAAATGAACCCACAAGTGGTTTCCACGCTCAAACGAGTCCAAATGGAAGCTAAATTAGTTTTCTTGTACCAATGTGTTGGAAACGGAGTGTTTGTGAGTTTTAGGGGTCAAACAAGTCATAAATGAACCCACAAGTGGTTTCCACACTCAAACGAGTCCAAATGGAAGCTAAATTAGTTTTCTTGTACCAATGTGTTGGAAACGGAGTGTTTGTAAGTTTTAGGGGTCAAACAATTCGTAAATGAACCCACGAGTGGTTTCCACACTCAAACGAATCCAATTGAAAGCTAAATGAGTTTTCTTGTACCAATGTGTTGGAAACGGAGTGTTTGTGAGTTTTAGGGGTCAAACAAGTCATAAATGAACCAACAAGTGGTTTCCACGCTCAAACGAGTCCAAATGGAACCTAAATTAGTTTTCTTGTACCAATGTGTTGGAAACGGAGTGTTTGTAAGTTTTAGGGGTCAAACAAGTCATAAATGAACCCACAAGTGGTTTCCACCCTCAAACGAATTCAATTGAAAGCTAAATGAGTTTTCTTGCACCAATGTGTTGGAAACGGAGTGTTTGTGAGTTTTAGGGGTCAATCAAGTCATAAATGAACCCACAAGTGGTTTTCACACTCAAACGAATCCAATTGAAAGCTAAATGAGTTTTCTTGTACCAATGTGTTGGAAACGGAGTGTTTGTGAGTTTTAGGGGTCAAACAAGTCATAAATGAACCCACAAGTGGTTTCCACACTCAAACGAATCCAATTGAAAGCTAAATGAGTTTTCTTGTACCAATGTGTTGGAAACGGAGTGTTTGTGAGTTTTAGGGGTCAAACAAGTCATAAATGAACCCACAAGTGGTTTCCACACTCAAACGAATCCAATTGAAAGCTAAATGAGTTTTCTTGTACAAATGTGTTGGAAACGGAGTGTTTGTGAGTTTTATGGGTCAAACAAGTCATAAATGAACCCACAAGTGGTTTCCACGCTCAAACGAGTCCAAATGGAAGCTAAATTAGTTTTCTTGTACCAATGTGTTGGAAACGGAGTGTTTGTGAGTTTTAGGGGTCAAACAAGTCATAAATGAACCCACAAGTGGTTTCCACACTCAAACGAGTCCAAATGGAAGCTAAATTAGTTTTCTTGTACCAATGTGTTGGAAACGGAGTGTTTGTAAGTTTTAGGGGTCAAACAAGTCATAAATGAACCCACAAGTGGTTTCCACCCTCAAACGAATTCAATTGAAAGCTAAATGAGTTTTCTTGTACCAATGTGTTGGAAACGGAGTGTTTGTGAGTTTTAGGGGTCAAACAAGTCATAAATGAACCCACAAGTGGTTTCCACTCTCAAACGAATCCAGTTGAAAGCTAAATGAGTTTTCTTGTACCAATGTGTTTGAAACGGAGTGTTTGTGAGTTTTAGGGGTCAAACAATTCATAAATGAACCCGCGAGTGGTTTCCACGCTCAAACGAATCCAAATGGAAGCTAAATTAGTTTTCTTGTACCTAAGTGTTGGAAACTGAGTGTTTGTAAGTTTTAGGGGTCAAACAAGTCATAAATGAACCCTCAAGTGGTTTCCACGCTCAAACGAGTCCAAATGGAAGCTAAATGAGTTTTCTTGTACCAATGTGTTGGAAATGGAGTGTTTGTGTGGTTTAGGGGTCAAACAAGTCATAAATGAACCCACAAGTGGTTTCCACGCTCAAACGAGTCCAAATGGAAGCTAAATTAGTTTTCTTGTACCAATGTGTTGGAAACGGAGTGTTTGTAAGTTTTAGGGGTCAAACAAGTCATAAATAAACCCACAAGTGGTTTCCACACTCAAACGAATCCAATTGAAAGCTAAATGAGTTTTCTTGTACCAATGTGTTGGAAACGGAGTGTTTGTAAGTTTTAGGGGTCAAACAAGTCATAAATGAACCCACAAGTGGTTTCCACGCTCAAACGAGTCCAAATGGAAGCTAAATTAGTTTTCTTGTACCAATGTGTTGGAAACGGAGTGTTTGTGAGTTTTAGGGGTCAAACAAGTCATAAATGAACCCACAAGTGGTTTCCACACTCAAACAAATCCAATTAAAAGCTAAATGAGTTTTCTTGTACCAATGTGTTGGAAACGGAGTGTTTGTGAGTTTTAGGGGTCAAACAAGTCATAAATGAACCCACGAGTGGTTTCCAAGCTCAAACGAATCCAAATGGAAGCTAAATTAGTTTTCTTGTACCTAAGTGTTGGAAACGGAGTGTTTGTGAGTTTTAGGGGTCAAACAAGTCATAAATGAACCCACAAGTGGTTTCCACGCTCAAACGAGTCCAAATGGAAGCTAAATTAGTTTTCTTGTACCAATGTGTTGGAAACGGAGTGTTTGTGAGTTTTAGGGGTCAAACAAGTCATAAATGAACCCACAAATGGTTTCCACACTCAAACGAATCCAATTGAAAGCTAAATGAGTTTTCTTGTACCAATGTGTTGGAAACGGAGTGTTTGTGAGTTTTAGGGGTCAAACAAGTCATAAATGAACCCACGAGTGGTTTCCACGCTCAAACGAGTCCAAATGGAAGCTAAATTAGTTTTCTTGTACCTAAGTGTTGGAAACGGAGTGTTTGTGAGTTTTAGGGGTCAAACAAGTCATAAATGGACCCACAAGTGGTTTCCACGCTCAAACGAGTCCAAATGGAAGCTAAATTAGTTTTCTTGTACCAATGTGTTGGAAACGGAGTGTTTGTGAGTTTTAGGGGTCAAACAAGTCATAAATGAACCCACAAATGGTTTCCACACTCAAACGAATCCAATTGAAAGCTAAATGAGTTTTCTTGTACCAATGTGTTGGAAACGGAGTGTTTGTGAGTTTTTTTTTTTTTGCTAAATTTAATTGTATTAAGAGAAAAGAAGCTACAAGAAAACAAAATCTGGGACAAACCCCAAGAAATGCAACAAATAGCCTAGGCTAAACAAAGAGAATGAGAAAACAATATACTACAACTAAGGCCAGGGAAATTAACCCTCTCTATTGAGACAAATTAATACATAGCTAAAAGAAGAGAATTATCTTTAGCAACCTCATTTTTAAAAGATTGGCTTGACCAAACTTTTTCTCGGACCATGCGCTTAATGAGCAGATTGAGTTGCCTCGCTGAACGATTATGTCCGTGCACATGCATGCGGTCATTACGCTCTTTCCAAATCCAGAAAACAGTTGAGGCCAAGAAAAGATAGCCCAGAAGCTTTTTCATGTGAGATGGCCGCCCCATAATAAACCTCCCACGTTGATAGCTGCCCCAGTCTTCCGTGAATACAAAATCAGAATTTCGGATGACTTCTTTGAAATAGACACAAGTGCTAAAGAGATGAGCACTTGTTTCAACAGCATTATCACAAAGAACACACCGAAGATTAGTTTGCATACCAAACTGCTGCATACGCTGCTTAGTTAACAAACGATCTTTAAGAGCTAACCACAGTGTAAAAGAACACTTCTTTATGGTGAGAGCATGCCACAATGCTCATTCCATTGCACAACTTCCTTTGAAGTTCGAATATTGTTCCAAATAAGAGAAGTGTTAACAAACTTAGCTGGGCAACCATTCCATTCTATAGAGTCAGAGTCATGAATGAGCACTTGAGAAACTTGAGCTCGAAAGGTGGTAATGCTTTGGTGATTCGACAAAGGAAGAATCCAACTACGACCAAGAGTAAAAGAACGAACAGGGATCTCGCTTGAGGACTCCATTATAGAAATAATAGAGGGGTCAAAAGCATGCAACACGGGTTTATTATGAAACCAGGGATCGTTCCAGAAGGAGAAGTTTGAATCTACTCCGATCTTATAACGAATATGCTGAAGGGCAAGGGGGCGAAGTTGAAGAATTTTACGGATACACCACGAGGCTTTCTTAGGGATATCCATGGTCCAAAACCCTTTCCTCTTAATGAACACACGTTTAAACCAAGTTAACCACAAAGATGTGCTATTTGGTTGTGAAATGCGCCATAGTTGAAAGAGAAAAGCTGCTATGTTCCATTCTCCCAAATCTCGAAGGCCTAAACCACCTTCCTCCTTTGGAACACAACAATCATGCCAAGAAACTTTAACTTGCTTGTTTCCACTTGAGTTTCCACTCCACAGAAACTTTACAAATAGAGATTGAAGCTTTTTTAAGACAGTCACCGGCAGAAAAAGGTGAGAGGACCAGAAATTCTGAATTCCGAATAAGACTACCTTTAGCAATTGCAGCCTTCCCGAGTGATTAAGAATAGATGTTAACCAATTATCGATGCGCGTGGTGATACGCATGATTAAAGGTAAGCAATCAGAATAAGACAGTTTGGTAGTAATCAATGGCAATCCTAGGTAGCGAATGGGGAGCATGCCCTGTTGAAATCCCGAAGAGTTCAAGACATGTTCAAAAACTTGATCATCTACATTAGCCACAAAGAACTGGCTTTTATCAATATTAGTGCGCAGACCAGATATACCAGAGAAGTCACTGAGCCCAGCAAGGAGAAGGTCTACAGAAGTAATATCACCATGACAGAAAAGCATCAGGTCATCTACAAAGATCAGATGCGATAAGTCCAACTTCTTTGTCTGCCAATGATATTTAAAAGCTGGAGATGAAGTGGTTCTTTTCATGATTGCCGTAAGGACCTCCATAGAAAGAACAAAAAGATAGGGGGAGAGAGGATCCCCCTGCCTTAAACCCGAACCAGCTTTGAAATACCCTTCAAGAGATCCATTGATCTTGACAGAAAGCATGCATGAACTGACACAAGTCATAATCCAATCGATAAAAATCTGAGGAAACCCCATTTTTCGTAAAGTAGTAGCAAGGAAACGCCAATTAAGTGTATCAAAAGCTTTACGAATATCAATTTTAAAAGCGCATCTAGCTGGGTCAGAATTGAGATGATAATTCTTGAATAATGCTTGAGCAAGGAGAATGTTATCTCCTATTAGTCTACCAGGAACGAAGGCTGATTGAGCAGGAGAAATGAGCGAGGCCATGGTCTTCTTAAGTCTGGAAGCTAGCATTTTACTAACAACTTTGTAGAGAATATTACAACATGCAATAGGTCTAAAATCAGCCATATTTGATGCAGAGTTAACCTTTGGGATAAGAGCCAAAGCAGTTGAATTAATAATACGAGGCATAGAAAGAGTATTAAAGAAGTGCAAAACAGCCTTACAAACATCTTCCGAGACAATACTCCAGGTTGCTTGAAAGAACTCCACAGTAAAACCGTCCGGACCTGGACATTTGCTCTTTGCCATGGACTTTATAGCATTCCAAACATCTTGACTGGTAAAGGGCTTTTGAAGGTCCTCAAAGAGAGAATCATTAAGCTGGGGCAACTGTAAATCCTCCGGGAGGTCATGAAGAACTTCTCTTTGACCCAGAAGAGAGGTATAGAAGTCAACAGCAACCTTAGAAATTTCCTTATGAGAAGTACAAGTGTTGCCTTGAGCATCGTTGAGGGCCAAGATTTTATTTTGGTTCCACCTACCTTTGCAAGCATTGAAAAAGAACTTATTATTCGAGTCACCTTGCTTTAGCCACGTAACACGCGACTTTTGTTTTAGGAAATTTTCCTCCAAACTGAGCAGATAAGATCAGCTTCAGTTGCTAACTGATCTGTCGAGGGAATATTTGGTAAAGAAATCTGGAAAGCAGTAAGAGTATCCCTTGCTTCTGTGACCTTCAAGTGAAGATTACCTGTGTTTTTGTTAAGTTTACGCATTGCATCCTTAACTTTTTTCAATTTGGAAGTAAGGACAAACCATGGGTCTCCAGAAATGACCTCTTGCCAAGCAGTTTTGACCTCATCAAGGAACAACGGGTCTGAAATCAGATAGTTGTAGAATTGAAAGGGCTTACGAATTTTCTCCGAAGGAAGACCAATGTTAACAGCTACTGGACAGTGATCCGAAAGTCCCCGAGTGAGGATGCTGCCTTGAGCCTGAGGAAAAGAAGTCAACCAATTACTGTTGATAAGAACTCTTTCTAACCGCTTAAATTTTGGCCTGGTAATATTACTATCCCACCAGGTAAACCGAGGACCTAAACATCTTAAGTCCATAAGAGAAGTGTGACATAAAAAATCACTAAATTCAATCATACTAGGCGTCCAATGAAGACCATTGCTAGTTTCATTTGGGCCAAGACAGATGTTGAAATCTCCGAGGAGGCACCATGCTTTGTCATGGACAGAAGAATTTTGAACACGAGAAAGCTCATCCCAAAGAACACGTCTTTCCACCGGAGTGTTGAGACCATATATAAATGAGATAACAAAAGGATCGCCTCCAGAAAGCTTTTGAACTGTACAGGAGATTTGCTGCGTCGTAATTGATAGAATATCAATTCGCCAAATTGTGGGATCATACCCCACCCAAATACGACCATTATGATGATGATCGTAGTTGAAAATCCATTTAAATTTAGGACCAACAAATTGAGAAATAGTAGCAGAAGCTGGTTGTTTAACATGCGTTTCAAGTAAAGAACAAAAAGACAAATTATTTAGAACAATAAAGTCCTTAACAAAGGTTTGTTTAGTATTAAGACCTCTAATGTTAAAGGAACAGAAGTCAATTAACATAAAACTAGGATAATTGGTTGGGTACGGAGTGTTTGTGAGTTTTATGGGTCAAACAAGTCATGAATGAACCCACAAGTGGTTTCCACGCTCAAAGAGTCCAAATGGAAGCTAAATTAATTTTCTTGTACCAATGTGTTGGAAACGGAGTGTTTGTGAGTTTTAGGGGTCAAACAAGTCATAAATGAACCCACAAGTGGTTTCCACACTCAAACGATTCCAAATGGAAGCTAAATTAGTTTTCTTGTACCAATGTGTTGGAAACGGAGTGTTTGTGAGTTTTAGGGGTCAAACAAGTCATAAATGAACCCACAAGTGGTTTCCACACTCAAACAAATCCAATTAAAAGCTAAATGAGTTTTCAACCAATGTGTTGGAAAAGGAGTGTTTGTGAGTTTTAGGGGTCAAACAAGTCATAACAAACCCACGAGTGGTTTCCAAGCTCAAACGAATCCAAATGGAAGCTAAATTAGTTTTCTTGTACCTAAGTGTTGGAAACGGAGTGTTTGTGAGTTTTAGGGGTCAAACAAGTCATAAATGAACCCACAAGTGGTTTCCACGCTCAAACGAGTCCAAATGGAAGCTAAATTAGTTTTCTGGTACCAATGTGTTGGAAACGGAGTGTTTGTGAGTTTTAGGGGTCAAACAAGTCATAAATGAACCCACAAATGGTTTCCACACTCAAACGAATCCAATTGAAAGCTAAATGAGTTTTCTTGTACCAATGTGTTGGAAACGGAGTGTTTGTGAGTTTTAGGGGTCAAACAAGTCATAAATGAACCCACGAGTGGTTTCCACGCTCAAACGAGTCCAAATGGAAGCTAAATTAGTTTTCTTGTACCAATGTGTTGGAAACGGAGTGTTTGTGAGTTTTAGGGGTCAAACAAGTCATAAATGAACCCACAAGTGGTTTCCACACTCAAACAAATCCAATTAAAAGCTAAATGAGTTTTCTTGTACCAATGTGTTGGAAACGGAGTGTTTGTGAGTTTTAGGGGTCAAACAAGTCATAAATGAACCCACGAGTGGTTTCCAAGCTCAAACGAATCCAAATGGTAGCTAAATTAGTTTTCTTGTACCTAATTGTTGGAAACGGAGTGTTTGTGAGTTTTAGGTGTCAAACAAGTCATAAATGAACCCACAAGTGGTTTCCACGCTCAAACGAGTCCAAATGGAAGCTAAATTAGTTTTCTTGTACCAATGTGTTGGAAACGGAGTGTTTGTGGGTTTTAGGGGTCAAACAAGTCATAAGTGAACCCACAAATGGTTTCCACACTCAAACGAATCCAATTGAAAGCTAAATGAGTTTTCTTGTACCAATGTGTTGGAAACGGAGTGTTTGTGAGTTTTAGGGGTCAAACAAGTCATAAATGAACCCACGAGTGGTTTCCACGCTCAAACGAGTCCAAATGGAAGCTAAATTAGTTTTCTTGTACCTAAGTGTTGGAAACGGAGTGTTTGTGAGTTTTAGGGGTCAAACAAGTCATAAATGAACCCACAAGTGGTTTCCACGCTCAAACGAGTCCAAATGGAAGCTAAATTAGTTTTCTTGTACCAATGTGTTGGAAACGGAGTGTTTGTGAGTTTTAGGGGTCAAACAAGTCATAAATGAACCCACAAATGGTTTCCACACTCAAACGAATCCAATTGAAAGCTAAATGAGTTTTCTTGTACCAATGTGTTGGAAACGGAGTGTTTGTGAGTTTTAGGGGTCAAACAAGTCATAAATGAACCCACAAGTGGTGTCCACACTCAAACGAATCCAATTGAAAGCTAAATGAGTTTTCTTGTACAAATGTGTTGGAAACGGAGTGTTTGTGAGTTTTATGGGTCAAACAAGTCATAAATGAACCCACAAGTGGTTTCCACGCTATCTAAATGGAAGCTAAATTAGTTTTCTTGTACCCAAGTGTTGGAAACGGAGTCTTTGTGAGTTTTAGGGGTCAAACAAGTCATAAATGAACCCACAAGTGGTTTCCACGCTCAAACGAGTCCAAATGGAAGCTAAATTAGTTTTCTTGTACCAATGTGTTGGAAACAGAGTGTTTGTGAGTTTTAGGGGTCAAACAAGTCATAAATGAACCCACAAGTGGTTTCCACACTCAAACGAATCCAATTGAAAGCTAAATGAGTTTTCTTGTACAAATGTGTTGGAAACGGAGTGTTTGTGAGTTTTAGGGGTCAAACAAGTCATAAATGAACCCACAAGTGGTTTCCACGCTCAAACGAGTCCAAATGGAAGCTAAATATTTTTCTTGTACCAATGTGTTGGAAACGGAGTGTTTGTGAGTTTTAGCGGTCAAACAAGTCATAAATGAACCCACAAGTGGTTTCCACGCTCAAACGAGTCCAAATGGAAGCTAAATTAGTTTTCTTGTACCAATGTGTTGGAAACGGTTGTGAGTTTTAGGGGTCAAACAAGTCATAAATGAACCCACTAGTGGTTTCCACACTCAAACGAATCCAATTGAAAGCAAAATGAGGTTTCTTGTACAAATGTGTTAGAAACGGAGTGTTTGTGAGTTTTAGGGGTCAAACAAGTCATAAATGAACCCACAAGTGGTTTCCACGCTCAAACGAGTCCAAATGGAAGCTAAATTAGTTTTCTTGTACCAATGTGTTGGAAACGGAGTGTTTGTGAGTTTTTTTTTTTTTTGCTAACTGATAGTGTTTGTGAGTTTTAGGGGTCAAACAAGTCATAAATGAACCCACAAGTGGTTTCCACACTCAAACAAATCCAATTAAAAGCTAAATGAGTTTTCTTGTACAAATGTGTTGGAAACGGAGTGTTTGTGAGTTTTATGGGTCAAACAAGTCATAAATGAACCCACAAGTGGTTTCCACGCTCAAACGAGTCCAAATGGAAGCTAAATTAGTTTTCTTGTACCAATGTGTTGGAAACGGAGTGTTTGTGGATTTTAGGGGTCAAACAAGTCATAAATGAACCCACAAGTGGTTTCCACACTCAAACAAATCCAATTAAAAGCTAAATGAGTTTTCTTGTACCAATGTGTTGGAAACGGAGTGTTTGTGAGTTTTAGGGGTCAAATAAGTCATAAATGAACCCACGAGTGGTTTCCAAGCTCAAACGAATCCAAATGGAAGCTAAATTAGTTTTCTTGTACCTAAGTGTTGGAAACGGAGTGTTTGTGAGTTTTAGGGGTCAAACAAGTCATAAATGAACCCACAAGTGGTTTCCACGCTCAAACGAGTCCAAATGGAAGCTAAATTAGTTTTCTTGTACCAATGTGTTGGCAACGGAGTGTTTGTGAGTTTTAGGGGTCAAACAAGTCATAAATGAACCCACAAGTGGTTTCCACACTCAAACAAATCCAATTAAAAGCTAAATGAGTTTTCTTGTACCAATGTGTTGGAAACGGAGTGTTTGTGAGTTTTAGGGGTCAAACAAGTCATAAATGAACCCACGAGTGGTTTCCAAGCTCAAACGAATCCAAATGGTAGCTAAATTAGTTTTCTTGTACCTAAGTGTTGGAAACGGAGTGTTTGTGAGTTTTAGGTGTCAAACAAGTCATAAATGAACCCACAAGTGGTTTCCACGCTCAAACGAGTCCAAATGGAAGCTAAATTAGTTTTCTTGTACCAATGTGTTGGAAACGGAGTGTTTGTGGGTTTTAGGGGTCAAACAAGTCATAAGTGAACCCACAAATGGTTTCCACACTCAAACGAATCCAATTGAAAGCTAAATGAGTTTTCTTGTACCAATGTGTTGGAAACGGAGTGTTTGTGAGTTTTAGGGGTCAAACAAGTCATAAATGAACCCACGAGTGGTTTCCAAGCTCAAACGAATCCAAATGGTAGCTAAATTAGTTTTCTTGTACCTAAGTGTTGGAAACGGAGTGTTTGTGAGTTTTAGGTGTCAAACAAGTCATAAATGAACCCACAAGTGGTTTCCACGCTCAAACGAGTCCAAATGGAAGCTAAATTAGTTTTCTTGTACCAATGTGTTGGAAACGGAGTGTTTGTGGGTTTTAGGGGTCAAACAAGTCATAAGTGAACCCACAAATGGTTTCCACACTCAAACGAATCCAATTGAAAGCTAAATGAGTTTTCTTGTACCAATGTGTTGGAAACGGAGTGTTTGTGAGTTTTAGGGGTCAAACAAGTCATAAATGAACCCACGAGTGGTTTCCACGCTCAAACGAGTCCAAATGGAAGCTAAATTAGTTTTCTTGTACCTAAGTGTTGGAAACGGAGTGTTTGTGAGTTTTAGGGGTCAAACAAGTCATAAATGAACCCACAAGTGGTTTCCACGCTCAAACGAGTCCAAATGGAAGCTAAATTAGTTTTCTTGTACCAATGTGTTGGAAACGGAGTGTTTGTGAGTTTTAGGGGTCAAACAAGTCATAAATGAACCCACAAATGGTTTCCACACTCAAACGAATCCAATTGAAAGCTAAATGAGTTTTCTTGTACCAATGTGTTGGAAACGGAGTGTTTGTGAGTTTTAGGGGTCAAACAAGTCATAAATGAACCCACAAGTGGTGTCCACACTCAAACGAATCCAATTGAAAGCTAAATGAGTTTTCTTGTACAAATGTGTTGGAAACGGAGTGTTTGTGAGTTTTATGGGTCAAACAAGTCATAAATGAACCCACAAGTGGTTTCCACGCTATCTAAATGGAAGCTAAATTAGTTTTCTTGTACCCAAGTGTTGGAAACGGAGTGTTTGTGAGTTTTAGGGGTCAAACAAGTCATAAATGAACCCACAAGTGGTTTCCACGCTCAAACGAGTCCAAATGGAAGCTAAATTAGTTTTCTTGTACCAATGTGTTGGAAACAGAGTGTTTGTGAGTTTTAGGGGTCAAACAAGTCATAAATGAACCCACAAGTGGTTTCCACACTCAAACGAATCCAATTGAAAGCTAAATGAGTTTTCTTGTACAAATGTGTTGGAAACGGAGTGTTTGTGAGTTTTAGGGGTCAAACAAGTCATAAATGAACCCACAAGTGGTTTCCACGCTCAAACGAGTCCAAATGGAAGCTAAATATTTTTCTTGTACCAATGTGTTGGAAACGGAGTGTTTGTGAGTTTTAGCGGTCAAACAAGTCATAAATGAACCCACAAGTGGTTTCCACGCTCAAACGAGTCCAAATGGAAGCTAAATTAGTTTTCTTGTACCAATGTGTTGGAAACGGTTGTGAGTTTTAGGGGTCAAACAAGTCATAAATGAACCCACTAGTGGTTTCCACACTCAAACGAATCCAATTGAAAGCAAAATGAGGTTTCTTGTACAAATGTGTTAGAAACGGAGTGTTTGTGAGTTTTAGGGGTCAAACAAGTCATAAATGAACCCACAAGTGGTTTCCACGCTCAAACGAGTCCAAATGGAAGCTAAATTAGTTTTCTTGTACCAATGTGTTGGAAACGGAGTGTTTGTGAGTTTTTTTTTTTTTTTTTTTTTGCTAACTGATAGTGTTTGTGAGTTTTAGGGGTCAAACAAGTCATAAATGAACCCACAAGTGGTTTCCACACTCAAACAAATCCAATTAAAAGCTAAATGAGTTTTCTTGTACCAATGTGTTGGAAACGGAGTGTTTGTGAGTTTTAGGGGTCAAACAAGTCATAAATGAACCCACGAGTGGTTTCCAAGCTCAAACGAATCCAAATGGAAGCTAAATTAGTTTTCTTGTACCTAAGTGTTGGAAACGGAGTGTTTGTGAGTTTTAGGGGTCAAACAAGTTATAAATGAACCCACAAGTGGTTTCCACGCTCAAACGAGTCCAAATGGAAGCTAAATTAGTTTTGTTGTACCAATGTGTTGGAAACGGTTGTGAGTTTTAGGGGTCAAACAAGTCATAAATGAACCCACTAGTGGTTTCCACACTCAAACGAATCCAATTGAAAGCAAAATGAGTTTTCTTGTACAAATGTGTTAGAAACGGAGTGTTTGTGAGTTTTAGGGGTCAAACAAGTCATAAATGAACCCACAAGTGGTTTCCACGCTCAAACGAGTCCAAATGGAAGCTAAATATTTTTCTTGTACCAATGTGTTGGAAACGGAGTGTTTGTGAGTTTTAGCGGTCAAACAAGTCATAAATGAACCCACAAGTGGTTTCCACGCTCAAACGAGTCCAAATGGAAGCTAAATTAGTTTTCTTGTACCAATGTGTTGGAAACGGTTGTGAGTTTTAGGGGTCAAACAAGTCATAAATGAACCCACTAGTGGTTTCCACACTCAAACGAATCCAATTGAAAGCAAAATGAGGTTTCTTGTACAAATGTGTTAGAAACGGAGTGTTTGTGAGTTTTAGGGGTCAAACAAGTCATAAATGAACCCACAAGTGGTTTCCACGCTCAAACGAGTCCAAATGGAAGCTAAATTAGTTTTTTTGTACCAATGTGTTGGAAACGGAGTGTTTGTGAGTTTTTTTTTTTTTTTTTTTGCTAACTGATAGTGTTTGTGAGTTTTAGGGGTCAAACAAGTCATAAATGAACCCACAAGTGGTTTCCACACTCAAACAAATCCAATTAAAAGCTAAATGAGTTTTCTTGTACAAATGTGTTGGAAACGGAGTGTTTGTGAGTTTTATGGGTCAAACAAGTCATAAATGAACCCACAAGTGGTTTCCACGCTCAAACGAGTCCAAATGGAAGCTAAATTAGTTTTCTTGTACCAATGTGTTGGAAACGGAGTGTTTGTGGATTTTAGGGGTCAAACAAGTCATAAATGAACCCACAAGTGGTTTCCACACTCAAACAAATCCAATTAAAAGCTAAATGAGTTTTCTTGTACCAATGTGTTGGAAACGGAGTGTTTGTGAGTTTTAGGGGTCAAATAAGTCATAAATGAACCCACGAGTGGTTTCCAAGCTCAAACGAATCCAAATGGAAGCTAAATTAGTTTTCTTGTACCTAAGTGTTGGAAACGGAGTGTTTGTGAGTTTTAGGGGTCAAACAAGTCATAAATGAACCCACAAGTGGTTTCCACGCTCAAACGAGTCCAAATGGAAGCTAAATTAGTTTTCTTGTACCAATGTGTTGGCAACGGAGTGTTTGTGAGTTTTAGGGGTCAAACAAGTCATAAATGAACCCACAAGTGGTTTCCACACTCAAACGAATCCAATTGAAAGCTAAATGAGTTTCTTGTACAAATGTGTTGGAAACGGAGTGTTTGTGAGTTTTATGGGTCAAACAAGTCATAAATGAACCCACAAGTGGTTTCCACGCTCAAACGAGTCCAAATGGAAGCTAAATTAGTTTTCTTGTACCAGTGTGTTGGAAACGGAATGTTTGTGAGTTTTAGGGGTCAAACAAGTCATAAATGAACCCACAAGTGGTTTCCACACTCAAACAAATCCAATTAAAAGCTAAATGAGTTTTCTTGTACCAATGTGTTGGAAACGGAGTGTTTGTGAGTTTTAGGGGTCAAACAAGTCATAAATGAACCCACGAGTGGTTTCCAAGCTCAAACGAATCCAAATGGAAGCTAAATTAGTTTTCTTGTACCTAAGTGTTGGAAACGGAGTGTTTGTGAGTTTTAGGGGTCAAACAAGTTATAAATGAACCCACAAGTGGTTTCCACGCTCAAACGAGTCCAAATGGAAGCTAAATTAGTTTTCTTGTACCAATGTGTTGGAAACGGTTGTGAGTTTTAGGGGTCAAACAAGTCATAAATGAACCCACTAGTGGTTTCCACACTCAAACGAATCCAATTGAAAGCAAAATGAGTTTTCTTGTACAAATGTGTTAGAAACGGAGTGTTTGTGAGTTTTAGGGGTCAAACAAGTCATAAATGAACCCACAAGTGGTTTCCACGCTCAAACGAGTCCAAATGGAAGCTAAATTAGTTTTCTTGTACCAATGTGTTGGAAACGGAGTGTTTGTGAGTTTTAGGGGTCAAACAAGTCATAAATGAACCCACAAGTGGTTTCCACACTCAAACAAATCCAATTAAAAGCTAAATGAGTTTTCTTGTACAAATGTGTTGGAAACGGAGTGTTTGTGAGTTTTATGGGTCAAACAAGTCATAAATGAACCCACAAGTGGTTTCCACGCTCAAACGAGTCCAAATAGAAGCTAAATTAGTTTTCTTGTACCAATGTGTTGGAAACGGAGTGTTTGTGAATTTTAGGGGTCAAACAAGTCATAAATGAACCCACAAGTGGTTTCCACACTCAAACAAATCCAATTAAAAGCTAAATGAGTTTTCTTGTACCAATGTGTTGGAAACGGAGTGTTTGTGAGTTTTAGGGGTCAAACAAGTCATAAATGAACCCACGAGTGGTTTCCAAGCTCAAACGAATCCAAATGGAAGCTAAATTAGTTTTCTTGTACCTAAGTGTTGGAAACGGAGTGTTTATGAGTTTTAGGGGTCAAACAAGTCATAAATGAACCCACAAGTGGTTTCCACGCTCAAACGAGTCCAAATGGAAGCTAAATTAGTTTTCTTGTACCAATGTGTTGGAAACGGAGTGTTTGTGAGTTTTAGGGGTCAAACAAGTCATAAATGAACCCACAAGTGGTTTCCACACTCAAACGAATCCAATTGAAAGCAAAATGAGTTTTCTTGTACAAATGTGTTAGAAACGGAGTGTTTGTGAGTTTTAGGGGTCAAACAAGTCATAAATGAACCCACAAGTGGTTTCCACCCTCAAACGAGTCCAAATGGAAGCTAAATTAGTTTTCTTGTACCAATGTGTTGGAAACGGAGTGTTTGTGAGTTTTAGGGGTCAAACAAGTCATAAATGAACCCACAAGTGGTTTCCACACTCAAACAAATCCAATTAAAAGCTAAATGAGTTTTCTTGTACAAATGTGTTGGAAACGGAGTGTTTGTGAGTTTTATGGGTCAAACAAGTCATAAATGAACCCATAAGTGGTTTCCACGCTCAAACGAGTCCAAATGGAAGCTAAATTAGTTTTCTTGTACCAATGTGTTGGAAACGGAGTGTTTGTGAGTTTTAGGGGTCAAACAAGTCATAAATGAACCCACAAATGGTTTCCACACTCAAACGAATCCAATTGAAAGCTAAATGAGTTTTCTTGTACCAATGTGTTGGAAACGGAGTGTTTGTGAGTTTTAGGGGTCAAACAAGTCATAAATGAACCCACGAGTGGTTTCCAAGCTCAAACGAATCCAAATGGAAGCTAAATTAGTTTTCTTGTACCTAAGTGTTGGAAACGGAGTGTTTGTGAGTTTTAGGGGTCAAACAAGTCATAAATGAACCCACAAGTGGTTTCCACGCTCAAACGAGTCCAAATGGAAGCTAAATTAGTTTTCTTGTACCAATGTGTTGGAAACGGTTGTGAGTTTTAGGGGTCAAACAAGTCATAAATGAACCCACTAGTGGTTTCCACACTCAAACGAATCCAATTGAATGCAAAATGAGTTTTCTTGTACAAATGTGTTAGAAACGGAGTGTTTGTGAGTTTTAGGGGTCAAACAAGTCATAAATGAACCCACAAGTGGTTTCCACGCTCAAACGAGTCCAAATGGAAGCTAAATTAGTTTTCTTGTACCAATGTGTTGGAAACGGAGTGTTTGTGAGTTTTAGGGGTCAAACAAGTCATAAATGAACCCACAAGTGGTTTCCACACTCAAACAAATCCAATTAAAAGCTAAATGAGTTTTCTTGTACAAATGTGTTGGAAACGGAGTGTTTGTGAGTTTTATGGGTCAAACAAGTCATAAATGAACCCACAAGTGGTTTCCACGCTCAAACGAGTCCAAATGGAAGCTAAATTAGTTTTCTTGTACCAATGTGTTGGAAACGGAGTGTTTGTGAATTTTAGGGGTCAAACAAGTCATAAATGAACCCACAAGTGGTTTCCACACTCAAACAAATCCAATTAAAAGCTAAATGAGTTTTCTTGTACCAATGTGTTGGAAACGGAGTGTTTGTGAGTTTTAGGGGTCAAACAAGTCATAAATGAACCCACGAGTGGTTCCCAAGCTCAAACGAATCCAAATGGAAGCTAAATTAGTTTTCTTGTACCTAAGTGTTGGAAACGGAGTGTTTATGAGTTTTAGGGGTCAAACAAGTCATAAATGAACCCACAAGTGGTTTCCACGCTCAAACGAGTCCAAATGGAAGCTAAATTAGTTTTCTTGTACCAATGTGTTGGAAACGGAGTGTTTGTGAGTTTTAGGGGTCAAACAAGTCATAAATGAACCCACAAGTGGTTTCCACACTCAAACAAATCCAATTAAAAGCTAAATGAGTTTTCTTGTACCAATGTGTTGGAAACGGAGTGTTTGTGAGTTTTAGGGGTCAAATAAGTCATAAATGAACCCACGAGTGGTTTCCAAGCTCAAACGAATCCAAATGGAAGCTAAATTAGTTTTCTTGTACCTAAGTGTTGGAAACGGAGTGTTTGTGAGTTTTAGGGGTCAAACAAGTCATAAATGAACCCACAAGTGGTTTCCACGCTCAAACGAGTCCAAATGGAAGCTAAATTAGTTTTCTTGTACCAATGTGTTGGCAACGGAGTGTTTGTGAGTTTTAGGGGTCAAACAAGTCATAAATGAACCCACAAGTGGTTTCCACACTCAAACGAATCCAGTTGAAAGCTAAATGAGTTTTCTTGTACAAATGTGTTGGAAACGGAGTGTTTGTGAGTTTTATGGGTCAAACAAGTCATAAATGAACCCACAAGTGGTTTCCACGCTCAAACGAGTCCAAATGGAAGCTAAATTAGTTTTCTTGTACCAGTGTGTTGGAAACGGAATGTTTGTGAGTTTTAGGGGTCAAACAAGTCATAAATGAACCCACAAGTGGTTTCCACACTCAAACAAATCCAATTAAAAGCTAAATGAGTTTTCTTGTACCAATGTGTTGGAAACGGAGTGTCTGTGAGTTTTAGGGGTCAAACAAGTCATAAATGAACCCACGAGTGGTTTCCGAGCTCAAACGAATCCAAATGGAAGCTAAATTAGTTTTCTTGTACCTAAGTGTTGGAAACGGAGTGTTTGTGAGTTTTAGGGGTCAAACAAGTTATAAATGAACCCACAAGTGGTTTCCACGCTCAAACGAGTCCAAATGGAAGCTAAATTAGTTTTCTTGTACCAATGTGTTGGAAACGGTTGTGAGTTTTAGGGGTCAAACAAGTCATAAATGAACCCACTAGTGGTTTCCACACTCAAACGAATCCAATTGAAAGCAAAATGAGTTTTCTTGTACAAATGTGTTAGAAACGGAGTGTTTGTGAGTTTTAGGGGTCAAACAAGTCATAAATTAACCCACAAGTGGTTTCCACGCTCAAACGAGTCCAAATGGAAGCTAAATTAGTTTTCTTGTACCAATGTGTTGGAAACGGAGTGTTTGTGAGTTTTAGGGGTCAAACAAGTCATAAATGAACCCACAAGTGGTTTCCACACTCAAACAAATCCAATTAAAAGCTAAATGAGTTTTCTTGTACAAATGTGTTGGAAACGGAGTGTTTGTGAGTTTTATGGGTCAAACAAGTCATAAATGAACCCACAAGTGGTTTCCACGCTCAAACGAGTCCAAATGGAAGCTAAATTAGTTTTCTTGTACCAATGTGTTGGAAACGGAGTGTTTGTGAATTTTAGGGGTCAAACAAGTCATAAATGAACCCACAAGTGGTTTCCACACTCAAACAAATCCAATTAAAAGCTAAATGAGTTTTCTTGTACCAATGTGTTGGAAACGGAGTGTTTGTGAGTTTTAGGGGTCAAACAAGTCATAAATGAACCCACGAGTGGTTTCCAAGCTCAAACGAATCCAAATGGAAGCTAAATTAGTTTTCTTGTACCTAAGTGTTGGAAACGGAGTGTTTATGAGTTTTAGGGGTCAAACAAGTCATAAATGAACCCACAAGTGGTTTCCACGCTCAAACGAGTCCAAATGGAAGCTAAATTAGTTTTCTTGTACCAATGTGTTGGAAACGGTTGTGAGTTTTAGGGGTCAAACAAGTCATAAATGAACCCACTAGTGGTTTCCACACTCAAACGAATCCAATTGAAAGCAAAATGAGTTTTCTTGTACAAATGTGTTAGAAACGGAGTGTTTGTGAGTTTTAGGGGTCAAACAAGTCATAAATGAACCCACAAGTGGTTTCCACGCTCAAACGAGTCCAAATGGAAGCTAAATTAGTTTTCTTGTACCAATGTGTTGGAAACGGAGTGTTTGTGAGTTTTAGGGGTCAAACAAGTCATAAATGAACCCACAAGTGGTTTCCACACTCAAACAAATCCAATTAAAAGCTAAATGAGTTTTCTTGTACAAATGTGTTGGAAACGGAGTGTTTGTGAGTTTTATGGGTCAAACAAGTCATATATGAACCCACAAGTGGTTTCCACGCTCAAACGAGTCCAAATGGAAGCTAAATTAGTTTTCTTGTACCAATGTGTTGGAAACGGAGTGTTTGTGAATTTTAGGGGTCAAACAAGTTATAAATGAACCCACAAGTGGTTTCCACGCTCAAACGAGTCCAAATGGAAGCTAAATTAGTTTTCTTGTACCAATGTGTTGGCAACGGAGTGTTTGTGAGTTTTAGGGGTCAAACAAGTCATAAATGAACCCACAAGTGGTTTCCACACTCAAACGAATCCAGTTGAAAGCTAAATGAGTTTTCTTGTACAAATGTGTTGGAAACGGAGTGTTTGTGAGTTTTATGGGTCAAACAAGTCATAAATGAACCCACAAGTGGTTTCCACGCTCAAACGAGTCCAAATGGAAGCTAAATTAGTTTTCTTGTACCAATGTGTTGGAAACGGAGTGTTTGTGAATTTTAGGGGTCAAACAAGTTATAAATGAACCCACAAGTGGTTTCCACGCTCAAACGAGTCCAAATGGAAGCTAAATTAGTTTTCTTGTACCAATGTGTTGGCAACGGAGTGTTTGTGAGTTTTAGGGGTCAAACAAGTCATAAATGAACCCACAAGTGGTTTCCACACTCAAACGAATCCAGTTGAAAGCTAAATGAGTTTTCTTGTACAAATGTGTTGGAAACGGAGTGTTTGTGAGTTTTATGGGTCAAACAAGTCATAAATGAACCCACAAGTGGTTTCCACGCTCAAACGAGTCCAAATGGAAGCTAAATTAGTTTTCTTGTACCAATGTGTTGGCAACGGAGTGTTTGTGAGTTTTAGGGGTCAAACAAGTCATAAATGAACCCACAAGTGGTTTCCACACTCAAACGAATCCAGTTGAAAGCTAAATGAGTTTTCTTGTACAAATGTGTTGGAAACGGAGTGTTTGTGAGTTTTATGGGTCAAACAAGTCATAAATGAACCCACAAGTGGTTTCCACGCTCAAACGAGTCCAAATGGAAGCTAAATTAGTTTTCTTGTACCAATGTGTTGGCAACGGAGTGTTTGTGAGTTTTAGGGGTCAAACAAGTCATAAATGAACCCACAAGTGGTTTCCACACTCAAACGAATCCAGTTGAAAGCTAAATGAGTTTTCTTGTACAAATGTGTTGGAAACGGAGTGTTTGTGAGTTTTATGGGTCAAACAAGTCATAAATGAACCCACAAGTGGTTTCCACGCTCAAACGAGTCCAAATGGAAGCTAAATTAGTTTTCTTGTACCAGTGTGTTGGAAACGGAATGTTTGTGAGTTTTAGGGGTCAAACAAGTCATAAATGAATCCACAAGTGGTTTCCACACTCAAACAAATCCAATTAAAAGCTAAATGAGTTTTCTTGTACCAATGTGTTGGAAACGGAGTGTTTGTGAGTTTTAGGGGTCAAACAAGTCATAAATGAACCCACGAGTGGTTTCCAAGCTCAAACGAATCCAAATGGAAGCTAAATTAGTTTTCTTGTACCTAAGTGTTGGAAACGGAGTGTTTATGAGTTTTAGGGGTCAAACAAGTCATAAATGAACCCACAAGTGGTTTCCACGCTCAAACGAGTCCAAATGGAAGCTAAATTAGTTTTCTTGTACCAATGTGTTGGAAACGGTTGTGAGTTTTAGGGGTCAAACAAGTCATAAATGAACCCACTAGTGGTTTCCACACTCAAACGAATCCAATTGAAAGCAAAATGAGTTTTCTTGTACAAATGTGTTAGAAACGGAGTGTTTGTGAGTTTTAGGGGTCAAACAAGTCATAAATGAACCCACAAGTGGTTTCCACGCTCAAACGAGTCCAAATGGAAGCTAAATTAGTTTTCTTGTACCAATGTGTTGGAAACGGAGTGTTTGTGAGTTTTAGGGGTCAAACAAGTCATAAATGAACCCACAAGTGGTTTCCACACTCAAACAAATCCAATTAAAAGCTAAATGAGTTTTCTTGTACAAATGTGTTGGAAACGGAGTGTTTGTGAGTTTTATGGGTCAAACAAGTCATAAATGAACCCACAAGTGGTTTCCACGCTCAAACGAGTCCAAATGGAAGCTAAATTAGTTTTCTTGTACCAATGTGTTGGAAACGGAGTGTTTGTGAATTTTAGGGGTCAAACAAGTTATAAATGAACCCACAAGTGGTTTCCACGCTCAAACGAGTCCAAATGGAAGCTAAATTAGTTTTCTTGTACCAATGTGTTGGCAACGGAGTGTTTGTGAGTTTTAGGGGTCAAACAAGTCATAAATGAACCCACAAGTGGTTTCCACACTCAAACGAATCCAGTTGAAAGCTAAATGAGTTTTCTTGTACAAATGTGTTGGAAACGGAGTGTTTGTGAGTTTTATGGGTCAAACAAGTCATAAATGAACCCACAAGTGGTTTCCACGCTCAAACGAGTCCAAATGGAAGCTAAATTAGTTTTCTTGTACCAATGTGTTGGAAACGGAGTGTTTGTGAATTTTAGGGGTCAAACAAGTTATAAATGAACCCACAAGTGGTTTCCACGCTCAAACGAGTCCAAATGGAAGCTAAATTAGTTTTCTTGTACCAATGTGTTGGCAACGGAGTGTTTGTGAGTTTTAGGGGTCAAACAAGTCATAAATGAACCCACAAGTGGTTTCCACACTCAAACGAATCCAGTTGAAAGCTCAATGAGTTTTCTTGTACAAATGTGTTGGAAACGGAGTGTTTGTGAGTTTTATGGGTCAAACAAGTCATAAATGAACCCACAAGTGGTTTCCACGCTCAAACGAGTCCAAATGGAAGCTAAATTAGTTTTCTTGTACCAATGTGTTGGCAACGGAGTGTTTGTGAGTTTTAGGGGTCAAACAAGTCATAAATGAACCCACAAGTGGTTTCCACACTCAAACGAATCCAGTTGAAAGCTAAATGAGTTTTCTTGTACAAATGTGTTGGAAACGGAGTGTTTGTGAGTTTTATGGGTCAAACAAGTCATAAATGAACCCACAAGTGGTTTCCACGCTCAAACGAGTCCAAATGGAAGCTAAATTAGTTTTCTTGTACCAATGTGTTGGCAACGGAGTGTTTGTGAGTTTTAGGGGTCAAACAAGTCATAAATGAACCCACAAGTGGTTTCCACACTCAAACGAATCCAGTTGAAAGCTAAATGAGTTTTCTTGTACAAATGTGTTGGAAACGGAGTGTTTGTGAGTTTTATGGGTCAAACAAGTCATAAATGAACCCACAAGTGGTTTCCACGCTCAAACGAGTCCAAATGGAAGCTAAATTAGTTTTCTTGTACCAGTGTGTTGGAAACGGAATGTTTGTGAGTTTTAGGGGTCAAACAAGTCATAAATGAATCCACAAGTGGTTTCCACACTCAAACAAATCCAATTAAAAGCTAAATGAGTTTTCTTGTACCAATGTGTTGGAAACGGAGTGTCTGTGAGTTTTAGGGGTCAAACAAGTCATAAATGAACCCACGAGTGGTTTCCGAGCTCAAACGAATCCAAATGGAAGCTAAATTAGTTTTCTTGTACCTAAGTGTTGGAAACGGAGTGTTTGTGAGTTTTAGGGGTCAAACAAGTTATAAATGAACCCACAAGTGGTTTCCACGCTCAAACGAGTCCAAATGGAAGCTAAATTAGTTTTCTTGTACCAATGTGTTGGAAACGGTTGTGAGTTTTAGGGGTCAAACAAGTCATAAATGAACCCACTAGTGGTTTCCACACTCAAACGAATCCAATTGAAAGCAAAATGAGTTTTCTTGTACAAATGTGTTAGAAACGGAGTGTTTGTGAGTTTTAGGGGTCAAACAAGTCATAAATGAACCCACAAGTGGTTTCCACGCTCAAACGAGTCCAAATGGAAGCTAAATTAGTTTTCTTGTACCAATGTGTTGGAAACGGAGTGTTTGTGAGTTTTAGGGGTCAAACAAGTCATAAATGAACCCACAAGTGGTTTCCACACTCAAACAAATCCAATTAAAAGCTAAATGAGTTTTCTTGTACAAATGTGTTGGAAACGGAGTGTGTGAGTTTTATGGGTCAAACAAGTCATAAATGAACCCACAAGTGGTTTCCACGCTCAAACGAGTCCAAATGGAAGCTAAATTAGTTTTCTTGTACCAATGTGTTGGAAACGGAGTGTTTGTGAATTTTAGGGGTCAAACAAGTCATAAATGAACCCACAAGTGGTTTCCACACTCAAACAAATCCAATTAAAAGCTAAATGAGTTTTCTTGTACCAATGTGTTGGAAACGGAGTGTTTGTGAGTTTTAGGGGTCAAACAAGTCATAAATGAACCCACGAGTGGTTTCCAAGCTCAAACGAATCCAAATGGAAGCTAAATTAGTTTTCTTGTACCTAAGTGTTGGAAACGGAGTGTTTATGAGTTTTAGGGGTCAAACAAGTCATAAATGAACCCACAAGTGGTTTCCACGCTCAAACGAGTCCAAATGGAAGCTAAATTAGTTTTCTTGTACCAATGTGTTGGAAACGGTTGTGAGTTTTAGGGGTCAAACAAGTCATAAATGAACCCACTAGTGGTTTCCACACTCAAACGAATCCAATTGAAAGCAAAATGAGTTTTCTTGTACAAATGTGTTAGAAACGGAGTGTTTGTGAGTTTTAGGGGTCAAACAAGTCATAAATGAACCCACAAGTGGTTTCCACGCTCAAACGAGTCCAAATGGAAGCTAAATTAGTTTTCTTGTACCAATGTGTTGGAAACGGAGTGTTTGTGAGTTTTAGGGGTCAAACAAGTCATAAATGAACCCACAAGTGGTTTCCACACTCAAACAAATCCAATTAAAAGCTAAATGAGTTTTCTTGTACAAATGTGTTGGAAACGGAGTGTTTGTGAGTTTTATGGGTCAAACAAGTCATAAATGAACCCACAAGTGGTTTCCACGCTCAAACGAGTCCAAATGGAAGCTAAATTAGTTTTCTTGTACCAATGTGTTGGAAACGGAGTGTTTGTGAATTTTAGGGGTCAAACAAGTCATAAATGAACCCACAAGTGGTTTCCACACTCAAACAAATCCAATTAAAAGCTAAATGAGTTTTCTTGTACCAATGTGTTGGAAACGGAGTGTTTGTGAGTTTTAGGGGTCAAACAAGTCATAAATGAACCCACGAGTGGTTTCCAAGCTCAAACGAATCCAAATGGAAGCTAAATTAGTTTTCTTGTACCTAAGTGTTGGAAACGGAGTGTTTATGAGTTTTAGGGGTCAAACAAGTCATAAATGAACCCACAAGTGGTTTCCACGCTCAAACGAGTCCAAATGGAAGCTAAATTAGTTTTCTTGTACCAATGTGTTGGAAACGGAGTGTTTGTGAGTTTTAGGGGTCAAACAAGTCATAAATGAACCCACAAGTGGTTTCCACACTCAAACGAATCCAATTGAAAGCAAAATGAGTTTTCTTGTACAAATGTGTTAGAAACGGAGTGTTTGTGAGTTTTAGGGGTCAAACATGTCATAAATGAACCCACAAGTGGTTTCCACCCTCAAACGAGTCCAAATGGAAGCTAAATTAGTTTTCTTGTACCAATGTGTTGGAAACGGAGTGTTTGTGAGTTTTAGGGGTCAAACAAGTCATAAATGAACCCACAAGTGGTTTCCACACTCAAACAAATCCAATTAAAAGCTAAATGAGTTTTCTTGTACAAATGTGTTGGAAACACTGTTTGTGAGTTTTATGGGTCAAACAAGTCATAAATGAACCCATAAGTGGTTTCCACGCTCAAACGAGTCCAAATGGAAGCTAAATTAGTTTTCTTGTACCAATGTGTTGGAAACGGAGTGTTTGTAAGTTTTAGGGGTCAAACAAGTCATAAATGAACCCACAAGTGGTTTCCACGCTCAAACGAGTCCAAATGGAAGCTAAATTAGTTTTCTTGTACCAATGTGTTGGAAACGGTTGTGAGTTTTAGGGGTCAAACAAGTCATAAATGAACCCACTAGTGGTTTCCACACTCAAACGAATCCAATTGAAAGCAAAATGAGTTTTCTTGTACAAATGTGTTAGAAACGGAGTGTTTGTGAGTTTTAGGGGTCAAACAAGTCATAAATGAACCCACAAGTGGTTTCCACGCTCAAACGAGTCCAAATGGAAGCTAAATTAGTTTTCTTGTACCAATGTGTTGGAAACGGAGTGTTTGTGAGTTTTAGGGGTCAAACAAGTCATAAATGAACCCACAAGTGGTTTCCACACTCAAACAAATCCAATTAAAAGCTAAATGAGTTTTCTTGTACAAATGTGTTGGAAACGGAGTGTTTGTGAGTTTTATGGGTCAAACAAGTCATAAATGAACCCACAAGTGGTTTCCACGCTCAAACGAGTCCAAATGGAAGCTAAATTAGTTTTCTTGTACCAATGTGTTGGAAACGGAGTGTTTGTGAATTTTAGGGGTCAAACAAGTCATAAATGAACCCACAAGTGGTTTCCACACTCAAACAAATCCAATTAAAAGCTAAATGAGTTTTCTTGTACCAATGTGTTGGAAACGGAGTGTTTGTGAGTTTTAGGGGTCAAACAAGTCATAAATGAACCCACGAGTGGTTTCCAAGCTCAAACGAATCCAAATGGAAGCTAAATTAGTTTTCTTGTACCTAAGTGTTGGAAACGGAGTGTTTATGAGTTTTAGGGGTCAAACAAGTCATAAATGAACCCACAAGTGGTTTCCACGCTCAAACGAGTCCAAATGGAAGCTAAATTAGTTTTCTTGTACCAATGTGTTGGAAACGGTTGTGAGTTTTAGGGGTCAAACAAGTCATAAATGAACCCACTAGTGGTTTCCACACTCAAACGAATCCAATTGAAAGCAAAATGAGTTTTCTTGTACAAATGTGTTAGAAACGGAGTGTTTGTGAGTTTTAGGGGTCAAACAAGTCATAAATGAACCCACAAGTGGTTTCCACGCTCAAACGAGTCCAAATGGAAGCTAAATTAGTTTTCTTGTACCAATGTGTTGGAAACGGAGTGTTTGTGAGTTTTAGGGGTCAAACAAGTCATAAATGAACCCACAAGTGGTTTCCACACTCAAACAAATCCAATTAAAAGCTAAATGAGTTTTCTTGTAAAAATGTGTTGGAAACGGAGTGTTTGTGAGTTTTATGGGTCAAACAAGTCATAAATGAACCCACAAGTGGTTTCCACGCTCAAACGAGTCCAAATGGAAGCTAAATTAGTTTTCTTGTACCAATGTGTTGGAAACGGAGTGTTTGTGAGTTTTAGGGGTCAAACAAGTCATAAATGAACCCACAAGTGGTTTCCACACTCAAACAAATCCAATTAAAAGCTAAATGAGTTTTCTTGTACAAATGTGTTGGAAACGGAGTGTTTGTGAGTTTTATGGGTCAAACAAGTCATAAATGAACCCACAAGTGGTTTCCACGCTCAAACGAGTCCAAATGGAAGCTAAATTAGTTTTCTTGTACCAATGTGTTGGAAACGGAGTGTTTGTGAATTTTAGGGGTCAAACAAGTCATAAATGAACCCACAAGTGGTTTCCACACTCAAACAAATCCAATTAAAAGCTAAATGAGTTTTCTTGTACCAATGTGTTGGAAACGGAGTGTTTGTGAGTTTTAGGGGTCAAACAAGTCATAAATGAACCCACGAGTGGTTTCCAAGCTCAAACGAATCCAAATGGAAGCTAAATTAGTTTTCTTGTACCTAAGTGTTGGAAACGGAGTGTTTATGAGTTTTAGGGGTCAAACAAGTCATAAATGAACCCACAAGTGGTTTCCACGCTCAAACGAGTCCAAATGGAAGCTAAATTAGTTTTCTTGTACCAATGTGTTGGAAACGGAGTGTTTGTGAGTTTTAGGGGTCAAACAAGTCATAAATGAACCCACAAGTGGTTTCCACACTCAAACGAATCCAATTGAAAGCAAAATGAGTTTTCTTGTACAAATGTGTTAGAAACGGAGTGTTTGTGAGTTTTAGGGGTCAAACATGTCATAAATGAACCCACAAGTGGTTTCCACCCTCAAACGAGTCCAAATGGAAGCTAAATTAGTTTTCTTGTACCAATGTGTTGGAAACGGAGTGTTTGTGAGTTTTAGGGGTCAAACAAGTCATAAATGAACCCACAAGTGGTTTCCACACTCAAACAAATCCAATTAAAAGCTAAATGAGTTTTCTTGTACAAATGTGTTGGAAACGGAGTGTTTGTGAGTTTTATGGGTCAAACAAGTCATAAATGAACCCATAAGTGGTTTCCACGCTCAAACGAGTCCAAATGGAAGCTAAATTAGTTTTCTTGTACCAATGTGTTGGAAACGGAGTGTTTGTGAGTTTTTGGGGTCAAACAAGTCATAAATGAACCCACAAATGGTTTCCACACTCAAACGAATCCAATTGAAAGCTAAATGAGTTTTCTTGTACCAATGTGTTGGAAACGGAGTGTTTGTGAGTTTTAGGGGTCAAACAAGTCATAAATGAACCCACGAGTGGTTTCCAAGCTCAAACGAATCCAAATGGAAGCTAAATTAGTTTTCTTGTACCTAAGTGTTGGAAACGGAGTGTTTGTGAGTTTTAGGGGTCAAACAAGTAATAAATGAACCCACAAGTGGTTTCCACGCTCAAACGAGTCCAAATGGAAGCTAAATTAGTTTTCTTGTACCAATGTGTTGGAAACGGTTGTGAGTTTTAGGGGTCAAACAAGTCATAAATGAACCCACTAGTGGTTTCCACACTCAAACGAATCCAATTGAAAGCAAAATGAGTTTTCTTGTACAAATGTGTTAGAAACGGAGTGTTTGTGAGTTTTAGGGGTCAAACAAGTCATAAATGAACCCACAAGTGGTTTCCACGCTCAAACGAGTCCAAATGGAAGCTAAATTAGTTTTCTTGTACCAATGTGTTGGAAACGGAGTGTTTGTGAGTTTTAGGGGTCAAACAAGTCATAAATGAACCCACAAGTGGTTTCCACACTCAAACAAATCCAATTAAAAGCTAAATGAGTTTTCTTGTACAAATGTGTTGGAAACGGAGTGTTTGTGAGTTTTATGGGTCAAACAAGTCATAAATGGACCCACAAGTGGTTTCCACGCTCAAACGAGTCCAAATGGAAGCTAAATTAGTTTTCTTGTACCAATGTGTTGGAAACGGAGTGTTTGTGAATTTTAGGGGTCAAACAAGTCATAAATGAACCCACAAGTGGTTTCCACACTCAAACAAATCCAATTAAAAGCTAAATGAGTTTTCTTGTACCAATGTGTTGGAAACGGAGTGTTTGTGAGTTTTAGGGGTCAAACAAGTCATAAATGAACCCACGAGTGGTTTCCAAGCTCAAACGAATCCAAATGGAAGCTAAATTAGTTTTCTTGTACCTAAGTGTTGGAAACGGAGTGTTTATGAGTTTTAGGGGTCAAACAAGTCATAAATGAACCCACAAGTGGTTTCCACGCTCAAACGAGTCCAAATGGAAGCTAAATTAGTTTTCTTGTACCAATGTGTTGGAAACGGAGTGTTTGTGAGTTTTAGGGGTCAAACAAGTCATAAATGAACCCACAAGTGGTTTCCACACTCAAACGAATCCAATTGAAAGCAAAATGAGTTTTCTTGTACAAATGTGTTAGAAACGGAGTGTTTGTGAGTTTTAGGGGTCAAACATGTCATAAATGAACCCACAAGTGGTTTCCACCCTCAAACGAGTCCAAATGGAAGCTAAATTAGTTTTCTTGTACCAATGTGTTGGAAACGGAGTGTTTGTGAGTTTTAGGGGTCAAACAAGTCATAAATGAACCCACAAGTGGTTTCCACACTCAAACAAATCCAATTAAAAGCTAAATGAGTTTTCTTGTACAAATGTGTTGGAAACGGAGTGTTTGTGAGTTTTATGGGTCAAACAAGTCATAAATGAACCCATAAGTGGTTTCCACGCTCAAACGAGTCCAAATGGAAGCTAAATTAGTTTTCTTGTACCAATGTGTTGGAAACGGAGTGTTTGTGAGTTTTTGGGGTCAAACAAGTCATAAATGAACCCACAAATGGTTTCCACACTCAAACGAATCCAATTGAAAGCTAAATGAGTTTTCTTGTACCAATGTGTTGGAAACGGAGTGTTTGTGAGTTTTAGGGGTCAAACAAGTCATAAATGAACCCACGAGTGGTTTCCAAGCTCAAACGAATCCAAATGGAAGCTAAATTAGTTTTCTTGTACCTAAGTGTTGGAAACGGAGTGTTTGTGAGTTTTAGGGGTCAAACAAGTAATAAATGAACCCACAAGTGGTTTCCACGCTCAAACGAGTCCAAATGGAAGCTAAATTAGTTTTCTTGTACCAATGTGTTGGAAACGGTTGTGAGTTTTAGGGGTCAAACAAGTCATAAATGAACCCACTAGTGGTTTCCACACTCAAACGAATCCAATTGAATGTAAAATGAGTTTTCTTGTACAAATGTGTTAGAAACGGAGTGTTTGTGAGTTTTAGGGGTCAAACAAGTCATAAATGAACCCACAAGTGGTTTCCACGCTCAAACGAGTCCAAATGGAAGCTAAATTAGTTTTCTTGTACCAATGTGTTGGAAACGGAGTGTTTGTGAGTTTTAGGGGTCAAACAAGTCATAAATGAACCCACAAGTGGTTTCCACACTCAAACAAATCCAATTAAAAGCTAAATGAGTTTTCTTGTACAAATGTGTTGGAAACGGAGTGTTTGTGAGTTTTATGGGTCAAACAAGTCATAAATGAACCCACAAGTGGTTTCCACGCTCAAACGAGTCCAAATGGAAGCTAAATTAGTTTTCTTGTACCAATGTGTTGGAAACGGAGTGTTTGTGAATTTTAGGGGTCAAACAAGTCATAAATGAACCCACAAGTGGTTTCCACACTCAAACAAATCCAATTAAAAGCTAAATGAGTTTTCTTGTACCAATGTGTTGGAAACGGAGTGTTTGTGAGTTTTAGGGGTCAAACAAGTCATAAATGAACCCACGAGTGGTTTCCAAGCTCAAACGAATCCAAATGGAAGCTAAATTAGTTTTCTTGTACCTAAGTGTTGGAAACGGAGTGTTTATGAGTTTTAGGGGTCAAACAAGTCATAAATGAACCCACAAGTGGTTTCCACGCTCAAACGAGTCCAAATGGAAGCTAAATTAGTTTTCTTGTACCAATGTGTTGGAAACGGAGTGTTTGTGAGTTTTAGGGGTCAAACAAGTCATAAATGAACCCACAAGTGGTTTCCACACTCAAAAGAATCCAATTGAAAGCAAAATGAGTTTTCTTGTACAAATGTGTTAGAAACGGAGTGTTTGTGAGTTTTAGGGGTCAAACAAGTCATAAATGAACCCACAAGTTGTTTCCACCCTCAAACGAGTCCAAATGGAAGCTAAATTAGTTTTCTTGTACCAATGTGTTGGAAACGGAGTGTTTGTGAGTTTTAGGGGTCAAACAAGTCATAAATGAACCCACAAGTGGTTTCCACACTCAAACAAATCCAATTAAAAGCTAAATGAGTTTTCTTGTACAAATGTGTTGGAAACGGAGTGTTTGTGAGTTTTATGGGTCAAACAAGTCATAAATGAACCCATAAGTGGTTTCCACGCTCAAACGAGTCCAAATGGAAGCTAAATTACTTTTCTTGTACCAATGTGTTGGAAACGGAGTGTTTGTGAGTTTTAGGGGTCAAACAAGTCATAAATGAACCCACAAATGGTTTCCACACTCAAACGAATCCAATTGAAAGCTAAATGAGTTTTCTTGTACCAATGTGTTGGAAACGGAGTGTTTGTGAGTTTTAGGGGTCAAACAAGTCATAAATGAACCCACGAGTGGTTTCCAAGCTCAAACGAATCCAAATGGAAGCTAAATTAGTTTTCTTGTACCAATGTGTTGGAAACGGAGTGTTTGTGAGTTTTAGGGGTCAAACAAGTCATAAATGAACCCACAAGTGGTTTCCACACTCAAACAAATCCAATTAAAAGCTAAATGAGTTTTCTTGTACAAATGTGTTGGAAACGGAGTGTTTGTGAGTTTTATGGGTCAAACAAGTCATAAATGAACCCATAAGTGGTTTCCACGCTCAAACGAGTCCAAATGGAAGCTAAATTACTTTTCTTGTACCAATGTGTTGGAAACGGAGTGTTTGTGAGTTTTAGGGGTCAAACAAGTCATAAATGAACCCACAAATGGTTTCCACACTCAAACGAATCCAATTGAAAGCTAAATGAGTTTTCTTGTACCAATGTGTTGGAAACGGAGTGTTTGTGAGTTTTAGGGGTCAAACAAGTCATAAATGAACCCACGAGTGGTTTCCAAGCTCAAACGAATCCAAATGGAAGCTAAATTAGTTTTCTTGTACCTAAGTGTTGGAAACGGAGTGTTTGTGAGTTTTAGGGGTCAAACAAGTCATAAATGAACCCACAAGTGGTTTCCACGCTCAAACGAGTCCAAATGGAAGCTAAATTAGTTTTCTTGTACCAATGTGTTGGAAACGGTTGTGAGTTTTAGGGGTCAAACAAGTCATAAATGAACCCACTAGTGGTTTCCACACTCAAACGAATCCAATTGAAAGCAAAATGAGTTTTCTTGTACAAATGTGTTAGAAACAGAGTGTTTGTGAGTTTTAGGGGTCAAACAAGTCATAAATGAACCCACAAGTGGTTTCCACACTCAAACAAATCCAATTAAAAGCTAAATGAGTTTTCTTGTACAAATGTGTTGGAAACGGAGTGTTTGTGAGTTTTAGGGGTCAAACAAGTCATAAATGAACCCACAAGTGGTTTCCACACTCAAACAAATCCAATTAAAAGCTAAATGAGTTTTCTTGTACCAATGTGTTGGAAACGGAGTGTTTGTGAATTTTAGGGGTCAAACAAGTCATAAATGAACCCACAAGTGGTTTCCACACTCAAACAAATCCAATTAAAAGCTAAATGAGTTTTCTTGTACCAATGTGTTGGAAACGGAGTGTTTGTGAGTTTTAGGGGTCAAACAAGTCATAAATGAACCCACGAGTGGTTTCCAAGCTCAAACGAATCCAAATGGAAGCTAAATTAGTTTTCTTGTACCTAAGTGTTGGAAACGGAGTGTTTGTGAGTTTTAGGGGTCAAACAAGTTATAAATGAACCCACAAGTGGTTTCCACGCTCAAACGAGTCCAAATGGAAGCTAAATTAGTTTTCTTGTAGCAATGTGTTGGAAACGGTTGTGAGTTTTAGGGGTCAAACAAGTCATAAATGAACCCACTAGTGGTTTCCACACTCAAACGAATCCAATTGAAAGCAAAATGAGTTTTCTTGTACAAATGTGTTAGAAACGGAGTGTTTGTGAGTTTTAGGGGTCAAACAAGTCATAAATGAACCCACAAGTGGTTTCCACGCTCAAACGAGTCCAAATGGAAGCTAAATTAGTTTTCTTGTACCAATGTGTTGGAAACGGAGTGTTTGTGAGTTTTAGGGGTCAAACAAGTCATAAATGAACCCACAAGTGGTTTCCACACTCAAACAAATCCAATTAAAAGCTAAATGAGTTTTCTTGTACAAATGTGTTGGAAACGGAGTGTTTGTGAGTTTTATGGGTCAAACAAGTCATAAATGAACCCACAAGTGGTTTCCACGCTCAAACGAGTCCAAATGGAAGCTAAATTAGTTTTCTTGTACCAATGTGTTGGAAACGGAGTGTTTGTGAATTTTAGGGGTCAAACAAGTCATAAATGAACCCACAAGTGGTTTCCACACTCAAACAAATCCAATTAAAAGCTAAATGAGTTTTCTTGTACCAATGTGTTGGAAACGGAGTGTTTGTGAGTTTTAGGGGTCAAACAAGTCATAAATGAACCCACGAGTGGTTTCCAAGCTCAAACGAATCCAAATGGAAGCTAAATTAGTTTTCTTGTACCTAAGTGTTGGAAACGGAGTGTTTATGAGTTTTAGGGGTCAAACAAGTCATAAATGAACCCACAAGTGGTTTCCACGCTCAAACGAGTCCAAATGGAAGCTAAATTAGTTTTCTTGTACCAATGTGTTGGAAACGGAGTGTTTGTGAGTTTTAGGGGTCAAACAAGTCATAAATGAACCCACAAGTGGTTTCCACACTCAAACGAATCCAATTGAAAGCAAAATGAGTTTTCTTGTACAAATGTGTTAGAAACGGAGTGTTTGTGAGTTTTAGGGGTCAAACAAGTCATAAATGAACCCACAAGTGGTTTCCACCCTCAAACGAGTCCAAATGGAAGCTAAATTAGTTTTCTTGTACCAATGTGTTGGAAACGGAGTGTTTGTGAGTTTTAGGGGTCAAACAAGCCATAAATGAACCCACAAGTGGTTTCCACACTCAAACAAATCCAATTAAAAGCTAAATGAGTTTTCTTGTACAAATGTGTTGGAAACGGAGTGTTTGTGAGTTTTATGGGTCAAACAAGTCATAAATGAACCCATAAGTGGTTTCCACGCTCAAACGAGTCCAAATGGAAGCTAAATTAGTTTTCTTGTACCAATGTGTTGGAAACGGAGTGTTTGTGAGTTTTTGGGGTCAAACAAGTCATAAATGAACCCACAAATGGTTTCCACACTCAAACGAATCCAATTGAAAGCTAAATGAGTTTTCTTGTACCAATGTGTTGGAAACGGAGTGTTTGTGAGTTTTAGGGGTCAAACAAGTCATAAATGAACCCATGAGTGGTTTCCAAGCTCAAACGAATCCAAATGGAAGCTAAATTAGTTTTCTTGTACCTAAGTGTTGGAAACGGAGTGTTTGTGAGTTTTAGGGGTCAAACAAGTAATAAATGAACCCACAAGTGGTTTCCACGCTCAAACGAGTCCAAATGGAAGCTAAATTAGTTTTCTTGTACCAATGTGTTGGAAACGGTTGTGAGTTTTAGGGGTCAAACAAGTCATAAATGAACCCACTAGTGGTTTCCACACTCAAACGAATCCAATTGAATGCAAAATGAGTTTTCTTGTACAAATGTGTTAGAAACGGAGTGTTTGTGAGTTTTAGGGGTCAAACAAGTCATAAATGAACCCACAAGTGGTTTCCACGCTCAAACGAGTCCAAATGGAAGCTAAATTAGTTTTCTTGTACCAATGTGTTGGAAACGGAGTGTTTGTGAGTTTTAGGGGTCAAACAAGTCATAAATGAACCCACAAGTGGTTTCCACACTCAAACAAATCCAATTAAAAGCTAAATGAGTTTTCTTGTACAAATGTGTTGGAAACGGAGTGTTTGTGAGTTTTATGGGTCAAACAAGTCATAAATGAACCCACAAGTGGTTTCCACGCTCAAACGAGTCCAAATGGAAGCTAAATTAGTTTTCTTGTACCAATGTGTTGGAAACGGAGTGTTTGTGAATTTTAGGGGTCAAACAAGTCATAAATGAACCCACAAGTGGTTTCCACACTCAAACAAATCCAATTAAAAGCTAAATGAGTTTTCTTGTACCAATGTGTTGGAAACGGAGTGTTTGTGAGTTTTAGGGGTCAAACAAGTCATAAATGAACCCACGAGTGGTTTCCAAGCTCAAACGAATCCAAATGGAAGCTAAATTAGTTTTCTTGTACCTAAGTGTTGGAAACGGAGTGTTTATGAGTTTTAGGGGTCAAACAAGTCATAAATGAACCCACAAGTGGTTTCCACGCTCAAACGAGTCCAAATGGAAGCTAAATTAGTTTTCTTGTACCAATGTGTTGGAAACGGAGTGTTTGTGAGTTTTAGGGGTCAAACAAGTCATAAATGAACCCACAAGTGGTTTCCACACTCAAACGAATCCAATTGAAAGCAAAATGAGTTTTCTTGTACAAATGTGTTAGAAACGGAGTGTTTGTGAGTTTTAGGGGTCAAACAAGTCATAAATGAACCCACAAGTTGTTTCCACCCTCAAACGAGTCCAAATGGAAGCTAAATTAGTTTTCTTGTACCAATGTGTTGGAAACGGAGTGTTTGTGAGTTTTAGGGGTCAAACAAGTCATAAATGAACCCACAAGTGGTTTCCACACTCAAACAAATCCAATTAAAAGCTAAATGAGTTTTCTTGTACAAATGTGTTGGAAACGGAGTGTTTGTGAGTTTTATGGGTCAAACAAGTCATAAATGAACCCATAAGTGGTTTCCACGCTCAAACGAGTCCAAATGGAAGCTAAATTACTTTTCTTGTACCAATGTGTTGGAAACGGAGTGTTTGTGAGTTTTAGGGGTCAAACAAGTCATAAATGAACCCACAAATGGTTTCCACACTCAAACGAATCCAATTGAAAGCTAAATGAGTTTTCTTGTACCAATGTGTTGGAAACGGAGTGTTTGTGAGTTTTAGGGGTCAAACAAGTCATAAATGAACCCACGAGTGGTTTCCAAGCTCAAACGAATCCAAATGGAAGCTAAATTAGTTTTCTTGTACCTAAGTGTTGGAAACGGAGTGTTTGTGAGTTTTAGGGGTCAAACAAGTCATAAATGAACCCACAAGTGGTTTCCACGCTCAAACGAGTCCAAATGGAAGCTAAATTAGTTTTCTTGTACCAATGTGTTGGAAACGGTTGTGAGTTTTAGGGGTCAAACAAGTCATAAATGAACCCACTAGTGGTTTCCACACTCAAACGAATCCAATTGAAAGCAAAATGAGTTTTCTTGTACAAATGTGTTAGAAACAGAGTGTTTGTGAGTTTTAGGGGTCAAACAAGTCATAAATGAACCCACAAGTGGTTTCCACGCTCAAACGAGTCCAAATGGAAGCTAAATTAGTTTTCTTGTACCAATGTGTTGGAAACGGAGTGTTTGTGAGTTTTTTTTTTTTTTTTGCTAACTGATAGTGTTTGTGAGTTTTAGGGGTCAAACAAGTCATAAATGAACCCACAAGTGGTTTCCACACTCAAACAAATCCAATTAAAAGCTAAATGAGTTTTCTTGTACAAATGTGTTGGAAACGGAGTGTTTGTGAGTTTTATGGGTCAAACAAGTCATAAATGAACCCACAAGTGGTTTCCACGCTCAAACGAGTCCAAATGGAAGCTAAATTAGTTTTCTTGAACCAATGTGTTGGAAACGGAGTGTTTGTGGATTTTAGGGGTCAAACAAGTCATAAATGAACCCACAAGTGGTTTCCACACTCAAACAAATCCAATTAAAAGCTAAATGAGTTTTCTTGTACCAATGTGTTGGAAACGGAGTGTTTGTGAGTTTTAGGGGTCAAATAAGTCATAAATGAACCCACGAGTGGTTTCCACGCTCAAACGAGTCCAAATGGAAGCTAAATTAGTTTTCTTGTACCAATGTGTTGGCAACGGAGTGTTTGTGAGTTTTAGGGGTCAAACAAGTCATAAATGAACCCACTAGTGGTTTCCACACTCAAACGAATCCAATTGAAAGCAAAATGAGTTTTCTTGTACAAATGTGTTAGAAACGGAGTGTTTGTGAGTTTTAGGGGTCAAACAAGTCATAAATGAACCCACAAGTGGTTTCCACGCTCAAACGAGTCCAAATGGAAGCTAAATT
Organism: Saposhnikovia divaricata; assembly: GCA_036435485.1. NCBI lineage: Eukaryota > Viridiplantae > Streptophyta > Magnoliopsida > Apiales > Apiaceae > Saposhnikovia > Saposhnikovia divaricata. The sequence goes on along the minus strand of CM071599.1, from coordinate 108,414,295 downwards.
AGTTTTCTTGTACCAATGTGTTGGAAGCAGAGTGTTTGTGAGTTTCAAACAAGTCATAAATGAACCCACAAGTGGTTTCCACACTCAAACAAATCCAATTAAAAGCTAAATGAGTTTTCTTGTACAAATGTGTTGGAAACGGAGTGTTTGTGAGTTTTATGGGTCAAACAAGTCATAAATGAAACCACAAGTGGTTTCCACGCTCAAACGAGTCCAAATGGAAGCTAAATTAGTTTTCTTGTACCAATGTGTTGGAAACGGAGTGTTTGTGGATTTTAGGGGTCAAACAAGTCATAAATGAACCCACAAGTGGTTTCCACACTCAAACAAATCCAATTAAAAGCTAAATGAGTTTTCTTGTACCAATGTGTTGGAAACGGAGTGTTTGTGAGTTTTAGGGGTCAAACAAGTCATAAATGAACCCACGAGTGGTTTCCAAGCTCAAACGAATCCAAATGGAAGCTAAATTAGTTTTCTTGTACCTAAGTGTTGGAAACGGAGTGTTTGTGAGTTTTAGGGGTCAAACAAGTCATAAATGCCACAAGTGGTTTCCACGCTCAAACGAGTCCAAATGGAAGCTAAATTAGTTTTCTTGTACCAATGTGTTGGCAACGGAGTGTTTGTGAGTTTTAGGGGTCAAACAAGTCATAAATGAACCCACAAGTGGTTTCCACACTCAAACGAATCCAATTGAAAGCTAAATGAGTTTTCTTGTACAAATGTGTTGGAAACGGAGTGTTTGTGAGTTTTAGGGGTCAAACAAGTCATAAATGAACCCACAAGTGGTTTCCACGCTCAAACGAGTCCAAATGGAAGCTAAATTAGTTTTCTTGTACCAATGTGTTGGAAACGGAGTGTTTGTGAGTTTTACGGGTCAAACAAGTCATAAATGAACCCACAAGTGGTTTCCACACTCAAACAAATCCAATTAAAAGCTAAATGAGTTTTCTTGTACCAATGTGTTGGAAACGGAGTGTTTGTGAGTTTTAGGGGTCAAACAAGTCATAAATGAACCCACGAGTGGTTTCCAAGCTCAAACGAATCCAAATGGAAGCTAAATTAGTTTTCTTGTACCTAAGTGTTGGAAACGGAGTGTTTATGAGTTTTAGGGGTCAAACAAGTCATAAATGAACCCACAAGTGGTTTCCACGCTCAAACGAGTCCAAATGGAAGCTAAATTAGTTTTCTTGTACCAATGTGTTGGAAACGGAGTGTTTGTGAGTTTTAGGGATCAAACAAGTCAAAAATGAACCCACAAGTGGTTTCCACACTCAAACGAATCCAATTGAAAGCAAAATGAGTTTTCTTGTACAAATGTGTTAGAAACGGAGTGTTTGTGAGTTTTAGGGGTCAAACAATTCATAAATGAACCCACAAGTGGTTTCCACCCTCAAACGAGTCCAAATGGAAGCTAAATTAGTTTTCTTGTACCAATGTGTTGGAAACGGACTGTTTGTGAGTTTTAGGGGTCAAACAAGTCATAAATGAACCCACAAGTGGTTTCCACACTCAAACAAATCCAATTAAAAGCTAAATGAGTTTTCTTGTACAAATGTGTTGGAAACGGAGTGTTTGTGAGTTTTATGGGTCAAACAAGTCATAAATGAACCCATAAGTGGTTTCCACGCTCAAACGAGTCCAAATGGAAGCTAAATTAGTTTTCTTGTACCAATGTGTTGGAAACGGAGTGTTTGTGAGTTTTTGGGGTCAAACAAGTCATAAATGAACCCACAAATGGTTTCCACACTCAAACGAATCCAATTGAAAGCTAAATGAGTTTTCTTGTACCAATGTGTTGGAAACGGAGTGTTTGTGAGTTTTAGGGGTCAAACAAGTCATAAATGAACCCACGAGTGGTTTCCACGCTCAAACGAGTCCAACTGGAAGCTAAATTAGTTTTCTTGTACCAATGTGTTGGAAACGGAGTGTTTGTAAGTTTTAGGGGTCAAACAAGTCATAAATGAACCCACAAGTGGTTTCCACACTCAAACGAATCCAATTGAAAGCTAAATGAGTTTTATTGTACCAATGTGTTGGAAACGGAGTGTTTGTGAGTTTTAGGGGTCAAACAAGTCATAAATGAACCCACAAGTGGTTTCCACACTCAAACGAATCCAATTGAAAGCTAAATGAGTTTTCTTGTACCAATGTGTTGGAAACGGAGTGTTTGTGAGTTTTAGGGGTCAAACAAGTCATAAATGAACCCACAAGTGGTTTCCACACTCAAACGAATCCAATTGAAAGCTAAATGAGTTTTCTTGTACAAATGTGTTGGAAACGGAGTGTTTGTGAGTTTTATGGGTCAAACAAGTCATAAATGAACCCACAAGTGGTTTCCACGCTCAAACGAGTCCAAATGGAAGCTAAATTAGTTTTCTTGTACCAATGTGTTGGAAACGGAGTGTTTGTGAATTTTAGGGGTCAAACAAGTCATAAATGAACCCACAAGTGGTTTCCACACTCAAACAAATCCAATTAAAAGCTAAATGAGTTTTCTTGTACCAATGTGTTGGAAACGGAGTGTTTGTGAGTTTTAGGGGTCAAACAAGTCATAAATGAACCCACGAGTGGTTTCCAAGCTCAAACGAATCCAAATGGAAGCTAAATTAGTTTTCTTGTACCTAAGTGTTGGAAACGGAGTGTTTATGAGTTTTAGGGGTCAAACAAGTCATAAATGAACCCACAAGTGGTTTCCACGCTCAAACGAGTCCAAATGGAAGCTAAATTAGTTTTCTTGTACCAATGTGTTGGAAACGGAGTGTTTGTGAGTTTTAGGGGTCAAACAAGTCATAAATGAACCCACAAGTGGTTTCCACACTCAAACGAATCCAATTGAAAGCAAAATGAGTTTTCTTGTACAAATGTGTTAGAAACGGAGTGTTTGTGAGTTTTAGGGGTCAAACAAGTCATAAATGAACCCACAAGTTGTTTCCACCCTCAAACGAGTCCAAATGGAAGCTAAATTAGTTTTCTTGTACCAATGTGTTGGAAACGGAGTGTTTGTGAGTTTTAGGGGTCAAACAAGTCATAAATGAACCCACAAGTGGTTTCCACACTCAAACAAATCCAATTAAAAGCTAAATGAGTTTTCTTGTACAAATGTGTTGGAAACGGAGTGTTTGTGAGTTTTATGGGTCAAACAAGTCATAAATGAACCCATAAGTGGTTTCCACGCTCAAACGAGTCCAAATGGAAGCTAAATTACTTTTCTTGTACCAATGTGTTGGAAACGGAGTGTTTGTGAGTTTTAGGGGTCAAACAAGTCATAAATGAACCCACAAATGGTTTCCACACTCAAACGAATCCAATTGAAAGCTAAATGAGTTTTCTTGTACCAATGTGTTGGAAACGGAGTGTTTGTGAGTTTTAGGGGTCAAACAAGTCATAAATGAACCCACGAGTGGTTTCCAAGCTCAAACGAATCCAAATGGAAGCTAAATTAGTTTTCTTGTACCTAAGTGTTGGAAACGGAGTGTTTGTGAGTTTTAGGGGTCAAACAAGTCATAAATGAACCCACAAGTGGTTTCCACGCTCAAACGAGTCCAAATGGAAGCTAAATTAGTTTTCTTGTACCAATGTGTTGGAAACGGTTGTGAGTTTTAGGGGTCAAACAAGTCATAAATGAACCCACTAGTGGTTTCCACACTCAAACGAATCCAATTGAAAGCAAAATGAGTTTTCTTGTACAAATGTGTTAGAAACAGAGTGTTTGTGAGTTTTAGGGGTCAAACAAGTCATAAATGAACCCACAAGTGGTTTCCACGCTCAAACGAGTCCAAATGGAAGCTAAATTAGTTTTCTTGTACCAATGTGTTGGAAACGGAGTGTTTGTGAGTTTTTTTTTTTTTTTTGCTAACTGATAGTGTTTGTGAGTTTTAGGGGTCAAACAAGTCATAAATGAACCCACAAGTGGTTTCCACACTCAAACAAATCCAATTAAAAGCTAAATGAGTTTTCTTGTACAAATGTGTTGGAAACGGAGTGTTTGTGAGTTTTATGGGTCAAACAAGTCATAAATGAACCCACAAGTGGTTTCCACGCTCAAACGAGTCCAAATGGAAGCTAAATTAGTTTTCTTGAACCAATGTGTTGGAAACGGAGTGTTTGTGGATTTTAGGGGTCAAACAAGTCATAAATGAACCCACAAGTGGTTTCCACACTCAAACAAATCCAATTAAAAGCTAAATGAGTTTTCTTGTACCAATGTGTTGGAAACGGAGTGTTTGTGAGTTTTAGGGGTCAAATAAGTCATAAATGAACCCACGAGTGGTTTCCACGCTCAAACGAGTCCAAATGGAAGCTAAATTAGTTTTCTTGTACCAATGTGTTGGCAACGGAGTGTTTGTGAGTTTTAGGGGTCAAACAAGTCATAAATGAACCCACTAGTGGTTTCCACACTCAAACGAATCCAATTGAAAGCAAAATGAGTTTTCTTGTACAAATGTGTTAGAAACGGAGTGTTTGTGAGTTTTAGGGGTCAAACAAGTCATAAATGAACCCACAAGTGGTTTCCACGCTCAAACGAGTCCAAATGGAAGCTAAATTAGTTTTCTTGTACCAATGTGTTGGAAGCAGAGTGTTTGTGAGTTTCAAACAAGTCATAAATGAACCCACAAGTGGTTTCCACACTCAAACAAATCCAATTAAAAGCTAAATGAGTTTTCTTGTACAAATGTGTTGGAAACGGAGTGTTTGTGAGTTTTATGGGTCAAACAAGTCATAAATGAAACCACAAGTGGTTTCCACGCTCAAACGAGTCCAAATGGAAGCTAAATTAGTTTTCTTGTACCAATGTGTTGGAAACGGAGTGTTTGTGGATTTTAGGGGTCAAACAAGTCATAAATGAACCCACAAGTGGTTTCCACACTCAAACAAATCCAATTAAAAGCTAAATGAGTTTTCTTGTACCAATGTGTTGGAAACGGAGTGTTTGTGAGTTTTAGGGGTCAAACAAGTCATAAATGAACCCACGAGTGGTTTCCAAGCTCAAACGAATCCAAATGGAAGCTAAATTAGTTTTCTTGTACCTAAGTGTTGGAAACGGAGTGTTTGTGAGTTTTAGGGGTCAAACAAGTCATAAATGCCACAAGTGGTTTCCACGCTCAAACGAGTCCAAATGGAAGCTAAATTAGTTTTCTTGTACCAATGTGTTGGCAACGGAGTGTTTGTGAGTTTTAGGGGTCAAACAAGTCATAAATGAACCCACAAGTGGTTTCCACACTCAAACGAATCCAATTGAAAGCTAAATGAGTTTTCTTGTACAAATGTGTTGGAAACGGAGTGTTTGTGAGTTTTAGGGGTCAAACAAGTCATAAATGAACCCACAAGTGGTTTCCACGCTCAAACGAGTCCAAATGGAAGCTAAATTAGTTTTCTTGTACCAATGTGTTGGAAACGGAGTGTTTGTGAGTTTTACGGGTCAAACAAGTCATAAATGAACCCACAAGTGGTTTCCACACTCAAACAAATCCAATTAAAAGCTAAATGAGTTTTCTTGTACCAATGTGTTGGAAACGGAGTGTTTGTGAGTTTTAGGGGTCAAACAAGTCATAAATGAACCCACGAGTGGTTTCCAAGCTCAAACGAATCCAAATGGAAGCTAAATTAGTTTTCTTGTACCTAAGTGTTGGAAACGGAGTGTTTATGAGTTTTAGGGGTCAAACAAGTCATAAATGAACCCACAAGTGGTTTCCACGCTCAAACGAGTCCAAATGGAAGCTAAATTAGTTTTCTTGTACCAATGTGTTGGAAACGGAGTGTTTGTGAGTTTTAGGGATCAAACAAGTCAAAAATGAACCCACAAGTGGTTTCCACACTCAAACGAATCCAATTGAAAGCAAAATGAGTTTTCTTGTACAAATGTGTTAGAAACGGAGTGTTTGTGAGTTTTAGGGGTCAAACAATTCATAAATGAACCCACAAGTGGTTTCCACCCTCAAACGAGTCCAAATGGAAGCTAAATTAGTTTTCTTGTACCAATGTGTTGGAAACGGACTGTTTGTGAGTTTTAGGGGTCAAACAAGTCATAAATGAACCCACAAGTGGTTTCCACACTCAAACAAATCCAATTAAAAGCTAAATGAGTTTTCTTGTACAAATGTGTTGGAAACGGAGTGTTTGTGAGTTTTATGGGTCAAACAAGTCATAAATGAACCCATAAGTGGTTTCCACGCTCAAACGAGTCCAAATGGAAGCTAAATTAGTTTTCTTGTACCAATGTGTTGGAAACGGAGTGTTTGTGGATTTTAGGGGTCAAACAAGTCATAAATGAACCCACAAGTGGTTTCCACACTCAAACAAATCCAATTAAAAGCTAAATGAGTTTTCTTGTACCAATGTGTTGGAAACGGAGTGTTTGTGAGTTTTAGGGGTCAAATAAGTCATAAATGAACCCACGAGTGGTTTCCACGCTCAAACGAGTCCAAATGGAAGCTAAATTAGTTTTCTTGTACCAATGTGTTGGCAACGGAGTGTTTGTGAGTTTTAGGGGTCAAACAAGTCATAAATGAACCCACTAGTGGTTTCCACACTCAAACGAATCCAATTGAAAGCAAAATGAGTTTTCTTGTACAAATGTGTTAGAAACGGAGTGTTTGTGAGTTTTAGGGGTCAAACAAGTCATAAATGAACCCACAAGTGGTTTCCACGCTCAAACGAGTCCAAATGGAAGCTAAATTAGTTTTCTTGTACCAATGTGTTGGAAGCAGAGTGTTTGTGAGTTTCAAACAAGTCATAAATGAACCCACAAGTGGTTTCCACACTCAAACAAATCCAATTAAAAGCTAAATGAGTTTTCTTGTACAAATGTGTTGGAAACGGAGTGTTTGTGAGTTTTATGGGTCAAACAAGTCATAAATGAAACCACAAGTGGTTTCCACGCTCAAACGAGTCCAAATGGAAGCTAAATTAGTTTTCTTGTACCAATGTGTTGGAAACGGAGTGTTTGTGGATTTTAGGGGTCAAACAAGTCATAAATGAACCCACAAGTGGTTTCCACACTCAAACAAATCCAATTAAAAGCTAAATGAGTTTTCTTGTACCAATGTGTTGGAAACGGAGTGTTTGTGAGTTTTAGGGGTCAAACAAGTCATAAATGAACCCACGAGTGGTTTCCAAGCTCAAACGAATCCAAATGGAAGCTAAATTAGTTTTCTTGTACCTAAGTGTTGGAAACGGAGTGTTTGTGAGTTTTAGGGGTCAAACAAGTCATAAATGCCACAAGTGGTTTCCACGCTCAAACGAGTCCAAATGGAAGCTAAATTAGTTTTCTTGTACCAATGTGTTGGCAACGGAGTGTTTGTGAGTTTTAGGGGTCAAACAAGTCATAAATGAACCCACAAGTGGTTTCCACACTCAAACGAATCCAATTGAAAGCTAAATGAGTTTTCTTGTACAAATGTGTTGGAAACGGAGTGTTTGTGAGTTTTAGGGGTCAAACAAGTCATAAATGAACCCACAAGTGGTTTCCACGCTCAAACGAGTCCAAATGGAAGCTAAATTAGTTTTCTTGTACCAATGTGTTGGAAACGGAGTGTTTGTGAGTTTTACGGGTCAAACAAGTCATAAATGAACCCACAAGTGGTTTCCACACTCAAACAAATCCAATTAAAAGCTAAATGAGTTTTCTTGTACCAATGTGTTGGAAACGGAGTGTTTGTGAGTTTTAGGGGTCAAACAAGTCATAAATGAACCCACGAGTGGTTTCCAAGCTCAAACGAATCCAAATGGAAGCTAAATTAGTTTTCTTGTACCTAAGTGTTGGAAACGGAGTGTTTATGAGTTTTAGGGGTCAAACAAGTCATAAATGAACCCACAAGTGGTTTCCACGCTCAAACGAGTCCAAATGGAAGCTAAATTAGTTTTCTTGTACCAATGTGTTGGAAACGGAGTGTTTGTGAGTTTTAGGGATCAAACAAGTCAAAAATGAACCCACAAGTGGTTTCCACACTCAAACGAATCCAATTGAAAGCAAAATGAGTTTTCTTGTACAAATGTGTTAGAAACGGAGTGTTTGTGAGTTTTAGGGGTCAAACAATTCATAAATGAACCCACAAGTGGTTTCCACCCTCAAACGAGTCCAAATGGAAGCTAAATTAGTTTTCTTGTACCAATGTGTTGGAAACGGACTGTTTGTGAGTTTTAGGGGTCAAACAAGTCATAAATGAACCCACAAGTGGTTTCCACACTCAAACAAATCCAATTAAAAGCTAAATGAGTTTTCTTGTACAAATGTGTTGGAAACGGAGTGTTTGTGAGTTTTATGGGTCAAACAAGTCATAAATGAACCCATAAGTGGTTTCCACGCTCAAACGAGTCCAAATGGAAGCTAAATTAGTTTTCTTGTACCAATGTGTTGGAAACGGAGTGTTTGTGAGTTTTTGGGGTCAAACAAGTCATAAATGAACCCACAAATGGTTTCCACACTCAAACGAATCCAATTGAAAGCTAAATGAGTTTTCTTGTACCAATGTGTTGGAAACGGAGTGTTTGTGAGTTTTAGGGGTCAAACAAGTCATAAATGAACCCACGAGTGGTTTCCACGCTCAAACGAGTCCAACTGGAAGCTAAATTAGTTTTCTTGTACCAATGTGTTGGAAACGGAGTGTTTGTAAGTTTTAGGGGTCAAACAAGTCATAAATGAACCCACAAGTGGTTTCCACACTCAAACGAATCCAATTGAAAGCTAAATGAGTTTTATTGTACCAATGTGTTGGAAACGGAGTGTTTGTGAGTTTTAGGGGTCAAACAAGTCATAAATGAACCCACAAGTGGTTTCCACACTCAAACGAATCCAATTGAAAGCTAAATGAGTTTTCTTGTACCAATGTGTTGGAAACGGAGTGTTTGTGAGTTTTAGGGGTCAAACAAGTCATAAATGAACCCACAAGTGGTTTCCACACTCAAACGAATCCAATTGAAAGCTAAATGAGTTTTCTTGTACAAATGTGTTGGAAACGGAGTGTTTGTGAGTTTTATGGGTCAAACAAGTCATAAATGAACCCACAAGTGGTTTCCACGCTCAAACGAGTCCAAATGGAAGCTAAATTAGTTTTCTTGTACCAATGTGTTGGAAACGGAGTGTTTGTGAGTTTTAGGGGTGAAACAAGTCATAAATGAACCCACAAGTGGTTTCCACACTCAAACAAATCCAATTAAAAGCTAAATGAGTTTTCTTGTACCAATGTGGTGGAAACGGAGTGTTTGTGAGATTTAGGGGTCAAACAAGTCATAAATGAACCCACGAGTGGTTTCCAAGCTCAAACGAATCCAAATGGAAGCTAAATTAGTTTTCTTGTACCTAAGTGTTGGAAACGGAGTGTTTGTGAGTTTTAGGGGTCAAACAAGTCATAAATGAACCCACAAGTGGTTTCCACGCTCAAACGAGTCCAAATGGAAGCTAAATTAGTTTTCTTGTACCAATGTGTTGGAAACGGAGTGTTTGTGAGTTTTAGGGGTCAATCAAGTCATAAATGAACTCACGAGTGGTTTCCACGCTCAAACGAATCCAAATGGAAGCTAAATTAGTTTTCTTGTACCTAAGTGTTGGAAACGGAGTGTTTGTGAGTTTTAGGGGTCAAACAAGTCATAAATGAACCCTCAAGTGGTTTCCACGCTCAAACGAGTCCAAATGGAAGCTAAATTAGTTTTCTTGTACCAATGTGTTGGAAACGGAGTGTTTGTAAGTTTTAGGGGTCAAACAAGTCATAAATGAACCCACTAGTGGTTTCCACACTCAAACGAATCCAATTGAAAGCAAAATGAGTTTTCTTGTACAAATGTGTTGGAAACGGAGTGTTTGTGAGTTTTAGGGGTCAAACAAGTCATAAATGAACCCACAAGTGGTTTCCACGCTCAAACGAGTCCAAATGGAAGCTAAATTAGTTTTCTTTTACCAATGTGTTGGAAACGGAGTGTTTGTGAGTTTTAGGGGTCAAACAAGTCATAAATGAACCCACAAGTGGTTTCCACACTCAAACAAATCCAATTAAAAGCTAAATGAGTTTTCTTGTACAAATGTGTTGGAAACGGAGTGTTTGTGAGTTTTATGGGTCAAACAAGTCATAAATGAACCCACAAGTGGTTTCCACGCTCAAACGAGTCCAAATGGAAGCTAAATTAGTTTTCTTGTACCAATGTGTTGGAAACGGAGTGTTTGTGAATTTTAGGGGTCAAACAAGTCATAAATGAACCCACAAGTGGTTTCCACACTCAAACAAATCCAATTAAAATCTAAATGAGTTTTCTTGTACCAATGTGTTGGAAACGGAGTGTTTGTGAGTTTTAGGGGTCAAACAAGTCATAAATGAACCCACGAGTGGTTTCCAAGCTCAAACGAATCCAAATGGAAGCTAAATTAGTTTTCTTGTACCTAAGTGTTGGAAACGGAGTGTTTGTGAGTTTTAGGGGTCAAACAAGTCATAAATGAACCCACAAGTGGTTTCCACGCTCAAACGAGTCCAAATGGAAGCTAAATTAGTTTTCTTGTACCAATGTGTTGGCAACGGAGTGTTTGTGAGTTTTAGGGGTCAAACAAGTCATAAATGAACCCACAAGTGGTTTCCACACTCAAACGAATCCAATTGAAAGCTAAATGAGTTTTCTTGTACAAATGTGTTGGAAACGGAGTGTTTGTGAGTTTTAGGGGTCAAACAAGTCATAAATGAACCCACAAGTGGTTTCCACGCTCAAACGAGTCCAAATGGAAGCTAAATTAGTTTTCTTGTACCAATGTGTTGGAAACGGAGTGTTTGTGAGTTTTAGGGGTCAAACAAGTCATAAATGAACCCACAAGTGGTTTCCACACTCAAACAAATCCAATTAAAAGCTAAATGAGTTTTCTTGTACCAATGTGTTGGAAACGGAGTGTTTGTGAGTTTTAGGGGTCAAACAAGTCATAAATGAACCCACGAGTGGTTTCCAAGCTCAAACGAATCCAAATGGAAGCTAAATTAGTTTTCTTGTACCTAAGTGTTGGAAACGGAGTGTTTATGAGTTTTAGGGGTCAAACAAGTCATAAATGAACCCACAAGTGGTTTCCACGCTCAAACGAGTCCAAATGGAAGCTAAATTAGTTTTCTTGTACCAATGTGTTGGAAACGGAGTGTTTGTGAGTTTTAGGGGTCAAACAAGTCATAAATGAACCCACACGTGGTTTCCACACTCAAACGACTCCAATTGAAAGCTAAATGAGTTTTCTTGTACCTAAGTGTTGGAAACGGAGTGTTTGTGAGTTTTAGGGGTCAAACAAGTCATAAATGAAACCACAAGTGTTTTCCACGCTCAAACGAGTCCAAATGGAAGCTAAATTAGTTTTCTTGTACCAATGTGTTGGAAACGGAGTGTTTGTAAGTTTTAGGGGTCAAACAAGTCATAAATGAACCCACAAGTGGTTTCCACCCTCAAACGAATCCAATTGAAAGCTAAATGAGTTTTCTTGCACCAATGTGTTGGAAACGGAGTGTTTTTGAGTTTTAGGGGTCAATCAAGTCATAAATGAACCCACAAGTGGTTTTCACACTCAAACGAATCCAATTGAAAGCTAAATGAGTTTTCTTGTACCAATTTGTTGAAAACGGAGTGTTTGTGAGTTTTAGGGGTCAAACAAGTCATAAATGAACCCACAAGTTGTTTCCACACTCAAACGAATCCAATTGAAAGCTAAATGAGTTTTCTTGTACAAATGTGTTGGAAACGGAGTGTTTGTGAGTTTTAGGGGTCAAACAAGTCATAAATGAACCCACAAGTGGTTTCCACACTCAAAGGAATCCAATTGAAAGCTAAATGAGTTTTCTTGTACCAATGTGTTGGAAACTGAGTGTTTGTGAGTTTTATGGGTCAAACAAGTCATAAATGAACCCACAAGTGGTTTCCACACTCAAACAAATCCAATTAAAAGCTAAATGACTTTTCTTGTACCAATGTGTTGGAAATGGAGTGTTTGTGAGTTTTATGGGTCAAACAAGTCATAAATGAACCCACGAGTGGTTTCCAAGCTCAAACGAATCCAAATGGAATCTAAATTAGTTTTATTGTACCTAAGTGTTAGAAATGGAGTGTTTGTGAGTTTTAGGGGTCAAACAAGTCATAAATGAACCCACAAGTGGTTTCCACGCTCAAACGAGTCCAAATGGAAGCTAAATTAGTTTTCTTTTACCAATATGTTGGAAACGGAGTGTTTGTGAGTTTTAGGGGTCAAACAAGTCATAAATGAACCCACAAGTGGTTTCCACACTCAAACGAATCCAATTGAAAGCTAAATGAGTTTTCTTGTACAAATGTGTTGGAAACGGAGTGTTTGTGAGTTTTAGGGGTCAAACAAGTCATAAATGAACCCACAAGTGGTTTCCACGCTCAAACGAGTCCAAATGGAAGCTAAATTAGTTTTCTTGTACCAATGTGTTGGAAACGGAGTGTTTGTGAGTTTTAGGGGTCAAACAAGTCATAAATGAACCCACAAGTGGCTTCCACACTCTAACAAATCCAATTAAAAGCTAAATGAGTTTTCTTGTACCAATGTGTTGGAAACGGAGTTTTTGTGAGTTTTAGGGGTCAAACAAGTCATAAATGAACCCACGAGTGGTTTCCAAGCTCAAACGAATCCAAATGGAAGCTAAATTAGTTTTCTTGTACCTAAGTGTTGGAAACGGAGTGTTTATGAGTTTTAGGGGTCAAACAAGTCATAAATGAACCCACAAGTGGTTTCCACGCTCAAACGAGTCCAAATGGAAGCTAAATTAGTTTTCTTGTACCAATGTGTTGGAAACGGAGTGTTTGTGAGTTTTAGGGGTCAAACAAGTCATAAATGAACCCACAAGTGGTTTCCACACTCAAACGACTCCAATTGAAAGCTAAATGAGTTTTCTTGTACCTAAGTGTTGGAAACTGAGTGTTTGTGAGTTTTAGGGGTCAAACAAGTCATAAATGAACCCACAAGTGGTTTCCACGCTCAAACGAGTCCAAATGGAAGCTAAATTAGTTTTCTTGTACCAATGTGTTGGAAACGGAGTGTTTGTAAGTTTTAAGGGTCAAACAAGTCATAAATGAACCCACAAGTGGTTTCCACCCTCAAACGAATCCAATTGAAAGCTAAATGAGTTTTCTTGCACCAATGTGTTGGAAACGGAGTGTTTTTGAGTTTTAGGGGTCAATCAAGTCATAAATGAACCCACAAGTGGTTTTCACACTCAAACGAATCCAATTGAAAGCTAAATGAGTTTTCTTGTACCAATGTGTTGAAAACGGAGTGTTTGTGAGTTTTAGGGGTCAAACAAGTCATAAATGAACCCACAAGTTGTTTCCACACTCAAACGAATCCAATTGAAAGCTAAATGAGTTTTCTTGTACAAATGTGTTGGAAACGGAGTGTTTGTGAGTTTTAGGGGTCAAACAAGTCATAAATGAACCCACAAGTGGTTTCCACACTCAAACAAATCCAATTAAAAGCTAAATGAATTTTCTTGTACCAATGTGTTGGAAACGGAGTGTTTGTGAGTTTTACGGGTCAAACAAGTCATAAATGAACCCACGAGTGGTTTCCAAGCTCAAACGAATCCAAATGGAAGCTAAATTAGTTTTCTTGTACCTAAGTGTTGGAAACGGAGTGTTTGTGAGTTTTAGGGGTCAAACAAGTCATAAATGAACCCACAAGTGGTTTCCACGCTCAAACGAGTCCAAATGGAAGCTAAATTAGTTTTCTTGTACCAATGTGTTGGCAACGGAGTGTTTGTGAGTTTTAGGGGTCAAACAAGTCATAAATGAACCCACAAGTGGTTTCCACACTCAAACGAATCCAATTGAAAGCTAAATGAGTTTTCTTGTACAAATGTGTTGGAAACGGAGTGTTTGTGAGTTTTAGGGGTCAAACAAGTCATAAATGAACCCACAAGTGGTTTCCACGCTCAAACGAGTCCAAATGGAAGCTAAATTAGTTTTCTTGTACCAATGTGTTGCAAACGGAGTGTTTGTGAGTTTTACGGGTCAAACAAGTCATAAATGAACCCACAAGTGGTTTCCACACTCAAACAAATCCAATTAAAAGCTAAATGAGTTTTCTTGTACCAATGTGTTGGAAACGGAGTGTTTGTGAGTTTTAGGGGTCAAACAAGTCATAAATGAACCCACGAGTGGTTTCCAAGCTCAAACGAATCCAAATGGAAGCTAAATTAGTTTTCTTGTACCTAAGTGTTGGAAACGGAGTGTTTATGAGTTTTAGGGGTCAAACAAGTCATAAATGAACCCACACGTGGTTTCCACACTCAAACGACTCCAATTGAAAGCTAAATGAGTTTTCTTGTACCTAAGTGTTGGAAACGGAGTGTTTGTGAGTTTTAGGGGTCAAACAAGTCATAAATGAACCCACAAGTGGTTTCCACGCTCAAACGAGTCCAAATGGAAGCTAAATTAGTTTTCTTGTACCAATGTGTTGGAAACGGAGTGTTTGTGAGTTTTAGGGGTCAAACAAGTCATAAATGAACCCACAAGTGGTTTCCACACTCAAACGACTCCAATTGAAAGCTAAATGAGTTTTCTTGTACCTAAGTGTTGGAAACTGAGTGTTTGTGAGTTTTAGGGGTCAAACAAGTCATAAATGAACCCACAAGTGGTTTCCACGCTCAAACGAGTCCAAATGGAAGCTAAATTAGTTTTCTTGTACCAATGTGTTGGAAACGGAGTGTTTGTAAGTTTTAAGGGTCAAACAAGTCATAAATGAACCCACAAGTGGTTTCCACCCTCAAACGAATCCAATTGAAAGCTAAATGAGTTTTCTTGCACCAATGTGTTGGAAACGGAGTGTTTTTGAGTTTTAGGGGTCAATCAAGTCATAAATGAACCCACAAGTGGTTTTCACACTCAAACGAATCCAATTGAAAGCTAAATGAGTTTTCTTGTACCAATGTGTTGAAAACGGAGTGTTTGTGAGTTTTAGGGGTCAAACAAGTCATAAATGAACCCACAAGTTGTTTCCACACTCAAACGAATCCAATTGAAAGCTAAATGAGTTTTCTTGTACAAATGTGTTGGAAACGGAGTGTTTGTGAGTTTTAGGGGTCAAACAAGTCATAAATGAACCCACAAGTGGTTTCCACACTCAAACAAATCCAATTAAAAGCTAAATGAGTTTTCTTGTACCAATGTGTTGGAAACGGAGTGTTTGTGAGTTTTACGGGTCAAACAAGTCATAAATGAACCCACGAGTGGTTTCCAAGCTCAAACGAATCCAAATGGAAGCTAAATTAGTTTTCTTGTACCTAAGTGTTGGAAACGGAGTGTTTGTGAGTTTTAGGGGTCAAACAAGTCATAAATGAACCCACAAGTGGTTTCCACGCTCAAACGAGTCCAAATGGAAGCTAAATTAGTTTTCTTGTACCAATGTGTTGGCAACGGAGTGTTTGTGAGTTTTAGGGGTCAAACAAGTCATAAATGAACCCACAAGTGGTTTCCACACTCAAACGAATCCAATTGAAAGCTAAATGAGTTTTCTTGTACAAATGTGTTGGAAACGGAGTGTTTGTGAGTTTTAGGGGTCAAACAAGTCATAAATGAACCCACAAGTGGTTTCCACGCTCAAACGAGTCCAAATGGAAGCTAAATTAGTTTTCTTGTACCAATGTGTTGCAAACGGAGTGTTTGTGAGTTTTACGGGTCAAACAAGTCATAAATGAACCCACAAGTGGTTTCCACACTCAAACAAATCCAATTAAAAGCTAAATGAGTTTTCTTGTACCAATGTGTTGGAAACGGAGTGTTTGTGAGTTTTAGGGGTCAAACAAGTCATAAATGAACCCACGAGTGGTTTCCAAGCTCAAACGAATCCAAATGGAAGCTAAATTAGTTTTCTTGTACCTAAGTGTTGGAAACGGAGTGTTTATGAGTTTTAGGGGTCAAACAAGTCATAAATGAACCCACACGTGGTTTCCACACTCAAACGACTCCAATTGAAAGCTAAATGAGTTTTCTTGTACCTAAGTGTTGGAAACGGAGTGTTTGTGAGTTTTAGGGGTCAAACAAGTCATAAATGAACCCACAAGTGGTTTCCACGCTCAAACGAGTCCAAATGGAAGCTAAATTAGTTTTCTTGTACCA
This sequence comes from Saposhnikovia divaricata, assembly GCA_036435485.1. Classification (NCBI taxonomy): domain Eukaryota; kingdom Viridiplantae; phylum Streptophyta; class Magnoliopsida; order Apiales; family Apiaceae; genus Saposhnikovia; species Saposhnikovia divaricata. Next base: position 108,398,212 of record CM071599.1, on the reverse strand, counting down.
ATGTGTTGGAAACGGAGTGTTTGTGAGTTTTAGGGGTCAAACAAGTCATAAATGAACCCACAAGTGGTTTCCACACTCAAACGACTCCAATTGAAAGCTAAATGAGTTTTCTTGTACCTAAGTGTTGGAAACTGAGTGTTTGTGAGTTTTAGGGGTCAAACAAGTCATAAATGAACCCACAAGTGGTTTCCACGCTCAAACGAGTCCAAATGGAAGCTAAATTAGTTTTCTTGTACCAATGTGTTGGAAACGGAGTGTTTGTAAGTTTTAAGGGTCAAACAAGTCATAAATGAACCCACAAGTGGTTTCCACCCTCAAACGAATCCAATTGAAAGCTAAATGAGTTTTCTTGCACCAATGTGTTGGAAACGGAGTGTTTTTGAGTTTTAGGGGTCAATCAAGTCATAAATGAACCCACAAGTGGTTTTCACACTCAAACGAATCCAATTGAAAGCTAAATGAGTTTTCTTGTACCAATGTGTTGAAAACGGAGTGTTTGTGAGTTTTAGGGGTCAAACAAGTCATAAATGAACCCACAAGTTGTTTCCACACTCAAACGAATCCAATTGAAAGCTAAATGAGTTTTCTTGTACAAATGTGTTGGAAACGGAGTGTTTGTGAGTTTTAGGGGTCAAACAAGTCATAAATGAACCCACAAGTGGTTTCCACACTCAAACAAATCCAATTAAAAGCTAAATGAGTTTTCTTGTACCAATGTGTTGGAAACGGAGTGTTTGTGAGTTTTACGGGTCAAACAAGTCATAAATGAACCCACGAGTGGTTTCCAAGCTCAAACGAATCCAAATGGAAGCTAAATTAGTTTTCTTGTACCTAAGTGTTGGAAACGGAGTGTTTGTGAGTTTTAGGGGTCAAACAAGTCATAAATGAACCCACAAGTGGTTTCCACGCTCAAACGAGTCCAAATGGAAGCTAAATTAGTTTTCTTGTACCAATGTGTTGGCAACGGAGTGTTTGTGAGTTTTAGGGGTCAAACAAGTCATAAATGAACCCACAAGTGGTTTCCACACTCAAACGAATCCAATTGAAAGCTAAATGAGTTTTCTTGTACAAATGTGTTGGAAACGGAGTGTTTGTGAGTTTTAGGGGTCAAACAAGTCATAAATGAACCCACAAGTGGTTTCCACGCTCAAACGAGTCCAAATGGAAGCTAAATTAGTTTTCTTGTACCAATGTGTTGCAAACGGAGTGTTTGTGAGTTTTACGGGTCAAACAAGTCATAAATGAACCCACAAGTGGTTTCCACACTCAAACAAATCCAATTAAAAGCTAAATGAGTTTTCTTGTACCAATGTGTTGGAAACGGAGTGTTTGTGAGTTTTAGGGGTCAAACAAGTCATAAATGAACCCACGAGTGGTTTCCAAGCTCAAACGAATCCAAATGGAAGCTAAATTAGTTTTCTTGTACCTAAGTGTTGGAAACGGAGTGTTTATGAGTTTTAGGGGTCAAACAAGTCATAAATGAACCCACACGTGGTTTCCACACTCAAACGACTCCAATTGAAAGCTAAATGAGTTTTCTTGTACCTAAGTGTTGGAAACGGAGTGTTTGTGAGTTTTAGGGGTCAAACAAGTCATAAATGAACCCACAAGTGGTTTCCACGCTCAAACGAGTCCAAATGGAAGCTAAATTAGTTTTCTTGTACCAATGTGTTGGAAACGGAGTGTTTGTAAGTTTTAGGGGTCAAACAAGTCATAAATGAACCCACAAGTGGTTTCCACCCTCAAACGAATCCAATTGAAAGCTAAATGAGTTTTCTTGCACCAATGTGTTGGAAACGGAGTGTTTTTGAGTTTTAGGGGTCAATCAAGTCATAAATGAACCCACAAGTGGTTTTCACACTCAAACGAATCCAATTGAAAGCTAAATGAGTTTTCTTGTACCAATATGTTGAAAACGGAGTGTTTGTGAGTTTTAGGGGTCAAACAAGTCATAAATGAACCCACAAGTTGTTTCCACACTCAAACGAATCCAATTGAAAGCAAAATGAGTTTTCTTGTACAAATGTGTTGGAAACGGAGTGTTTGTGAGTTTTAGGGGTCAAACAAGTCATAAATGAACCCACAAGTGGTTTCCACACTCAAACGAATCCAATTGAAAGCTAAATGAGTTTTCTTGTACCAATGTGTTGGAAACTGAGTGTTTGTGAGTTTTATGGGTCAAACAAGTCATAAATGAACCCCACAAGTGGTTTCCACACTCAAACAAATCCAATTAAAAGCTAAATGACTTTTCTTGTACCAATGTGTTGGAAATGGAGTGTTTGTGAGTTTTATGGGTCAAACAAGTCATAAATGAACCCACGAGTGGTTTCCAAGCTCAAACGAATCCAAATGGAATCTAAATTAGTTTTATTGTACCTAAGTGTTAGAAATGGAGTGTTTGTGAGTTTTAGGGGTCAAACAAGTCATAAATGAACCCACAAGTGGTTTCCACGCTCAAACGAGTCCAAATGGAAGCTAAATTAGTTTTCTTTTACCAATATGTTGGAAACGGAGTGTTTCTGAGTTTTAGGGGTCAAACAAGTCATAAATGAACCCACAAGTGGTTTCCACACTCAAACGAATCCAATTGAAAGCTAAATGAGTTTTCTTGTACCAATGTGTTGGAAACGGAGTGTTTATGAGTTTTAGGGGTCAAACAAGTCATAAATGAACCCACGAGTGGTTTCCACGCTCAAACGAATCCAAATGGAAGCTAAATTAGTTTTCTTGTACCTAAGTGTTGGAAACGGAGTGTTTGTAAGTTTTAGGGGTCAAAAAGTCATAAATGAACCCTCAAGTGGTTTCCACGCTCAAACGAGTCCAAATGGAACTAAATGAGTTTTCTTGTACCAATGTGTTGGAAACGGAGTGTTTGTGAGTTTTAGGGGTCAAACAAGTCATAAATGAACCCACAAGTGGTTTCCACACACAAACAAATCCAATTAAAAGCTAAATGAGTTTTCTTGTACCAATGTGTTAAAAACGGAGTGTTTGTGAGTTTTAGGGGTCAAACAAGTCATAAATGAACCCACAAGTGGTTTCCACGCTTAAACGAGTCCAAATAGAAGCTAAATTAGTTTTCTTGTACCTAAGTGTTGGAAACGGAGTGTTTGTGAGTTTTAGGTGTCAAACAAGTCATAAATGAACCCACAAGTGGTTTCCACGCTCAAACGAGTCCAAATGGAAGCTAAATTAATTTTCTTGTACCAATGTGTTGGCAACGGAGTGTTTGTGAGTTTTAGGGGTCAAACAAGTCATAAATGAACCCACAAGTGGTTTCCACACTCAAACGAATCCAATTGAAAGCTAAATGAGTTTTCTTGTACAAATGTGTTGGAAACGGAGTGTTTGTGAGTTTTAGGGGTCAAACAAGTCATCAATGAACCCACAAGTGGTTTCCACGCTCAAACGAGTCCAAATGGAAGCTAAATTAGTTTTCTTGTACCAATGTGTTGGAAACGGAGTGTTTGTGAGTTTTAGGGGTCAAACAAGTCATAAATGAACCCACAAGTGGTTTCCACACTCAAACAAATCCAATTAAAAGCTAAATGAGTTTTCTTGTACCAATGTGTTGGAAACGGAGTGTTTGTGAGTTTTAGGGGTCAAACAAGTCATAAATGAACCCACGAGTGGTTTCCAAGCTCAAACGAATCCAAATGGAAGCTAAATTAGTTTTCTTGTACCTAAGTGTTGGAAACGGAGTGTTTATGAGTTTTAGGGGTCAAACAAGTCATAAATGAACCCACAAGTGGTTTCCACGCTCAAACGAGTCCAAATGGAAGCTAAATTAGTTTTCTTGTACCAATTTGTTGGAAACGGAGTGTTTGTGAGTTTTAGGGGTCAAACAAGTCATAAATGAACCCACACGTGGTTTCCACACTCAAACGACTCCAATTGAAAGCTAAATGAGTTTTCTTGTACCTAAGTGTTGGAAACGGAGTGTTTGTGAGTTTTAGGGGTCAAACAAGTCATAAATGAAACCACAAGTGGTTTCCACGCTCAAACGAGTCCAAATGGAAGCTAAATTAGTTTTCTTGTACCAATGTGTTGGAAACGGAGTGTTTGTAAGTTTTAGGGGTCAAACAAGTCATAAATGAACCCACAAGTGGTTTCCACCCTCAAACGAATCCAATTGAAAGCTAAATGAGTTTTCTTGCACCAATGTGTTGGAAACGGAGTGTTTTTGAGTTTTAGGGGTCAATCAAGTCATAAATGAACCCACAAGTGGTTTTCACACTCAAACGAATCCAATTGAAAGCTAAATGAGTTTTCTTGTACCAATGTGTTGAAAACGGAGTGTTTGTGAGTTTTAGGGGTCAAACAAGTCATAAATGAACCCACAAGTTGTTTCCACACTCAAACGAATCCAATTGAAAGCTAAATGAGTTTTCTTGTACAAATGTGTTGGAAACGGAGTGTTTGTGAGTTTTAGGGGTCAAACAAGTCATAAATGAACCCACAAGTGGTTTCCACACTCAAAGGAATCCAATTGAAAGCTAAATGAGTTTTCTTGTACCAATGTGTTGGAAACTGAGTGTTTGTGAGTTTTATGGGTCAAACAAGTCATAAATGAACCCACAAGTGGTTTCCACACTCAAACAAATCCAATTAAAAGCTAAATGACTTTTCTTGTACCAATGTGTTGGAAATGGAGTGTTTGTGAGTTTTATGGGTCAAACAAGTCATAAATGAACCCACGAGTGGTTTCCAAGCTCAAACGAATCCAAATGGAATCTAAATTAGTTTTATTGTACCTAAGTGTTAGAAATGGAGTGTTTGTGAGTTTTAGGGGTCAAACAAGTCATAAATGAACCCACAAGTGGTTTCCACGCTCAAACGAGTCCAAATGGAAGCTAAATTAGTTTTCTTTTACCAATATGTTGGAAACGGAGTGTTTGTGAGTTTTAGGGGTCAAACAAGTCATAAATGAACCCACAAGTGGTTTCCACACTCAAACGAATCCAATTGAAAGCTAAATGAGTTTTCTTGTACCAATGTGTTGGAAACGGAGTGTTTGTGAGTTTTAAGGGTCAAACAAGTCATAAATGAACCCACGAGTGGTTTCCACGCTCAAACGAATCCAAATGGAAGCTAAATTAGTTTTCTTGTACCTAAGTGTTGGAAACGGAGTGTTTGTAAGTTTTAGGGGTCAAAAAGTCATAAATGAACCCTCAAGTGGTTTCCACGCTCAAACGAGTCCAAATGGAAGCTAAAAGAGTTTTCTTGTACCAATGTGTTGGAAACGGAGTGTTTGTGAGTTTTAGGGGTCAAACAAGTCATAAATGAACCCACAAGTGGTTTCCACACACAAACAAATCCAATTGAAAGCTAAATGAGTTTTCTTGTACCAATGTGTTAAAAACGGAGTGTTTGTGAGTTTTAGGGGTCAAACAAGTCATAAATGAACCCACAAGTGGTTTCCACGCTCAAACGAGTCCAAATAGAAGCTAAATTAGTTTTCTTGTACCAATGTGTTGGAAACGGAGTGTTTGTGAGTTTTAGGGGTCAAACAAGTCATAAATGAACCCACAAGTGGTTTCCACGCTCAAACGAGTCCAAATGGAAGCTAAATTAGTTTTCTTGTACCAATGTGTTGGCAACGGAGTGTTTGTGAGTTTTAGGGGTCAAACAAGTCATAAATGAACCCACAAGTGGTTTCCACACTCAAACGAATCCAATTGAAAGCTAAATGAGTTTTCTTGAACAAATGTGTTGGAAACGGAGTGTTTGTGAGTTTTAGGGGTCAAACAAGTCATAAATGAACCCACAAGTGGTTTCCACGCTCAAACGAGTCCAAATGGAAGCTAAATTAGTTTTCTTGTACCAATGTGTTGGAAACGGAGTGTTTGTGAGTTTTAGGGGTCAAACAAGTCATAAATGAATCCACAAGTGGTTTCCACACTCAAACAAATCCAATTAAAAGCTAAATGAGTTTTCTTGTACCAATGTGTTGGAAACGGAGTGTTTGTGAGTTTTAGGGGTCAAACAAGTCATAAATGAACCCACGAGTGGTTTCCAAGCTCAAACGAATCCAAATGGAAGCTAAATTAGTTTTCTTGTACCTAAGTGTTGGAAACGGAGTGTTTATGAGTTTTAGGGGTCAAACAAGTCATAAATGAACCCACAAGTGGTTTCCACGCTCAAACGAGTCCAAATGGAAGCTAAATTAGTTTTCTTGTACCAATGTGTTGGAAACGGAGTGTTTGTGAGTTTCAGGGGTCAAACAAGTCATAAATGAACCCACACGTGGTTTCCACACTCAAACGACTCCAATTGAAAGCTAAATGAGTTTTCTTGTACCTAAGTGTTGGAAACGGAGTGTTTGTGAGTTTAGGGGTCAAACAAGTCATAAATGAACCCACAAGTGGTTTCCATGCTCAAACGAGTCCAAATGGAAGCTAAATTAGTTTTCTTGTACCAATGTGTTGGAAACGGAGTGTTTGTAAGTTTTAGGGGTCAAACAAGTCATAAATGAACCCACAAGTGGTTTCCACCCTCAAACGAATCCAATTGAAAGCTAAATGAGTTTTCTTGCACCAATGTGTTGGAAACGGAGTGTTTTTGAGTTTTAGGGGTCAATCAAGTCATAAATGAACCCACAAGTGGTTTTCACACTCAAACGAATCCAATTGAAAGCTAAATGAGTTTTCTTGTACCAATGTGTTGAAAACGGAGTGTTTGTGAGTTTTAGGGGTCAAACAAGTCATAAATGAACCCACGAGTTGTTTCCACACTCAAACGAATCCAATTGAAAGCTAAATGAGTTTTCTTCTACAAATGTGTTGGAAATGGAGTGTTTGTGAGTTTTAGGGGTCAAACAAGTCATAAATGAACCCACAAGTGGTTTCCACACTCAAACGAATCCAATTGAAAGCTAAATGAGTTTTCTTGTACCAATGTGTTGGAAACTGAGTGTTTGTGAGTTTTATGGGTCAAACAAGTCATAAATGAACCCACAAGTGGTTTCCACACTCAAATAAATCCAATTAAAAGCTAAATGACTTTTCTTGTACCAATGTGTTGGAAATGGAGTGTTTGTGAGTTTTATGGGTCAAACAAGTCATAAATGAACCCACGAGTGGTTTCCAAGCTCAAACGAATCCAAATGGAATTTAAATTAGTTTTATTGTACCTAAGTGTTGGAAACGGAGTGTTTGTGAGTTTTAGGGGTCAAACAAGTCATAAATGAACCCACACGTGGTTTCCACACTCAAACGACTCCAATTGAAAGCTAAATGAGTTTTCTTGTACCTAAGTGTTGGAAACGGAGTGTTTGTGAGTTTTAGGGGTCAAACAAGTCATAAATGAACCTACAAGTGGTTTCCACGCTCAAACGAGTCCAAATGGAAGCTAAATTAGTTTTCTTGTACCAATGTGTTGGAAACGGAGTGTTTGTGAGTTTTAGGGGTCAAACAAGTCATAAATGAACCCACAAGTGGTTTCCACGCTCAAACGAGTCCAAATGGAAGCTAAATTAGTTTTCTTGTACCAATGTGTTGGAAACGGAGTGTTTGTGAGTTTTAGGGGTCAAACAAGTCATAAATGAACCCACAAGTGGTTTCCACGCTGAAACGAGTCCAAATGGAAGCTAAATTAGTTTTCTTGTACCAATGTGTTGGCAACGGAGTGTTTGTGAGTTTTAGGGGTCAAACAAGTCATAAATGAACCCACAAGTCGTTTCCACACTCAAACGAATCCAATTGAAAGCTAAATGAGTTTTCTTGTACAAATGTGTTGGAAACGGAGTGTTTGTGAGTTTTAGGGGTCAAACAAGTCATAAATGAACCCACAAGTGGTTTCCACGCTCAAACGAGTCCAAATGGAAGCTAAATTAGTTTTCTTGTACCAATGTGTTGGAAACGGAGTGTTTGTGAGTTTTAGGGGTCAAACAAGTCATAAATGAACCCACAAGTGGTTTCCACACTCAAACAAATCCAATTAAAAGCTAAATGAGTTTTCTTGTACCAATGTGTTGGAAACGGAGTGTTTGTGAGTTTTAGAGGTCAAACAAGTCATAAATGAACCCACGAGTGGTTTCCAAGCTCAAACGAATCCAAATGGAAGCTAAATTAGTTTTCTTGTACCTAAGTGTTGGAAACGGAGTGTTTATGAGTTTTAGGGGTCAAACAAGTCATAAATGAACCCACAAGTGGTTTCCACGCTCAAACGAGTCCAAATGGAAGCTAAATTAGTTTTCTTGTACCAATGTGTTGGAAACGGAGTGTTTGTGAGTTTCAGGGGTCAAACAAGTCATAAATGAACCCACACGTGGTTTCCACACTCAAACGACTCCAATTGAAAGCTAAATGAGTTTTCTTGTACCTAAGTGTTGGAAACGGAGTGTTTGTGAGTTTAGGGGTCAAACAAGTCATAAATGAACCCACAAGTGGTTTCCACGCTCAAACGAGTCCAAATGGAAGCTAAATTAGTTTTCTTGTACCAATGTGTTGGAAACGGAGTGTTTGTAAGTTTTAGGGGTCAAACAAGTCATAAATGAACCCACAAGTGGTTTCCACCCTCAAACGAATCCAATTGAAAGCTAAATGAGTTTTCTTGCACCAATGTGTTGGAAACGGAGTGTTTTTGAGTTTTAGGGGTCAATCAAGTCATAAATGAACCCACAAGTGGTTTTCACACTCAAACGAATCCAATTGAAAGCGAAATGAGTTTTCTTGTACCAATGTGTTGAAAACGGAGTGTTTGTGAGTTTTAGGGGTCAAACAAGTCATAAATGAACCCACAAGTTGTTTCCACACTCAAACGAATCCAATTGAAAGCTAAATGAGTTTTCTTGTACAAATGTGTTGGAAACGGAGTGTTTGTGAGTTTTAGGGGTCAAACAAGTCATAAATGAACCCACAAGTGGTTTCCACACTCAAACGAATCCAATTGAAAGCTAAATGAGTTTTCTTGTACCAATGTGTTGGAAACTGAGTGTTTGTGAGTTTTATGGGTCAAACAAGTCATAAATGAACCCACAAGTGGTTTCCACACTCAAACAAATCCAATTAAAAGCTAAATGACTTTTTTTGTACCAATGTGTTGGAAATGGAGTGTTTGTGAGTTTTATGGGTCAAACAAGTCATAAATGAACCCACGAGTGGTTTCCAAGCTCAAACGAATCCAAATGGAATCTAAATTAGTTTTATTGTACCTAAGTGTTAGAAATGGAGTGTTTGTGAGTTTTAGGGGTCAAACATGTCATAAATGAACCCACAAGTGGTTTCCACGCTCAAACGAGTCCAAATGGAAGCTAAATTAGTTTTCTTTTACCAATATGTTGGAAACGGAGTGTTTGTGAGTTTTAGGGGTCAAACAAGTCATAAATGAACCCACAAGTGGTTTCCACACTCAAACGAATCCAATTGAAAGCTAAATGAGTTTTCTTGTACCAATGTGTTGGAAACGGAGTGTTTGTGAGTTTTAGGGGTCAAACAAGTCATAAATGAACCCACGAGTGGTTTCCACGCTCAAACGAATCCAAATGGAAGCTAAATTAGTTTTCTTGTACCTAAGTGTTGGAAACGGAGTGTTTGTAAGTTTTAGGGGTCAAAAAGTCATAAATGAACCCTCAAGTGGTTTCCACGCTCAAACGAGTCCAAATGGAAGCTAAATGAGTTTTCTTGTACCAATGTGTTGGAAACGGAGTGTTTGTGAGTTTTAGGGGTCAAACAAGTCATAAATGAACCCACAAGTGGTTTCCACACTCAAACAAATCCAATTAAAAGCTAAATGAGTTTTCTTGTACCCATGTGTTGGAAACGGAGTGTTTGTGAGTTTTAGGGGTCAAACAAGTCATAAATGAACCCACAAGTGGTTTCCACGCTCAAACGAGTCCAAATGGAAGCTAAATTAGTTTTCTTGTACCAATGTGTTGGAAACGGAGTGTTTGTGAGTTTTAGGGGTCAAGCAAGTCATAAATCAACCCACAAGTGGTTTCCACACTCAAACAAATCCAATTAAAAGCTAAATGAGTTCTTTTTTTTTTTTTTTTTTTTTTTTTTTTTTACTAATTGATATGTATTAATGACAAAAAATGTACATAAGCTAGGGGCATACCCCGCGAAGAACCAAAAGAGCAAAACTAAACAATGATGAGATTAAGGCATCACGGTTTTACAAAAATAAAATGCAAGCTAGAACCAAGCTAATAAAGAAGAAGAATTAAGGACGGATCCTTAGCAACTTGCTTTGTAAATCCTTTACATGTGAAAAGTTTTTCTCGGACCATTGTTTTGATTACTAGAGATAGCTGAATAGTTTGTCTTGGAGGCCCATTCGCATGCATCCTTCTGTTCCTTTCCTGCCAAATGTTATAGATTACCACAGAGACAAACAGCCATCCTACCAATTTATGAAAATTTGACAAGTTCCCTTGAGTAAAATTTCCATTCTGCCAATCTGCCCAGTCGCGGCTTAACGGGACAGGACTGCATCCCAGAATTAGTTGCGTGTATGGGCATGAAACAAAGAGATGTTCTGCATTTTCATTATTGCATTGACAAAGAAGACAAGCCGGATTTACATGCATACCAAACGAGTTCATAGTATCTTTAGTTAGGAGCCTTTCTTTGAGTGCTAGCCACATGAAAAACGCGCATTTAGAGATGGCAAATCGATGCCAAACCGCTACCACCCAGGGAGGAGAAGGTGTTCCCACTCTCCTAATTGTGTTCCATACGACTGAAAGCTTGACTTTTTTGGATCCCTGCCATAGCACTGCATTACTTCGGTCAATAGGGACATTTGATAGAATATGCCTCAACTCAATAATCTGATGATGATTTGAGCGCGGGGGGATCCATCTGCCATTCGAAATAAAGTCTTTCACGCGAGCTAGGGAAGAGGACTCAGCATTAGAAATAACAGAATTGCCCAATCTTGCAGTTAGCGATTGATTTTCGTGCCAGGGGTCATGCCACATGAACAGACAGGAGTTATGAGCAATGGTAAAGGAGATGTATCTCCTTGCTTCCATTCTATGGTTCATGATTTGTCTAACTGCCCAAGAACTAGCAGATGGAATGTTGGCAACCCAAAAAGCTTTATTCTTCAATAAGCATTTATGAAACCATTGGACCCAAAGAGAGGGATCATTATATTGAGAGATTTTCCAGATTTGAAACAAGATAGCAGCCTTATTTCGAGCATGGAGGTCACTAATACCGAGACCTCCCTCCATTTTAGGAAAACAACAATCCGACCAAGCAACCTTGTGATGACAATTGGCATTGTGCTTGCCTCCCCATAGGAATTTCGAAAAACAGGACTGAATCTTAGTAAGGACGCTCTTAGGAAGGAATAAAAAAGTGGCCCAGAAGCCAAAAATACCAAAGAGAACCGCTTTGAGAAGCTGTAACCTTCCAGAAAAGCGTAAGAAGCCCGAGGTCCAAGAGTCAATTCTGTGACAGAGCCTCTGAATTAACGAAGAGCAGTCCTGAGCTTTAAGTCTTGAAGTAATAAGAGGCAGGCCAAGATACTTAATAGGCAAAGATCCCATTTGGAAGCCCGTAGTAAGAAGAGCATGGTTAATGGTTTCAGCAGGAACATTACAAAAGTAGCACTCGCTCTTAGTAGGATTGGGACTAAGGCCAGACGCTGAGGAGAAGGCATTCACTGCAACAGCCAAGGCAGAGATGGAAGGAACATCACCTTTGCAAAAAAGAAATATGTCATCGGCAAAAATTAGGTGAGTCAGCTGAAGCTCCTTTGTGCGCCAATGAAAAGAGAAACTTGCATTGCTTAGCAGGTGCCGATGGAGATAAGCAGAAAAAACTTCCATGCCAATCACAAATAGGTAAGGAGATAAGGGATCTCCTTGCCTTAGGCCCTTCCTACTTTGGAAAAAACCTTCAATGGAACCATTGATTTTCAGAGAAATCATACAATTTGAAATGAAAACTCGCACCCACTCAAGGAAACGAGGGGGAAACCCATACGGTCCATAGCTTCAAACAGGAAATTCCAACTCATAGTGTCGAATGCCTTGTGGATATCCAATTTAATAGCGCACCTGGGCGCACCTTCAGCCTTATAGTAGTCACGACAAAGAGACTGGGCTAAAAGGATGTTATCTCCAATGCTGCGGTGGGGTATAAAGGCCGATTGATTTGCCGAGATAAGAGTAGGGAGGATGGCCTTTAATCTAGAAGCTAATAACTTGGTGATACACTTGTACAAAGTGTTGCAACAAGAAATAGGTCTAAACTGGGACAAGGTAGTAGCATTTTCTGACTTTGGGACCAACGTAATTGCCACCGAATTAATAATCCGAGGAAGATGCTGAGTATCAAAGAAATAGAGAATAGCTCTGGTGATGTCTGCACCCACAATATTCCAAGAAGCAATGTAGAATTCCGGAGGGAAGCCATCAGGGCCAGGACTTTTGTGCTTAGCCATTAGATTCAAGGTCTTATAAACTTCCTCAGAAGTGAAATTATTCGTGAGAAAAGACTTTTGTAATGGAGATAACTGGGGCAAGATAGCTTGGGCGTCAATAGGGTTAGTGTCCTCAGCAGTCCCTAGCAGAGCTTTAAAGTACTGAATGGCATGGTTAGAAATGTCTCTATGAGTAGAGAAGGAAGCCCCAGACTCATCTTCTAAAACAGAGATTTTATTTGAGTTCCACCTACCACGACAAGAATTGAAGAAGTACCGATTGTTTCCGTCGCCAACCTTTAACCAGTGCACACGAGATTTTAGCTTTAAGAAGACCTCTTCTTTATTTAAAGCTTCCACAAGAGTTTCACATAATTTTGCCTCTTGCTCGAACTGTGAAGTAGATGGCAGCGCAGGGAGACTCTCCTGAAAAAGAAGAAGCTCATTTCTTGCCACTAGAACCTTATCATGAATGTCACCATCTTCTTTATTTAACCGTTTGAGAGCGAGCTTTACTCTTTTTAGTTTGAATGTAACAATAAACCAGGGGTCTCCAAGAATTGGAGTATTCCAGGCAGCTTCTACTTCGTTCAGGAACTTGGGATGCGAAATCATGTGGCCAAACACTTGAAAGGGTTTGCTTAGCTTCTCAAAAGAAAGACCCAAATCCACCAAAATCGGGCAGTGGTCAGAGATACCTCTAACAAGGAACTTAGCATGGGATTGATCAAAGGTACTCAACCAAGCAGGGTTAACAATAGCACGATCAAGCTTTTTCTGAATAGGTTGTCTTTTATTGCTGTCCCACCAGGTTAGGAAATTACCAGAAAAGTGAAGATCGACACCTTCAATGTCATTAAGAAATTCTCGAAACTCCTGCATACCAGTTGTTATCCTTAGCGAACCTCCCTGTATTTCATTGACATTAAGGCAGACATTGAAGTCTCCTAGCAAGATCCATGGAGGGCATGCTCCATTGGTAGAAATAGAGGCTTGAAAATTGTTAAGATCCACCCAAAGTTGCCTACGCTCTTCATGAGTGTTCAGAGCATACACAAAGGAGGCAAAAAATTTCAATTTCGAGTCCAGGTTAACCACCAAGCAGGAAATGTGCTGGCTTCCCTGCTGCAATTGGGTAACAGACCAGAGCCGTGGATCCCAGCCAATCCACACACGCCCATTATAGTGGCTATCGTAATTATAGATCCAAGAAAACCGATAAGCAATAGCAGAAGAAACTTTAGGCGCAGAATCTTTATTTACATGTGTCTCTAGAAGCGCTACAAGACCAATATCATTATTCAATAAGAAATCCTTAACAAAGGAAATCTTTTTATTGAGCCCCCTAATGTTATAGGAGCTAAAATTCATGGAGATTTAGGTTTGTTCTTGACAAAAAATGTTTCTCTCTCTAGAAATTTCCTCTCCCTTCTCTCTAGGATAGAACCCTAAACCTAGCCGCCAATTTTTAGTCTAGACCATTCTAATCTTAGCTCAGATCTAATTCTTACACTCATTCTCCATCAATTAATACCATATTCCCCTCATTTAATCCACTTTCTTCACCCCTTAACCTAAACACTATATTTCTTATATTTATATTTATACTCCTATTAGTTCATTATGGTCAGCCAAGGTTCGTATTGTGATTCTGATGGCATTCCAGCTTATATGCAAGATGCTTCTAGAGACGATGACTTGGATGAAGTCATCTCTAGGCGAGAGGTCGAGGATTACCCGATTCTCTTAGGTTTCCCAAGTAGTTCAGGTGGAATACCTTTGGATACTAAGGTAGTGACCGACAATTCCTCAGGAGACGAAGAGCTTAATGTTGAGGATGACAGAGCGAAGCTAGAGCGTGAGACTGTTCATAGAGCCACTCAAATGGCATTCAGAGTCAATAAGCAAGATAGGGAGGAGCTCATAGCTCTTAAAAACAAAATGATGGATCTTCAGTGGTATTTAGAAAGGAAAGGTCTCTCAATGGCAGATTTTGAAAAGGACTCCCTGCTTAAAGATAAGGAATTTAACTCCGGGCTTCTAGATCCATCTCGCTTTGTAGGTGGTAGGGATGAATTTGGGCTTCCTATTCTCAAGAACAATGGGGTCAACATCGGGGGCAGGGTGTTTGAGCAGATGCCGGAGCGAAGCTCGCCTCTTAAAGGGTCAACAGATAATCTTGAGGCTAGTTCAAAGGAGAAGCAGAAACAAAATGGGGGTCACAGAGTTGAAACTGTTTTTGTCGACCGATCTGATTTTGTAAAGACTGATTCTACTGTGCGAGGTTCTACCTCTGGCAATAAAAAAGATATTGGTGTTGAAATACCAGCCATTGTGGATAACACAAAGAATGTCTCAGGGGACAAAGGGAAAGCTAAAGAGCAAGTGCTGGAGGGAACTAATGATGCCGAACACTCTAAGCTCAAGCCTTCTTGGACGCAAGTGGTAAGAAATGCCCCTCCCTCTCTTAATAACCTTACCTTTGACTATGTTCCTATGCCATCAGGGGTCAAAGTTATTTCTCCTCCAGTTGAAGTGCTTAAGAAGGGGAATGAAAAGTTCAAGCACTGTATTGTTGGCACCTTTTCTAGGGGGGCTCCTCCGTATCAAAAGGTTGTTGAATTTGCTCGTAATGTTTGGTCACGAGGTCTTCTCCATGTTTCTCAAAAAGACCCTAAGACCTACATCTTCAAATTCGACTCGGTACCTAATATGAATGCTGCATTGTCACGGGGAACCTGGTATTTAGGTAAAAAACCAATGATTGTTCATGCTTGGGGCACGAAAGTGGGAGAAAAGACAAGTATGCCGCTGTGGGTCAAGTTTGAGAATGTTCCGGATAGTTACTGGACTCGTGAGGGTCTCAGTTTCCTGGGTAGCGCTATTGGGAATCCCCTTTCGGCTGACGATATGACATCCAGGTTGGAAATTCTTCCTTTTGCAAAGCTTTGTGTTGAGTATAAGGTTGGAGATGACCTACCGTCTAATCTAGAGGTTGAGGTTTTGGATCCTGTTTTGGAAACCAAGTATGTGGAGACAATTAAAGTAAGCTACCCAAATAAACCGTTGATGTGCACAGCTTGCAAGTCTTTAGGCCACTTGGTGGGAGCATGTCCTAATGTAACTCGGCACTGGGCTAGAAAAGTCAGCCAAGAAGTTGGACCAGAGAAGAATAATGCTCAGAAAGTTGAGGTTCCTGCGGTTGAAATCCCTGTGGCTACTTCGCCTTTGGAGTCTTTGCATTTGGGGAAATCAAAATTGGATGCCATTGCCACCACTGTAGTAAATGAAGACAAGCAAGAAGCTATGCAGCAGATGGGGGATTTGAACCACAAATCTACTGCAATTGCGGAACAGGTTCATGAAAATGGTGCTAACAATATGGAGGACAGCACTTGGACGACTGTTCATTCGAGAAAGTCAAAACTATCTGCTGCAAGTCACAAACCTATTGATAGTTCTCGAGTAAATACACCTATTTTTAATGCATTGTCGAAGTCTCTACCTAAGAGGGTCAAAAGCTAAATGAGTTTTCTTGTACCAATGTGTTGGAAACGGAGTGTTTGTGAGTTTTAGGGGTCAAACAAGTCATAAATGAACCCACGAGTGGTTTCCAAGCTCAAACGAATCCAAATGGAAGCTAAATTAGTTTTCTTGTACCTAAGTGTTGGAAACGGAGGGTTTATGAGTTTTAGGGGTCAAACAAGTCATAAATGAACCCATAAGTGGTTTCCACGCTCAAACGAGTCCAAATGGAAGCTAAATTAGTTTTCTTGTACCAATGTGATGGAAACGGAGTGTTTGTGAGTTTTAGGGGTCAAACAAGTCATAAATGAACCCACAAGTGGTTTCCACACTCAAACGACTCCAATTGAAAGCTAAATGAGTTTTCTTGTACCTAAGTGTTGGAAACGGAGTGTTTGTGAGTTTTAGGTGTCAAACAAGTCATAAATGAACCCACAAGTGGTTTCCACGCTCAAACGAGTCCAAATGGAAGCTAAATTAGTTTTCTTGTACCAGTGTGTTGGAAACGGAGTGTTTGTAAGTTTTAGGGGTCAAAAAGTCATAAATCAACCCACAAGTGGTTTCCACACTCAAACAAATCCAATTAAAAGCTAAATGAGTTTTCTTGTACCAATGTGTTGGAAACGGAGTGTTTGTGAGTTTTAGGGGTCAAACAAGTCATAAATGAACCCACGAGTGGTTTCCAAGCTCAAACGAATCCAAATGGAAGCTAAATTAGTTTTCTTGTACCTAAGTGTTGGAAACGGAGGGTTTATGAGTTTTAGGGGTCAAACAAGTCGTAAATGAACCCACAAGTGGTTTCCACGCTCAAACGAGTCCAAATGGAAGCTAAATTAGTTTTCTTGTACCAATGTGATGGAAACGGAGTGTTTGTGAGTTTTAGGGGTCAAACAAGTCATAAATGAACCCACAAGTGGTTTCCACACTCAAACGACTCCAATTGAAAGCTAAATGAGTTTTCTTGTACCTAAGTGTTGGAAACGGAGTGTTTGTGAGTTTTAGGGGTCAAACAAGTCATAAATGAACCCACAAGTGGTTTCCACGCTCAAACGAGTCCAAATGGAAGCTAAATTAGTTTTCTTGTACCAATGTGTTGGAAACGGAGTGTTTGTAAGTTTTAGGGGTCAAACAAGTCGTAAATGAACCCACGAGTGGTTTCCACACTCAAACGAATCCAATTGAAAGCTAAATGAGTTTTCTTGTACCAATGTGTTGGAAACGGAGTGTTTGTGAGTTTTAGGGGTCAAACAAGTCATAAATGAACCCACAAGTGGTTTCCACGCTCAAACGAGTCCAAATGGAAGCTAAATTAGTTTTCTTGTACCAATGTGTTGGAAACGGAGTGTTTGTAAGTTTTAGGGGTCATACAAGTCATAAATGAACCCACAAGTGGTTTCCACCCTCAAACGAATCCAATTGAAAGCTAAATGAGTTTTCTTGCACCAATGTGTTGGAAACGGAGTGTTTTTGAGTTTTAGGGGTCAATCAAGTCATAAATGAACCCACAAGTGGTTTTCAGACTCAAACGAATCCAATTGAAAGCTAAATGAGTTTTCTTGTACCAATGTGTTGAAAACGGAGTGTTTGTGAGTTTTAGGGGTCAAACAAGTCATAAATGAACCCACAAGTTGTTTCCACACTCAAACGAATCCAATTGAAAGCTAAATGAGTTTTCTTGTACAAATGTGTTGGAAACGGAGTGTTTGTGAGTTTTAGGGGTCAAACAAGTCATAAATGAACCCACAAGTGGTTTCCACACTCAAACGAATCCAATTGAAAGCTAAATGAGTTTTCTTGTACCAATGTGTTGGAAACTGAGTGTTTGTGAGTTTTATGGGTCAAACAAGTCATAAATGAACCCACAAGTGGTTTCCATACTCAAACAAATCCAATTAAAAGCTAAATGAGTTTTCTTGTACCAATGTGTTGGAAATGGAGTGTTTGTGAGTTTTATGGGTCAAACAAGTCATAAATGAACCCACGAGTGGTTTCCAAGCTCAAACGAATCCAAATGGAATCTAAATTAGTTTTATTGTACCTAAGTGTTAGAAACGGAGTGTTTGTGAGTTTTAGGGGTCAAACAAGTCATAAATGAACCCACAAGTGGTTTCCACGCTCAAACGAGTCCAAATGGAAGCTAAATTAGTTTTCTTTTACCAATATGTTGGAAACGGAGTGTTTGTGAGTTTTAGGGGTCAAACAAGTCATAAATGAACCCACAAGTGGTTTCCACACTCAAACGAATCCAATTGAAAGCTAAATGAGTTTTCTTGTACCAATGTGTTGGAAACGGAGTGTTTGTGAGTTTTAGGGGTCAAACAAGTCATAAATGAACCCACGAGTGGTTTCCACGCTCAAACGAATCCAAATGGAAGCTAAATTAGTTTTCTTGTACCTAAGTGTTGGAAACGGAGTGTTTGTAAGTTTTAGGGGTCAAAAAGTCATAAATGAACCCTCAAGTGGTTTCCACGCTCAAACGAGTTTAAATGGAAGCTAAATGAGTTTTCTTGTACCAATGTGTTGGAAACGGAGTGTTTGTGAGTTTTAGGGGTCAAAAAGTCATAAATCAACCCACAAGTGGTTTCCACACTCAAACAAATCCAATTAAAAGCTAAATGAGTTTTCTTGTACCAATGTGTTGGAAACGGAGTGTTTGTGAGTTTTAGGGGTCAAACAAGTCATAAATGAACCCACGAGTGGTTTCCAAGCTCAAACGAATCCAAATGGAAGCTAAATTAGTTTTCTTGTACCTAAGTGTTGGAAACTGAGGGTTTATGAGTTTTAGGGGTCAAACAAGTCATAAATGAACCCACAAGTGGTTTCCACGCTCAAACGAGTCCAAATGGAAGCTAAATTAGTTTTCTTGTACCAATGTGATGGAAACGGAGTGTTTGTGAGTTTTAGGGGTCAAACAAGTCATAAATGAACCCACAAGTGGTTTCCACACTCAAACGACTCGAATTGAAAGCTAAATGAGTTTTCTTGTACCTAAGTGTTGGAAACGGAGTGTTTGTGAGTTTTAGGGGTCAAACAACTCATAAATGAACCCACAAGTGGTTTCCACGCTCAAACGAGTCCAAATGGAAGCTAAATTAGTTTTCTTGTACCAATGTGTTGGAAACGGAGTGTTTGTAAGTTTTAGGGGTCAAACAAGTCGTAAATGAACCCACGAGTGGTTTCCACACTCAAACGAATCCAATTGAAAGCTAAATGAGTTTTCTTGTACCAATGTGTTGGAAACGGAGTGTTTGTGAGTTTTAGGGGTCAAACAAGTCATAAATGAACCCACAAGTGGTTTCCACGCTCAAACGAGTCCAAATGGAAGCTAAATTAGTTTTCTTGTACCAATGTGTTGGAAACGGAGTGTTTGTAAGTTTTAGGGGTCAAACAAGTCATAAATGAACCCACAAGTGGTTTCCACCCTCAAACGAATCCAATTGAAAGCTAAATGAGTTTTCTTGCACCAATGTGTTGGAAACGGAGTGTTTTTGAGTTTTAGGGGTCAATCAAGTCATAAATGAACCCACAAGTGGTTTTCAGACTCAAACGAATCCAATTGAAAGCTAAATGAGTTTTCTTGTACCAATGTGTTGAAAACGGAGTGTTTGTGAGTTTTAGGGGTCAAACAAGTCATAAATGAACCCACAAGTTGTTTCCACACTCAAACAAATCCAATTGAAAGCTAAATGAGTTTTCTTGTACAAATGTGTTGGAAACGGAGTGTTTGTGAGTTTTAGGGGTCAAACAAGTCATAAATGAACCCACAAGTGGTTTCCACACTCAAACGAATCCAATTGAAAGCTAAATGAGTTTTCTTGTACCAATGTGTTGGAAACTGAGTGTTTGTGAGTTTTATGGGTCAAACAAGTCATAAATGAACCCACAAGTGGTTTCCACACTCAAACAAATCCAATTAAAAGCTAAATGAGTTTTCTTGTACCAATGTGTTGGAAATGGAGTGTTTGTGAGTTTTATGGGTCAAACAAGTCATAAATGAACCCACGAGTGGTTTCCAAGCTCAAACGAATCCAAATGGAATCTAAATTAGTTTTATTGTACCTAAGTGTTAGAAACGGAGTGTTTGTGAGTTTTAGGGGTCAAACAAGTCATAAATGAACCCACAAGTGGTTTCCACGCTCAAACGAGTCCAAATGGAAGCTAAATTAGTTTTCTTTTACCAATATGTTGGAAACGGAGTGTTTGTGAGTTTTAGGGGTCAAACAAGTCATAAATGAACCCACAAGTGGTTTCCACACTCAAACGAATCCAATTGAAAGCTAAATGAGTTTTCTTGTACCAATGTGTTGGAAACGGAGTGTTTGTGAGTTTTAGGGGTCAAACAAGTCATAAATGAACCCACGAGTGGTTTCCACGCTCAAACGAATCCAAATGGAAGCTAAATTAGTTTTCTTGTACCAATGTGTTGGAAACGGAGTGTTTGTGAGTTTTATGGGTCAAACAAGTCATAAATGAACCCACAAGTGGTTTCCACGCTCAAACGAGTCCAAATGGAAGCTAAATTAGTTTTCTTCTACCAATGTGTTGGAAACGGAGTGTTTGTAAGTTTTAGGGGTCAAAAAGTCATAAATCAACCCACAAGTGGTTTCCACACTCAAACAAATCCAATTAAAAGCTAAATGAGTTTTCTTGTACCAATGTGTTGGAAACGGAGTGTTTGTGAGTTTTAGGGGTCAAACAAGTCATAAATGAACCCACGAGTGGTTTCCAAGCTCAAACGAATCCAAATGGAAGCTAAATTAGTTTTCTTGTACCTAAGTGTTGGAAACGGAGGGTTTATGAGTTTTAGGGGTCAAACAAGTCATAAATGAACCCCACAAGTGGTTTCCACGCTCAAACGAGTCCAAATGGAAGCTAAATTAGTTTTCTTGTACCAATGTGATGGAAACGGAGTGTTTGTGAGTTTTAGGGGTCAAACAAGTCATAAATGAACCCACAAGTGGTTTCCACACTCAAACGACTCCAATTGAAAGCTAAATGAGTTTTCTTGTACCTAAGTGTTGGAAACGGAGTGTTTGTGAGTTTTAGGGGTCAAACAAGTCATAAATGAACCCACAAGTGGTTTCCACGCTCAAACGAGTCCAAATGGAAGCTAAATTAGTTTTCTTGTACCAATGTGTTGGAAACGGAGTGTTTGTGAGTTTTAGGGGTCAAACAAGTCATAAATGAACCCACGAGTGGTTTCCACGCTCAAACGAGTCAAAATGGAAGCTAAATTAGTTTTCTTGTACCAATGTGTTGGAAACGGAGTGTTTGTGAGTTTTAGGGGTCAAACAAGTCATAAATGAACCCACAAGTGGTTTCCACACTCAAACGAGTCCAATTGAAAGCTAAATGAGTTTTCTTGTACCAATGTGTTGGAAACGGAGTGTTTGTGAGTTTTAGGGGTCAAACAAGTCATAAATGAACCCACAAGTGGTTTCCACACTCAAACAAATCCAATTAAAAGCTAAATGAGTTTTCTTGTACCAATGTGTTGGAAACGGAGTGTTTGTGAGTTTTAGGGGTCAAACAAGTCATAAATGAACCCACGAGTGGTTTCCAAGCACAAACGAATCCAAATGGAAGCTAAATTAGTTTTCTTGTACCTAAGTGTTGGAAATGGAGTGTTTGTGAGTTTTAGGGGTCAAACAAGTCATAAATGAACCCACAAGTGGTTTCCACGCTCAAACGAGTCAAAATGGAAGCTAAATTAGTTTTCTTGTACCAATGCGTTGGAATCGGAGTGTTTGTGAGTTTTAGGGGTCAAACAAGTCATAAATGAACCCACAAGTGGTTTCCACACTCAAACGAATCCAATTGAAAGCTAAATGAGTTTTCTTGTACCAATGTGTTGGAAACGGAGTGTTTGTGAGTTTTAGGGGTCAAACAAGTCATAAATGAACCCACGAGTGGTTTCCAAGCTCAAACGAATCCAAATGGAAGCTAAATTAGTTTTCTTGTACCTAAGTGTTGGAAACGGAGGGTTTATGAGTTTTAGGGGTCAAACAAGTCATAAATGAACCCACAAGTGGTTTCCACGCTCAAACGAGTCCAAATGGAAGCTAAATTAGTTTTCTTGTACCAATGTGATGGAAACGGAGTGTTTGTGAGTTTTAGGGGTCAAACAAGTCATAAATGAACCCACAAGTGGTTTCCACACTCAAACGACTCCAATTGAAAGCTAAATGAGTTTTCTTGTACCTAAGTGTTGGAAACGGAGTGTTTGTGAGTTTTAGGGGTCAAACAAGTCATAAATGAACCCACAAGTGGTTTCCACGCTCAAACGAGTCCAAATGGAAGCTAAATTAGTTTTCTTGTACCAATGTGTTGGAAACGGAGTGTTTGTAAGTTTTAGGGGTCAAACAAGTCGTAAATGAACCCACGAGTGGTTTCCACACTCAAACGAATCCAATTGAAAGCTAAATGAGTTTTCTTGTACCAATGTGTTGGAAACGGAGTGTTTGTGAGTTTTAGGGGTCAAACAAGTCATAAATGAACCCACAAGTGGTTTCCACGCTCAAACGAGTCCAAATGGAAGCTAAATTAGTTTTCTTGTACCAATGTGTTGGAAACGGAGTGTTTGTAAGTTTTAGGGGTCAAACAAGTCATAAATGAACCCACAAGTGGTTTCCACCCTCAAACGAATCCAATTGAAAGCTAAATGAGTTTTCTTGCACCAATGTGTTGGAAACGGAGTGTTTTTGAGTTTTAGGGGTCAAACAAGTCATAAATGAACCCACAAGTGGTTTCCACGCTCAAACGAGTCCAAATGGAAGCTAAATTAGTTTTCTTGTACCAATGTGTTGGAAACGGAGTGTTTGTGAGTTTTAGGGGTCAAACAAGTCATAAATGAACCCACAAGTGGTTTCCACACTCAAACAAATCCAATTAAAAGCTAAATGAGTTTTCTTGTACCAATGTGTTGGAAACGGAGTGTTTGTGAGTTTTATGGGTCAAACAAGTCATAAATGAACCCACAAGTGATTTCCACGCTCAAACGAGTCCAAATGGAAGCTAAATTAGTTTTCTTCTACCAATGTGTTGGAAACGGAGTGTTTGTAAGTTTTAGGGGTCAAAAAGTCATAAATCAACCCACAAGTGGTTTCCACACTCAAACAAATCCAATTAAAAGCTAAATGAGTTTTCTTGTACCAATGTGTTGGAAACGGAGTGTTTGTGAGTTTTAGGGGTCAAACAAGTCATAAATGAACCCACGAGTGGTTTCCAAGCTCAAACGAATCCAAATGGAAGCTAAATTAGTTTTCTTGTACCTAAGTGTTGGAAACGGAGGGTTTATGAGTTTTAGGGGTCAAACAAGTCATAAATGAACCCCACAAGTGGTTTCCACGCTCAAACGAGTCCAAATGGAAGCTAAATTAGTTTTCTTGTACCAATGTGATGGAAACGGAGTGTTTGTGAGTTTTAGGGGTCAAACAAGTCATAAATGAACCCACAAGTGGTTTCCACACTCAAACGACTCCAATTGAAAGCTAAATGAGTTTTCTTGTACCTAAGTGTTGGAAACGGAGTGTTTGTGAGTTTTAGGGGTCAAACAAGTCATAAATGAACCCACAAGTGGTTTCCACGCTCAAACGAGTCCAAATGGAAGCTAAATTAGTTTTCTTGTACCAATGTGTTGGAAACGGAGTGTTTGTGAGTTTTAGGGGTCAAACAAGTCATAAATGAACCCACGAGTGGTTTCCACGCTCAAACGAGTCAAAATGGAAGCTAAATTAGTTTTCTTGTACCAATGTGTTGGAAACGGAGTGTTTGTGAGTTTTAGGGGTCAAACAAGTCATAAATGAACCCACAAGTGGTTTCCACACTCAAACGAGTCCAATTGAAAGCTAAATGAGTTTTCTTGTACCAATGTGTTGGAAACGGAGTGTTTGTGAGTTTTAGGGGTCAAACAAGTCATAAATGAACCCACAAGTGGTTTCCACACTCAAACAAATCCAATTAAAAGCTAAATGAGTTTTCTTGTACCAATGTGTTGGAAACGGAGTGTTTGTGAGTTTTAGGGGTCAAACAAGTCATAAATGAACCCACGAGTGGTTTCCAAGCACAAACGAATCCAAATGGAAGCTAAATTAGTTTTCTTGTACCTAAGTGTTGGAAATGGAGTGTTTGTGAGTTTTAGGGGTCAAACAAGTCATAAATGAACCCACAAGTGGTTTCCACGCTCAAACGAGTCAAAATGGAAGCTAAATTAGTTTTCTTGTACCAATGCGTTGGAATCGGAGTGTTTGTGAGTTTTAGGGGTCAAACAAGTCATAAATGAACCCACAAGTGGTTTCCACACTCAAACGAATCCAATTGAAAGCTAAATGAGTTTTCTTGTACCAATGTGTTGGAAACGGAGTGTTTGTGAGTTTTAGGGGTCAAACAAGTCATAAATGAACCCACGAGTGGTTTCCAAGCTCAAACGAATCCAAATGGAAGCTAAATTAGTTTTCTTGTACCTAAGTGTTGGAAACGGAGGGTTTATGAGTTTTAGGGGTCAAACAAGTCATAAATGAACCCACAAGTGGTTTCCACGCTCAAACGAGTCCAAATGGAAGCTAAATTAGTTTTCTTGTACCAATGTGATGGAAACGGAGTGTTTGTGAGTTTTAGGGGTCAAACAAGTCATAAATGAACCCACAAGTGGTTTCCACACTCAAACGACTCCAATTGAAAGCTAAATGAGTTTTCTTGTACCTAAGTGTTGGAAACGGAGTGTTTGTGAGTTTTAGGGGTCAAACAAGTCATAAATGAACCCACAAGTGGTTTCCACGCTCAAACGAGTCCAAATGGAAGCTAAATTAGTTTTCTTGTACCAATGTGTTGGAAACGGAGTGTTTGTAAGTTTTAGGGGTCAAACAAGTCGTAAATGAACCCACGAGTGGTTTCCACACTCAAACGAATCCAATTGAAAGCTAAATGAGTTTTCTTGTACCAATGTGTTGGAAACGGAGTGTTTGTGAGTTTTAGGGGTCAAACAAGTCATAAATGAACCCACAAGTGGTTTCCACGCTCAAACGAGTCCAAATGGAAGCTAAATTAGTTTTCTTGTACCAATGTGTTGGAAACGGAGTGTTTGTAAGTTTTAGGGGTCAAACAAGTCATAAATGAACCCACAAGTGGTTTCCACCCTCAAACGAATCCAATTGAAAGCTAAATGAGTTTTCTT
This sequence comes from Saposhnikovia divaricata, assembly GCA_036435485.1. NCBI lineage: Eukaryota > Viridiplantae > Streptophyta > Magnoliopsida > Apiales > Apiaceae > Saposhnikovia > Saposhnikovia divaricata. The sequence continues at coordinate 108,373,134 of CM071599.1, read as the reverse complement.
GCACCAATGTGTTGGAAACGGAGTGTTTTTGAGTTTTAGGGGTCAAACAAGTCATAAATGAACCCACAAGTGGTTTCCACGCTCAAACGAGTCCAAATGGAAGCTAAATTAGTTTTCTTGTACCAATGTGTTGGAAACGGAGTGTTTGTGAGTTTTAGGGGTCAAACAAGTCATAAATGAACCCACAAGTGGTTTCCACACTCAAACAAATCCAATTAAAAGCTAAATGAGTTTTCTTGTACCAATGTGTTGGAAACGGAGTGTTTGTGAGTTTTATGGGTCAAACAAGTCATAAATGAACCCACAAGTGATTTCCACGCTCAAACGAGTCCAAATGGAAGCTAAATTAGTTTTCTTCTACCAATGTGTTGGAAACGGAGTGTTTGTAAGTTTTAGGGGTCAAAAAGTCATAAATCAACCCACAAGTGGTTTCCACACTCAAACAAATCCAATTAAAAGCTAAATGAGTTTTCTTGTACCAATGTGTTGGAAACGGAGTGTTTGTGAGTTTTAGGGGTCAAACAAGTCATAAATGAACCCACGAGTGGTTTCCAAGCTCAAACGAATCCAAATGGAAGCTAAATTAGTTTTCTTGTACCTAAGTGTTGGAAACGGAGGGTTTATGAGTTTTAGGGGTCAAACAAGTCATAAATGAACCCACAAGTGGTTTCCACGCTCAAACGAGTCCAAATGGAAGCTAAATTAGTTTTCTTGTACCAATGTGATGGAAACGGAGTGTTTGTGAGTTTTAGGGGTCAAACAAGTCATAAATGAACCCACAAGTGGTTTCCACACTCAAACGACTCCAATTGAAAGCTAAATGAGTTTTCTTGTACCTAAGTGTTGGAAACGGAGTGTTTGTGAGTTTTAGGGGTCAAACAAGTCATAAATGAACCCACAAGTGGTTTCCACGCTCAAACGAGTCCAAATGGAAGCTAAATTAGTTTTCTTGTACCAATGTGTTGGAAACGGAGTGTTTGTAAGTTTTAGGGGTCAAACAAGTCGTAAATGAACCCACGAGTGGTTTCCACACTCAAACGAATCCAATTGAAAGCTAAATGAGTTTTCTTGTACCAATGTGTTGGAAACGGAGTGTTTGTGAGTTTTAGGGGTCAAACAAGTCATAAATGAACCCACAAGTGGTTTCCACGCTCAAACGAGTCCAAATGGAAGCTAAATTAGTTTTCTTGTACCAATGTGTTGGAAACGGAGTGTTTGTAAGTTTTAGGGGTCAAACAAGTCATAAATGAACCCACAAGTGGTTTCCACCCTCAAACGAATCCAATTGAAAGCTAAATGAGTTTTCTTGCACCAATGTGTTGGAAACGGAGTGTTTTTGAGTTTTAGGGGTCAATCAAGTCATAAATGAACCCACAAGTGGTTTTCAGACTCAAACGAATCCAATTGAAAGCTAAATGAGTTTTCTTGTACCAATGTGTTGAAAACGGAGTGTTTGTGAGTTTTAGGGGTCAAACAAGTCATAAATGAACCCACAAGTGGTTTCCACACTCAAACAAATCCAATTGAAAGCTAAATGAGTTTTCTTGTACAAATGTGTTGGAAACGGAGTGTTTGTGAGTTTTAGGGGTCAAACAAGTCATAAATGAACCCATAAGTGGTTTCCACACTCAAACGAATCCAATTGAAAGCTAAATGAGTTTTCTTGTACCTAAGTGTTGGAAACTGAGTGTTTGTGAGTTTTAGGGGTCAAACAAGTCATAAATGAACCCACAAGTGGTTTCCACACTCAAACAAATCCAATTAAAAGCTAAATGAGTTTTCTTGTACCAATGTGTTGGAAATGGAGTGTTTGTGAGTTTTATGGGTCAAACAAGTCATAAATGAACCCACAAGTGGTTTCCAAGCTCAAACGAATCCAAATGGAATCTAAATTAGTTTTATTGTACCTAAGTGTTGGAAATGGAGTGTTTGTGAGTTTTAGGGGTCAAAGAAGTCATAAATGAACCCACAAGTGGTTTCCAAGCTCAAACGAGTCCAAATGGAAGCTAAATTAGTTTTCTTGTACCAATGTGTTGGAAACGGAGTGTTTGTGAGTTTTAGGGGTCAAACAAGTCATAAATGAACCCACAAGTGGTTTCCACACTCAAACAAATCCAATTAAAAGCTAAATGAGTTTTCTTGTACCAATGTGTTGGAAACGGAGTGTTTGTGAGTTTTAGGGGTCAAACAAGTCATAAATGAACCCACGAGTGGTTTCCAAGCACAAACGAATCCAAATGGAAGCTAAATTAGTTTTCTTGTACCTAAGTGTTGGAAATGGAGTGTTTGTGAGTTTTAGGGGTCAAACAAGTCATAAATGAACCCACAAGTGGTTTCCACGCTCAAACGAGTCAAAATGGAAGCTAAATTAGTTTTCTTGTACCAATGCGTTGGAATCGGAGTGTTTGTGAGTTTTAGGGGTCAAACAAGTCATAAATGAACCCACAAGTGGTTTCCACACTCAAACGAATCCAATTGAAAGCTAAATGAGTTTTCTTGTACCAATGTGTTGGAAACGGAGTGTTTGTGAGTTTTAGGGGTCAAACAAGTCAAAAATGAACCCACAAGTGGTTTCCAAGCTCAAACGAGTCCAAATGGAAGCTAAATTAGTTTTCTTGTACCAATGTGTTGGAAACGGAGTGTTTGTGAGTTTTAGGGGTCAAACAAGTCATAAATGAACCCACAAGTGGTTTCCACACTCAAACAAATCCAATTAAAAGCTAAATGAGTTTTCTTGTACCAATGTGTTGGAAACGGAGTGTTTGTGAGTTTTATGGGTCAAACAAGTCATAAATGAACCCACAAGTGGTTTCCACGCTCAAACGAGTCCAAATGGAAGCTAAATTAGTTTTCTTCTACCAATGTGTTGGAAACGGAGTGTTTGTAAGTTTTAGGGGTCAAAAAGTCATAAATCAACCCACAAGTGGTTTCCACACTCAAACAAATCCAATTAAAAGCTAAATGAGTTTTCTTGTACCAATGTGTTGGAAACGGAGTGTTTGTGAGTTTTAGGGGTCAAACAAGTCATAAATGAACCCACGAGTGGTTTCCAAGCTCAAACGAATCCAAATGGAAGCTAAATTAGTTTTCTTGTACCTAAGTGTTGGAAACGGAGGGTTTATGAGTTTTAGGGGTCAAACAAGTCATAAATGAACCCACAAGTGGTTTCCACGCTCAAACGAGTCCAAATGGAAGCTAAATTAGTTTTCTTGTACCAATGTGATGGAAACGGAGTGTTTGTGAGTTTTAGGGGTCAAACAAGTCATAAATGAACCCACAAGTGGTTTCCACACTCAAACGACTCCAATTGAAAGCTAAATGAGTTTTGTTGTACCTAAGTGTTGGAAACGGAGTGTTTGTGAGTTTTAGGGGTCAAACAAGTCATAAATGAACCCACAAGTGGTTTCCACGCTCAAACGAGTCCAAATGGAAGCTAAATTAGTTTTCTTGTACCAATGTGTTGGAAACGGAGTGTTTGTAAGTTTTAGGGGTCAAACAAGTCGTAAATGAACCCACGAGTGGTTTCCACACTCAAACGAATCCAATTGAAAGCTAAATGAGTTTTCTTGTACCAATGTGTTGGAAACGGAGTGTTTGTGAGTTTTAGGGGTCAAACAAGTCATAAATGAACCCACAAGTGGTTTCCACGCTCAAACGAGTCCAAATGGAAGCTAAATTAGTTTTCTTGTACCAATGTGTTGGAAACGGAGTGTTTGTAAGTTTTAGGGGTCAAACAAGTCATAAATGAACCCACAAGTGGTTTCCACCCTCAAACGAATCCAATTGAAAGCTAAATGAGTTTTCTTGCACCAATGTGTTGGAAACGGAGTGTTTTTGAGTTTTAGGGGTCAAACAAGTCAAAAATGAACCCACAAGTGGTTTCCAAGCTCAAACGAGTCCAAATGGAAGCTAAATTAGTTTTCTTGTACCAATGTGTTGGAAACGGAGTGTTTGTGAGTTTTAGGGGTCAAACAAGTCATAAATGAACCCACAAGTGGTTTCCACACTCAAACAAATCCAATTAAAAGCTAAATGAGTTTTCTTGTACCAATGTGTTGGAAACGGAGTGTTTGTGAGTTTTATGGGTCAAACAAGTCATAAATGAACCCACAAGTGGTTTCCACGCTCAAACGAGTCCAAATGGAAGCTAAATTAGTTTTCTTCTACCAATGTGTTGGAAACGGAGTGTTTGTAAGTTTTAGGGGTCAAAAAGTCATAAATCAACCCACAAGTGGTTTCCACACTCAAACAAATCCAATTAAAAGCTAAATGAGTTTTCTTGTACCAATGTGTTGGAAACGGAGTGTTTGTGAGTTTTAGGGGTCAAACAAGTCATAAATGAACCCACGAGTGGTTTCCAAGCTCAAACGAATCCAAATGGAAGCTAAATTAGTTTTCTTGTACCTAAGTGTTGGAAACGGAGGGTTTATGAGTTTTAGGGGTCAAACAAGTCATAAATGAACCCACAAGTGGTTTCCACGCTCAAACGAGTCCAAATGGAAGCTAAATTAGTTTTCTTGTACCAATGTGATGGAAACGGAGTGTTTGTGAGTTTTAGGGGTCAAACAAGTCATAAATGAACCCACAAGTGGTTTCCACACTCAAACGACTCCAATTGAAAGCTAAATGAGTTTTGTTGTACCTAAGTGTTGGAAACGGAGTGTTTGTGAGTTTTAGGGGTCAAACAAGTCATAAATGAACCCACAAGTGGTTTCCACGCTCAAACGAGTCCAAATGGAAGCTAAATTAGTTTTCTTGTACCAATGTGTTGGAAACGGAGTGTTTGTAAGTTTTAGGGGTCAAACAAGTCGTAAATGAACCCACGAGTGGTTTCCACACTCAAACGAATCCAATTGAAAGCTAAATGAGTTTTCTTGTACCAATGTGTTGGAAACGGAGTGTTTGTGAGTTTTAGGGGTCAAACAAGTCATAAATGAACCCACAAGTGGTTTCCACGCTCAAACGAGTCCAAATGGAAGCTAAATTAGTTTTCTTGTACCAATGTGTTGGAAACGGAGTGTTTGTAAGTTTTAGGGGTCAAACAAGTCATAAATGAACCCACAAGTGGTTTCCACCCTCAAACGAATCCAATTGAAAGCTAAATGAGTTTTCTTGCACCAATGTGTTGGAAACGGAGTGTTTTTGAGTTTTAGGGGTCAATCAAGTCATAAATGAACCCACAAGTGGTTTTCAGACTCAAACGAATCCAATTGAAAGATAAATGAGTTTTCTTGTACCAATGTGTTGAAAACGGAGTGTTTGTGAGTTTTAGGGGTCAAACAAGTCATAAATGAACCCCACAAGTGGTTTCCACACTCAAACAAATCCAATTGAAAGCTAAATGAGTTTTCTTGTACAAATGTGTTGGAAACGGAGTGTTTGTGAGTTTTAGGGGTCAAACAAGTCATAAATGAACCCACAAGTGGTTTCCACACTCAAACGAATCCAATTGAAAGCTAAATGAGTTTTCTTGTACCTAAGTGTTGGAAACTGAGTGTTTGTGAGTTTTAGGGGTCAAACAAGTCATAAATGAACCCACAAGTGGTTTCCACTCTCAAACAAATCCAATTAAAAGCTAAATGAGTTTTCTTGTACCAATGTGTTGGAAATGGAGTGTTTGTGAGTTTTATGGGTCAAACAAGTCATAAATGAACCCACAAGTGGTTTCCAAGCTCAAACGAATCCAAATGGAATCTAAATTAGTTTTATTGTACCTAAGTGTTGGAAATGGAGTGTTTGTGAGTTTTAGGGGTCAAAGAAGTCATAAATGAACCCACAAGTGGTTTCCAAGCTCAAACGAGTCCAAATGGAAGCTAAATTAGTTTTCTTGTACCAATGTGTTGGAAACGGAGTGTTTGTGAGTTTTAGGGGTCAAACAAGTCATAAATGAACCCACAAGTGGTTTCCACACTCAAACAAATCCAATTAAAAGCTAAATGAGTTTTCTTGTACCAATGTGTTGGAAACGGAGTGTTTGTGAGTTTTATGGGTCAAACAAGTCATAAATGAACCCACAAGTGATTTCCACGCTCAAACGAGTCCAAATGGAAGCTAAATTAGTTTTCTTCTACCAATGTGTTGGAAACGGAGTGTTTGTAAGTTTTAGGGGTCAAAAAGTCATAAATCAACCCACAAGTGGTTTCCACACTCAAACAAATCCAATTAAAAGCTAAATGAGTTTTCTTGTACCAATGTGTTGGAAACGGAGTGTTTGTGAGTTTTAGGGGTCAAACAAGTCATAAATGAACCCACGAGTGGTTTCCAAGCTCAAACGAATCCAAATGGAAGCTAAATTAGTTTTCTTGTACCTAAGTGTTGGAAACGGAGGGTTTATGAGTTTTAGGGGTCAAACAAGTCATAAATGAACCCACAAGTGGTTTCCACGCTCAAACGAGTCCAAATGGAAGCTAAATTAGTTTTCTTGTACCAATGTGATGGAAACGGAGTGTTTGTGAGTTTTAGGGGTCAAACAAGTCATAAATGAACCCACAAGTGGTTTCCACACTCAAACGACTCCAATTGAAAGCTAAATGAGTTTTCTTGTACCTAAGTGTTGGAAACGGAGTGTTTGTGAGTTTTAGGGGTCAAACAAGTCATAAATGAACCCACAAGTGGTTTCCACGCTCAAACGAGTCCAAATGGAAGCTAAATTAGTTTTCTTGTACCAATGTGTTGGAAACGGAGTGTTTGTAAGTTTTAGGGGTCAAACAAGTCGTAAATGAACCCACGAGTGGTTTCCACACTCAAACGAATCCAATTGAAAGCTAAATGAGTTTTCTTGTACCAATGTGTTGGAAACGGAGTGTTTGTGAGTTTTAGGGGTCAAACAAGTCATAAATGAACCCACAAGTGGTTTCCACGCTCAAACGAGTCCAAATGGAAGCTAAATTAGTTTTCTTGTACCAATGTGTTGGAAACGGAGTGTTTGTAAGTTTTAGGGGTCAAACAAGTCATAAATGAACCCACAAGTGGTTTCCACCCTCAAACGAATCCAATTGAAAGCTAAATGAGTTTTCTTGCACCAATGTGTTGGAAACGGAGTGTTTTTGAGTTTTAGGGGTCAATCAAGTCATAAATGAACCCACAAGTGGTTTTCAGACTCAAACGAATCCAATTGAAAGCTAAATGAGTTTTCTTGTACCAATGTGTTGAAAACGGAGTGTTTGTGAGTTTTAGGGGTCAAACAAGTCATAAATGAACCCACAAGTGGTTTCCACACTCAAACAAATCCAATTGAAAGCTAAATGAGTTTTCTTGTACAAATGTGTTGGAAACGGAGTGTTTGTGAGTTTTAGGGGTCAAACAAGTCATAAATGAACCCATAAGTGGTTTCCACACTCAAACGAATCCAATTGAAAGCTAAATGAGTTTTCTTGTACCTAAGTGTTGGAAACTGAGTGTTTGTGAGTTTTAGGGGTCAAACAAGTCATAAATGAACCCACAAGTGGTTTCCACACTCAAACAAATCCAATTAAAAGCTAAATGAGTTTTCTTGTACCAATGTGTTGGAAATGGAGTGTTTGTGAGTTTTATGGGTCAAACAAGTCATAAATGAACCCACAAGTGGTTTCCAAGCTCAAACGAATCCAAATGGAATCTAAATTAGTTTTATTGTACCTAAGTGTTGGAAATGGAGTGTTTGTGAGTTTTAGGGGTCAAAGAAGTCATAAATGAACCCACAAGTGGTTTCCAAGCTCAAACGAGTCCAAATGGAAGCTAAATTAGTTTTCTTGTACCAATGTGTTGGAAACGGAGTGTTTGTGAGTTTTAGGGGTCAAACAAGTCATAAATGAACCCACAAGTGGTTTCCACACTCAAACAAATCCAATTAAAAGCTAAATGAGTTTTCTTGTACCAATGTGTTGGAAACGGAGTGTTTGTGAGTTTTAGGGGTCAAACAAGTCATAAATGAACCCACGAGTGGTTTCCAAGCACAAACGAATCCAAATGGAAGCTAAATTAGTTTTCTTGTACCTAAGTGTTGGAAATGGAGTGTTTGTGAGTTTTAGGGGTCAAACAAGTCATAAATGAACCCACAAGTGGTTTCCACGCTCAAACGAGTCAAAATGGAAGCTAAATTAGTTTTCTTGTACCAATGCGTTGGAATCGGAGTGTTTGTGAGTTTTAGGGGTCAAACAAGTCATAAATGAACCCACAAGTGGTTTCCACACTCAAACGAATCCAATTGAAAGCTAAATGAGTTTTCTTGTACCAATGTGTTGGAAACGGAGTGTTTGTGAGTTTTAGGGGTCAAACAAGTCAAAAATGAACCCACAAGTGGTTTCCAAGCTCAAACGAGTCCAAATGGAAGCTAAATTAGTTTTCTTGTACCAATGTGTTGGAAACGGAGTGTTTGTGAGTTTTAGGGGTCAAACAAGTCATAAATGAACCCACAAGTGGTTTCCACACTCAAACAAATCCAATTAAAAGCTAAATGAGTTTTCTTGTACCAATGTGTTGGAAACGGAGTGTTTGTGAGTTTTATGGGTCAAACAAGTCATAAATGAACCCACAAGTGGTTTCCACGCTCAAACGAGTCCAAATGGAAGCTAAATTAGTTTTCTTCTACCAATGTGTTGGAAACGGAGTGTTTGTAAGTTTTAGGGGTCAAAAAGTCATAAATCAACCCACAAGTGGTTTCCACACTCAAACAAATCCAATTAAAAGCTAAATGAGTTTTCTTGTACCAATGTGTTGGAAACGGAGTGTTTGTGAGTTTTAGGGGTCAAACAAGTCATAAATGAACCCACGAGTGGTTTCCAAGCTCAAACGAATCCAAATGGAAGCTAAATTAGTTTTCTTGTACCTAAGTGTTGGAAACGGAGGGTTTATGAGTTTTAGGGGTCAAACAAGTCATAAATGAACCCACAAGTGGTTTCCACGCTCAAACGAGTCCAAATGGAAGCTAAATTAGTTTTCTTGTACCAATGTGATGGAAACGGAGTGTTTGTGAGTTTTAGGGGTCAAACAAGTCATAAATGAACCCACAAGTGGTTTCCACACTCAAACGACTCCAATTGAAAGCTAAATGAGTTTTGTTGTACCTAAGTGTTGGAAACGGAGTGTTTGTGAGTTTTAGGGGTCAAACAAGTCATAAATGAACCCACAAGTGGTTTCCACGCTCAAACGAGTCCAAATGGAAGCTAAATTAGTTTTCTTGTACCAATGTGTTGGAAACGGAGTGTTTGTAAGTTTTAGGGGTCAAACAAGTCGTAAATGAACCCACGAGTGGTTTCCACACTCAAACGAATCCAATTGAAAGCTAAATGAGTTTTCTTGTACCAATGTGTTGGAAACGGAGTGTTTGTGAGTTTTAGGGGTCAAACAAGTCATAAATGAACCCACAAGTGGTTTCCACGCTCAAACGAGTCCAAATGGAAGCTAAATTAGTTTTCTTGTACCAATGTGTTGGAAACGGAGTGTTTGTAAGTTTTAGGGGTCAAACAAGTCATAAATGAACCCACAAGTGGTTTCCACCCTCAAACGAATCCAATTGAAAGCTAAATGAGTTTTCTTGCACCAATGTGTTGGAAACGGAGTGTTTTTGAGTTTTAGGGGTCAAACAAGTCAAAAATGAACCCACAAGTGGTTTCCAAGCTCAAACGAGTCCAAATGGAAGCTAAATTAGTTTTCTTGTACCAATGTGTTGGAAACGGAGTGTTTGTGAGTTTTAGGGGTCAAACAAGTCATAAATGAACCCACAAGTGGTTTCCACACTCAAACAAATCCAATTAAAAGCTAAATGAGTTTTCTTGTACCAATGTGTTGGAAACGGAGTGTTTGTGAGTTTTATGGGTCAAACAAGTCATAAATGAACCCACAAGTGGTTTCCACGCTCAAACGAGTCCAAATGGAAGCTAAATTAGTTTTCTTCTACCAATGTGTTGGAAACGGAGTGTTTGTAAGTTTTAGGGGTCAAAAAGTCATAAATCAACCCACAAGTGGTTTCCACACTCAAACAAATCCAATTAAAAGCTAAATGAGTTTTCTTGTACCAATGTGTTGGAAACGGAGTGTTTGTGAGTTTTAGGGGTCAAACAAGTCATAAATGAACCCACGAGTGGTTTCCAAGCTCAAACGAATCCAAATGGAAGCTAAATTAGTTTTCTTGTACCTAAGTGTTGGAAACGGAGGGTTTATGAGTTTTAGGGGTCAAACAAGTCATAAATGAACTCACAAGTGGTTTCCACGCTCAAACGAGTCCAAATGGAAGCTAAATTAGTTTTCTTGTACCAATGTGATGGAAACGGAGTGTTTGTGAGTTTTAGGGGTCAAACAAGTCATAAATGAACCCACAAGTGGTTTCCACACTCAAACGACTCCAATTGAAAGCTAAATGAGTTTTGTTGTACCTAAGTGTTGGAAACGGAGTGTTTGTGAGTTTTAGGGGTCAAACAAGTCATAAATGAACCCACAAGTGGTTTCCACGCTCAAACGAGTCCAAATGGAAGCTAAATTAGTTTTCTTGTACCAATGTGTTGGAAACGGAGTGTTTGTAAGTTTTAGGGGTCAAACAAGTCGTAAATGAACCCACGAGTGGTTTCCACACTCAAACGAATCCAATTGAAAGCTAAATGAGTTTTCTTGTACCAATGTGTTGGAAACGGAGTGTTTGTGAGTTTTAGGGGTCAAACAAGTCATAAATGAACCCACAAGTGGTTTCCACGCTCAAACGAGTCCAAATGGAAGCTAAATTAGTTTTCTTGTACCAATGTGTTGGAAACGGAGTGTTTGTAAGTTTTAGGGGTCAAACAAGTCATAAATGAACCCACAAGTGGTTTCCACCCTCAAACGAATCCAATTGAAAGCTAAATGAGTTTTCTTGCACCAATGTGTTGGAAACGGAGTGTTTTTGAGTTTTAGGGGTCAATCAAGTCATAAATGAACCCACAAGTGGTTTTCAGACTCAAACGAATCCAATTGAAAGATAAATGAGTTTTCTTGTACCAATGTGTTGAAAACGGAGTGTTTGTGAGTTTTAGGGGTCAAACAAGTCATAAATGAACCCCACAAGTGGTTTCCACACTCAAACAAATCCAATTGAAAGCTAAATGAGTTTTCTTGTACAAATGTGTTGGAAACGGAGTGTTTGTGAGTTTTAGGGGTCAAACAAGTCATAAATGAACCCACAAGTGGTTTCCACACTCAAACGAATCCAATTGAAAGCTAAATGAGTTTTCTTGTACCTAAGTGTTGGAAACTGAGTGTTTGTGAGTTTTAGGGGTCAAACAAGTCATAAATGAACCCACAAGTGGTTTCCACTCTCAAACAAATCCAATTAAAAGCTAAATGAGTTTTCTTGTACCAATGTGTTGGAAATGGAGTGTTTGTGAGTTTTATGGGTCAAACAAGTCATAAATGAACCCACAAGTGGTTTCCAAGCTCAAACGAATCCAAATGGAATCTAAATTAGTTTTATTGTACCTAAGTGTTGGAAATGGAGTGTTTGTGAGTTTTAGGGGTCAAAGAAGTCATAAATGAACCCACAAGTGGTTTCCAAGCTCAAACGAGTCCAAATGGAAGCTAAATTAGTTTTCTTGTACCAATGTGTTGGAAACGGAGTGTTTGTGAGTTTTAGGGGTCAAACAAGTCATAAATGAACCCACAAGTGGTTTCCACACTCAAACAAATCCAATTAAAAGCTAAATGAGTTTTCTTGTACCAATGTGTTGGAAACGGAGTGTTTGTGAGTTTTATGGGTCAAACAAGTCATAAATGAACCCACAAGTGGTTTCCACGCTCAAACGAGTCCAAATGGAAGCTAAATTAGTTTTCTTGTACCAATGTGTTGGAAACGGAGTGTTTGTAAGTTTTAGGGGTCAAAAAGTCATAAATCAACCCACAAGTGGTTTCCACACTCAAACAAATCCAATTAAAAGCTAAATGAGTTTTCTTGTACCAATGTGTTGGAAACGGAGTGTTTGTGAGTTTTAGGGGTCAAACAAGTCATAAATGAACCCACGAGTGGTTTCCAAGCTCAAACGAATCCAAATGGAAGCTAAATTAGTTTTCTTGTACCTAAGTGTTGGAAACGGAGGGTTTATGAGTTTTAGGGGTCAAACAAGTCATAAATGAACCCACAAGTGGTTTCCACGCTCAAACGAGTCCAAATGGAAGCTAAATTAGTTTTCTTGTACCAATGTGATGGAAACGGAGTGTTTGTGAGTTTTAGGGGTCAAACAAGTCATAAATGAACGTTCACCACTCATATTCTTAAACGATTTCATTCTTCTACCGTCCACTCCTTCACATTCTGCTTCAATCAACTCATCTTGGTACTGAGCTGCATCTAAAAAATGAAGAGTGTCATGCTCTCCCTAGAATTATGCTCTCCCTTCTCTCTAGGTTAAATCCCTAATTTTCTTTCAGCCGCCCCTTTCTAAAACCCTAATTCATCAGATCTTCTCAATACCCTTCACTAATCCACTCTCTCTTTCTCCTCTCTCCACCTAAACACCAAATTTCTGATTACTATATTACTATATTACTATATTTTCTAGCTTAGCATGGTGAGCCAAGGATCGGATTGCGACTCAGATGGGGTACCAGCCTTTATGCAGGATGCTATAGGAGATGATGAAATTGACCAGGTTACAGCTAGGCGCGAAGTCGAGGACTACCCGGTATTGGTGGGTTTTCCTAGCAGCTCAGGTGGTATACCGCTGGAAAAGGGAGTTGAAATTGATCTACTTTCCGAAGAAGAATCTCCATCCTATGAGGATGACAGAGCCAAAATGGAAAGACAGACTGTACACCGAACCGCCCAAATGGCATTTCGCGAGAACAGGGCAGAAAGAGAAGAGCTGTATGCTTTAAGGCACAAAATGATTGACTTACAGAAGGCTTTGGAGAGAAAGGGCCTTTCTTTGGCGGAGCTTGAAAAGGAAACCCTTCTTACTAAATCAAAATTCAATGCTGGCCTCCCTGACCCACTGAGGTTCATCAATGGCCGTGACGAGTTTGGTCTACCTCGTTTTGACAAAGCAAGTGGAGTAAAGAATGCTGGTGACAAGGTATTGGAAAATTCGATGCAAAAGGATCCTACTGACAACGATTGCAAAGTGTTTGGAAATTTGCCAGAACGTAGTTCTCCGTCACACCTAGGTTTTAAGTTGGGTGATGTTAATCCTAATGATATCTCGGCAAAGCCGGTTGGTGTCAATATGAAATCCAAAGCAGGGGTAGTTGTAAATGAATCTGAGGGGGAGGCTTTGAAAGAAGGGGCTTGCTCAAGCAAGCAAGATGCTAACCAAGGTAATCCGCAATCAGCGAACACCAAGCCTTTAGGGGGGAAATCCTGGTCTCAAGTTCTTCACTCCTCACCTACAAGAGAAGTTAAATTTGATTACCACCCAATGCCCAAGGACACTGATGTCATTTGCCCCCCAGATGAGATTCTTCACAAAGGTTTGGAGAAATTCAGAGATTGTCTAGTGGGAACTTTTACTAAAGGTACTGCCCCTTTCAAAATGGTTCAGGATTTTGCTAATGTGGTGTGGAGGAAGCGAGGCCTTTGCAACATTTTTCAGAAAGATTCACACACCTTCATTTTCAAATTCTCCTCTGAACGTCTTATGGTTGCAGCTATGTCCAGAGGGACTTGGTTTATCAATAAGCAACCCATGGTTTTAGAAATTTGGGGGCATTTAGTGGGTACAAAACAAGTCAATTCCATCCCACTTTGGGTCAAATTCACAAATGTTCCAGAGTGCTACTGGACGCGAGAAGGGCTCAGTTATCTAGCCAGTTCTGTTGGAGCCCCAATGTTTGCTGATTCTCTCACATCAAAACTAGATATGCTCCCGTTCGCCAAGATGTGTGTTCGGTATCCCTTGGGTAACCCTCTTCCCTCTTCCATAAAGGTTATGACTATTGACCCCTCCACGGGTAGTAAAATTCCTTCAGAAGTTTTGGTCTCATATTTGAACAAGCCCTTGTATTGTGAGGAATGCAAGTCTCTAGGTCATGTTTTAGCTGCTTGTCCTCTTGCAAAACCTGTCTGGGTTTCAAAACCTCAACAGGTTGCTCCCTTGGTTGATTTGGGAACTGAGTTGGGTACTAAGCCGGTTGATCCCGTGGACGGGTCTTGTTCTTCTACTCCCGTTGCTTCCACTATCCCTGAAGTGGAAGTCCCTAATCATCCCTTGGCTTCAGGGTGTACTTCTCCTAATTCTGATTGGCAAACTGTCACAAAGAAAAGGGCTTTTTCTCCAGGTTCCGCAGCCTTCTCTGATTCATCACCCCCGCCTGGTAACTCCTTCAAATCCCTGGTTGCAGTTGATGAAGTGGATGCCCCTCCTGGACAAACAAAACTTACCAAATTGCAGTCAAAGAAATCCAAGCAATCTGGGGGGACTTCGCCCCCTCCCTCCTCCCCTTAATTTTATTAATGGTTAAAGTGTGCTCTTACAACATTAGAGGTCTCAATAAAGGTGTAAAGCAATCTGATCTTCACTCATTTTTGGTGAATAACGGGATTTCCCTTGCGGGTATTTTGGAAACGAAAGTAAAACAAAAGAACTCTGCTCGTGGGTTCCGTGGTGTTCACAATTTCTGGCTTTGGGAAGCAAACTACCTTCACCACCCTGCTGGTCGTATCTGGGTTGGATGGAACCCCTTAGTTTGGAATATTTTTGTGGAGTGTAGCTCAGATCAATTCTTACACTGTAAGGCCACTTTATTAAGTACTAATGAAGTTTTTTATTTCACTTTTGTTTATGCTTCGAACTGTCCTGTAAATAGGCTTACGCTTTGGGCTAATATTTCTTCTCTTAGTACTGGTAATATTCCCTGGTCGGTTTTAGGAGATTTTAACACAATTCAGAGTTTGTCTGAAAATTGTGGTGGAAACAATGCTTGGACTAATGATATGCAGATGTTCAAAGACTTTTTAGTCTCCACTGGTTTAACAGACATCAGAGCAGGTGGTACTTTTCATACGTGGTGGAATAATCAAGTGAATTCTCCTATTACTAGAAAGTTGGATCGTATCCTTGGCAATCATACTTGGTTTTCCTCTCAACCCCTTGCGGACTGTATTTTCACTCCCTGGGGGTTATCGGACCATAGTGCTGGGATTCTTAATATAAGGGAGCAAAGGCAGGCTGCACATAAACCATTCCAGTTCTTCAATTTTTGGCTGGATCACCCTTTATTTTTACCCACGGTTCAAGATGCTTGGAACACCAATTTTACTGGCCACCCCTTATTTATTTTATCGCAAAAGCTCATTTTGGTCAAAAGGAAGCTGGTTTCGCTTAACAAAAACCTGGGCACTTTGGAGCAACAAATCATTGATACTAGAGCTTCCTTATGTGCTGTGCAAGCTGCTATTCTTAATGACCCAACCAAAACAGAGTTATATCATCAGGAACAGGGGCTTTCGAAAAACCTCTGGAATCTTCTTGCCTCTGAGGAAAATATTCATCACCAAAAGTCTCGTGTACAGTGGCTATCTCTCGGAGATCAAAACACTGCCTTCTTCCACAAGAAAGTTGCAAGCAACTGGAACAGGCACAAAATCCTCTCACTTATTGACAGTGACGGGCTGGTTATAACTGAAGAAGCCGATATCAAAGCTGAAGCGATAAATCATTTCAAATCCCTGTTTAATGTTAGCACGAATTACCCAGGTATTGATTCGTTGCAGCATTGTGTTTCATCGAAGATCTCTGCTGCTCAAGCCCAATTCCTATGCCTTAAAGTCACTAATCAGGAGATTTACGACACCTTGAAATCCATGAAAAAGAATAAAGCGCCTGGCCCGGATGGGTTCAATGTGAATTTTTTCCTTGGTGCCTGGGAAATTGTTGGAGCTGATTTTCTGAAAGCTGTTCAGTATTTCCTAGAATCAGGGCATATGCCGCACTACATCAATGCTACTACCATTGCCCTTGTTCCTAAATGTGCCACTCCCTCAAGTATGAATCACTTTAGGCCCATTTCTTGCTGCAACACGATCTACAAATGTATCTCGAAAATCGTGGCAAACAAGCTCCGAAATGTTCTGCCCTCCATTATAGATAAGGCTCAAGCTGCTTTTGTTAAGGGCCGGAGTATTTCTGACAACATCCTAGTCGCTCAAGAACTCTTCCAGGGGTATTCGAGCAGTACTGGAACTCCGCGTGTGGCCTTCAAGATGGATCTCCACAAAGCTTTTGACTCTTTGCAATGGCAGTTTATTATTGACACATTGATTCTAAGGGGTTTTCCTCCTCATTTCATCAAATGGATCCATGCCTGCATTTCCACTCCGAGATTCTCCATAAAGATCAATGGTGAACAAGTTGGGTATTTTTCTAGCTCCTGTGGAATTCGACAAGGGGACCCCATCTCCTCCTTCTTATTTGTCCTTGCTATGGATACGCTATCTACTATGCTCAACAAAGTTCAGGAGCATCCAAATTTCAGGCACCACCTCCACGCTAAGAGTGCAAATATTAACCACCTCTGTTTTGCGGACGACCTTATTCTTTTTTGCCATGGTGATATAACTTCAGTGCAGCTAATGATGGATTCCTTGGACAGATTTCAGGATTTTTCTGGGCTCAAAGCTAATCCCTCTAAAAGTCACTACTTTACTTCTGGCATTTCTCCGGAATTAGAGCATTGGATCCAGAATAATTACAATATTCCTAAGGGCTCGTTTCCCTCACGATTTCTTGGCGTTCCCTTAATCACAAAGAAGCTTTCTAAACGTGACTGCCTCCCGCTTATTGAGAGGATTCTAAATCGCATAAACTCCTGGACAAATCATTTCCTCTCCTATGCTGGTAGACTCTTATTGATCAACTCTGTTCTGTATGCTATTCAGTCGTATTGGTGCAATCACTTCATCATTCCTAAGGGGGTAGTAAAGCACTTGCAGTCGATCCTCACTAAATTTCTTTGGAATGGGAATGCTTCTGGAAAACAGGCCAAAGTCGCTTGGAATACGGTTACTCTTCCTCGTAAAGAAGGGGGTCTAGGTCTTAAGGACATTTGTGACTGGAATCGTGCTCTCATCATTAAGCATCTAATTACAATCATCAATCCAGCTTCCAATTCACTGTGGGCTCACTGGATTCGGCATTCAGTCCTAAAGAATACCTCCTTTTGGTCTTTTATCAAGCCCAGTCGCTGTTCGTGGATTTTAAAGAAGGTGCTGCAGTTCAGGTCCCTGGTTATGCCTCATATCTCCTACCAAATAGGGAATGGTGAGAACGTTTTCTTGTGGTTCGACCCTTGGTATAAGCACAAGCCAATATGCCTTTCCAAACATGATCGTTTGCTTTCGTACATGGACCTCCCTGGTAATGCGAAGGTAGCTGCTATTCTTAATTCTAATGGGTGGAATCTGCCACGAACAAATTATCATGACTTTCTGATTTGGAAGCAAGGTTTTGATGACTCTACCCCGTACAATCTAAATGCATCTGATAGTATCAAATGGGAGGGCATAGCGTGTAAGCATTTGAAAATCACTCATATCTGGGATGTCATTCGTTCTCGGGGGACTATCAAAAGCTGGGCTGATAGCGTTTGGCATAAAATCTCAGTTCCTCGCTACTCATTTCTACATTGGCTTATCATGCATGATAAAGTAAACACCCTTACAAAGCTGCAAAACTATGGAACTGTTACTGATACGCATTGTTATTTCTGCATTAGTGGAATAGAAAGCCAGCATCACCTCTTTTTAGAATGCCCATTCGTGCAGCATGTTTACAAAGGCTTAGTGAATGGCAGAGGTACAAACCTTCCTGCGCTATGGGCTGACCTTCTTAGGGACATGGAAAATTTCAACATTAATGACGTTGTTCATTCTATTTGGATTTTGGCTTTTCAAGTTGGATGCTATTTGGTTTGGCGTGAGAGAAACAATCGTTACCATCAATCGAGTTGCACTGCTCCCTCTGTCCTAGTGCACCACGGACGGCATCTAATCAAAGGCAGACTTTTGTCATCGAATTGGTATGAAAAAGAATGTAACAGGTCTCCAAATTTAAATACATGGACCAGGGATATATGATAGTTTTAGCTACGTAGCATAGCTCCCCATGTTGCTGGGTTTTTTGGTTAAGTCCTCAGGCTTGTCTTTGGGCTTGGGATTTTTTATCCCTCTTGTATATCTTTTCTTTTCTTTAATTCACAAAGCCTTTAACAAAAAAAAAAAAAAAAAAAAAAAAAAAAAAAGTCATAAATGAACCCACAAGTGGTTTCCACACTCAAACGACTCCAATTGAAAGCTAAATGAGTTTTCTTGTACCTAAGTGTTGGAAACGGAGTGTTTGTGAGTTTTAGGGGTCAAACAAGTCATAAATGAACCCACAAGTGGTTTCCACGCTCAAACGAGTCCAAATGGAAGCTAAATTAGTTTTCTTGTACCAATGTGTTGGAAACGGAGTGTTTGTAAGTTTTAGGGGTCAAACAAGTCGTAAATGAACCCACGAGTGGTTTCCACACTCAAACGAATCCAATTGAAAGCTAAATGAGTTTTCTTGTACCAATGTGTTGGAAACGGAGTGTTTGTGAGTTTTAGGGGTCAAACAAGTCATAAATGAACCCACAAGTGGTTTCCACGCTCAAACGAGTCCAAATGGAAGCTAAATTAGTTTTCTTGTACCAATGTGTTGGAAACGGAGTGTTTGTAAGTTTTAGGGGTCAAACAAGTCATAAATGAACCCACAAGTGGTTTCCACCCTCAAACGAATCCAATTGAAAGCTAAATGAGTTCTCTTGCACCAATGTGTTGGAAACGGAGTGTTTTTGAGTTTTAGGGGTCAATCAAGTCATAAATGAACCCACAACTGGTTTTCAGACTCAAACGAATCCAATTGAAAGCTAAATGAGTTTTCTTGTACCAATGTGTTGAAAACGGAGTGTTTGTGAGTTTTAGGGGTCAAACAAGTCATAAATGAACCCACAAGTT
This sequence comes from Saposhnikovia divaricata, assembly GCA_036435485.1. Taxonomy (NCBI): domain Eukaryota; kingdom Viridiplantae; phylum Streptophyta; class Magnoliopsida; order Apiales; family Apiaceae; genus Saposhnikovia; species Saposhnikovia divaricata. Next base: position 108,354,224 of record CM071599.1, on the reverse strand, counting down.
GTTTCCACACTCAAACGAATCCAATTGAAAGCTAAATGAGTTTTCTTGTACAAATGTGTTGGAAACGGAGTGTTTGTGAGTTTTAGGGGTCAAACAAGTCATAAATGAACCCACAAGTGGTTTCCACACTCAAACGAATCCAATTGAAAGCTAAATGAGTTTTCTTGTACCAATGTGTTGGAAACTGAGTGTTTGTGAGTTTTATGGGTCAAACAAGTCATAAATGAACCCACAAGTGGTTTCCACACTCAAACAAATCCAATTAAAAGCTAAATGAGTTTTCTTGTACCAATGTGTTGGAAATGGAGTGTTTGTGAGTTTTATGGGTCAAACAAGTCATAAATGAACCCACGAGTGGTTTCCAAGCTCAAACGAATCCAAATGGAATCTAAATTAGTTTTATTGTACCTAAGTGTTAGAAACGGAGTGTTTGTGAGTTTTAGGGGTCAAACAAGTCATAAATGAACCCACAAGTGGTTTCCACGCTCAAACGAGTCCAAATGGAAGCTAAATTAGTTTTCTTTTACCAATATGTTGGAAACGGAGTGTTTGTGAGTTTTAGGGGTCAAACAAGTCATAAATGAACCCACAAGTGGTTTCCACACTCAAACGAATCCAATTGAAAGCTAAATGAGTTTTCTTGTACCAATGTGTTGGAAACGGAGTGTTTGTGAGTTTTAGGGGTCAAACAAGTCATAAATGAACCCACAAGTGGTTTCCACGCTCAAACGAATCCAAATGGAAGCTAAATTAGTTTTCTTGTACCTAAGTGTTGGAAACGGAGTGTTTGTGAGTTTTAGGGGTCAAACAAGTCATAAATGAACCCACAAGTGGTTTCCACGCTCAAACGAGTCCAAATGGAAGCTAAATTAGTTTTCTTGTACCAATGTGTTGGAAACGGAGTGTTTGTAAGTTTTAGGGGTCAAACAAGTCATAAATGAACCCACAAGTGGTTTCCACCCTCAAACGAATCCAATTGAAAGCTAAATGAGTTCTCTTGCACCAATGTGTTGGAAACGGAGTGTTTTTGAGTTTTAGGGGTCAATCAAGTCATAAATGAACCCACAACTGGTTTTCAGACTCAAACGAATCCAATTGAAAGCTAAATGAGTTTTCTTGTACCAATGTGTTGAAAACGGAGTGTTTGTGAGTTTTAGGGGTCAAACAAGTCATAAATGAACCCACAAGTTGTTTCCACACTCAAACGAATCCAATTGAAAGCTAAATGAGTTTTCTTGTACAAATGTGTTGGAAACGGAGTGTTTGTGAGTTTTAGGGGTCAAACAAGTCATAAATGAACCCACAAGTGGTTTCCACACTCAAACGAATCCAATTGAAAGCTAAATGAGTTTTCTTGTACCAATGTGTTGGAAACTGAGTGTTTGTGAGTTTTATGGGTCAAACAAGTCATAAATGAACCCACAAGTGGTTTCCACACTCAAACAAATCCAATTAAAAGCTAAATGAGTTTTCTTGTACCAATGTGTTGGAAATGGAGTGTTTGTGAGTTTTATGGGTCAAACAAGTCATAAATGAACCCACGAGTGGTTTCCAAGCTCAAACGAATCCAAATGGAATCTAAATTAGTTTTATTGTACCTAAGTGTTAGAAACGGAGTGTTTGTGAGTTTTAGGGGTCAAACAAGTCATAAATGAACCCACAAGTGGTTTCCACGCTCAAACGAGTCCAAATGGAAGCTAAATTAGTTTTCTTTTACCAATATGTTGGAAACGGAGTGTTTGTGAGTTTTAGGGGTCAAACAAGTCATAAATGAACCCACAAGTGGTTTCCACACTCAAACGAATCCAATTGAAAGCTAAATGAGTTTTCTTGTACCAATGTGTTGGAAACGGAGTGTTTGTGAGTTTTAGGGGTCAAACAAGTCATAAATGAACCCACAAGTGGTTTCCACGCTCAAACGAATCCAAATGGAAGCTAAATTAGTTTTCTTGTACCTAAGTGTTGGAAACGGAGTGTTTGTAAGTTTTAGGGGTCAAAAAGTCATAAATGAACCCTCAAGTGGTTTCCACGCTCAAACGAGTTTAAATGGAAGCTAAATGAGTTTTCTTGTACCAATGTGTTGGAAACGGAGTGTTTGTGAGTTTTAGGGGTCAAAAAGTCATAAATCAACCCACAAGTGGTTTCCACACTCAAACAAATCCAATTAAAAGCTAAATGAGTTTTCTTGTACCAATGTGTTGGAAACGGAGTGTTTGTGAGTTTTAGGGGTCAAACAAGTCATAAATGAACCCACGAGTGGTTTCCAAGCTCAAACGAATCCAAATGGAAGCTAAATTAGTTTTCTTGTACCTAAGTGTTGGAAACGGAGGGTTTATGAGTTTTAGGGGTCAAACAAGTCATAAATGAACCCACAAGTGGTTTCCACGCTCAAACGAGTCCAAATGGAAGCTAAATTAGTTTTCTTGTACCAATGTGATGGAAACGGAGTGTTTGTGAGTTTTAGGGGTCAAACAAGTCATAAATGAACCCACAAGTGGTTTCCACACTCAAACGACTCCAATTGAAAGCTAAATGAGTTTTCTTGTACCTAAGTGTTGGAAACGGAGTGTTTGTGAGTTTTAGGGGTCAAACAAGTCATAAATGAACCCACAAGTGGTTTCCACGCTCAAACGAGTCCAAATGGAAGCTAAATTAGTTTTCTTGTACCAATGTGTTGGAAACGGAGTGTTTGTAAGTTTTAGGGGTCAAACAAGTCGTAAATGAACCCACGAGTGGTTTCCACACTCAAACGAATCCAATTGAAAGCTAAATGAGTTTTCTTGTACCAATGTGTTGGAAACGGAGTGTTTGTGAGTTTTAGGGGTCAAACAAGTCATAAATGAACCCACAAGTGGTTTCCACGCTCAAACGAGTCCAAATGGAAGCTAAATTAGTTTTCTTGTACCAATGTGTTGGAAACGGAGTGTTTGTAAGTTTTAGGGGTCAAACAAGTCATAAATGAACCCACAAGTGGTTTCCACCCTCAAACGAATCCAATTGAAAGCTAAATGAGTTTTCTTGCACCAATGTGTTGGAAACGGAGTGTTTTTGAGTTTTAGGGGTCAATCAAGTCATAAATGAACCCACAAGTGGTTTTCAGACTCAAACGAATCCAATTGAAAGCTAAATGAGTTTTCTTGTACCAATGTGTTGAAAACGGAGTGTTTGTGAGTTTTAGGGGTCAAACAAGTCATAAATGAACCCACAAGTTGTTTCCACACTCAAACGAATCCAATTGAAAGCTAAATGAGTTTTCTTGTACAAATGTGTTGGAAACAGAGTGTTTGTGAGTTTTAGGGGTCAAACAAGTCATAAATGAACCCACAAGTGGTTTCCACACTCAAACGAATCCAATTGAAAGCTAAATGAGTTTTCTTGTACCAATGTGTTGGAAACTGAGTGTTTGTGAGTTTTATGGGTCAAACAAATCATAAATGAACCCACAAGTGGTTTCCACACTCAAACAAATCCAATTAAAAGCTAAATGAGTTTTCTTGTACCAATGTGTTGGAAATGGAGTGTTTGTGAGTTTTATGGGTCAAACAAGTCATAAATGAACCCACGAGTGGTTTCCAAGCTCAAACGAATCCAAATGGAATCTAAATTAGTTTTATTGTACCTAAGTGTTAGAAACGGAGTGTTTGTGAGTTTTAGGGGTCAAACAAGTCATAAATGAACCCACAAGTGGTTTCCACGCTCAAACGAGTCCAAATGGAAGCTAAATTAGTTTTCTTTTACCAATATGTTGGAAACGGAGTGTTTGTGAGTTTTAGGGGTCAAACAAGTCATAAATGAACCCACAAGTGGTTTCCACACTCAAACGAATCCAATTGAAAGCTAAATGAGTTTTCTTGTACCAATGTGTTGGAAACGGAGTGTTTGTGAGTTTTAGGGGTCAAACAAGTCATAAATGAACCCACAAGTGGTTTCCACGCTCAAACGAATCCAAATGGAAGCTAAATTAGTTTTCTTGTACCTAAGTGTTGGAAACGGAGTGTTTGTAAGTTTTAGGGGTCAAAAAGTCATAAATGAACCCTCAAGTGGTTTCCACGCTCAAACGAGTTTAAATGGAAGCTAAATGAGTTTTCTTGTACCAATGTGTTGGAAACGGAGTGTTTGTGAGTTTTAGGGGTCAAAAAGTCATAAATCAACCCACAAGTGGTTTCCACACTCAAACAAATCCAATTAAAAGCTAAATGAGTTTTCTTGTACCAATGTGTTGGAAACGGAGTGTTTGTGAGTTTTAGGGGTCAAACAAGTCATAAATGAACCCACGAGTGGTTTCCAAGCTCAAACGAATCCAAATGGAAGCTAAATTAGTTTTCTTGTACCTAAGTGTTGGAAACGGAGGGTTTATGAGTTTTAGGGGTCAAACAAGTCATAAATGAACCCACAAGTGGTTTCCACGCTCAAACGAGTCCAAATGGAAGCTAAATTAGTTTTCTTGTACCAATGTGATGGAAACGGAGTGTTTGTGAGTTTTAGGGGTCAAACAAGTCATAAATGAACCCACAAGTGGTTTCCACACTCAAACGACTCCAATTGAAAGCTAAATGAGTTTTCTTGTACCTAAGTGTTGGAAACGGAGTGTTTGTGAGTTTTAGGGGTCAAACAAGTCATAAATGAACCCACAAGTGGTTTCCACGCTCAAACGAGTCCAAATGGAAGCTAAATTAGTTTTCTTGTACCAATGTGTTGGAAACGGAGTGTTTGTAAGTTTTAGGGGTCAAACAAGTCGTAAATGAACCCACGAGTGGTTTCCACACTCAAACGAATCCAATTGAAAGCTAAATGAGTTTTCTTGTACCAATGTGTTGGAAACGGAGTGTTTGTGAGTTTTAGGGGTCAAACAAGTCATAAATGAACCCACAAGTGGTTTCCACGCTCAAACGAGTCCAAATGGAAGCTAAATTAGTTTTCTTGTACCAATGTGTTGGAAACGGAGTGTTTGTAAGTTTTAGGGGTCAAACAAGTCATAAATGAACCCACAAGTGGTTTCCACCCTCAAACGAATCCAATTGAAAGCTAAATGAGTTTTCTTGCACCAATGTGTTGGAAACGGAGTGTTTTTGAGTTTTAGGGGTCAATCAAGTCATAAATGAACCCACAAGTGGTTTTCAGACTCAAACGAATCCAATTGAAAGCTAAATGAGTTTTCTTGTACCAATGTGTTGAAAACGGAGTGTTTGTGAGTTTTAGGGGTCAAACAAGTCATAAATGAACCCACAAGTTGTTTCCACACTCAAACGAATCCAATTGAAAGCTAAATGAGTTTTCTTGTACAAATGTGTTGGAAACGGAGTGTTTGTGAGTTTTAGGGGTCAAACAAGTCATAAATGAACCCACAAGTGGTTTCCACACTCAAACGAATCCAATTGAAAGCTAAATGAGTTTTCTTGTACCAATGTGTTGGAAACTGAGTGTTTGTGAGTTTTATGGGTCAAACAAATCATAAATGAACCCACAAGTGGTTTCCACACTCAAACAAATCCAATTAAAAGCTAAATGAGTTTTCTTGTACCAATGTGTTGGAAATGGAGTGTTTGTGAGTTTTATGGGTCAAACAAGTCATAAATGAACCCACGAGTGGTTTCCAAGCTCAAACGAATCCAAATGGAATCTAAATTAGTTTTATTGTACCTAAGTGTTAGAAACGGAGTGTTTGTGAGTTTTAGGGGTCAAACAAGTCATAAATGAACCCACAAGTGGTTTCCACGCTCAAACGAGTCCAAATGGAAGCTAAATTAGTTTTCTTTTACCAATATGTTGGAAACGGAGTGTTTGTGAGTTTTAGGGGTCAAACAAGTCATAAATGAACCCACAAGTGGTTTCCACACTCAAACGAATCCAATTGAAAGCTAAATGAGTTTTCTTGTACCAATGTGTTGGAAACGGAGTGTTTGTGAGTTTTAGGGGTCAAACAAGTCATAAATGAACCCACAAGTGGTTTCCACGCTCAAACGAGTCCAAATGGAAGCTAAATTAGTTTTCTTGTACCTAAGTGTTGGAAACGGAGTGTTTGTAAGTTTTAGGGGTCAAAAAGTCATAAATGAACCCTCAAGTGGTTTCCACGCTCAAACGAGTTTAAATGGAAGGTAAATGAGTTTTCTTGTACCAATGTGTTGGAAACGGAGTGTTTGTGAGTTTTAGGGGTCAAAAAGTCATAAATCAACCCACAAGTGGTTTCCACACTCAAACAAATCCAATTAAAAGCTAAATGAGTTTTCTTGTACCAATGTGTTGGAAACGGAGTGTTTGTGAGTTTTAGGGGTCAAACAAGTCATAAATGAACCCACGAGTGGTTTCCAAGCTCAAACGAATCCAAATGGAAGCTAAATTAGTTTTCTTGTACCTAAGTGTTGGAAACGGAGGGTTTATGAGTTTTAGGGGTCAAACAAGTCATAAATGAACCCACAAGTGGTTTCCACGCTCAAACGAGTCCAAATGGAAGCTAAATTAGTTTTCTTGTACCAATGTGATGGAAACGGAGTGTTTGTGAGTTTTAGGGGTCAAACAAGTCATAAATGAACCCACAAGTGGTTTCCACACTCAAACGACTCCAATTGAAAGCTAAATGAGTTTTCTTGTACCTAAGTGTTGGAAACGGAGTGTTTGTGAGTTTTAGGGGTCAAACAAGTCATAAATGAACCCACAAGTGGTTTCCACGCTCAAACGAGTCCAAATTGAAGCTAAATTAGTTTTCTTGTACCAATGTGTTGGAAACGGAGTGTTTGTAAGTTTTAGGGGTCAAACAAGTCGTAAATGAACCCACGAGTGGTTTCCACACTCAAACGAATCCAATTGAAAGCTAAATGAGTTTTCTTGTACCAATGTGTTGGAAACGGAGTGTTTGTGAGTTTTAGGGGTCAAACAAGTCATAAATGAACCCACGAGTGGTTTCCACACTCAAACGAATCCAATTGAAAGCTAAATGAGTTTTCTTGTACCAATGTGTTGGAAACGGAGTGTTTGTGAGTTTTAGGGGTCAAACAAGTCAAAAATGAACCCACAAGTGGTTTCCAAGCTCAAACGAGTCCAAATGGAAGCTAAATTAGTTTTCTTGTACCAATGTGTTGGAAACGGAGTGTTTGTGAGTTTTAGGGGTCAAACAAGTCATAAATGAACCCACAAGTGGTTTCCACCCTCAAACGAATCCAATTGAAAGCTAAATGAGTTTTCTTGCACCAATGTGTTGGAAACGGAGTGTTTTTGAGTTTTAGGGGTCAATCAAGTCATAAATGAACCCACAAGTGGTTTTCAGACTCAAACGAATCCAATTGAAAGCTAAATGAGTTTTCTTGTACCAATGTGTTGAAAACGGAGTGTTTGTGAGTTTTAGGGGTCAAACAAGTCATAAATGAACCCACAAGTTGTTTCCACACTCAAACGAATCCAATTGAAAGCTAAATGAGTTTTCTTGTACAAATGTGTTGGAAACGGAGTGTTTGTGAGTTTTAGGGGTCAAACAAGTCATAAATGAACCCACAAGTGGTTTCCACACTCAAACGAATCCAATTGAAAGCTAAATGAGTTTTCTTGTACCAATGTCTTGGAAACTGAGTGTTTGTGAGTTTTATGGGTCAAACAAGTCATAAATGAACCCACAAGTGGTTTCCACACTCAAACAAATCCAATTAAAAGCTAAATGAGTTTTCTTGTACCAATGTGTTGGAAATGGAGTGTTTGTGAGTTTTATGGGTCAAACAAGTCATAAATGAACCCACGAGTGGTTTCCAAGCTCAAACGAATCCAAATGGAATCTAAATTAGTTTTATTGTACCTAAGTGTTAGAAACGGAGTGTTTGTGAGTTTTAGGGGTCAAACAAGTCATAAATGAACCCACAAGTGGTTTCCACGCTCAAACGAGTCCAAATGGAAGCTAAATTAGTTTTCTTTTACCAATATGTTGGAAACGGAGTGTTTGTGAGTTTTAGGGGTCAAACAAGTCATAAATGAACCCACAAGTGGTTTCCACACTCAAACGAATCCAATTGAAAGCTAAATGAGTTTTCTTGTACCAATGTGTTGGAAACGGAGTGTTTGTGAGTTTTAGGAGTCAAACAAGTCATAAATGAACCCACGAGTGGTTTCCACGCTCAAACGAATCCAAATGGAAGCTAAATTAGTTTTCTTGTACCTAAGTGTTGGAAACGGAGTGTTTGTAAGTTTTAGGGGTCAAAAAGTCATAAATGAACCCTCAAGTGGTTTCCACGCTCAAACGAGTTTAAATGGAAGGTAAATGAGTTTTCTTGTACCAATGTGTTGGAAACGGAGTGTTTGTGAGTTTTAGGGGTCAAAAAGTCATAAATCAACCCACAAGTGGTTTCCACACTCAAACAAATCCAATTAAAAGCTAAATGAGTTTTCTTGTACCAATGTGTTGGAAACGGAGTGTTTGTGAGTTTTAGGGGTCAAACAAGTCATAAATGAACCCACGAGTGGTTTCCAAGCTCAAACGAATCCAAATGGAAGCTAAATTAGTTTTCTTGTACCTAAGTGTTGGAAACGGAGGGTTTATGAGTTTTAGGGGTCAAACAAGTCATAAATGAACCCACAAGTGGTTTCCACGCTCAAACGAGTCCAAATGGAAGCTAAATTAGTTTTCTTGTACCAATGTGATGGAAACGGAGTGTTTGTGAGTTTTAGGGGTCAAACAAGTCATAAATGAACCCACAAGTGGTTTCCACATTCAAACGACTCCAATTGAAAGCTAAATGAGTTTTCTTGTACCTAAGTGTTGGAAACGGAGTGTTTGTGAGTTTTAGGGGTCAAACAAGTCATAAATGAACCCACAAGTGGTTTCCACGCTCAAACGAGTCCAAATGGAAGCTAAATTAGTTTTCTTGTACCAATGTGTTGGAAACGGAGTGTTTGTAAGTTTTAGGGGTCAAACAAGTCGTAAATGAACCCACGAGTGGTTTCCACACTCAAACGAATCCAATTGAAAGCTAAATGAGTTTTCTTGTACCAATGTGTTGGAAACGGAGTGTTTGTGAGTTTTAGGGGTCAAACAAGTCATAAATGAACCCACAAGTGGTTTCCACGCTCAAACGAGTCCAAATGGAAGCTAAATTAGTTTTCTTGTACCAACGTGTTGGAAACGGAGTGTTTGTAAGTTTTAGGGGTCAAACAAGTCATAAATGAACCCACAAGTGGTTTCCACCCTCAAACGAATCCAATTGAAAGCTAAATGAGTTTTCTTGCACCAATGTGTTGGAAACGGAGTGTTTTTGAGTTTTAGGGGTCAATCAAGTCATAAATGAACCCACAAGTGGTTTTCAGACTCAAACGAATCCAATTGAAAGCTAAATGAGTTTTCTTGTACCAATGTGTTGAAAACGGAGTGTTTGTGAGTTTTAGGGGTCAAACAAGTCATAAATGAACCAACAAGTTGTTTCCACACTCAAACGAATCCAATTGAAAGCTAAATGAGTTTTCTTGTACAAATGTGTTGGAAACGGAGTGTTTGTGAGTTTTAGGGGTCAAACAAGTCATAAATGAACCCACAAGTGGTTTCCACACTCAAACGAATCCAATTGAAAGCTAAATGAGTTTTCTTGTACCAATGTGTTGGAAACTGAGTGTTTGTGAGTTTTATGGGTCAAACAAGTCATAAATGAACCCACAAGTGGTTTCCACACTCAAACAAATCCAATTAAAAGCTAAATGAGTTTTCTTGTACCAATGTGTTGGAAATGGAGTGTTTGTGAGTTTTATGGGTCAAACAAGTCATAAATGAACCCACGAGTGGTTTCCAAGCTCAAACGAATCCAAATGGAATCTAAATTAGTTTTATTGTACCTAAGTGTTAGAAACGGAGTGTTTGTGAGTTTTAGGGGTCAAACAAGTCATAAATGAACCCACAAGTGGTTTCCACGCTCAAACGAGTCCAAATGGAAGCTAAATTAGTTTTCTTTTACCAATATGTTGGAAACGGAGTGTTTGTGAGTTTTACGGGTCAAACAAGTCATAAATGAACCCACAAGTGGTTTCCACACTCAAACAAATCCAATTAAAAGCTAAATGAGTTTTCTTGTACCAATGTGTTGGAAATGGAGTGTTTGTGAGTTTTATGGGTCAAACAAGTCATAAATGAACCCACGAGTGGTTTCCAAGCTCAAACGAATCCAAATGGAATCTAAATTAGTTTTATTGTACCTAAGTGTTAGAAACGGAGTGTTTGTGAGTTTTAGGGGTCAAACAAGTCATAAATGAACCCACAAGTGGTTTCCACGCTCAAACGAGTCCAAATGGAAGCTAAATTAGTTTTCTTGTACCAATGTGTTGGAAACGGAGTGTTTGTAAGTTTTAGGGGTCAAACAAGTCGTAAATGAACCCACGAGTGGTTTCCACACTCAAACGAATCCAATTGAAAGCTAAATGAGTTTTCTTGTACCAATGTGTTGGAAACGGAGTGTTTGTGAGTTTTAGGGGTCAAACAAGTCATAAATGAACCCACAAGTGGTTTCCACGCTCAAACGAGTCCAAATGGAAGCTAAATTAGTTTTCTTGTACCAATGTGTTGGAAACGGAGTGTTTGTAAGTTTTAGGGGTCAAACAAGTCATAAATGAACCCACAAGTGGTTTCCACCCTCAAACGAATCCAATTGAAAGCTAAATGAGTTTTCTTGCACCAATGTGTTGGAAACGGAGTGTTTTTGAGTTTTAGGGGTCAATCAAGTCATAAATGAACCCACAAGTGGTTTTCAGACTCAAACGAATCCAATTGAAAGCTAAATGAGTTTTCTTGTACCAATGTGTTGAAAACGGAGTGTTTGTGAGTTTTAGGGGTCAAACAAGTCATAAATGAACCCACAAGTTGTTTCCACACTCAAACGAATCCAATTGAAAGCTAAATGAGTTTTCTTGTACAAATGTGTTGGAAACGGAGTGTTTGTGAGTTTTAGGGGTCAAACAAGTCATAAATGAACCCACAAGTGGTTTCCACACTCAAACGAATCCAATTGAAAGCTAAATGAGTTTTCTTGTACCAATGTGTTGGAAACTGAGTGTTTGTGAGTTTTATGGGTCAAACAAGTCATAAATGAACCCACAAGTGGTTTCCACACTCAAACAAATCCAATTAAAAGCTAAATGAGTTTTCTTGTACCAATGTGTTGGAAATGGAGTGTTTGTGAGTTTTATGGGTCAAACAAGTCATAAATGAACCCACGAGTGGTTTCCAAGCTCAAACGAATCCAAATGGAATCTAAATTAGTTTTATTGTACCTAAGTGTTAGAAACGGAGTGTTTGTGAGTTTTAGGGGTCAAACAAGTCATAAATGAACCCACAAGTGGTTTCCACGCTCAAACGAGTCCAAATGGAAGCTAAATTAGTTTTCTTTTACCAATATGTTGGAAACGGAGTGTTTGTGAGTTTTACGGGTCAAACAAGTCATAAATGAACCCACAAGTGGTTTCCACACTCAAACGAATCCAATTGAAAGCTAAATGAGTTTTCTTGTACCAATGTGTTGGAAACGGAGTGTTTGTGAGTTTTAGGGGTCAAACAAGTCATAAATGAACCCACGAGTGGTTTCCACGCTCAAACGAATCCAAATGGAAGTTAAATTAGTTTTCTTGTACCTAAGTGTTGGAAACGGAGTGTTTGTAAGTTTTAGGGGTCAAAAAGTCATAAATGAACCCTCAAGTGGTTTCCACGCTCAAACGAGTTTAAATGGAAGCTAAATGAGTTTTCTTGTACCAATGTGTTGGAAACGGAGTGTTTGTGAGTTTTAGGAGTCAAACAAGTCATAAATGAACCCACAAGTGGTTTCCACACTCAAACAAATCCAAATAAAAGCTAAATGAGTTTTCTTGTACCAATGTGTTGGAAACGGAGTGTTTGTGAGTTTTAGGGGTCAAACAAGTCATAAATGAACCCACGAGTGGTTTCCAAGCACAAACGAATCCAAATGGAAGCTAAATTAGTTTTCTTGTACCTAAGTGTTGGAAACGGAGTGTTTGTGAGTTTTAGGGGTCAAACAAGTCATAAATGAACCCACAAGTGGTTTCCACGCTCAAACGAGTCAAAATGGAAGCTAAATTAGTTTTCTTGTACCAATGTGTTGGAAACGGAGTGTTTGTGAGTTTTAGGGGTCAAACAAGTCATAAATGAACCCACAAGTGGTTTCCACACTCAAACGAGTCCAATTGAAAGCTAAATGAGTTTTCTTGTACCAATGTGTTGGAAACGGAGTGTTTGTGAGTTTTAGGGGTCAAACAAGTCATAAATGAACCCACAAGTGGTTTCCACACTCAAACAAATCCAATTAAAAGCTAAATGAGTTTTCTTGTACCAATGTGTTGGAAACGGAGTGTTTGTGAGTTTTAGGGGTCAAACAAGTCATAAATGAACCCACGAGTGGTTTCCAAGCACAAACGAATCCAAATGGAAGCTAAATTAGTTTTCTTGTACCTAAGTGTTGGAAATGGAGTGTTTGTGAGTTTTAGGGGTCAAAGAAGTCATAAATGAACCCACAAGTGGTTTCCACGCTCAAACGAGTCAAAATGGAAGCTAAATTAGTTTTCTTGTACCAATGCGTTGGAATCGGAGTGTTTGTGAGTTTTAGGGGTCAAACAAGTCATAAATGAACCCACAAGTGGTTTCCACACTCAAACGAATCCAATTGAAAGCTAAATGAGTTTTCTTGTACCAATGTGTTGGAAACGGAGTGTTTGTGAGTTTTAGGGGTCAAACAAGTCAAAAATGAACCCACAAGTGGTTTCCAAGCTCAAACGAGTCCAAATGGAAGCTAAATTAGTTTTCTTGTACCAATGTGTTGGAAACGGAGTGTTTGTGAGTTTTAGGGGTCAAACAAGTCATAAATGAACCCACAAGTGGTTTCCACACTCAAACAAATCCAATTAAAAGCTAAATGAGTTTTCTTGTACCAATGTGTTGGAAACGGAGTGTTTGTGAGTTTTATGGGTCAAACAAGTCATAAATGAACCCACGAGTGGTTTCCAAGCTCAAACGAATCCAAATGGAATCTAAATTAGTTTTATTGTACCTAAGTGTTAGAAACGGAGTGTTTGTGAGTTTTAGGGGTCAAACAAGTCATAAATGAACCCACTAGCATTTTAAATGTGGGCTCGGTCAGTTTGGCCCTAACAGTATTCGTTGCATTGTTCTTTTCATTGCCCGGTGCGCGAAATTGGGATGGGAGCCGACAACCAGACTATTTTTTACCATCTTCCGCGTTCACGCTACTCCTTACAAGCCGCTGTATGATCTGCACTGGAGGTCGAACCAAAAGTTTGGCGAGAAATGGTTTAGGACTCTTTCTTCTAATAAGACTTGGCATGTGGAGTTCTTATTTGCCAGGGGCGGCGATCTTGCTTATATGCCTGGCTGGAGTACGGATGTCAGAGTTCCTTTGGAGCCTTATAATGTTTCTGATGACGATCTTCGGAACATTCAAGAATTTACGCATATTGAGAAGAATGAAGAATGTGGGTTGGAGTTGGTGCAGGATCGTTCTTTTCTGGTAATGTACCACGGTAAGTTTGTTGTCTGTACTGGTTGCTTTCGTGTTCCGTGCTCTAGTTGTTTATCTTTCTGCGGTTATGGTGTTTTCTGTGTCCTCGTAATCGTTTTAGCATATGCTTCCGTCTTTCGACTTCTGGGAACCGTATAGATATATATATATATATATATATCATGTGATAGTAATGAGTTTGCCTGTTTTTCTTTGCAGTTCTCCATCGTGCCGTGACATATCCGCCAATGTTGAACAAAAAGGCGATGATGAAGGCCTTCAAAGAAAGGCAGATTGAGGGCCCGAAAGTTGGGGTGATTCCCAAGCGGAAGGCGGGAAGTAATGACACTCAGCAGACTACTGGTTTGAATCGCACTGGTAATGTGCAAGTCCCGGAAACGGAACAGATTCCAAGCTCGGATGAAGGGAACAGTCCGCCGCCGAAGCGAGACGGGAAAGATGGGGTGGATGTTGAGGATGAGAACCCTGAGGAGCCGACTGAGGAGGAGATATGGCCGGGCGTGAAGTCCGTAGATGGGGGCTTCAGGGATCCCATCTGAAAGCCGACTGCTCCACAGGGTCCCGTGGGGTGGAGCACCTTGGACATGAAGACATACGAAGGTTGGGCCAAGGAGGGTAATTACTGTTGAAAGTTTTGTCCTAAACCCAATCATGTACAGTGAGTTAGGAAGAACTTTCATGTAATCTTATTTGATTTTGTTTATATTAATAAAAGACTTGTTTGTTTTTATTACTGGATTTATCTATTTAAATTGTTTTAAATAAGATGTTCCATAATTTAGAGTAAAGCTTCTAGAATTATAATGAGATTATAATAGTGAGATCTAGAAGATGATAACACTAAACTTAAAGCGTTCCCGATCGTAGGATTACTAATTGGAAGTTAGTTAATCCGTAAAGATCGGTACATACTATATTTGCTTCTTATAGAAGGATGTCTGTTCTCATAGACATTTGTGTGGTGACACTATAATTAGTATGTAGGTGCTCATTACGGAATGAGTTCACTGAATATGACTCGATCACTTGAATAACTAATAGAGTTTACTCACGTGTCAATAGTTATTCATATAGTGATGGTAGTACAAGTATCCTTAGACTTGAGATTGTTAGAGTCATCTTATATATAATGAACGATGCTTTGGTTTAGTCCTTAGTCTCAAGGACAATTAATAGGTCTATTCTGGGCATCGGAATTTACATATGAAGATAGTTAACGATCAATAAAGGATCTACCCCTTCCAGTAAAGGAAGTGAATATCCTATGTTATTCTTGATATGATAGTTCTTGAATCTCTGGCCAGAGTAAATGAAATTAGAAAACCCTAATTTCGGAACCCTAGCTTTTCGCCGCTTGAGTAGAGAGAATTGAGAGATATGCGTGTATTGAGAGTGATGGAATAATGAAACGTCTGTAATCCCTCTTTCCAATACTGAGTAGTTGAGTGAATTAAGAGTCTCTTGGAAAATGAAATGATTTACATAACATATGCAATTTATCTCTTTATCTCAAAACTTAGCTGCACATTTTATATTTATGCATTTTATTCATTTAAACAATTTTTGCCACTTAACAAATAATCATTTAGGCAAATTAATAAATATGCATATTATTCAAATAATCATGTAAGTCTTTTAACGAATATATTAAGCACAATGATTATTTATCAATAGCATATATATATATATATATATATATATATATATGTACAATTTATCAAAATATCATATTAAGAATAAATTGATAACACATATTAGCAAATAATATTTAGTAAATAAAAACATGGTAAGTTACATATTTTTATAACAATTAAATATTTAACAATTAAACACTTTAGAAGCTCCTAAAATCAAAATAATACAATCATGACATTATTAGCACATTTTATCATAGACAAAATTAAGCTAAATTTATCAATAGTATTTAATGTCCAATGATATGTAAAATTCTAGAGGTTACCAAACTTCTCAATCAGTAAGCTGTTTACTGAGTTCAACTTTTGCAATCAGCTTGCTGATTGTACAAACAGCGTGCTGATTAGACTGAACACATGCCAAGTTCCCTTCTCAGCATGGAAAACCTCTCCTCAGCTAGTGGCTTGGTGAATATATCTGAAAGTTGCATGTCAGTAGATATATAAACTAATTGAATTTTACCTTTTGCCACATTTTCCCTTAAGAAATGATGTCGAACATCAATATGCTTGGTTCTCGAATGATTTCCAGGGTTCTTCGAGATATTGATAGTGCTTGTATTATCACAATATATAGGCACTTTTCCACATTTGATGTTGAAGTCTCTCAAAGATTGAATCATCCATAGCATTTGAGAACAACAACTACCTGCAGCAAGATATTCCCCTTCAGCAGTGGATAATGCAACACTAGTTTGTTTCTTGCTTTGCCAGGACACTAAGCTTTGTCCAAGAAAATTAAGCACAAACACCACTAGTACTCCTTCTATCAACTTGGCAACCTGCATAATCTGCATCACTATACCCAACGAGATCAAATGTATTTGATATAGGATAAAATAGGCCAAGATTGATAGTACCACTTAGATATTTGAATATTCTTTTTACTGCATTTAAGTGGGATTCTTTTGGAGCTGATTGAAACCTTGCACATACACATACACTGTATATAATATCAGGTCTAGAGGCTGTTAAATACAGTAGGGATCCAATCATACCTCTATACCTTTTGACATTTACATCCTTACCAGTTTCATCTGCAATCAGCTTGCTGTTTAGAACCATTGGTGTAGATTTTGCTTTCAAATTCTCAAAGGCGAATCTTTTCAGCAAGTTGGTAGTGTATTTTGACTGATGAATATAAATACCATCCTTGGTTTGCTTGATTTGAAGTCCCAAGAAATAGTTAAGTTCACCCATCATGCTCATTTCGAATTCACTATGCATACACTTGGAAAACCACTTGCACATTGACTCATTAGTAGATCCAAATACAATATCATCCACATATATTTGTATAACTAAAATATCAGTACCTTTAAGCTTAATAAATAATGTGGGATCGATTTTACCTCGAATGAATCCATTTTGAAGAAGAAACTTACTAAGCCTTTTGTACCAAGCCCTTGGAGCTTGCTTTAATCCATAGAGAGCCTTCTTTAGCTTGTACACATAATCTGGATATTGATCATGTTCGAATCCAGGTGGTTGTTTGACAAAAACTTCTTCTTCAAGCATGCCATTTAGAAATGCACTCTTGACATCCATTTGATAAAGCTTGAATTTTTTGTAGCATGCATAAGCAAGTAACATTCTGATTGATTCCAATCTGGCAACAGGTGCATATGTTTCTTCAAAATCAATTCCCTCTTGTTGGTTGTAACCTTGAGCCACAAGCCTTGCTTTGTTGCGAGTCACCGTGCCAAATTCATCCACTTTGTTCTTGAACACCCATTTGGTACCAATGATTGAAGCATTCTTTGGAGGTTTTACAAGTTCCCAAACATCACATCTTTCGAATTGATTGAGCTCTTCTTGCATGGCCATAGTCCAATTTTCATCCTTGATAGCTTCATTAATATTCTTTGGTTCTTCTTGAGCTAAGAATGCTGTAAAGGCACAAAAATTTGCCCTTCCTCTCCTTGTAGTGACTCCTGATGTGATGTCACTAATTACTTGATCTAAGGGATGATCCCTTACTGTTCTTATTGCTTTTGGTAGAGAATGTGGAGTTATTTCCTCATGAGTATTTCCTTGAGCTCTTCTTGGAGGTGCTACATGTCTTTCTTCAACAGTAGGCATTTGCTGAGTTGTCCTTGAGGCTCTTGGATCTTCAATAGACATCCTTGCTAGCTTGCTAGTTACATCTTCAACTGACTTTTCCTGATCAGCCTGCTGAATGTCAGTGTGAGCTTCTGTTGGAATACTGCTTTCAGCTTGCTGATTAGCTCTGGATTC
Source organism: Saposhnikovia divaricata (assembly GCA_036435485.1). NCBI lineage: Eukaryota > Viridiplantae > Streptophyta > Magnoliopsida > Apiales > Apiaceae > Saposhnikovia > Saposhnikovia divaricata. The sequence goes on along the minus strand of CM071599.1, from coordinate 108,336,790 downwards.
TTCAATCAGCTTGCTGTTTGCATCACCTGCAAATTCTTCCTCGTCTCTTGGTAGATCATGGTTAGATTCTTGAAAAGTAACATCAATAGATTCCTCAACAGTATGTTTTTCTAAATTATATATTCTATAAGCTCTACTTGTTAAGGAATAACCAAGAAATATAGCTTCATATGATTTAGCATCGAATTTGCCATCCTTTCCAATCTTCTTGAGTACAAAACACTTGGAGCCAAATATCTTGAAGTAACTGATGTTTGGCTTCTTGTTCCTTATGATTTCATATGAAGTTTTGTTCAAGATAGGCCTGATGAGTACTCTATTCAAAACATAACAAGCTGTATTAACAGCTTCTGCCCAGAAGCTTCTTCGAAGCTTGCTTTCTTGTAAGATGGTTCTTGCAGTGTCTTGTAGTGATCTATTCTTCCTTTCAACAACTCCATTTTGTTGTGGAGTCCTTGGAGCAGAGAATTCATGAGTAATTCCTCTTTCTTCACAATAAGTAATGAAGTCCTTGAGAAATTCTCCTCCTCTATCACTTCTTATACCTACAAGTCTTGTATTCATCTTATTCTCAAGCAATTTTATTAGCTTTTCAAATTCCTTAAAAGCACAATCTTTAGTACTAAGAAATAATACCCAAGTAAATCTAGAATAATCATCTACAATTACAAAACCATATTGTTTACCTCCTATGCTTTTGTATACCTCTGGACCAAATAAATCCAAATGCAGGAGTTCCAAAGGTTTAGAGGTAGATACCATTTTCTTAGCTTTATGAGTACTTTGAATCTGTTTTCCCAATTGGCAAGCTGAACAGACTTCAGTTTTGATGTACTTCGGTTTGGGCAATCCCTTGACCAGCTTCTTGCTTGATAATCTACTGAGCAAATCCATGTTTGCATGGTCCAGCCTTCTATGCCAGATATAGGGATCATTATCTACAGCAGCCAAACAGCATGCTGTTTCCTGCATTTCAAAGTCTACAATATATATGTTTCCTACCCTTCTAGCAACTAGAGGATTTTTGTTAGTACCAATAGTAATGATGCATTTATCAATATATGTCTCAACATTATGACCATCATCAAACAGTTGGGTAACACTAAGTAGGTTATATGTAAGACCTTGAACAAATTGCACTTTATCAATTGAAATATTGCTATTACCAATTGATCCAGTACCAAGAATTTGAAGAGTCTGATTGTTTCCAATTGTTACTCTTCCTCCCTTTCTCATTTTAAGGCTTATGAACTGCTCTTCATCTCCACACATATGCCTTGTGCATCCACTATCCAAAATCCACTCCTTGGACCTTGTTCTAGCAGCCAAGCATATCTACAAAACAAACAAGAAACCACAACTTAATGTTTTGGTACCCATACTGGTTTGGGTCCATATTGGTTAGTAGCAATAATATATAGCTCATTTAATTCAGCCTTCTTTATCCATTTTTGGATCACTTTTGGTGCTGGAATTTTGCTTCTGCTACTTCCTTGGTAAGCTGCTTGTTTCCTGTAGCCCACTGTTTGTCTTCTGTGATATTTCTGCCTTGGTTGGTAAGCTGTTTTCTTTTTCTGATGAACCCTTTCATAGCAGTTTCTTTCCAGATGTCCTTTCTTACCACATATCAAGCAACTTCTCCATGGCATGGCATATTTGTATGGAATACCATGTTTTCCTTCGTAGTTGAGAATCTTGACTTTTCTTTTTGAGGTTGATCCAATCCCTCCTCTATTTAGTGGAACATGTGTCAACTTCATTATTGATTTTAATCCTTCTTCACCTTGAATGAAGGTTCCCATGCCTTCTTTGAGACTCTTGGTTTCCTTTTCCAGGATTGTTATAACTTCAGCTTGCTGATTGATGATGTCAGCTTGCTGTTTCTCTATTTTGGAGACTTCTTCTTTGTTTGTCTCCTCCATGGTGAATGTTTGAAGACATGCATCTCTTGCATCAACTTCTTTCTTTAAATCCTTCACCTCTTCAGTGAGTGTCTTGTTCCTCTTTTGAAGTATCTTGTTTAGGGCTCCAAGTTGATTAACTTGATCCTGCAATTCCTTGACTTCTGGCCTTTTTACAGAGATCTTTGCAATCCATGTTCTTGCATTAATCATCATATCTTGAACTAGGTTTGAAAGATATGAATTTTGTTCAATCAGCATGCTGATTTCAGCCTTCATGGCTAAATGATCATTTCCTTGCATGCTTTCTGATTCCTGCAATGTTAGCTTACAAGTACTAACACTATCTGAAGGTAAATAATTTTCATTAAAGTTTACCTCACTGTTGCTATCTTCAGAATCTGTTTCCTCATAGACTTCTTCGATGACTTGATCATCTTCTAGGCCAACCAGAGCTAGGTTCACCATTTCTTCATTGAGTTCTTCACTTGATTCTGATTCATCATCACTCTAGGACATCAAGGCTTTTGCTTTCTTCCTATCTTTGAAATTGGCAGGCTATTTTGGCTTCAACCTATAGCAATCTTTCTTGAAATGCCCTGGCTTGCCACATTCAAAGCAGGTTGGCTCCTTGGAGTCTCTGAATGGTTTCTTATTGCTGTTTGGTCTGAATTTCTCTCTTTTCATCATGTTCTTCTTTTCTATCATCTTTTGTATTTTTCTTGATAGAAGTGCTAATTCTTCATCAGATTCATCTTCAGAGTCTTGCTTGCTGATTTCAGAATTAAGAGCTAAATTTCTCATTTGAGCAGCTGGAGCTTTACTTGACCTTGCTCTACTGGCATTTATCTTGGTTTCAAAATGCTCCAACTCAGAGAATACTGATAAAGCATCCATTGTATCAATCAAGGGAGATGCTTCCAATGCAGTTACTTTTGGTTCGAAGTTCCATGGAACAGCACTTAGAATTTTCATGTTGATTTCTTCTTGAGGAATCACCTTGCCTAATAAGGATAGACCATTCATGGTTGTTTGAAACCTAGACTGACTTTCCCTTATTGTTTCATTTTCTCCAACCACAAAGCTTCCAAACTCATTCATTAGCTTGCTGAGTTTGACCTTCTTTAGGGGTTTTGATCCTTCATGATACTTTTCTAAAGTATCCCACATTTCTTTAGCAGACTTGCATGAGGACACTTTGACACTTTCAGTTGCTGAAAGTCCAGTCATGAGTGTGTTCATTGCTCTGCCATTGTAGCCTTCCTTGGTCAGCTCTTCTGGAGTGTAGTTGTCTATGTCTTTTGCTACACCTTTATCAGTTAGGAAGACATATGGTCCTTTCTCCACAACTCTCCATTCTAATGGTTCTCTGGCCAGGTGCATCCTCATTCTGTCTTTCCACCAGTTGTAGTTATCAGTACCAAGCAAAAGAGGAGCTCGGTTGTTAGAGGAACCAAGAGGATAATTGTCAGCCATGTTAGATCGATACTAGTTCCTGTTACAGAAGATATTAGTATACCAAAGCTCTGATACCAATTGAAAACACACCTAGAGGGAGGGTGAATAGGTGTACTATGACTAACAATGCTTAACTATGACCAATTTTAATTTTTACCACAAACAGCTTGCTGTTTGTAATTTACCAGTTTACAAATGGCGTGCTGATTGTACTCTGTATGCAATGCAGTAAGTAAGATGCAGAAATTAAAATACAACACCAAATCTTTTAGCCAGGTTCGACCCCTAATCTTCTATGGTCTACGTCCTGGTCCCTTACCAAACCTTGGTAAGAGAATATATTATTTATCAACAAATCCCCCGATTACAAGATAAATCAATATATCCCCCTTTTTCCCAGCTGCTTACAAATGGCTTGCTGTTTGTGACTGAACTAACTCTCTAAGCAATACTTCCCAAGTATCCTTCTCTAGTCTAGTTCTAACCACCTAACCTTCAAGCCAAACTTGTACAGCAACTCTTTACAATTTGAACAATACAAATAATTTGATATAAATACAACTCAACCTAATGACCCTCTGAATATATGAATTCGAATGTGTATGAGAGTGTATAAGGTTTCAAGAGATTTTGAAAAGAAATCGAAGTTATATATAGCTGTTTTTGTGAGCTTGTAATTGTTAAGTTTAAACTGAGAACAAGTCAGTTTTTATAGTGCACAAAAACATTCCAGGAATCAAGCTTTGAAAGACTCCAACAGGTATGAAGATTTTCGAACCGTTTGAGAGTGTTTGATTTGAAATGATATGAAGCTTGATTGTTTAATGTGTTTGCAGCAGAGGAGCGGACAGTGAAGAAGAAGAAAATGATGACATGCTTAGTGGAGGAAGACAAGAAGAATAACTAGCATGTGAGTGGAGGTAGTGGAGCATTAAACTAATTAAAGCATGGTTTACTTTAATTAATAAATGTAATGGAATATGTTTTTGTTTGAGTGTATGGTCTGTGATGATTTAGAGCAGGGTAGAATATTCAGAGAACCTTACACAATCAATAAACTAATTCCAACAATTATTCCTTCAAATATTGTCGTTGCTCAGATTTTCTGCCAGACACAATCAGCTTGCTGTTTGTACAATCAACTTGCTGTTTGTACAAATAGCTTGTTGTTTGTGTAACATCCAGCTTGCTGCTTGCACTAGTACTTGGCTTGCTGTTTGATATGCATGGATGCATCTGGTAAGCTATTTGTCTGCAGGATAAGGTTAGTACAGAAACATATAGCATGCTGTTTGACAGTAAGCCAAATGGCTTGCTGATTGTAATCATTGAAATCCTAAGGGTTTTCAGAAGAAATTGGTATGTTCTGTCTGCCAAATATGTATTGTCTCTTGTACTCTTATAGTTGAATGTGGTTATTCATTTTTGAGGCCCTGAAATGACGTTACACATGATTTACTCTAAAAGAGGCGAAGCAAAATTAGTAATTTTACTTGAAAAGCAGCACCATTAAATTTATTATATTGACAAACAAAACACATGTCAAAATATAAGACTCTTTTACAGGCTTACATAACACAAGAAGCTACGATCATCTCACCTTTACAAATCCACAACCTGTTCCATCGGAATAAAACCTCCGAATGAATCCCCACAGATGCATAGGACATGAAAACTGTCCATATTATGTACCCAAAAAAAAAACTAAAACAAACTAATTTAGAGCAAACAACTATCCAGGTTCTCAAGATTAGTTTCTTTGTATAAAAGTAAAGCCCAATAAACACCCAAACGCCGCAATAGAAACTGAAACGATAAAGTGTCACCTGGCTGAGTCTGTGGCGGCGATTATAAATTCGTTTGGACATTCGGGCAAACACGTTGTCGACAAAGTGTCACATGGCTGCGACTGTGGCGGTGATTGTAAATTCGTTTGGACATTCGGCCAAACACGTTGTCGTCCGAATGGTTTACGGAACACTGGAGAGGACGCCTTTCCACCCAGCAGGCTTGTTCAATGGTTCAGTTCAGAGGAGCAGATTAGGAGATGTAGAGGTGCTGTAATGTGTAGAGGTGCTGTAAATGGGTATATCGTATATCGTATACTGCTCTAAAATAATGGAAGACTAACGCTGTTACTGTGAATTGCTGACGTGGAATAAATTGGTTCACGGAAGTGTATGTTGCAGTATTATATATAGAATAGATGATACTCCTATTAATTTTTCCTCTGGTAAAAAATGAAGGGAAAATTAAATAATAGGTCCCTGAACTATTCGTGTTTTATTATCTAGGTCCCTGATGTGGGCTAAAAAGTAAGCCCTAAAGACAAATTGAATACAACATTGATTGGGCCTGATCAACCCAATTAATGAGACCCGTAAATCCATAAATACATGGAAATTCGTAATTAAACATGGGGCTAAAGATACAGCCCAATAGAAGGTTCCAGAATAGGGTTTAACTCTCCAAAGAGTAGCCCTCAAGCAACACATACCTAATAGGAATCAGTTTCCTACTTAGAATCAAATAAGAATTGGAAAGGGGATAGAACTTGGCCACCAAGTCTCCTATACCTAATCTAATTCTGGGATCTACATGCCTATATAAACAGGCATACCCCTCCTCTCAGAACTACGTCCCGGCTTGATTCTCTACAGGCTAGAGATACGTAGGCATCTTGTGAAGGCAGATCTAGCCACGAAACACAAGCGCAGCCATTAAAGCTCGAAGCTACCCCCAACCCTATCATTAATTACGCAATAAATACGATCAGATTTTGATCCACAACATTTGGCGCCGTCTGTGGGAAAGCAAACATCAACCATGGTAAGAACACGAAGCACCCAATCTGAAGGGATCGAGGTAAGTAATACTTCTGCTCCTATTATTAGCGAAATCTCTGTTCCTACTGCTATTGAGACAGTGCAGGTTAGCACCAAGAATACTCAACCATCATGGACGAATCCCCTCACCACTGAGATCCCCGTTGGGACGAATCCCCCCACCGCTGGAACATCTGTTGAAGGTACGCAGCCACTAGGGACTGATTCCCAAGGCATGAATCCAAGCACCCTTCAGATGATTGTTGCCCCCCTGGGTGCACCACCAACAGGAGCATATATCTCCACTATTGCTCTCCCCGCTTCTGCAAATCCTATGCACGAACCGTATCAGCCCTCGTATGTGGCAACTCGAGGAATTAGGTACCAAAACCATGATGGTTCCTATTCAGATCCTTCTACTGATGAAGAACAAGCCCCGAGGAGGCGAAGGGCTCGTAAAGAACCTGTTGTTCAAGTTAATGACAGACCACCCCTGACTGCTCAAGAACGGATCAAGGCTCATGAAGCCGAGATCGCGCGTTTAAAACAAGACATAGCCCGAGGAGAGGCACGTTTGAACCAAAACACCATGTCAAGGGAACCTGAAATCCCCGTAGTTGACTTGGGAACACCAAGAGCACATCGAAGGGCCGAGCCCACTAGAACAACACCTATTGAGTTGTTGCCCTTGGGAGATCCTGATGATCCAACCCCTCCTTTCACTCAAGAAATCATGAATGCTAAGATCTCCAGAAGATTTAAGATGCCCACAATCAAAGCCTTCAATGGAACGGGTGATCCCGCAAACCATGTGAGAACCTTCACTAATGCACTGTTGTTGCAACCGGTAGATGATCCTATTAAGTGCAGGGCATTCCCTCAAACTCTAGAGGGGATGGCACAACAATGGTACAGTCGCTTACCGCCCAATTCAATTGGGTCGTTCGGAGATTTAAGTAGAGCCTTTGTAGCTCAGTTCATCGGAAGTAAAGTCCATGGGAGGAGTATTGCTTCTCTTATGACTATCCAACAAGGAAAGAATGAGGACTTGAGAGAGTACTTGGCCAGATTTACTAAAGAATCTCTAAAGGTCACGGACTTGGATGAGAAAGTAGCCATGGTAGCTTTACAACAAGGAACTACAAACGAGGGATTCAAGATGTCCCTTGCTAAGAATGAGCCCCTGAACATGCACGATTTGCAAAATAGGGCAGGAAAATATATCAAGGCAGATGAAGCCACGAGAAAATCTATTGTCACATATGATGACAATCACAAGAAACGAAAAGCTGATTATGACAATACCGACGATTCTTCTTCCAGGAAGATACAAGAATCACGATACACAGAGTATGCCAGGTTGAACACTCCAAGGAGTCAAATCCTAATGGAAATTGAGGAGGACCATGACGTCCGTTGGCCACGACCCTTGAAGGGAGATCCAGAAAAAAGGGACCGAAACAAGTATTGCCGCTTCCACAAGGATTCAGGCCATGACACTGACGATTGCCATCGACTCAAAGACGAGATCGAGTTCCTTATAAGAAGAGGAAAGTTACAGAAGTTCACCAAGAGTAAAGATGAAAGTTACGATTATGAATAAGGCTCGATAAAGCCAAGATTAGGAAGTGTAAGGGCCTTATAATGCCCCTAAATCTTCATGTATGTTAGGGGTGATCCCCATTATCAATAAAAAGTTATCTTCGTTTCTTTATGTTGTTTATATTGTCTACTTGAACAAGTCACGATTGACAAAGTACTGGGTGTACACAAGTTGAGTAGAAATATAAGTAAAAACTATTAGAACGAAGAAGAACGATAAAAACGAAAGGAGATTAACATAAAAAGTTATCTTCGTTTCTTTACGTTGTTTATATTGTCTACTTGAACAAGTCACGATTGACAGAGTACTAAGTGTACACAAGTTGAGCAGAAATATAAGTAAAAACTATAAGAACGGAGAAGAACGATAGAAACGAAGTCGCCCAGGCATTCGACCTGAGGAGGACCAAAAACACCACTGAATCGACCTCATGCTAGGTCAAATCCAAATAGACCCTGGTCTTCGACCAGAGGTAAGACAAAACGCCACTAATAGGCCCGAGGTGAAAGAGCCCAGTAAGAGGCCCGTCATGTCAATCTAAATCAAATTTGATTTAGGAAAAACCATATATTCTTCGATTCGAAACCAAGTCGAAAACGACATGGTCCTAGTCGAAATATACTTCGACTAAGGGAAGGGAAAAATCTATTCTCACGACCTCAAGTCAGGTCGAGAATCGACCCCTATCCAGGTCGAAATCGACCAGGACGAGCTCGAAAAACCCTTCGACAAGGGTGTGAGCAAAACACGAAAAATACGACCTCAATAGAAGTCGAATTCGACTAGAAACGATGTCGCCCAGGCATTCGACCTGAGGAGGACCAAAAACACCAATGAGTCGACCTCATACGAGGTTGAAATTAGCGAAGGATACACGACCTGAAAACAGGTCGAATATCGACTAGACTCTAGGTCGAAATCGACCTGAATCTGACCCCGAGAGCAATCGATCTCACCCATTCCTGGGACGAGCGTAAATGACCTCGATCCTAGTCGAAAAATCGTCTAGGATCCTAGTCGAGGATCCTAATCCTGAACTCAATCGATCTCACCCATTCCTGGGACGAGCGTAAATGACCTCGATCCTAGTCGAAAAATCGACTAGGATCCTAGTCGAGGATTCTAGTCCTAATCTCGTTCGACTTGGAGCAAAGAAACAAGCAGCCTACATGACCTGGGATCGGGTCGACTTTCGACTAGAATCCAGGTCGAAAACGACCTGATCCAGATCCTGAGAACCGTCGACCTCGCCCACTTCTGGGACGAGCTTACACGACCTGGATCCTAGTCGAAAAATCGACTAGGATCCTAGTCGAAGGATGTTCTATTTTCTGAAAAATCTGAAAAATCAGAAAAATACCCGGAAATTAATTATAAATTAATTTCATTGGTAGAAAAATCATGGAAAACATGGAAAAATCCAGAAAAATGGGGAGATAATTTTAAAATTATTTCCTTAATTTTTCTCAAGGTATTTATTTTTGGATAAATTCAAAAATCATGGGAAAATACCTAGAAAAGCCCGAAAATTCCCAAAAAATAGGGAATGGCTCATAAAAATACGAGGAATATTTTAAAATATTCTTCTACATGAACAAGGGATCCCAGGCACGGTTTGTCAACATGGTGTTATTTGACCAAAATACACAACACCATAGTTCCCGTAGAATCCGAAAGGTTAAGGAACTTATACAAGGCTACTAGATATATATTTGTGGTCTAAAATACCTCGCAAAAATTGTAGGTCGCTCCACATTTTGCGAAGGATGAGAAATTACGGTCAATAGGGCAGGGGAAGCCACGAAAATTGACATAATGACCTTGTTCTAAACCAAGAGAGCAAAGAACAAAGGAACGAGACTACGTCAATAAGGCCATGGAAGCCAAGAACATTGACATAATGACCTTGTTCAAAGCCAAGAGAGCGAAGAATAAAGGAACGAGACTATAATAGGTCAAGCTCTTAACTCTTACGAAATCTTCGACGATTATCCTAAGAGTTGGGGGGGGCAAATGATGTGGGCTAAAAAGTAAGCCCTAAAGACAAATTGAATACAACATTGATTGGGCCTGATCAACCTAATTAATGAGACCCGTAAATCCATAAATACATGGAAATTCGTAATTAAACATGGGGCTAAAGATACAGCCCAATAGAAGGTTCCAGAATAGGGTTTAACTCTCCAAAGAGTAGCCCTCAAGCAACACATACCTAATAGGAATCAGTTTCCTACTTAGAATCAAATAAGAATTGGAAAGGGGATAGAACTTGGCCACCAAGTCTCCTATACCTAATCTAATTCTGGGATCTACATGCCTATATAAACAGGCATACCCCACCTCTCAGAACTACGTCCCGGCTTGATTCTCTACAGGCTAGAGATACGTAGGCATCTTGTGAAGGCAGATCTAGCCACGAAACACAAGCGCAGCCATTAAAGCTCGAAACTACCCCCAACCCTAGCATTAATTACGCAATAAATACGATCAGATTTTGATCCACAACAGTCCCTGAACAAAAGATTCTGTATCTCGGGTCCCTAAACTATTTCTTTTTCTGATTTAAGTCCCTCCGTCAAAAAGATTATAACGGACGTTAGAATCTTGATGATGTGGCATACAAATTTCTGGTTTAAGTCCCTTAACTTTTTCATTTTTTGGTTTAGGTCCTTAAACATAAAAATTTAAAATTTTGAACATAAATATTTTACAGCTTTAAACATAATTTTAAGGTAGTACCTACTCCCTCTGTCCCCCTAGGTTGTTTACCTTGGGGGACGGGGACCCGGCATGCACTGTAAGGCTCCATAAAAGTATAATTCTATAAAAAAAATTTAAATTTTTTTATTTTGAATAAAAATTTGATGTTAGAATTTTTATACAGAAAAAAATTTCAAAAAAAAAAGATTACAGATGTATGTTTTATATGTACCTTAAAATGCGTGCCGGGCATTGAAAAAAATTTGTAAATAAATGAGAGAGACAGATGGAGTACATCTTTTCAGAATAATTTTAAAAATATTTTTCTTTCTAAAAGCACTACAATAGTTGGCACTTATAAAATTTATGATTCAATTATATGTTCAATTTTTACGTTTAAAATTTAAAATTTTATGTTTAAAATTTAAAATTTTATGTTCAGTTTTTATGTTTAATTTTTATGTTCAATTTTGATATTTAACTTTTAATTTATAACGTTTTCCGGAAAAAAATGGTTGAAAATCTCATTTGGGCCACACATTTTGATATTGGGTAACCCCAAATACGCATTTTATAAATTTAATCTGTTTAATTTATAAATGCGACCGTATTCGGTTGAAGTTAACTCCAGTTGAATTTAATTGGTTGAATTTATATATAAATTCGACCAATAATTGTTGATTTTGTAAATTCAATCATGTTTGGTCGTTTCTATTTTTTAAAAAATAATTCTCGATGATCCAACCATACGGATATCAAGATATATCTAATTTATTGACATTCCTAAATTTTCACAAAATAAAAAATTATTTTGGTTTGAGATCTTAGCAATGAACAACTAAATTGACTAGTACTAGTAACCAATGCTTTCCCGGTTTGTTGTTTCTATTTTTTAAAAAATAATTCACGATGATCCAACTGTGCGGATGTCAAGATATATCTAATTAATTGACGTTTCCAAATTTTCAAAAAATAAAAAATTTTATGTTCATTTTTTATGTTTAAAATTTAAAAATATTCAATTGTTTTTTTCCCTGAAATTTAGAATTTTAATGTTTAAGCACCTAAATCGGAAAATGGAAAAGTTCAGGGACTTAAATTAGAAATTTGTTTTTCACTCAGTGACACGTTATCAAGATTCTAACGTCCGTTAGAATCTTTTTGACGGAGGGACTTAAATCAGAAAAAGAAATAGTTTAGGGACCCGAAATACGGAATCTTTTGTTCAGAGACCTAGACAATAAAACACGAATAGATCAGGGATCTATTATTTAATTTTCCCTAAAATGAATATCAAGCACCCGATCCGATGAGCATTTTGAGTTGCTAAATGTAATTAAAAATTGAAAATACTCATAAATATTAAAATTAAATAGGTTATTGTGTTCTTAATAATTGTCATGTTTTAATCTTTGTCTAATTAAATTGTTTAAAATTTAATGAAAAATTATTCATTATACATTTAAAATAAATTAAACTTATATCTAATTTGTTATTAAATCTATTTTTTAGTTATTACAATTATAAAAAAATAATATATAATTTTTAGTTAAATGTGATAAATTTGACCATAAGAAATCAAATAGAAATATCATTTTTTGACAAACAGACAAAATAATATTTTAAGATAGAATCAGTATTTTTTTTTAAATAAACCTTGAGTTTTGACTATTTGGATTTGAATCTAACAAATTGAACCGGAATTCATGTAATCGATACTTTCTTAGGTTCAGTTTGTGACAAGAATGCAGTGAATAGACATTCATTAGCAGTTGCACTTCTTGTTTTCACACCTGCTTCTTCATCTCCAATTATTAGATCTCTTGGATGAGCTTTAGTCCACTTTGTTGCATGAGAGTGGCTGCTTTCTACATTGGATCCTCCCCCTTGATCCATGCTATCCTGTTGTTCTTCAATATTTTCTGAGGCTCCCCCTGTATTGAATCCCTCAGAATTAGAGTTTACTGTTTCAGAATCAGAGTCTGAGTTTTGAGATTTTAAGTCAGAGTTTGTCACACTCTGAGTTTCTGATTCAGGTTGTGAAGAATCGTCAACAGCTTGATTTTGCTCCCCCTGAACAGATGAATCATTATTTGTAATTAATGGCTCAGAGTTTATGTCATCAGGGTTTACTTCATCAGGGTTTACTTCAGAAAATTCTGGATCAGATAGTATATCTTCATTTTCAAAATGCAGTTGATCATGATCTTCAACATCTTCTAGTCCAGTAATTTTCTTGTCATCAAATGACACATTAATAGATTCAACAACCACTTTAGTCCTTAGATTATAAACCCTGAAAGCTCTAGTAGAGAGTGGATACCCAACAAAAATTCCTTCATCAGCCTTTAATTCAAATTTGGAGAGTTGTTCAGGATGAGTCTTAAGTACAAAACACTTGCATCCAAAGACATGAAAATACTTCAAGTTTGGCTTCTTTCCCTTCACCATCTCATATGGTTTTTTTCCATGCTTGTTGATCAGAGTCACATTTTGAGTAAAACAAGCAGTTTGTACAGCCTCTGCCCAGAAATAAGTTGGTAACTTAGCATCATCTAGCATTATTCTGGCAGCTTCAATAAGAGTTCTATTCTTTCTTTCAACTACTCCATTCTGTTGAGGAGTACCTGGTGCACTAAACTCTTGCTTAACTCCATTGTCTTTGCAGAATTCTTCCATTGTAGAGTTCTTGAATTCAGTTCCATTGTCACTTTGAATTATTTTGACTTTATTCTCTGACCCCCTGTCCAGTAGCCTGACATGATCCATAAGATATAGTGCAGTTTCATCTTTAGAGGCCAGGAAATACACCCAAGTGTATCTTGTATACTCATCAACAATTACTAGAGCATATTTCTTTCTTCCAATTGATTGCACATTTACTGGTCCAAAGAGATCAACATGTAGAAGGTGGAATGGATGAATAACTGAGAATTCTGTCTTGCTCTTGAAGGATGTCTTCCTTTGTTTGGCCTTTTGACAAGAATCACAAAGACCATTCAGATTTAGAACAGACTGTGGAAGACCTCTAACAAGACCTTTTCTGATCAACTCATTAATGTTATTGAGATTCAAATGTGACAGTTTCTTGTGCCAATTCAAGCTTTCTTCACTAGATAGTCTTGTAGACAAACAGACTGTCTTTCCATTAGATTCTTGCACAATGCTTGCTTCATATATGTTGTTCCTTTCATAACCCACTAGAACAACTTTTCCAGTAGCTTTGTGAATTACTTCACAATATTCAGGTTGAAAATTTACTCTATATCCTCTGGCACAAATTTGACTCACAGATAAGAGATTATGCTTGAGTCCAGATATTAGAGCTACATTTGTAATGATGACACTTCCAAGATCAATATTGCCATATCCCAAAGTATATCCTACGTTGCCATCTCCATTGGAAACTTTAGAGCCAGCCTTCTTCTCAAAATCTGATAGCAGGGCCTTATTACCAGTCATGTGTCCAGAGCATCCACTATCAAGAACTAGGATGCTATCCCTGTTGCCCTGCAATCACAGTCATTCAAACATGGTTAGTTTTAAGGACCCAAACCTGCTTGAGTCCTTTGGTCTTTTTCACAGTGTTAACTTTAGCAGCGGAAATAGTACTATCAGAGTTTGAGCTAACACTGTCAGGGTTTATTCTACTACTCTTAGAGTTTGTAGTAGTAGAATTAACTCTGACCCATTTTAAATTTGGCTTTAACTCATAATAGTTGTGATATATGGCATGATATTTCTTGCAAGTGTATATAGAGTGCCATGTGCTACCACAGTGTGTGCATAAAGTTTGTGGTCTAACCCTAACATTATTCTTAACCTCTTTCTTGGGAGGTAAAGAATTGATATTTTTATTCTTCCTGCAGAAATTAGCAAGATGGTTAGTACTTCCACAATTATGACATGTTTTCCTTGGAGCATTAGGAATGGGCATATAATTGTTACTTTTATCAATTCCTACCTTGCCATTCCTATTCTTTCTTGGCACCTTATTCTTCTTAACAGATTTTATCTCTTTAAGCTTGTGATGGAGTTGTTTATCTGTCATTAAGCCAATATTAACTTGTTTAACACTAGTTTTTATTGACTTAGCAGCTTCTTCTTTTTCTCTAGCATCTGTTTTTAAAGAACTGGGGACAAACTTAGTGGTGTTACTTCTAGAAGGCAATTGAGTTCTAACTTCAATTTTATCCTTAAATCTTAACTCATCTTCCTTACAGTAACCTATACCCCCCTTATCTGCCTGGAACACTTGATGAGTGTCCTTCCCAGAATTAGTCCAAGTCCTAATTATTTCTTTTTCTTTAGCTAATTCAGATTCTAAAGCCTTATACCTTTTTAACAACTCCTGCTCAACATAAACAGCATCATCTCTTTGTTGTTTAACCTCATTCTGGTGAACTAGTTCTTCCTCAAGAAATTTATTCCTATTTTTAAGAGCTAGAATTTCACCTTTAATTCTCTCATTCTCTAAAGTCTGATCCCTGTAACTAGTATGCAAATTCTTAAGATAAATTCTTAACTGACAGATATCATCAATATCATATGCATATTTGGTTTGAGGTACCTTATTGTCAGAAGAATCAGAACCTTTGTCTGCAATAGCCATGAGTGCATAATTGGTTTCTTCATCAGAGTCTGAAGAATCTGCCCAATCCTTGCCTTGTGAAATAAGAGCTTTCTCAGTTTTGCCTTTCCTGCATTCTTTTCCAAAATGCCCCATCTCACCATAGTTAAAACACCTGGCCTTTGTCTTGTCAAATTTTCCAGACTTGGAACTGTTGGATTCATTCTTCCTGAATTTCTTTCCATCAGAGGTTGACTCCCTTGGTTGAAACTTTTTGCCCTTACCAAAGTTCTTGTATCCCATCTTCTTAAAGGTCTTTACCATTAAAGCAGCCATCATCTGTATCTGTTCATCATCATCAGAGTCTGAAGATGAGTCAGAGTTTGAGTCTTCATCAGGGTTTGATGACTCTCTGTCAGAGTTTATGTACAAAGCCTTTCCGGGCCGGGCCAGATTTTCGGGCCCAGGCTTTTTGTACATCTCTAGTTGTGATGAGCTAGTTGTCTTATTCTTATATTAGGATATGATTTTTTATTTTATTTTAATAATTATGATATTAAGTATCGAAAACCAAAAACTAAATACCGAAAACCAAAAGTTTTAATATTTCGGCTATTATATATTTTAGGTAATTTTTAAAATATGATATATATTACTTAAAATGTAACATATTCTAATTTAATAAAATAATTGATTATATTTTAGTTAAAAGATTATGTATTCTAATTTAAAATGATACTCCCTCTGTCTCATCCAATTATTTACATTTCTTTTTCAATGTTCGGCACGCATTTTAAGGTACATATCTAACATAGTTCCATAATTTATTTTTTAAATTTTCTTTTTCTAAATAAAGATATAAACACTAAATTTTTATTCAGAAGAAAAAAAATTAAAAAAAACTTATAGTATTGTACTTTATAGAAGCATTAAAGTGCGTGTCGAGCCCCCGTCCCCCAATGTATACAATTGGGTGAGACGGAGGAAGTAACTGATTATATTTTTAAAAGATATCGTGTTCTAATTAGAGGAGATATAAAAGGGGGATGATTAGTTGTGATGAGGTAGTTATCTTATATTATGATATGATTTTTTATTTTATTTTAATAATTATGATATTAAGTACCGAAAACCAAAAACTAAGTACTGAAAACCAAAAGTTTTAATATTTTGGCTATTATATAATACTAGCTTAAATCCCGTGCGAAGCACGGTTACTTTTAGTTATATATATTTAGTTTTAATATAATAATATTTTAAATATTTTATTAATAAATAATATAAGTAATAAAAGTTTGTATATTTTAATTAAAAGGTAATATATTTTTATTAAAACTTACAATACCGATTATGAAAATATATATCTTGATAATTTTACGTAATTTTTAAAATATGATATATATTTCTTAAAATGTAACATGTTCTAATTTAATAAAATAATTGATTATATTTTAGTTAAAATATAACGTATTCTAATTTAAAAAGATAACTAATTATATTTTAAAAAGGTAATGTATTTTAATTAGAGGAGATATAGAAGGGGGTGATTAGTTGTGATGTGGTAGTTGTCTTAGATTATGATATGATTTTTTTATTTTATTTAATAATTATGATATTAAGTACCGAAAATCAAAAGTTTTAATGTTTCGGCTATTATATAATAATAAATGTAACATGTTCTAATTTAATAAAATAATTGATTATATTTTATTTTATTTTGACTAAATGCATTGTTTCATTAAAAATAACATAATACAGTCAGAAAAATTCTCCAACTGCCAATACAACTCTTGAAATTTAACAATTCTTGAAATTAATAATGAAGTTGAAGACATCCCAAGCAATCCATATTGCACCAACATCCCGGAAAGCAGCAACATCACAAATGACCATATCACATAACAACCATTGTTAGCCCAGTGTTCAAAAACCCCAAGAGCAGGAGCGACACCCCCAACTATCTACATGCCGGATACCAGCTATAGACATGCCGAAAGTGGATTCTCCGCCCCAGCTATCTACATGCCGGATACCAGCTATAGACATGCCGAGAGTGAAGACCCATAACAAATAAACAATCTTTAATTGTGAAAGGTGAGCTCTTGCAATAATCACCACCAATCCAGTTTCAATGCGGGCTTTTTAGATCCTCAAAAACATCAACAAAATCACAATTAAGAAACAATAAACAAAACTCTCACAAAGGAGAAACATAAACAAACACTCCACAAGGAGAGACAAATAATCAAGAATCTCACCAAAAGATGAAGATTTTTGAAATTATTGACAGGAAAAAACAGTAAATGGAAACAGATCCGGGGAAAAGAAATGAAAAGGAGGGGAGGATAAAGAAGATGACGGAGAAGAAGGTAGGGGGAAGAAGGGATGTGACGGGATAAAGGAGACGAAGAAGATGAAGGGAGGGGGCGGCTAGGGTTAGAGCGAGGAAAGGCGTGCGGCTGACTCTCAAAAATAGGGATAGTTCTTAAATATTTTAGTTAAAATATAATATATTCTAATTTAAAAAGATAAATAATTATATTTTAAAAAGGTAATGTGTTTTAATTAGAGAATATATTGAAGATGAGTGATTAGTTGTGATGAGGTAGTTGTTTTAGATTAGGATATGATTTTTTATTTTATTTAATAATTACATGATATTAGGGAAACTATTTTTTAGAATAGGAAGGTGCTAACCAAACTACCGATTATCCCCTAGTTCGGCTATTATATATTAGTATAGATATAGATAGCTTAAAACCCGTGCGAAGCACGGCTACTTTTAATAATATATATTTAGCTTTAATATAATAATTAAACAAATATTATAAATATTTTATTAATAAATAATAAAAATAATAAAAGTTAGTATATCTTACTTAAAAGGTAACGTATTTTAATTAAAACTTAAAGTACCAATTATGAAAAAATATGATATAATTGATAATTTTTGATAAATTTATAAAATATAATATATTTTACCTAAAAGGTAACATATTTTAATTTGAAAAGATAATTGACTATATTTTAGTAAAAATATAACGTGTTCTAATTTGAAAATATAATTGATTATATTTTAGTTAAAAGGTAACATGTTCTAATTAGAAAATGTAATCTCCTGTATTTTAGTTAAAATAATCGATTAGTTATTATAAGTATATTATTTTATAATTTATTAAATAGGATATTTGTACCGAAAACCAAAAACTTATACCGAAAATTAAAATCTCTTGAACTTTTAATGTTTCGGCTATTATATAATAGTATAGATAAATATAATTAATTTAATCCAACTTGAATTACAAATATGTTGTGGAAGAAGATGTTCACGTGATTTCAATCCCACATACATGATTATTATTTAAAACTTGTTGCATATATATTTAATGTGTTGTTTAGCTTTCAAAATATTTGAATTCGAATCGCATAGACAAAGATTCATTGTTAATAAATGTGTAATTATAATATTTGAAGAAATATAAAGGTAACGCCTTCTGACTCAACTTAGAATAATTAGTAGAAAAACTCTCCAAGAGCTGCGGAACTAACGACTCTATTAGAAAGTAGAATTAGCCCCTGAAATTAGAGGAGATATATAATGGGATGATTAGTTGTGATGAGGTAGTTGTCTTAGATTAGGATATGATTTATTACTTTATTTAATAATTATGATATTAAGTACCGAAAACCAAAAACCAAAAGTTTTAATGTTTCGGCTATTATATAATAGCATCACATAGATAAAGATTTATTGTTAACAAAAATATGTAATTATAATATTTGAAGAAATAAAAAGATAACATGTTCTAATTAGAGGAGATATATAGTGGAATGATTAGTTGTGATAAGGTAGTTGTCTTGGATTATGATATAATTTATTACTTTATTTAATAATTATAATATTAAGTACCGAAAACCGAAAATCAAAAGTTTTAATGTTTCGGCTATTATATAATAGTATAGATATATAATAAGCGTAAGAGAAATATAGATTATGGGACCGTTTGGAGTTACTTCTTGTATAAATTAAAAAAAGTAAATTATAAGCAATAAGTTATAACTTATTATAATATTTGAAAAATATAATTTATAATTTTTTAAATTATATGGAAAATAGTATATTGTTATGAGGAAAAAACATGTCGTGGAAAAAAAACAGGAAAAAAGCCAAAATATCTCATTTCTTGCTTTTATTTTAAAAATACAACTAATTTTTCTTAACAACCAGGCCAAAGAGGTAGAAGGGTAGAAATAACCTTTTCTTTTAAAAAAGAAAAAGTCCTAAATTATGGTTTGCCAAACATGTACTATAGTTACGAATTGGGAAAATCAATTGAAATGTCCTTAAATTATATATTTTTTTGGGTTTTAGTTCTTAAACAATTTTTTTTAGTTAAGTCCTTGAAATTATTTTTCGGTTGAAATTATATCATTATATTTAGATTTATTGGCGGATTCAAATTTAATTACTAAACTAGCACATATCTTTTGATATAATAAAGTGAAATTGCAATAACAGTTGTAGAATATTGCAATAATCACAAAAAAGCTCTAATATTAGAATATTTTTGTTTAAAGATTACATACAAAATTACCAATTTACTTTTGATAACATGGCTCATTCAGTGAATAATATTGTAACTTTTTTGGTGGTTATTGCAATTTAATTTCAACACGTCAAAACATAGATGTCAATTCAACAATCAAGTCAATGTTTATCAATAAATTTAAACATAAAAATATTATTTCAAACAAAAAAATATTTTAAGGACCTAATTAAAAAAAATTTGTTGAAGGACTTAAACTAAAAAAGACATATAGTTTAAGAACATTATAATTGATTTTCCCTTACGAATTTATAGTAGTTGATTAGTTTTTAAATAATATTCACTGAGTATATTTTTTAAAAAAATAAATACATTATTTATTTATATTATTATATGCTTATATATAAAAAGCGTGGAAAAGATATTATCCAAAATTTTAATCGGGTCCTCAAAACAATCTCGATGATTGAATTTAATATTTTAAAAAATAGATAATCAAAATTAGTTTCGCATATAAAAATAGAAATTATTATATAAAAGAATATAAGTCAAAAGTGGAAGTATTAATATTAGATATTCAATTTCTATTATATATCAAAGTACTAAGGATTGTTTGATCTACATTTAGTTGAAAAATGTTCGATCGAATATGAAAAAGTTTATTTGATTATTAGTGGAGTTATATCAAAAAAATTTAAATAATAATATCTTCATAATTTAAATCAAATACATGAAAATTTTCTAAATCGAATAAAACAATCGTAAAAATTTACAATTTTCTTCTATCTTTAGTTTTAGTGTAATTTCAATTGTAAAATAATTATTAAAATATTACTAAACTAAAGATTACTTTGTTAGGTCTAAAAATAGATAGATGAAAATAATTGGATGTAATAATAAAAATATATTTTATTATTTTTAGAAGTATATTCAAATACTAAAAATAATTTTTTAGTAATTTAAATTAAATTCAAGTAAATTTTTTTAGTTGAATAACAATTTTTAATGTAAAAATTTGTCACATATTCTGATTTTCCTTTTAAAGTTTTTAATTGAAAAATATTTGTTACACCTACATTAAATTAAAAATTATTTTGTTATGTGTATCGTAAAATGTTCAACCTAATTTTTAACATAAATATATTTAAAAAATTATAAATTAATATATTTATAGATATTAAACAAATCTTATGTTGCACAGTTTTTTATCCAAAACTTTGGTACATGTAGTGTCAAACTTATAAGCATTATCGATTTTGAAAAAATAAATAAGAAATGTTATATTTAATATTAAACATTGTATTTGATTATTATTAAAACTAGCTCTATAGCCCGTACGAGGTACGGGTATGCCCTAAACTCACGTATTATTAAACCACATACATTTTTTAGAAACGAAATGAATGTTGTGTTACTAGGTGTTCTTCTTCTTTTAATTTGTATTGGGACATATCTCTATTCGTAAGAGATGTATTTTATAAATTTTTAAAACTTTAAATTTTACAATAATTTTTATTAAACATAAAAATTCATTGGTTGGAAATATACAATTGGTTTATTAAGAAAAATTGAGTTAATTTGCTATAGTTGCTTTGATATATAGTTTGAACGTTATAATCTATCTAATTCAATAATTTCATCAACTGCTTGCGAGTCAGCCATCATAATTGTTCAACATGTAGGGTTTTTTAAATTTTGAAGTAAATACGATAAAACAAATGATTGTAGTATATATAGGACAACACTATACAGATATTGATGGTATGAACGCGGGAACACCCTTCGTTTGATCATAGTTGCAAATATAGTAAATTAAGTTATTAATTTAGAGACTTTCTTAAATTATGTTTACAAGTCATATATATTGCGAATATAATTCTAATTAGCGATATATTTTTTTGTTATTATTGTTCATCGATTACACTGATTGCATAATACTTGTTGTTTCAAATGATCTTTTATTTCTTTCCCGGACATGTATCTTCAATGGGACTGTCGTTGTAGATGTAGAGTTTGTAATTTCAGACATGCATGTTGTAGTGTATTCGTCATGTCCATCTGATAAGTGGATTTTATATCCACTTGGAACGCTTTGAAACCGGCTTAAATCGATTGTTTGAACTCAAGTTTTGGTGTTTTTAATGTGTTTTCTAGTGACTGTGTGCAGAGTACTAGGATAAGCAAAGAGTATTAGGATAAGCAAAGAAGGGGGTTTTCCATGATTAAATGGTGGTATAAGTGTCTAGGAATGAAGGCCAAGTGATTGCAAAAGAAACGGAAGAAAAACGAAGCAAAACGGAGCTAAAATGAAGAAAATACAACAATTTCAGCATATGAACAGTGACTTGGGCGCGGGCGCGCCGATGAACAGTAGAGCCGGCGCGGGCGCGCCGCGTCTTCGGCAGAAAAAACTTATTTTTGTTTTGGCCATAACTTTTGATCCAGGAGTCCGTTTTGGACGTTCTTACAGTCCACGCGAAGCTAACGAAATTTCCTATCTTTTTAAAGTGGTTTCAAGGGCAACATTCCTGATTATTTTCGATTTAGTCCTATAGAAGCATTCCTGTTGTGTTTCTGATTGGGTTTGGGCTAATTTCTGAAGCCCAGTCCACCCGAGGCTTATATATACTCCAAAAATACATCACAAAAAAGGAGAGACATTGGAGAAAAGACCTAACCACGTGTGGAGAGCAACGAGATGGCTACAAAGAAGACATAGTTCATCTTATCTTTGTGTTCTTCTTTTTAGGCGATACTTTGGATGCTCGTTTTGGGGCTTTGTTTCTAAACCTTATTACTCTATCATCTTTATTAGTATTTAAGACTTATTTACTATCATGTTTTCATTGGGACCCATGGGTGCGAGTAGTTCGATTATGAACTAATCGTCCTCATGGGGTTTTAACGGATTTATCTATGGATTCTTGTAGTTGATTTTTCTTAAAGCCTAATGTGTGATTGTTTATGGTATCCTAGCTTGGTTGTGCTTATTCGTTGTAGGTGCCTGATTAATATCTATGATTGTCTGTTAATCTATTGTGAAGCGACAGTGAATCTTTAGATTTAGAACTTGCCATGCTAGCATAGGTTTATGCATGATAATATCATTCGTAATTAGTGTCATAACTCTAACCGTTTTATGACGACTATGTGATCAAAGTGAATACTTGTTCTTCAACCATTATGTTTTCAATATTTATAGACATATAGGGACTAAACATAATTGAGCGACTTCTTGACTTCTATCTCTTTTGTGGATGTTCAATGGGATGGTGTTTGTGAAACGAAAATTGGCATTCATCAGTTTCGTGTATCCGATCAGTTATCAATGCTTTCACATGTTAGGGCTAAAGGATTAAAAGACTATAGATGAAGTAGATAATGATGTTAGAACTCCATGTCTTTTATTCTCTTATTAATTTGTAATCTATCCTTAGTTAATTTACTTTTGCAGTTGATAATTAGTTAGTATAATTAAAACACACAATTTGTTATTTGTCTTAGCATTGAGCAATAATAATAAACTGGTGAAGTAGATCGACTAAATATTACAAAACGCACTCCCTGTAGGAACGAACTCAACTTACTATCTGTATTACTTGTGACCACGTGCGCTTGCGTGATTTGGTCCTAACAAGTTTTTGGCGCCGCTGCCGGGGACTCGGTTCTTTGTTTTGTTTAGTTACAGTATTTGCCATCAGTGGTCGCTAAAGTTCAGTGACTAGGACGTTTCTCACCAATTCTTTTGTTGGTGAATTCTCAGGTACTAATTGATCGTGTATGCACTCGATATGGAACAACCAGCAGCAGTTCCGAAAGCTTTGCAGGATTATTCTCAACCTAAGATCGAGGATATCCACTCTAGTATTGTTAGGCCAGCAATTGAGGCCAACAACTTTGAAATCAAGTCGAGTACCATTCAGATGATCCAGAATACAGTCCAGTTTGAGGGTGGTCCTGCTGAAGATCCCAACGCTCACATAAGGGATTTCATCGAAATTTGTGACACCTTCAAATTTAATGGAGTAACTGACGATGCTATCAGATTGAGGCTATTTCCATTCTCTTTAAGGGATAAAGCCAAGAGTTGGCTACATTCTCTTCCATCAGGATCCATCACTGCATGGGGCGATCTTGCCCAGAAATTCTTAACAAAGTTCTTCTCTATGGCCAAGACAGCAGCTTATCGGAATTCTATTTCTCAATTTTCTCAGCAACCCGAGGAATCTCTGAGTGAAGCTTGGGAAATGTACAAAGAGATGCTTGGACTTTGTCCTCACCATGGGATGCCTGATTGGATGGTGATCAACAATTTCTATAATGGGTTGGGTGCTCAGTCCAGAACTATGTTAGATGCAGCTTCAGGAAGTGCACTTTGGACGAGAAGCTATGAGGATGCTTATAATCTCATTGAGATGATGGCGGATAATGAGTTTCAGAATCCGACTCAACGCTTGCCACCTGCTAAAGTGGCGGGAGTTCTTGACTTGGATGCAGCCACTGCTATCGCTGCTCAACTCAAAACATTGACAATGAAGGTAGATTCCCTTTCTAATTTTGGGACTAATCAGGTTGCTATGGTGTGTGAATTGTGCGCAGGTGCTCATGACACGAATATGTGTGCTATCTCATCGGAATCCGTTCAATTCGTCAGTAATTTTCAGAGACCTCAGCAACCGGTTCCTAATGCTTACCATCCCAACAATCGGAATCATCCTAATTTCAGTTGGAGCAACAACCAAGGAGGTGGGCAACAACCACCAAATCAGTTTGGGGGAAGAAACTTTAATCAAAACTATCAACAACCTCCTTATGCTCCAAGGTCACCATACAATCCACCGGGATTTCACCCACCACCTCAAGGGAACTCATTGAATCAATCTGAAAAGTCTGAATTGGAGGAGTTGAGAATGATGTGCAAGAGCCAAGCGGTGTCGTTGAAAACTTTGGAGAATCAAATTGGCCAACTTGCCAATGCACTTTTGAATCATCAACCAGGAACTCTTCCGAGTGACACAGAAATCAATCCAGGAAAGAAAGACCCCAAGGAACAAGTTCATGCAGTGACATTACGCTCGGGAAAGGTTCTACAAAATCAGAATGAAGAAATTCCGGAGGAAGAAAAAAATAAAAATTTTGGGTAGAAGACATGGCGCGGGCGCGTCGCGAATGAACGAGAAAACGGTGCTGGCGCGCTGCATGAAAACCAGACTCAGAACGAGCAGCGCGGGCGCGCCGTGGCACAGCACAAAAATGGCGCGGGCGCGCCGGACCTTCTACAGAAAAATTTGACTTTTTATTCAGAGGCAAATCCTAATCCAAATTTGGCACGTAATGATCCTTCCTCGACTCCTATAACTGGAAAAACTGATCCATATCAGAAAGAAGCAGAAGTTAAGGTGTTCCCACCTCCTCCATTTCCGAAACGTCTTCAAAAACAAAAGTTCGACAAGCAATTCGCTAAGTTCTTGGATGTCTTTAAGAAGCTACAAATTAACATACCATTTGCGGAGGCTCTTGAACAAATGCCGAGCTATGCGAAGTTTATGAAGGGTATTCTCTCGAAGAAGTTGAAGCTTGAGGAGTTAGAGACCGTCGCTTTGACGGAGGAATGTAGTGCGATCTTGCAACAAAAGTTGCCACCAAAGTTAAAGGATCCCGGAAGCTTTACCATTCCATGTACGATTGGAAATCTTTCATTTGACAAATGCTTGTGTGACTTGGGTGCAAGCATAAATCTCATGCCATTATCCGTATTCATGCAACTTGGGCTGCCTGAGCCTAAGCCCACCAACATGTCTCTACAGCTGGCTGATCGTTCCGTCACTTATCCGAGGGGGATTGTCGAGGATGTTTTGGTGAAAGTTGATAAACTTATCTTTCCAGCTGACTTTGTTATTCTCGATTTTGAGGAGGATAATAAGATACCAATCATCTTGGGAAGACCATTATTAGCTACATCCAGAACTCTGATCGATGTGCAAAAAGGAGAGCTTACAATGAGGGTTCAAGATCAGAAGGTCACTTTCCACGTGTTCAAAGCAACGAAATTGCCAACTGATAAAGATGAGTGTTTTAAAGTGGAGATGATTGATTCAGTCATCAATACAGAAAATGAAGAACATTCGGTTTTGTCAGAACCTGTGGAGGATAGTGATGAGGAGGAAGAGTGTGAGTCACTAGGCGTGGCTGATCTCTGGGATTCTAAGGTGCTGATTGATGAGGTTGTTTCATTGTCAAATCTTGAGGATAGTGCAATTGAGTCTTTTCTTGAGGAAGATGTCTTGCTAGAGTATGAGAGCAATAAAGAACTTCATGAGTTGTATAGAAATTTTACATCTGATGAGATGTTAGATGAATTGAATGCCATTTGTTCAAAGCATGAAGCCAAACGTGATGATAGTTCTTTTGACCCTACGTCCGTTGTTACAACTTCTGTTGATATTGATAGTGCTACTATTGCAAAGTTTGAGGAATGACCCGATGGAATTCCTCATCATAAAAATTTGGGTTACATCATTGAGACTATAGAGGGCGATAGTTCACATGAGTCGATTGGCTTGGATGATCTTTGGGATTCTCGAGTACGGCTTAAACCTTCTTTTTAAGAAGCTCTTTCTTTTGAGCTTAAACCCTTGCTATATCATTGGAGGCGGAATTATGACAAGCAGATGCAACCACCTATTGCGGATTTTGATAGTGCTACTTTTGAGAGATTGAAGGAATGGTCAGGCGACGTTCCTCATTATAGAGGTTTGGTTGAATGGCCAGTGTTTGGAGCTCATCATTTACCACCCGAGGAGGGTGGTCCTGCCGATACTTAGGTATTCTCTGCATTATCCTTTTATTACCTTCAATGCGGACATTGAAAATTTTAAGTTTGGGGGTGATTTAAGGATTGTTAGTTAGTGTATGTGTCATATTAGGTTCATATTCGCATGTTAGTTTAGAGCATATTTTTTTTTATTTTGTTTATGTATGCCATATAGGACATTCTGTTTATTGTGATATTTATGTGTCATATAGTTGCATGAGCATGACATGCATTATCATGATCCCTTAGAGCTTATTATGATTGATTAGTGAGTTGGCATTGATTTGATGTGGTGATAAAGGCTAGAGGGGAGGTCGAGTTCTTTTATGAAATTGACATGCATGCTAGAAACAAGAATTTTACAAAAGTCTCGTTGGTTGCCCTTGGATTTGATTGTGGCTATGCTTGTTTGAAGTTAGGATTTAATCACTTGTTTATGCTTAGAATTTTTGATATTCCCTTGAAAGCAAACGAGGCACTAAAGTATAAGTTTGGGGGAAGTTAAGTCATTCATGTTAATTTTCTCAAATAAAGTTAATGTTGGCTAGGTGTCAAATGGCTAGTAGCCGCTCGTCAAGAGGCGAGTAGTCTAGGGTGGAATGAAAATAAGGGCCAGTGCTCCCATCCGAAATTGTGTGTGTGAGTTTGTATATAGCAAATAAAAGTGTTGTGAAAAAAAAAGAGAAAAAAAAAGTGTGGAAAAAGAAAAAAAAGGAAAAAAAAGAGAAAAGAAAAAGAAAAAGAAAAAAAAGTGTTGTATGAGTGTGTGAGTGCTTGTTAGCTAGGATGGGCGCTTTGATACTAGAGCAAGTACATTCTAGGGGACTTCGTGCCTAGCGACCTAAGGCCTTGTATAGGTTTGGGATCCGCTAATCAAAAGCTCGCTAAAAGGGTATCATTGCATAAGTCTTTTGGGACCTCATCCATTGCATAGTTAATAAGCGGGTGTGAGTTAGAGTCAAGTGTTGTGTCGAGCAGTTAAAATGAACCTTAATGAAACTTGGATGGACTATTGAGTGTTTAAAGATCATTCGGGTCTAAGCTTGTGGTTGTCTTAGTGGAGAGTGAGTATGGTCATGGTTTAGTTTGGGGGTATATTGGCGAGCATAGCACACAAGCACGTTTTTGGCATGTATTGTTGGTATACGAGGGGGCTTGATTAAACCTTTAGTTGGAGTCATTGCGTTATTTGATGTGTCGTTTGTTATATTGGTTATGGTGAGTTTGAAGGGGATCCTTGCATTATTCATGTAGTTGCATTTTGTTAGAGTAGAGTGTTCATGCATTGCATTGCATTATATATGTATTAGAGAGTCTGTTTATGCTTGAGGACAATCATCAGTTTAAGTTTGGGGGTGTGATAAGTGGATTTTATATCTACTTGGAACGCTTCGAAACCGGCTTAAATCGATTATTTGAACTCAAGTTTTAGTGTTTTTAATGTGTTTTCTAGTGATTGTGTGCAGAGTACTAGGATAAGCAAAGAGTATTAGGATAAGCAAAGAAGGGGGTTTTCCATGATTAAATGGTGGTATAAGTGTCTAGGAATGAAGGCCAAGTGATTGCAAAAAAAACGGAAGAAAAACGAAGCAAAATGAAGAAAATACAACAATTTCAGCATATGAACAGTGACTTGGGAGCGGGAGCGCTACAGTTCACGCTACAGTGGGCGCGGACGCGCCAATGAACAGTAGAGCCGGCGCGGGCGCGCCAATGACTTGGGTTTGGGCTAATTTCTGAGGCCCAGTCCACCCGAGGCTTATATATACTCCTAATATACATCACAACAAAGGAGAGACTTTGGAGAAAAGACCTAACCACGTGTGGAGAGCAACGAGACGGCTACAAAGAAGACCTAGTTCATCTTATCTTTGTGTTCTTCTTTTTAGGCGATACTTTGGATGCTCGTTTTGAGGCTTTGTTTCTAAACCTTATTACTCTATCATCTTTATTAGTATTTAAGACTTATTTACTATCATGTTTTCATTGGGACCCATGGGTGCGAGTAGTTCGATTATGAACTAATCGTCCTCATGGGGTTTTAACAGATTTATCCATGGATTCTAGTAGTTGATTTTTCTTAAAGCCTAATGTGTGATTGTTTATGGTATCCTAGCTTGGTTGTGCTTATTCGTTGTAGGTGCCTGATCAACATATATGATTGTCTGTTAATCTATTATGAAGCGACAGTGAATCTTCATATTTAGAACTTGCCATGCTAGCATAGGTTTATGCATGATAATATCGTTCATAATTAGTGTCGTAACTCTAACCGTTTTATGACGACTATGTGATCAAAGTGAATACTTGTTCTTCAACCATTATGTTTTCAATCTTTATAGACATATAGGGACTAAACATAATTGAGCGACTTCTTGACTTCTATCTCTTTTGTGGATGTTCAATGGGATGGTGTTTGTGCAACGAAAATTGGCATTCATCAGTTTCGTGTATCCGATCAGTTATCAATGCTTTCACATGTTAGGGCTAAAGGATTAAAAGACTATAGATGAAGTAGATAATGATGTTAGAACTCCATGTCTTTTATTCTCTTATTAATTTGTAATCTATCCTTAGTTAATTTACTTTTGCAGTTGATAATTAGTTAGTATAATTAAAACACACAATTTGTTATTTGTCTTAGCATTGAGCAATAATCATACACTGGTGAAGTAGATCGACTAAATATTACAAAACGCAGTCCCTGTAGGAACGAACTCAACTTACTATCTGTATTACTTGTGACCACGTGCGCTTGCGTGATTTGGTCCTAACACCATCTTGTAGGTAATTTTTTTTGAAAGCGCATTTTGTCTACGATATTTTTGACCATTGAATGAATATTTATTATAAAAATTTTTCTACAGTGACGGGTGTTGATTGGTTTGATCAGCGTGTTCATATGATTAGTGAGTATAGTATACTATTTTACCTAAAAGCTAATGATAAATACGTAGTAGTTAAGAATACCAGACCAAATACGATATAATACTTTAAATTGAGACATCTATAAATCACTCAACATCCCCGTTGAAAATATTAACAATATTCCTTTTCAACATCTTTCACTCTAATAATTATCATGTAAGTATTATGAGAGAACGATTATCGAGTTTTATTCCAGAAATGCATAAAAAGGGGGCTTGTTATATAGATTATGTACGAGATAGCATGTTTGATATTTTTAAATGTAAAATATGTGTATAGTTCATGTGGTATATCAAATCTTTTTAGTACCTGATAACTTTGATAAAAAGAGTGTTCTCTCTTATTTAATCATTCAATCTCTGAGATTACTTTCTTGTTTAGGGTTATGTATATATACCTTAATATTACAATAAATATTTAAAATATAATTTAATATATCTAATATATTTTCCTAACGGTATAAAATTTAATTACATATTTTCTTATGCGCGTCTTTCATTTTCACACGTAGTGATCAATATTTCACTATGATCCTCAAGTTTAAGGTTGCTTCCTAAAAGTCAAAAGCACGAGCATATTCTAAATTTGTTTTTTTTATAAATTCAAGAATGCTTTTATTATTTTGAGGATTAAAAGTGCTGCAAATGAGTTATACGGTAATTGATATCGATACAAGTATTTGTTGTCATATACTAATTTGTCTGGATGTTATACTTAAACTTATCGTTTTTTATTTATTTACATGCAAATCTCAGACCATTTATTTTATAAATGAAATATTTAAAATATGATGTACGTCAAGTTCGAAACTAAAAATCTGACCCAATAATTTTTTAACAATTTAGTTTTGACAATATATATTAGTTTTATACATCCATGCTTACATATAAATTTTAAACTATTATTAAATAATGATAAGTTAGATGTAATTATGCATATTAATTATCAAACTATTATATATGTATAAAATGGGTAAATATATATAGTTAATAAATTCTTAATATGTAATAATGAGAGAGTAATAAATACAGATGTATAAATGAGTAATAATGAGTTAGATGTATTAATATATGTATTAAATTATTATAATATAACAAATAGGGGTAATATAGTAATTTCAAATTAATTAGCTCAATGAACCCCCTAGTTGCTCTATTATATATATAATAGATAGATTATGTTTAAATACTAAAAAGTGAATTTTAATAATATAAATTAAATATGGGTAGTTTTTTTTAAGTTAAAATAGAATTGTCAATATAAAAATTTAGAACATTTTTTTTGTAATAGTTGAATAATAACTAAATTATTATCAAATTTAAAATAATTTTTTTAATTAAAACTATATATTTTAGAATATAACCTTGCATTTCACTGATTATAAGCTATTATTTTTAAAGATAAAATATTAAAACTTTTGTTGATATGTTGTGTTTTACTTAATTACCCTTATTCAAATATTTTATAAAATAAAATAATAATATTATAATCAATTATCTTTTTCATTTAAAACATGTCACCCTTTACTAAGAATTAGTTAAATATATTTTTTAATTAAAATACATTACCTTTTATACCATATTACCTTCTACAAATAATTAATTAATTATATTTTTCAGTTAAAATATATTATTTTTTATATTTTCTAAATAAAATCTATCCTTTTTAAAAAATACTACAAATCATTCTATTTAATAAAATAAAATAAATGATAATATTATCATTATTAATAATTAACTGATTAACTTTTCAACTAAAACATAATATTTTTTCTCTACAATTTTTTATTTAAAAATATTTTTTATTCTAAAAATATCACGATCAATATATAATGAAAATCATGATCAATATATATATAATTATTAAAATTAAATTATGATATTTAAAATTCTAAACACACAAAATTAATATCTTAAATATTTTAATAACAAATTAAATAAATATTATATAATTTTGAGAAAAACTGTACATGTACCAATTATCATTTTCAGTTAAAATATATTATTTTTCATAGTTTTTTTTAACTAAAATCTATCCTTTGAAAAAAAACATGACTAACTACATTTTCAATTGAAATCTTTTTATTCTAAAAATATCACGATCAATATATATATATATATATATATTACAATTAAATCATATTATTTAAAAATTTTAAACATACAAAATTAATATCTTAAAATTTTTAATAATAAATAAATAAATAATATATAAAATTTGAAAAAAGTGCATGTTCTAAATTAGTATTATATAAAATTTTTAGGGTTGAGTAATAATATGGATTATATTGATGTTTATTTTTATTTATATAAAAATTTTATTTACAATATGCTAACTACATATTTAGTTAAATTTTTTATATAATTAGAGATGTTTTTCATGTAAATCCTTGAGTAACATATTAAAATGTACCATTTTCAAATGTCAAGTTCTTTCATACCCCATTTTACTGCACACGATTTATCATATCTGGGACTTGGGAGGTATGTAGGACCATCGGGTCTTGAAATGGAGTATTTTAATAATTATCTTCGGGGCTGTGTTCTTTTTATTACAAAATACAACAAGCTCTGATATACAAACAAATTATAAAGAATATTGCAGAAGATTAGATTTACTAAATCATCCCCCTTGGACCTTGATTATTCTTCAAAACTCATAGAATTACGCGAACACCAAAATTGTACATGCTAACAACCAAAATATACAACAAGAACCAATATAGTACAACTGCGTGCTCCAGAGTCCAGACCACGGGAGGAAAAGTTTGATTAAATTTTTTGGGGATGTTATCTATTATTAAAATAAATTAGTAATGGAAAATTGCCTAATTTAGCTCATAGTCTTTGAGCTGCCTTGCAATATTTAAGTATAGCTTTAATGATTTTTCTTGATATGCCTACCAGCAGTCGACCCTTTTCTTAGATATTTATTCCATAAGCTAAAAATATAAGAATATATTACTTATAACAAATGAAAAAGTTGAGAGACAGCTTAGCTTGTTCTTTGGCATACAGCGTCGAGAGGGGGAGGCTATTAGGTTCTTTCTTCCCTGTCTCAACCGGCGCGAATCTAGAATTTTTTTAAGAGGATATTGAGTAAATTTTAATAAATTTCTTTTTATTTTTCAATTTTATTAGAGGATATTTTCATAATTCTCAAATTTTATAGTAATGAAAAAACATAAAAAATTTATATAGAAGCCACATATGTCCCGGATACTATTAGATCGGTCCATCTCTAATGGTGTTCAAAAAAACCGTCAAACCGTGAATCCGGACCGAATCATAGTAATCCGAATAAAAAAACCGGAACCGATAATAACCAATGTTCATAGTTCGGTTAACCGGACCGTTCATAAATGAATGGTTTGGTTACGGTTTTTTATATCGAAAAATCGTTTAAATCAAACCGGACTGTTTTATAATTAATATGTAGATTGTTATAATATATAATATAAATTAATATTAGAATTTATGGTTATATATATATATATTAAATTACTCTATGTAAGTAAAACATTAATTTCATGATTAATATGGATTATATTTATTTAAATTAAATTTAAACATATCAATGTAAAATATAAATTAAATATTTATAAATATATTTTATGATTTGTTTGTGTAATTTCTAATATATACATCTATTAAATGCCAAGTTATATATATTTGAATTATATTTACATTATAAGTATAGAATAAATTTGATAAAAATAAAATTTAAAAAAATATCATATTTAAATCGTTGTTCAAACCGAACCAATCCATTTTTAATGTTTGGTTTGACTTGATTTGAACATAGTAATTAGTTTGGTTTGATTTTGAATTTCAGAAAACTGTTTGTATCGGTTTAATTCTAAAAAAACAAAAATCCGGGTCAAATCAAACCGCAAACACCCTTATCCATCTCTATCTTAAAAAGTTAGAATCAAAGTTAGAAAGAATGATCGCCGCCTAATATTAATATCCATGGCTAGAAGTCTAGAACAGCTAGCAAACGATATATATATAAGAGTAAATTGCACCCTGGTGGCCAGAAAGATTAATAATTTGCACTTTAGTGGCCAATGTTCCAAATCGTGCACCGTAATGGCTCAAAATATTTGTTTTAAGCAATTAAATGACTTCCGTTAACTCCCGTTAAAAAATAAAAGCAATGTTAGTGACTAAGCATTAAACAGAAGGGTATGATCGTCTTCTCCTATCATTGGATCTATACAAGTACACCCGACTTGTCTTCTCTTTCAATTACATGCAACAACACTGTAAGTCTAAAACCAGAACGGAGGAAGGAAGAACGACGAACCCTTGTCGCCGTAATGTCTTGGTTTCTGAGAAAAAGAGACTATGCGGATATTTATAAACCTAGAGAGTGCCCAGATTATCCAGGTAAGTTTATTATCATACTCGATTTATTTTGTGTGTACTTGTGTGTTTGTGATGTATGTATGTATGTGATGTATGTTGTATGTAGTTGTCCGTATTTTTTTGGTTCGTTGATTTCATATTTGCTGGTTTTGTGGGTTTAAGACACTTTAAAAATTAGGGTTTTTTAATTAGGGTTTTTGGATTTCATTATATGTGCTGCAATTTTGTGGATTTAAGACACTCTAAAAATTAGGGGTTTTTAATTTATTTGGGATTGGGATTTAAGATTAGGGCTTCATATCAAATTTTAGGGGTTTTCTCACACTTAACTTACTATGTGCAGACCCTGATCTATTCAGTATTAAGTTATTTCATGGTGGTGAATTTCAAGAAAATCCAAAAAAATATGTTGGCGGAGATGTAGACTATATTGATAACTGCAATGTGGACTTAATTAGTTTGATTGAAATCTATTCAATGTTAAAAGAATGTGGTAATTTTGATGGCCATGCTGGTATTTGGTACAAACTTCCTGGTACAACTATGGAAATGGGCCTGTTTGAGTTAGATAGTGATGAAGAAGTGCTGACTATGTGTAGTCTAATGCCAAGTTGCAAGTATTTTGAGTTTTATGTGGTTATCACCCGTCCATTAAGTCAAGCAACTGCTGAGGAGGATCCTCATTTAATTGACATTGAATTTGAGACTTTGGAGACTCATGAAAGTCATGACAATGCAAATAATGGAGCAGTCAATGTGGTTATCACCCCTCCTGCTGATCAAACTCATGTGGAAGTGAATCAAGGTCACGAAAGTCAAGCTGAAAAAACAAGCAAGAGGAAGGGGAGTGTGCTTAGTTTTGATTTTGAGTGGCCTGACAGTACACAATTTGAGATAAACCTGGAAGAAGAAATTAGAGCTGAAGAAGGTGTTTATAAGGATTTTACCGATTATGAGGATGACGATGAAGGTGAGGGTTATGAAGATGATGATAGCAGTGTGTCATCTTTCTACTCTGATGAGTCCAATAAAGATCAGAGTGATGATGACCTAATATTTGAGAGAAATGTGGATGAGGGTGTTGAGGACATACTAGATGAAGACAGTGGTGAAGACATAGCTAAAAACCTAGATGATGATTGTGATACAGATGAGTCCAGTGTATATGCCAATAGTGACGAGGAAAGAATGTGTGGCAATTCTACTGATGAGGAAGACAACCTGAATTATCCTGTTTTCAATGAAGATGTCGATATGGCTAACCCTGTTTTTGAATTAGGGTTGTGTTTTAAAAGCTCAACCCTGTTTAGGAAAGCTGTAAAAAAACATGCCATAATGGAAAGGAGGCCCATCACCAATGTTAGAAACTATGGGAAAAAAGTGAAATATGTATGTGAAGCTCCTTGCCAATGGAAAGTTTATGCTGCTCCTATAAAAAACACTACAACATATCATACACTGGATCCTATTGTGGGCCCTGAATTTTGGGAGCAAACTGATTATCCAAGGCCTCTACCACCACTTATTAAAGCTCAAACTGGTAGGCCCAAGAAAAAAAGAGCCAAACACAATGATATTCCTATAAATGCAGCAGATCCTACCAGGCTCACCAGGGTAAACACAGTGGTGAATTGCAGTTATTGTAAAGGTAGTGGACATAATATAAGAACATGTGAATCCAAGGTATATTCATACAAACTCAGATCAAACATGTATCAATATTGTGAAACTGTCTAATTATTATAGTGTTTGGGTGAATTTACAGAAAAATGATCAGGCAACAAATGCAGCTACTGAAGGTGTTCCTTTGCAACCCAAGGAAAAGGGAACAGTGAAGTGCAAAAAATGTGGCAACAATGGTCATAATTCTAGGACTTGCAATCAGGCAGCTGAAAGTGCTGAAGGTCCAACAACTGAAGCTGCAACAACTGAAGCTGAAATTGCTGAAGGCCCAACAACTGAAGCTGAAAGTGCTGAAGGTCCAAAGACAGGAGAAGGTGCAAAGTTCACAGCTAGAAAGAGAGTTTTGGAAGCCAGGAAAATCAATGCTCAACCATGATTCTAGCACTATGAAGACTATTTTGCTTGTTTTTGACTTAACTTTAAATGCTTTTGTCTGAACTGTATGGGTGAAGTGCTTTTGTCTAGCACAATGGTTGCTTGTTTTTACTGATCCAATTGTATGGTTGGTTATGGACCAAATTTAAAGGCAGGTTTATGGACATAAGATGTAACCTTTTGGATATGTTATGAAATTTGGATTGCAGTTATGTTTACCAATTTAGTAGATATGTTTTGATTTCAATGCAATCTTTCATTACTTAACATCCAATTACATCGACTGAAATTACACATAACAAACATACTACACAGAATCAGAACCATGCTACTCAGACCATAATACCCCTGCAAAAGTAACTTCGTTTAGGCCAAGTTAACGGAAGTCATTTAATTGCTTAAAACAAATATTTTGAGCCATTACGGTGCACGATTTGGAACATTGGCCACTAAAGTGCAAATTATTAATCTTTCTGGCCACCAGGGTGCAATTTACTCTATATATAATACTAGTAGCAAATTTCTTTCTTGGGTTGGTAGGCCTGAAACGATTTAGAGCCTGGTAGGTAATGGTGTCAAACAATGACTTAAAGTTATTTTCGGTTTTAAGTATATATGTTTATTTAATTTATTACTCCCTCTCTCTTACCCATTTCTATACACTTTCCTTATTGGGATGTCCCAACTAATTCTATACGTTTCTTAAAATAGTAAGTTTTAACACTATTACACCCACTCCTTCACTTATTTTAACAATACTTTACACTATTACACCCACTACTTCACTTATTTTAACAATAAAATTACTATTACACCCACTACTTCACTTATTTTAATCACAATCCTTGGTCTCCGTGCAAAAAGCAAATGTATACATCCTGTTGAGAAAGAGGGAGTAGTAATTAATTTAAAGTTTTTTTATTAAGGCTATTTAATAGTCATAGTATATATTCGATAAGAAATTGATTTAAATTTAAAAATAAGTCAGAAATTGATTTAAAGTCATAAGTTTATAAGAGTTATTTTTTTTGCTTAACTTACTTTAAAATAAATTATATAATAAAAGTTAATATCGTTATTCAAATGAATAACCCATCACCTTTATTTTTATTATTATATTTTTAATAACCTATAAGTTACTCATACTACAAAACTATCTAAACACATAAATTTTACTATTGACTTATTAATTTATAGTCGTTTTATGTAGACCCGGCAAATTACTACACGACACGAAACAACACGAAAAATTTAGTATTTGTGTCTGCATTTTTTATACACAAAACGAAAGTAAACGAACATGAAAGTACACGACTGAGATTTAGTGTCGTGTTTGGGTTTACCCTTCAAGTACACGACACGACACGAAAGTACTCGACATTAATTTATTAATATTTAAATATTAATATTTATAATAGATATATTAATATTTATAGTAAATATATTAAGATTTATAATAGATATATGTATGTTATATATATAATAACACTTAAATACATAATATTACATGTAAATATGTTTTTAACATACATACTTAATATTTTTTTGTAAAAATATTTCCTTAAAATTTTATATTTTCAATTTTTTATTAATTTTTATTTATTTATATTTATATTCAATTTTACACGAAACACGACACGAAATATATACGAAACGAAGGTACACGAACATGAATGTACATGAATTTTAAACGGGTCTTATTTGAATTTATCACTTGAGTATAAAAATACGAAAGTACACGATACGAATGAATTATCAGGTCTAGTTTTAAGTCCTAAATTGTCGAACCGCTCTTATAGTTATTGCTTACTGCATATAATTATGTGCTACTCGTACTATATTTTACGGACAAATAAACAACAAATCACTCATCATGCTAGTACATGCAGTAATTTCAATATATTTGATTGTTGCCATGGAATTTTATATTAAAGGTTTTTAATCTTGTATTTAGACAGTACTGTTAATGCTTATAAGAGCACTTTAAATATTATGATTAAGTATACTCGAAACCGTTGGCCAAAAAGATTATCATGTGCCATAACAAAGTAAAGTTGAATTATCTAATGCATTTTAACTTTACTTTTCTAAGATTAAGTTTTTTTTTTTGAAATAATTTCTAAGATTAAGTTAATTTAGTGTGTTGGGATTCACAATATTTGCTTAGCTGAGAAGTTTTTCACCATGACCATGCAAATCAAGTTACTAAACCACTAGCATATAGTGCACTCTATTATGTATGCAAGTGAAATAGCACTAAAATAAAGCAAGTCTGGGACGAGTAAAAGAAAAAGGTGAGGGTTCTGAAACGGTGGAAGACAACTGCATTCTTATTTGTTTATAAACTCTCTGCTTTATTAGCCTTGACCATTTTACTTACAACCTAAGCTTCATAATGTGCATGCAGTTGCTCTGCAATAGCATTATAGTATTATATTAGCTATGCCTTTATGCATATAATGTTGCCACTAGTATAAATATGTGCATTTAGCTGCTTACATATTTCATGCAAACACTCAACACAAGTGTTCTCATATTCTCTCATCCTCCAATTTGTTTCAACTCATCCTTGCTTATAATTAACACAAATAAATAATATATTGAAAATGGGAAGATCACAAAGAAAAGCAAGTTCATTGTTGGCCATGTTGAGTGCTTGTTGTTCAGGTGGAAGTGATTATGAGAGCTGGGATGATGGATACACAAGAAGAGTATGTGCAAGTGATGAAGATAGAGGAAGATGGATTGGCGATCGTCGGATTGATAGCAAAGCCTCTGCTTTCATTGCCCGATTTCATCAATCTCGACTCGATCTTTGACAAATCATTCATCATTCGTGATCATCAATGTTTCCTTTCTGACTCTCTAGCTAGTTTTAGCTTATCATTCTCATCTTCCTTGACATGTGCATTATATGAATTTGTTCTGTAATGTTTCTTCTTCATGTTATTTGATTGTTATAGTCTTGTAGTTGTATGTTGCTCTTGCATGACCTTCATGGATTGCAAATAAAGTTGGATTAATTTGTTCATGCTTCAGGATGCCTCTGTTTCTTCATTCTCTTCTTCTGCCCGATCACACTTATTAATTAGTTATATCTACTATTGTAAAAAACGGGAATCAAACTTAATTGGTAAAAATACGAAACAACGATTAATCGGATAAATTTGAAATTAATTAGGTGATTAATTAAATAATTAAGAGATAATTGAAAATTTAATCAATTCGGTGAACTACGAAATTGGGATTAAATAATTAAGAGATAATTGAAAACTTAATCAATTCGGTGAGCTACGAAATTGAGATTAATCTGTGAGTAATCAGTGAATTTTAGACCAATGGTTGTATCTAGGAGTGAGTATCGGACGGATTGGTCGGGTTCGAGAGATAAAACCACCCAAACCGAATTTTACGGATTTGAAATTTAGAAAACCGTTATCATAACCATTACTGTTAATATTCAATAAAACCGCCCAAATTATAATGGTTTGGTTTGTGCGGGTTCGGTTTTAAACCACTATACACCAGCTAAAATGTAATGTACACTCTTGCAGACCACAATTTTGTTTTATTTTGTACCTTTGAATATACAAAATGAATGGTGTACTCTCGTAGAACAAGTTTATTTGTATGAGAGCATCTCCAACCAGTGTCAACCCTTAGCAAAACGGTTCGGCTGGCAACACATTATACATAATCTCAGAGGAATATGTCTCTCCAACCATACCTTGCTGTAGTCTAAAATTATAGCCAACTGAGCTTGCTTGGCTAAATTTACATAAGTGTTGCAGATATGTAGTGACTGCCACATAAGCTGTTTAACCTTTATACATATATCAATAAGGAACTGCTACATGCTTTTCAAATTTTGTACTTAATTTTTTTAAAAAAAAAATTACAAATTATAGTTTTGTTAGAATTATAATTTTTAGAATAAATTTGTGAATGATAATTTAATAAATTTTTAGTTATAAAATTATAAAACATATGACTAAATTATAAATATCAGTTAATGTCAATATTAAACAATCAATTTCATATTTTTTGTTGAAAATAATAATAAAATATTAGAATTTTTTTGTTCAAAATAATAATAAAATATATTTTATCAAAATATAACCAACCATTATAACTAATACCATTGGAGCAAATCACCTTACAGGTTCACCAAATTTTAGCCAATCATTACTTTATATTATTTTAACCAACCTCGTTGGAGATGCTCTTATGTGAGTAATATATTTTGGTGTTCATTGTTTACTTTATACCTTAATACTATGCCTCTGTTGGATCTTCGTCAGGTTATTCTGCCCATATTATGGCACACACTGCATTGTTCTAATTGTACTAGAACTTTTAAATATACCTAATCTTGCACTATTTTGACACCCACGAGGAATTAAATAATCGTCAAATTTATATAAGAGCGTATGCACCCCAACATCTTTAATTCATCAATCTATGGATTGAATTGATGGGTTGATTACTATATATGATGAATTAGTTTTTTTTATAATAGAAAATTCATTAAGCATCCAGAAACTATTATATAAATTTTCCTAGCACATAACAAGTTTATGGCTTAGGAGATACTAGAGACAGCTCAAGATCATGATTTAGATTAACAAAATATTATAAGCTACTCCCGCTGAGATTAATTTAAAGACAAAAGAAATTAAACTAAACAAACATAGCTTAATAAAGAACTAAACTGTACCTGGAAGACTAAGAGACAAGCACCTTCATTCCAGCAACTGAGCTTCACACCTGGTTTGCCTACCCCATGTTGGGAAAGTTCACCCCCTCCACAAGTTGATCTCCTTCACCCTCATCATCATCCATGACATTGACTGCGTCCACAAACTACTCCTCGTCCCCACCATCCTGGATCTCCTCATACATGATAATGTCGTCTTCCTCCCACTCCATGTACTCTGAATCCACAGATCCCAAGCCCATATCTAGCATCCACAGTGCTCTCACCCTGCCAAACAACCTTCTTACTACCACCAGGCGATCTCTAGTCATGGCTCCATGAATGGCGAGGTATCTAGCAAGCATGTTTTTGGAGGGTTCTATCACTTTCCTCTCCACTTCAAGATTCGGATCCTTGAGTCGTTGATTGAGTTGTCGAATGAGGGATGAATGGTTTGGGTCTATAAACCGCCTCCATTCGATCCACTCACAGAGAGCATCAGGGTTGTCAGTCTCGATTTGAAGCAATTTTCCCTCTCAAAGAAAGAAGATCTCAGCCCATCTAGTAATGCCCAGCGTTCATTTGCTCGCTCAATAAGATTGGTGATGGTTCCAGTAACCATTTGGATGATGAATCCTTCATCGTCTCTAAGAACTATCCCGATACCTGCTCTGTTACCATTTGGGAAGGGGTTTTGATTTGTGAATGCATGCACATTCATTTTGACAAAGCCTTTGCCATGTTACATATAGAGAGAAAGAGAGGAGGGTTTTTATTTTGAGAAGACTGAAGAGTCTGGAGCTTGCATCATGTTTAAATACCCCTAGAGAGACCCTCTTTAATAGCTATAATGATCACTTTGTCTTCCCAATAAAAGCTGGAGAGAGTTAACTAATGGACACACATCCCCCAATGCACCCATTCACTTACAAATAACCAATCAAATTAAATCCTTCCTTTTTATTAAATAAAAGAAAGAATTTAATTAATTGAACAATTGTAATAGGGAATTAATGCTAACACCCACCTTGTATCTCCTTTAATATCTATTAGTTACAAAGGCATGTCTGCATACATTATAACAAGCCTTGACATGATAAATCTATGATTTATCTACATGACTCCTTAACTGGAGGAACCTTGTCTTGTACAAGTCTAAACTTAGATTAGGACTACTTCTGTACTTTGTATATCTGTAAATATTTGTCAATGCTCTAGAAGAAGATCACTTTGATCATGCCCTAGTTGAAGAAGACAACAATAAAGAATTGCAGAAGAATGGAAATATTTTCTAAGTCCAAATTCGAGAAGTCCAAGTGAGCTATTCGAGGAGTGCTCAATCGAGAAGTGTCAAAGTATATGTATTCGAGAAGTAGCAGATAGACTATTCGAGAAGTCAAGTGAACTATTCGAGAAGTATCTCATTCGAGAAATCTGTCAAGCTATTCGAGAAGTCTAGCAATCAAACCTATTCGAGAAGTAGTCATTCGAGAAGTGCATTCGGGAAGTGGCTATTCGAGAAATGGTGATTCGAGAATTGATCATTCGAGAAGTCTCAAAACAAAGCTATTCGAGAAGTCTCAGAAATGGTATATTCGAGAAGTCTAGATATGAAGCCTATCGAGAAGTCCCAACTCAAGAAATAGAGTTCTCTAACAGATAAAGATCAAGATTTCTCTAACAAATAAATATTTTGGAACATATCGAATGGATACTGGACACTTTAAGAGAAAGATCAAAAGATAAACTTGGAAAGATATTTACAGACAAGAAACCTGACACCTTGTGTAGTTTCAATAATTACTCAAGTGTGTAACTGGAAAAGCCTACAACAGCACACAAACTTTGGGGAGTATCCCAGAGAAACAACAAAGGTGAAGACTTATGTGCTTAAGTTAAAAGAACATCAAGTTGCCGCTTTACTTTATTAGCAAGTGGTATCTCATAACTCAAGTTCTATTTACTAGTATGACATCATTCTACAAGGCAACTTGGATACAGACTATAAGTATCTCAAGTCCTTTACCTAAGATGAGTAGTTCTTTACAAGTTCTTAGAAAGTTTAGTCAAGAAACTTATCTAGTGCAAGAAGCTGAGTTTGTATTTTACAAACACAGGTTGTAGCAACACTTCGAATTAATTCAAAGTTAATTCCCAGTAAAGATTGTTTATTTGTGTTTATTTCATTACGCAGACTTAACACTCACACACAATTGTTCAATTGCTATCAACACTAAACACTGATACAGTTCAACCAACAAAGAAGAAAAACTCGAAAAATAACCAACACACATTCACCCCCCCTCTGTGTGATTCCTAGATCATTCATTAACCAACAAGTGGTATCAGAGCAGGCTGTTTAATTCTAAGC
The DNA here is from genome assembly GCA_036435485.1 of Saposhnikovia divaricata. NCBI lineage: Eukaryota > Viridiplantae > Streptophyta > Magnoliopsida > Apiales > Apiaceae > Saposhnikovia > Saposhnikovia divaricata. The sequence goes on along the minus strand of CM071599.1, from coordinate 108,293,949 downwards.
AGTAAAAGATCAACAATGAATAATCAAAGGACATGCAATATCAAGATTCCTCAGTTCGACAAAGAGCATTATAATCTATGGGAAATGAAGTTTTTGTTGTTTATAAAAGCAGCAAATCCTTTGTTTCCTGAGATTCTACAGAATGGACTATTCAAACCTGTTGAAGCCATTCCAGAATCAACTGAAGGAACCACAACAATTCCAGCTCATTCTGTTCCCAAGGATCCATCTCAATGGAATGAAACAGAGAGAGAAGGCTGCTCTTGATAGCAACCTTCAACTAATTATAGTTGACTCAATGGACCTCTCCATGTTTGGAAGCATTTCTAGCTACACTACAGCTAAAGAAATGTGGGAAAGAATAAAGGTGTTGTGTGAGGGTACTGAAGAAGTAATGGAGAATAGAAAGCAAATCTTGATCTCTCAGTATGAGGCCTTTATGGCCCAACCAAAAGAAGGCATGTAATAACCCCAAATTTTGGACCTAATTTAAAATTTTTATGAATGGTGGATTTTTAAAATGGGAAAAGATTTTCACACCACACTATATACAAGTACATATTTGAAACTTCTGAGGATATATTAGTGATCCTGAAGGAAAATAAGTGAATGTAAAGTTCGTCAGAATCGACTTTCGAGGACTTCCATTTTTCCCTGAAAAACCCACTAGAAGCTCAATAAGATCTTTATAATATATTTAATTATGGAATTGTGATATTAAGGTATATAAGATCACAAGTATATAGGAGAAATATTATGATCACAATAAAAGTTTCAGAGAAAGTTAGAAACATTGTTTTGATAGAGGTAGTACAGAATCGCTAGAAATTATCAGAGAAAGCGATCAATAATCGAACCGGGGATTAAATTACCCATTGCAAATCAGCTACAATTAATCAAGGAGAGTATTATGACTACATGACATCATTCCATGTGAGAAATACTTGGCTTTAAGCTAGGCCACCTCACCCTTGACCAAGCTAATGACTAAACTTGTGGTTAATTGAAGTAACACACCATTTCTATCACATAAATCATTTCTAACACCAAAAAATCAGCTATAGCCAAGGGGAGACACATCACCACAATTAATAACCAAGCAAAAACAAGAGAGAAAGAAAAGAAATCAAGAACTCTCTCCATTCTCTCCAAACTGCCCAGCATGAGCAACCAACAAACAAAAATTCATATATTGAGTTCTACCCATCAACAAATCACCAAATTTTAACCATAGCTTCCTCATTCAATGGAAAACACACGTTCAAAGTTTCAGGTCCATCAAAGGAGTTTAGCCTAGTCAAATCTCTGCTCAAAGTTGGAGATCAGAAACTGTCCTAGGTCCAGGCAGATTCAACTACTCATCTTAGAGAGCCAAGAAGTAGAGCGTCAAGCATCCCCTGATGATGATCTAGGACTCAAAATAAAGCCCTTGGAGAGTAGAAGGTCTGGTAAAAATTTGAGAACCAATCTCTAAGTTTTCTATTTTATATGGATTTTACAAGTTGAAGAACTCAATCTGTCCAGTTTCTGTCCAGCGGAAAGATGGAGCTCAAAACCCTAGCTAGGAAGCTAAATGTTTGATGGTCTATAGCTCAAAAGAAATCTTATGAAGAGTAGATGGTGTGGTAAAAATTTCAGAACCAAACTCTTAATTTTCGATTTATTATGAATTTTACAAGATGATAACTTCAAGTGGTTTTATTGTTTTGATCTTAAGGATTTAGCATTTTAAGGACTATCCAAGCAAAACCCAGCCATGGTTAGAGTTATACAAGCCTAAGGAAGGTATAAAGAACCTCTGCCCTCTTTTTCCAAGTTCATGCCATGAGTATATAGCTTTGATCATAAGAGATTTTGATGTATAAACATGTGTTAGTGGTATTTTAGGCTTTAAAGCATGCTTAGTGTAAAGAATGATATATGGTTGATATGGATGAGTAATTTTGATGAGCTTATTATGTTGAGACAGTAGTTAAAATGTATTGTTGGTTTATTGGTTGTTGGTTGTGCATTGGTTGGTATTTTGGAGCAGTTATAAAAATGGGAACGTTGATTTTTAAGCCGTTATAATGCCCGATTTTCGCAAACACTAAACGTACCTAAGGTCCCCGACCCCTTAAACTCAAAATCTGCTTCACCAATGCCTAGGTCATGAAAGGTTATTGTTTGTAGTTTGTGTGAGTTCAAGAATCACCTTGGTTGGATTTATGGTTAAGTAGTTATGGTCATTTTAGTAAAGGCCTTCAATTTCAAGAATAAGGTTGCACTAGCTCGGTTCCCCGGGGCAAAAACCTAAGCCAACAGAGGAATAAAAATATGAGATTTGGACACACTGCTCTCTTAAGGTCATAGAAGGGCCCGGAAAAATTTTGAAGTCAGTTGAGCATTTTTCAATTTTATAAAAATTTGGGACCTAGAGGTAAAAACAAGAGACCACTAAAAACGCTAACTTGGAACACGACTTTGAAATGAAACTAAGAAACCATAGTATGGACTTAAAACATGGTGAAAACTTATAAGGCATATTGTCAAGGGTAAGTTACACTTAGTAGTCGACTTCGAATGGTCATTTTAAATTGTCAAGTTGTTAAGTGAATGGTTAAAATTGAAATGGATACGAAACTAATTTTAGTGTCTTCCTTGATTATAGATCGTTAAAGGAACTTCGAGACAAGAACGAGGAGACATGGTATAAACTTCAACCTTGTAGGTATTGATGGTTAAGTTTGACTTTTAAGTTGACTTTGAGTAGTAGTTTATAAGAGTTTAAGTTTCATTAAGTGACTTATGTTAGAATTGATCAGTGTGGAACTTATTTAGTATGTAATCTTTGGTTATAGATTCACGGGAACACTCTGAGCGTATCCACACCCCTGGAAGCCAAGGCAAGTTTTCAAACCCTACCTTTTTAAACTGTTGTTGTTGTGAATAAATATAAATGCATGCTTAGTACAAAAATGTGTGCCATGTTTTAAACGGTTTTGAGCAATAAATTGATTTAACTCAGGGATTGAGATCCCCTTTTTACCAAGTATATATATATATATGAGTGTTTAAAGTACTTAGTTGTATAAATGAGTTGTATGCTATGATTACATAGATACAAGCCTTGATTTGGAATTAGCTGTCAGAAGAGAGATTACTTTTCAACTCTAAATTGAGCCGGAGTTCGAATTATTTTCGTATAACCGCGAAGGTTTTCGAAAGAAATTATCAAGTTAGATCCAGAGTATTACAATAACTATATTATATAAAATTCCATATTTATTATTAAAATCTAAGTAGTTACTATATAATTAATATTATTTAATTAAATTGTTCTAATACTTTTAAAGGTATAAGTCCTGGTTAAATGATTGGGGACTTAAGAATTTCTCAAAAGGATTTAAGGCCTTCGGAGAACTTATTCTATATTACCTAGGGTTCCCAAATAATTTATCAAATAATTTTTACAGCATTGCGAACTTATCAAAACTTGGGAACCCAGACTTTTAAATTATACTTAGGCCCTATTCGCTCAGAAAGATGGAGCAAGACTTCATCAAGATTATTTTAAAACTCCTCGACTCCGGCAAAAATATTATTTAAAGGATTTTAACTTATCAAAACTCTTTTAATTCGTCGACAGTAGTCGGCACAAATTCTCGACCCTATTTCCTAGTCAGGGATAGGGGTAATGATGTAAGATCATATTAACGAGCACTACTTGGGGAACGGGAACTTGTTTTCCTGTTCCAAACTGGTAACGGTTTCTTTGTGAAACCCTTATCAACAAGTACATTTTCTCGGGGAACAGAAATTACTCTGTTCCAAACTTATATGATTCTTCTCATGAAACAACAAGTGTGATCACTTGGGGAACTTGAATTTATTCAGTTCCGGGTTACAAGTGATTTTTTGGAACTAGGAGTCGGTGTAAGAGGCAGAGTGGTGCCTGTCCATCCAATGGTCCAAAGTTGACCTGGGGCGGTTTTCCCACGGGATTTCCTTCCTTCTACATGTAGAGAATATTTATCCCTTCGGCCGCAGCTTGTAACTGATCATCAGGGATGGCGGATGCACTGTGATACTCCAAGTAACAATAGTTCCATTCCACTCAATGGCAGGCTGCAATATGTAATTAATGCTTGCGAGGTTAGTTATGCGAAGTATTGCAGATCCCGGAGAGTTAAGCGTTAAAGCTTTTGATTTCTGAAAAGAAATGATATGTTAAAGATGTGAGATATATATAAGTTAAATATATATATCTATTTCAAGAAAAAGATTATGATAAACGGCTTTTGAACCGTATGATTATTAGAATCAAATGATTTGGCTTAAGGCCCTGACTCTGAAAAGATTTCTATTATCTTGAGAAATTGTTTGAAAACTTGGCAGATAATTATACTAAATCCAAGTACTATGAAAAGATTCATGAAACATATTTACTGAAGTATTATTTCAGTATTTTTATCTTAAAAGTATTATTCCTATTATTTTAAAGGAAAGTGGTTGAGACTTGGTTATATATGAAACCAAGTGTCTCTTAAATGATTTGAAAGCTTTTCGATGATGTTTATCAATTTATAAACTATATTCGGGAGCGTATTGCTCACCCTTGCTTTATTTTATATATCACACAACAACAGATAGGAGAGATGACTCAGATATGCTGATAGTTGATTAAAAACAAAGAGTCTACCTGAGAGATGATTCAGTAAAGAGTGATTGCTACCAGTCAGTGAAGGAACGCCCGACAAGAGTAAAAGATTTTGATTCCAAGATAGATTGTATTAGTAAACTTTGTATAGAATCGTGAAACTTATCATTGTAACTTCATGAAAAGATTGTAATAAAGATTTGAGATCATGATTAGTGGATTCGAGTTGTATTAATAAAAGACATTTTGGTTTTCGTTTCCAAGACTATAACTTGTGTGTGTGTGTGTGCGTAAGTGATTAGGGTCATTTGGAATTGTATTATAGAATGTAATAAGTAATGCAGGTATTGTATGTTTGATGGAGCGTGACGACCCAGATCCCTGACCTCGGATTTGGGGGCGTTACAAGGCATAACTGATGTCTTTGAGAGATTCAACAAACTTGTTAATGAGTTGCAGTTGGCTGGTAAAGTTTATTCCACCAAAGAACTTAATATGAAGTTTTTATTGACTGTACCAAATCATCTTGAACCTAGGGTTAATTCTTTGAGGGATAGATATTTGACTAGAGTATCATATGCTGTTCTTTATGGTGTGCTCAAGACTCATGAATTGGAACTACTACAAAAGAGAGCTATCCAAGCCAATCAGGGCAACATGGTTAACACCTCTTGTGCCTTGATTGTGAATGAGTCCATGAAGAGTTTAGAGACAGCAGCTGGGAAACTCAAGCTTCAAGAAAGTGAGAAAGAAGCTGATAATGAGGAGAGTGAAGCTGAGAGCACTGATGAGGAGGAATACTACACCATGGCTGAACTTGAGCAAATGGAAAACACTTCATATGCTTTCATGGCAAGAAAGTTTCCAAATGTTAGGTTCAAAAGAAATCAGCCATTCAAAGTTAAATATGGTGCAAACTCCTCCAAGCCTTGGAAGAAGAACAAGTATTCAGGAAGCAAGTTCAATAGAGGCTCACCATTTGGTTTTAACAAGAGCAAAAGAGTTGGGGTTGTAGATTGGTCAACAGTAAGATGCTTCAGGTGCCAAGAGCTTCGTCACATGGCTAGTGAATGCAAAAATCCAAAGAAAGATCAAGCATATCTAGCCTTGGAAGCCAAGTATGAGGCACTTCTTAAAGAGACGTCTGAAAAGAAGAAAAAGCCTGAGCCAAAGCCTATATTGCTGAAGGGAAGTGTTGGGATGAAACTGAAGATGAGGAAGATGCAGAGTTCTGTAACTATGCATTGCTGGCTAATGAAAGTCATAAAGCTTCTTCTAGCAGTCAGGTATCAACCCTTCTCATAAAGAACTTATCTATTGAGCAATATAAGTTAACTATTGAGAAACTGAGTGTAGAAATGTTTAACTTACACACTAGTTTAACTGCATCCAATGAAGAACTTGCTAAGGTAAATGCTAAACATGCCATGCTTTTAGAAAAGAGTATTGATTTAGAGAAAGATGCATGCCAGGCTATTAACCTTAGAGAAGAAGTAGAATACTTGAAGAATAAGTTATTATGTGCTAGTCAAATAGAGATTGCTCTTAGAGAAGAACTAAGCACTAATGAACTTAAGATCAAGGCCTATCAGAATTCCTCTGTGTTAGCTAAAACTTACTATGATAGTGCTACTAAGAACAGTGCTACCATTGGCCTAAGCTATGATTCTTTTGATAAGAAAAAGGCTATAAATGTTGATGTTCCTGTAGTGAAGCATGTGAACAGGGATGCACCTCCAATTCTGAAAAATGCTATTGAACCAATTTTCAGAAAAGTTCAAACATCTTTTGATGAGAATTCAATTGTTATTAGACAGATGTTGAATGATGAGGATGCATCACAGGCTAAGGAACAAACTACATTTACTAAGTCTACTTTAGTAAAGGGTAAAGCCAAGGTCAATGACAAAGCAAATAAGACTGTATTTGTTAAGCCTATTATTATTGAGAATGCTTCTGACAGTGTTGAAGATAAATTGCATACTCCTGTTATATGCAATACAATTGTAAAAGAACAGGTACAGAAGAAGAGACAGAGCAGAAATGGTAAGTTTGGTGTGAGCAAACAAAGTGAAAATGCTACTGTGGTAAATGCTCCTAGAAAAATATGCCAAATTTGTTCTAGTTCTTATCATCTTACACAAGCATGCAATAAACCTGTAGTAACAAATACATTGATGCCTGCTATGTGTGATGTGCCCATTAAGTATAGAGTAAATGGCTTATGTGATAGATTTGATTGTATGGCTTGCAACATGAATGTTATGAATAATTGCTTTAATCTTAGAAAATAATTCATGAATGCTATCTTAGACACTACTATTCACAATGCCAGTACAGAGTCATCAAGACAACTTGAATTCAGGAAGAAGCCTCAACTTGAATTCAGGAAGATGTCTAAGGCACATAATGATAAAGATACAATTGTTTCTTCTGTTGTAACTCATGGACCCAACTCTGCTTGGGTACCAAAGAAAAAGTAATTCATTTGTGTTTGCAGGGGATAGGAAAATTAAAGAAGGAAATGTGGATACTTGATAGTGGATGTTCAGGACACATGTCTAGAGATAAGACCCTGCTTTCACAGTTTGAAAAGAGAGCTGGCCCAAATGTTACCTTTGAAGATGATAGCATTGGTATTACATTGGGATATGGCAATTTAATAAATGAAAATGTCATCATTAAAGAAGTAGCACTGGTTGATGGACTCAAGCATAATCTACTTAGCATTGGTCAATTCACTGACAGAGGCTTCAAGGTGGAATTTGATGAAGATGAATGCTTGATTACTATCAGGAAGACTGGTGTCCTTGCTCTCACAGGAGTAAGGAAAGGAAGCTTGTTTGTTGCTAATCTAAATGAAACAAATGAGAAAGAGATGTGTTGTTTCTACTCAAGAGCTAATGAACAAGAATGCATTCTATGGCATAAGAAACTATCTCATCTCAACTACAAGGCAATTAACACTCTTGTGAAAAGGGAGTTAGTTAGAGGCATGCATGCACATGAATTCATTCATGAAGGAGTGTGTGAGGCTTGTTAAAAAGGGAAATTCAAGAGGTCAAGTCACAAAACAAAAACTGTGTCTTCAATCACAAAACCTCTTCAACCGATTCACATGGATCTATTTGGCCCTATGAATAAAATGTCAATCTCAAGAAAGAAGTATGCCTTAGTGATGGTTGATGACTATACAAGGTATACTTGGGTAAAATTCCTATCAACAAAAGATGAGGCTCCACAATTAATCATTGAGCACATCAAGAGAGTCAACAAGGAAGCTGAACCAAGAGGAGTAAGTGTAGCTGCAATTAGAAGTGATAATGGAACAGAATTCAAGAATGTTATACTTGAAGAATTCTGTAAAGAGACTGGAATTACACAACAGTTCTCTGCACCTAGAACACCCTAACAAAATGGTGTGGTGGAAAGAAAGAATAGGACTCTAATTGAAGCTGCAAGAACAATGCTCCTTGATGCAAAGCTACCTACATGTTTTTGGGCTGAAGCTGTGAACACTACATGCTATACTCAAAACAGAGATTTAGTCAACAAAGACACAAGAAAGACTCCTTACAATTTGATGACTGGCATCAAGCTTTCTTTAAAGCATCTACATGTGTTTGGAAGCAAATGCTTTGTGCTCAAAGACAATTCAGAATATGTTGGGAAATTTGATGCCAAAGCATTTGATGGAATTTTCTTGGGATACTCACTAGACAAGACAGCCTATAGAGTGTATATTCATGAACAACAAAAGGTGATGGAGAGTACAGATGTGATATTTGATGATTGCAACTACCCTGGCCTTGAAGATGAAGATGAAGATGGAAATGAGCCTTTGAGATTTGAAAATCAAGGCTACTTGGAGATGATGGAAGACAATGAAATTGAAGATGCACTCCAAGTAGATCCTGCAGGAAATCATAGTCAAAGAGAAAGTGAAACTGTGATTAGTGCAAATCAATCAACACATTCTACTTCTAGAAATGTGAGCACTAACACAGGGGGAGACAAACAGGAACAACAAAGCAATGAGTGTTAGTCATGATGCATGTCTGAATAAACAGTATAACAAGCCTATGATAAATCCATGATTTATCTATATGACCTCTTAACTGAGGGAACCTTGTCTTTGAACAAGTCATTTTAGATTAGGACTTCTTTTGTAATTTACATTACTTGTAAATGTTTGTCTGAATATCTGGAAGAAGATCTATATTGATCATGCCCTAGAACATGGAAGACAACAATAAAGAAAGTACAGAAGTATGGGAGAATCTCTAAGTCCTGATTCGAGAAGTCCAACTGTACTAATCGATGACTAGCTGATTCGAGAAGTGTCTAAGTATGGATTCGAGAAGTAGTATTTTGGCTGATTCGAGAAGTAACCTCATTCGAGAAGTCTACAATGCTATTCGAGAAGTCCTGGATTAAAGCTATTCGAGAAGTGGCTATTCGACAAGTGCTATTCGAGAAGTCATCAACTCGAGAAGTACTATTCGATAAGTAAGTCATTCGAGAAGTAGCATGTTCGAGAAGTACCATTCGAGAACTCTCTCCTATATGCTTATTCGAGAAGTCTCATAGAATGTGCTATTCGACAAGTCCAAAGAAGCCAATCGAGAAGTCTGCAAACTACTATTCGATAAGTCACACTTATCGAATCAAATCAAACAGAGAAAATATCAGACAAATCGAATGGATACTGAAGATATTTCTGAGCTAAATAAAGATCAAGTTGGATGACTACTTTACAGAAAAGAAACCTGACACCTTGTGTAGTTGCAAAAATTACTCAAGTGTGTACATGGAAAGCCTACAACAGCATATAAACTTTGGGGAGTATCCCAGAGAAACTGCAGAAGTGAAGACTAATGTATTAAAGTTAAAAGAACATCAAGTTGCCGTTTTCCTGTATTAGCAAGTGGTATCTCATAACTCGAGTGCTAGTTACTAGTATGACATCATTGTACAAGGCAACTTGGATACAGTCTATAAGTATACTAAGTCCTTCACTTTAGCAGTTAAGAACTTTCAATTTAGAAGCTGAGTTTGCATTTTGTAAACACAGGTTGTAGCAACACTTCGAAATTAATCAAAAGTTAATTTCCCAGTAATTTGTGTGTTCTTGTTTATTTACTTCCGCAATCTAAACAACCACACACATTTGATAAGTTGCAAATCAACACAAGTTAATTGAAGTTCCATAAAGTTACTTCAACACTTTGAAGAACAAATCGAAACACATTCACCCCCCCTCTGTGTTACTTTAGTGTTGTTCATAACTAACAAGTGGTATCAGAGCAGGCTGTTGAAATATTAACAGTAAACGATCAATATGAATAACCAAAGAACATGCAGCATCAAGATCCCACAGTTTGATAAGGAACATTACAACCTGTGGAAAATGAAGTTTTTGTTGTTCATTAAAGCAACAAATCCATTATTTCCTGAAATATTAAAGAATGGTCCTTTCATTCCAGTTGAATCTGTTGCTGAAACAACTGTAGGAACCACCACCATTCCTGCCCACTCAATTGCTAAGGATCCAACCAAATGGAATGATACAGAAAAAGAGAAGGCTGCTCTGGATAGTAACCTTCAACTGATTATAGTTGATTCCATGGATCTGTCTATGTTTGGTAGTATTTCTGGATACAATACAGCCAAAGACATGTGTGAAAGAATAGAGGTGCTTTGTGAAGGTACAGATGAGGTAAGGGAGAACAAGAAGCAAATACTGATTTCTCAGTATGAGGCTTTCATGGCAAAACCTAAAGAAGGCATTACTGATGTCTTTGAGAGGTTTAACAAGCTAGTCAATGAGCTACAGCTAGCAGGAAAAGCCTATTCAACCAAGGAGCTCAACATGAAATTTTTGTTAACAGTGCCAAATCATCTAGAACCCAGAGTTAATTCTCTGAGGGATAAAGACTTAACAAAAGTTTTATATGATGTTCTCTATGGAGTTCTTAAAATTCATGAATTGGAACTCTTGCAAAAAAGAGCAATTCAAGCCAATCAGGGTAACATGGTTAACACCAGTTGTGCCTTGATTGTAAATGAGTCATTTAAGAACTTGGAGCATGCTGCTGGAAAGCTAAAGATTAGAGATGCTGAAGAGCAAGAAAGTGAAGAGGATGAGGAGAGTGATAGTACAGATGAAGATGAGTACTACACAATGGCTGAGCTTGAACAAATGGAGAATACTTCTTATGCTTTCATGGTTAGGAAGTTTCCCAATGTGAGATTCAAGAGAAACCAACCATTTAGAGCTAATCAAGCTGGAAACTCCTCAAGGCCCTTCATCAAAAAGAAATTCTCTGGAAGCAAATTCAACAAGGGGTTCAACAAGAGCAAAAGGGTTGGTGTTGTGGATTGGTCTACAGTTAGATGCTTCAAATGTGATAAACTTGGACATATGGCTAATGAGTGCAGAAGCCAAAAGAAAGATAAGGCTTATCTTGCACTAGAGGCTAAGTATGAAGCACTTCTGAAAGAGTCCAAAGCCACAAAGAAAGAGGAAAGCCAGGCCTATATTGCTGAGGGAAAGTGTTGGAATGATTCTGGTGATGATGAGGATGATGCAAAGTTCTGCAACTATGCATTAATGGCCAAAGAAAACCAGGAAGCATCCTCTAGTCAGGTACCTACATTAACCTCTAAAAACTTAACTGCTGATCAATACAAATCAACTGTTGAAAAGTTAAGTGTTTAGATGTTTAATTTGCATACTAGTTTGACAGCATCAAATGAGGAACTTGTTATGGTCAATGCTAAGAATGACATGCTTGTTGCAAAGAATGAAAGTTTAGAGGAACTTGCATGTCAAACTAACAACCTTAAGGAGGAAATTGAATATTTGAAAAACAAGTTGCTATGTGCTAGTCAAATAGAAACTGCTCTTAGAGATGAACTTGCTCTGTATACTTTTAAGCTCAAGGCTTTTAAGAATGCATCTGATGTTGTTAAGGGTATTAATGACAAGACCATGAAAAACAAAACTGCCATTAGCCTAGACTACATTGAGCTAGAAAAGGAGAAACAGGTTGCAAATGTTAATGTTCCTATTGTCAAGCCAATAAACAAGGGTGCTCCTCATATTTTGAAAAATGCAAAACAACCCTTGTTTCAAACTCCCACACCAGTCATTGATGAAGATTCAATTCTTATCAAACAAATGATGTGTGATGAGGATGAGGCTAAGGCAAAGGAACAGAAAACATTTGCTAAGTCTGATACTTCTAAGGCAAAGGCCAAGGGCAATGGCAAAAATGCTAAAACAATATTTGTTAAAGAGAGCCTTGCTAAAACTGCTTCTGTGAATGTATGCAATGACATGCTAACATCTGTTAAAACTGTTGAGAATGTAACTAGTGCTACTCAAAAGAGGAAAAAGAACAGGAATGGGAAGCTAGGCATCAACAAAGGTAATGAATATGCTTACGTGCCTAATGCTCCTAGGAAAATTTGTGAAATTTGTTCCAGTTCTAATCATTTAACACATGCTTGCAAGCAACATGCAAATGCTAATATGAATATGCCTGCAACATGTAATGTGCCTGCTATAAATAGAGTAAATGGTTTGTGTGATAAGTTTGATTGTATGCCATGCAACATGAATATGATGAATAATTGTTTTATTTTAAGAAAACAATTCATGAATGCTAGCCTAGACAGTACTATTCACAATGCCAGTACAGAGTCATCTGGACAACTTGATTCAAGTAAGAGGCCTCAACTTGAATTCAGGAAGGAGCCTCAACTTGAATTCAGGAAGATGTCTAAAGCACATATTGATAAAAGTATAAATGATTCTTCTGTGGTAACAAAAGGACCCAACTCTGTTTTGGTACCAAAGAAAAAGTAATCCTATTTTGTTTGCAGGGCACAGGTAAAATTGACAAGGATGTGTGGGTGCTGGATAGTGGATGTTCAGGACACATGACTGGTGACAAGGCCATGCTATCACAATTTGAGGAAAGAGCTGGCCCAACTGTAACCTTTGGAGATGACAGCATTGGTATAACATTGGGATATGGCAATTTGAAGATTGGAAATGTCATAGTAAAAGATGTAGCACTGGTCAAGGGACTCAAACATAATCTTCTCAGCATTGGTCAGTTTACTGGCAGAGGTTTCAAAGTTGAGTTTGATGAAGATTTTTGTTTGATCACTGTTAAGAAGACTGGTGACCTAGCCCTCAAAGGAGTTAGGAAAGGAAGCCTGTTTGTTGCCAACTTTGACTCAACAGACAAGGACAAAGAATGTTGCTTTTATTCTAAAGCAAGCAACCAAGAGTGCATTCTATGGCACAAGAAGTTGTCCCATCTCAACTTCAAGTCAATCAATACTCTAGTCAAAAGAGAATTGGTTAGAGGCATGCCTGCACATGAATTCATTCATGAAGGATTGTGTGAGGCATGTCAAAAGGGAAAATTCAAAAGATCAAGTCACAAATTGAAAACTGTGTCTTCTATCACTAAGCCCCTACAACTGATCCACATGGACTTATTTGGACCAGTCAACAAGATGTCAATCTCAAGAAAGAGGTATGCCCTAGTAATGGTTGATGACTATACTAGGTATACTTGGGTAAAATTCCTTGCAACCAAAGATGAGGCACCTCAGCTAATCATTGAGCACATAAGGAAAGTCAACAAAGAAGCTAAAGCAAAAGGAGTAAGTGTAGCTGCAATTAGGAGTGACAATGGTACAGAATTCAAGAATGCTATACTTGAAGAATTCTGCCAAGAAACTGAAATCACTCATCAGTTCTCAGCACCAAGGACACTTCAACAAAATGGTGTGGTGGAAAGAAAGAACAGAACACTAATTGAATCTGCAAGAACTATGCTCTTAGATGCTAAGCTGCCTACTTGTCTTTGGGCTGAAGCTATCAACACTGCATGCTATACTCAAAATAGAGCTTTAGTCAACAAAGACACTGGGAAGACACCGTACAACTTAATGACAGATAAAAAGCCTACACTTAAACATCTACATGTTTTTGGAAGCAAATACTTTGTACTCAAAGATACCTCTGAATATGTTGGTAAATTTGATGCAAAAGCTTTTGATGGAATTTTCTTGGGATATTTATTAGACAAGATGGCCTTTAGAGTCTATGTTCATGAACAGCAAAAAGTGATGGAAAGAATTGAAGTCAGTTTTGATGACTCGAGCTACCCTGGACTTGAAGATGAAGATGAAGATACAAATGATCCCTTAAGGTTTGAGAACCAGGGATATCTGGAAATTGCTGAAGAAAATGCAATTGAAGAGGAAGCTCATGATGGCCATGATGAGAGCTTTACTCAAAGAGAAACTGAAACTGTGGTTAGTGCAAATCAAAACACAAATTCTACTTCTAGAAATGTGAGCACTAACACAGGGGGAGAAAATCAGGATCAAAGCAATGAGGCTACCTCTAGTCAAGGAAATAATGTACATACTACTAAGTGGAATAGAAGTCATACTCCTGATCAAATCATTGGAAATCCTTCTACAAGAGTAAGAACTAGAAGTGCCACTATAAATGAATGTTTGTACAGTTGTTTTCTTTCTCAAGAGGAGCCAAAGAAAATTGAAGAAGCATTGCTAGACCCTGATTGGATAACAGCCATGCAAGAGGAATTAAATGAATTTGAAAGGAACAATGTTTGGGAACTAGTGCCTGCACCAAAAGATAGATCTATCATTGGCACTAAATGGGTTTACAGGAATAAAATGGATGAAAATGGTGTTGTCACAAGAAACAAAGCAAGACTGGTAGCAAAAGGGTACTCACAAGAAGAAGGCATTGATTATGATGAGACCTATGCACCAGTTGCTAGACTAGAAGCCATTAGAATCTTTTTGGCATTTACTACACACATGAATTTCAAGGTGTATCAAATGGATGTCAAAAGTGCATTTCTAAATGGGGAACTTGAAGAAGAAGTCTATGTGCAACAGCCACCTGGTTTTGAAGATCCAAAGTTCTCAGATTTTGTTTACAGATTGCTCAAGGCACTCTATGGCCTCAAGCAAGCACCTAGAGCATGGTATGAAACTCTCTCATTAATTTCTTTTAGAGAATGGATTCACAAGAGGCACCATTGACAAAACACTGTTCTACAAGATGCACAATAATGATCTTATCCTAGTTCAAATCTATGTGGATGATATCATTTTTGGGTTTACAAATGAAAAGCTATGTCAAAGATTCTCCAAATTGATGCAAAGTAAATATGAGATGAGCATGATGGGGGAGCTGACATTCTTTTTGGGATTGCAAGTTAGCAAAAGGAAAGAAGGCACTTTTATAAGTCAAACAAAATATGTTAGAGATTTATTGAAGAAATTTGACTTAGAAGAGTGTTCTCCTGCAAAGACACCTATGTCTCCTGCCACTAAACCTTTTGAAGATAAACAGGGCAAAAGTGTAGATACTTCATACAACGGAGGCATGGTTGGTTCACTCCTTTACTTGACTGCAAGTAGGCCAGACATAATGTTTGCAACATGTTTGTGTGCCAGGTTTTAAGCCAATCCAAAAGAATCTCACATGGTGGCTATCAAGAAATTTTCAGATATCTCAAGGGAACTCCTAATCTTGGCCTATGGTATCCAAAGGACACTGGATTTAATCTAGTTGGTTATACAGATGCTGATTATGCTGGATGTAGGGTTGACAGAAAGAGCACTTCAAGAAGCTGTCAATTTCTTGGTCAAAGATTAGTCTCTTGGTTTAGCAAGAAGCAACAATCAGTATCAACTTCTACAGCTGAGGCTGAATACATTGCTGCTGGAAGTTGTTGTGCTCAGTTGCTATGGATAAGGAATCAATTGATGGACTATGGTCTCACTTTGGAAAGGATCCCAATTACGTGTGATAATACAAGTGCTATTTCTATTGTGGCCAATCCAGTCAACCACTCCATGACAAAGCACATTGATATCAGGTACCATTTCATTAGGGAACATGCTACAAAAGGAACTATCGAATTGCATTATGTCCCTACAGAAAAACAATTAGCAGATATTTTTACAAAACCTTTGATGGAATCTACCTTCACTAGGCTTGTTAGTGAAATTGGTATGTTAAATTCATCATGATTTTTACATGAAAATATTTATCTGTTAAATTGTTTCAGTAATATTATTTTTAGTTGCTCAAATAATCCAATATTTGAGTACTAGAAATAATTTGAGATATTCTTGAATATTTTACAAATTACTGAACATGGTATCTTTTATTTTAATTTAATACTGTAGCTTGGAATTTTAGCAATAAAATTTTGAGAATAAATTTTAATTTCTAGGATATTTATTTCATAAATATTTTAGGTTATTAATAATTTATTATATTGTTTTCACTAATGATTTATAACTGAGGTTTAGAAGTTAATAAATTCAATTTTTCTTAGTTATCGAATGATTCATTTAAGACTTCTCGAATAGACCATTTGAGAGTTCTCGAATAGGTCATTTGGTACTTCTCGAATGGATATGCTGAGACTTCTCGAATAGAGACTTCTCGAATGGACCATTTGAGACTTATCGAATAGGTCTCCATGCACTTATCGAATGATGCACTTGAGACTTATCGAATGAAAAGCTTTTATTTATTTATTTTTTAAATTTACTCAGAATTTCAAATTTTTGTTTAAAAAATTTGGAATTAAAATCATTAGTGATAAACCCTTTAATATTCTTTTAGAGACTTCTCTAATAGAGTATTCTCAGCTGAGAGTTCTCGAATAGGCCTTTATGGAGTTATCGAATAGTGCATTCTGTACTTATCGAATGGTTCTCATTAGACTTCTCGAACAAAACACTTATCGATACAGCTATTCACACAAGTTCGAGAAGTCTGGGTTTCATATAAATACCATTTTAAACTCCTAATTTCATTTCATTCTATTCGACAAAGGCATTCGATTTCTCTTAAAACACAATCAAACACTCTCAAAACCTAAACCGTTCTTCGATTTTATTCAAACACAAATGGCGCCCAAATCAAAACCCTCTTCATCTGAACCCAAGGTCTGGAAATTTGTTGAATCCACGAACTATCTCGCAATATCAAGTGATTCTCTGGCTAAGAAGGGATACAAGTGCTTCACCAAGTTTCTTGCTGAATCATATATCAAAGGGGCCCTATTTGCAAATCCGACTCTCTATGTGGATGCATTGAAGGAATTTTGGGGAAAAGCCATTGTTGAAGAAGTGGTTCATGAAAGTGGTGACACCCTCTACGTTATAAACTACAAGTTTGGCAATCAAGATATTGAAATCACGGCTGACGACTTCATCAAGGCCCTAGAAATTGAAGGAAATAAAGTTGAGGGAGTTGAAGGAAAAAGCTTTGACAGCCTAGTCAGTGATACTGTGCTTACAGAGTTCTTTGAATTGATCAATTATTCTGAAACCATAAGCTTGGGGTCACTAAACAGAAATAAGCTAAGGAAGGAATGGAGCTTCTTATTTGGTACTTTGTTAATGGTGTTCATATGCAGGAAATCCAGCTTTGATCAAATGCATATCATGGTACAACAAATTGCATATTCCTTGGCTTACAATAAAAGAATCAACATAGGGATACTGATAATCCAAGAACTGGCTCATAATGCCTAGGTTCATAATGTGTGTTTTAAATATGAAATGCAATGTTTTAACTGCACTACCTAGCATAGATATTACAAGGATAGGGTATGTGAAAGTAATGTCCAAAATTCTATTTGGTTCATTAGACACATTGAATCTTGTGGATGTTCACTTAGTGATCACTCAATTCATGAGTGATCTCTTTAAAACTTATCCACTTGATCAACCCTCATATCATTCTTTGTCTGAGCAAGAGAGGTTGAAATAAGAGGGTAACCAACTTGATCAACCATAGCCTCTCAACCCAAGCTCACAACCTATTGATTCCACACAAAACACTGAGCCAACTGCCTCATCCTCTCAAAAGGGTGAGGTTAGTAAAAAGAAGAAAATGAAGGTATCCTCCACAACCTCTCTAGATATATTATCTGAGGCTGCCTTGAAAGAAATAAAGAGTGAGGTTCCTGAGTCACCCTTGAAAAGGCCAAAGAAGAAGAAATCCAAAGCCACCTCTGTGCCCACCCAAATGGACACATTTGTAGAAAAAGGGGTAAACTTATTATCTGGGGCATTCTCTCAAAAGAATGTCACCATTGAAATCAGTGGTCAACCCACCATGGAACCCTGTAAAGAGTCAACACCTGGAGTTGATAAGGGAAAACAAGTGCACAGTGAGGAGCACACACAAACTCTACTTGAAACTCCTCCTATTTCTCAAGGGGAGTTGTCAACACTCAATCTAAATGCCACTCTTCTTGTAGATTCTAATGTTAATATTTCTTCACAAGAGTTGCATCAAGATGTGACTCACTCATTTGATCATGACCAATCCTTCTCTGGTCATGAGCCCTTAACTTCAAGTAACATGGTGCTTGACACTGTGCTCACCACTCAGAAACCTCAATCAGTTGGTGAGGGAGCACATGCTGAGGTGCATCCTGATGACACCAACACAAACATGGGGGATTCATTGGTTCTTACCAAAGACCCTGTGCAAATGCAAAGGCCTTCACAGGTCAATGTCAATGTAGAGGACTCACACCCTGTTATTACAGGGGCCTCTACATCTGGCACTGAGATTCCAACTCAGGTACCAAAAACGGTACAAAAAGATCACCCCTTCACAGAATGGCTGCAATCAAGTGCAGGACCATCCAATGCTCCTTCTATTGAAGATAAAATCATGGAGATGTACAATGAGCAGGTGGATGGGTTACAGTCTATTGCTCAACAACTTCTTTCTGGAGACATGCCAAATGAAGATTATCAGGCCATGTTCCTAGCTCATAATGAAGATGTTCAAAAACAAAGAGAGAAGATTGCTGAAGAAACAGTCTTTGGTGACAGTGATGATGCATGGTTGACTAGTTTATCAACAATCAACTTGGAGGATGCATTACACAACCTCAGACAAGATTACCTGATAACCATCAATCTCTAGAAATCACAACCAAATGTCAATGAGATGTATGACTCAATCTGTGAAATGCACAAAAATTATCTTAAGCATACACATCAAGTTGGCATGGGGTTCAAAAATGAGGTGTCAAGTTTTTCAGCTGCTGTTACAGGAGAAATAAGGGGTGCCTTGAGGAGAATTGAGGAGATTTATTGAAGAAATTTGACTTAGAAGAGTGTTCTCCTGCAAAGACACCTATGTCTCCTGCCACTAAACTCTTTGAAGATAAACAGGGCAAAAGTGTAGATACTTCATACTACAGAGGCATGGTTGGTTCACTCCTTTACTTGACTGCAAGTAGGCCAGACATAATGTTTGCAACATGTTTGTGTGCCAGGTTTCAAGCCAATCCAAAAGAATCTCACATGGTGGCTATCAAGAGAATTTTCAGATATCTGAAGGGAACTCCTAATCTTGGCCTATGGTATCCAAAGGACACTGGATTTAATCTAGTTGGTTATACAGATGCAGATTATGCTGGATGCAGGGTTGACAGAAAAAGCACTTCAGGCGGCTGTCAATTTCTTGGTCAAAGATTAGTCTCTTGGTTTAGCAAGAAGCAACAATCAGTATCAACTTCTACAGATGAGGCTGAATACATTGCTGCTGGAAGTTGTTGTGCTCAGTTGCTATGGATAAGGAATCAATTGATGGACTATGGACTCACCTTGGAAAGGATCCCAATTATGTGTGATAATACAAGTGCAATTTCCATTGTGGCCAATCCAGTCAACCACTCCATGACAAAGCACATTGATATCAGGTACCATTTCATTAGGGAACATGCTACAAAAGGAACTATCGAATTGCATTATGTCCCTACAGAAAAACAATTAGCAAATATTTTTACAAAACCTCTGATGGAATCTACCTTCACTAGGCTTGTTAGTAAAATTGGTATGTTAAATTCATCATGATTTTTACATAAAAATATTTATCTATTAAATTGTTTCAGTAATATTATTTTTAGTTGCTCAAATAATCCAATATTTGAGTACTAGAAATAATTTGAGATATTCTTGAATATTTTACAAATTACTGAACATGGTATCTTTTATTTTATTTAAAATCTGTAGCTTGAAATTTTAGCAATAAAATTTTGAGAATAAATTTTAATTTCTTGAATATTTATTTCATAAATATTTCAGGTCATTAATAATTTATTATATTGATTTCACTATTGTTTTAAAACTGAGGTTTAGAATTTAATAAATTCAATCTTTTCTCAGTTATCGAATGACTCATTTGAGACTTATCGAATAGGTTATTTGAGAGTTCTCGAATAGATCCTTTGGTACTTCTCGAATGGCTAAGCTGAGACTTCTCGAATAGAGAGTTCTCGAATAGACCATTTGAGACTTATCGAATAGGTCTCCATGCACTTATCGAATGATGTTTTGAGACTTATCGAATGAAAAGCTTTTATTTATTTATTTTTAAATTTACTCCGAATTTCAAATTTTTGTTTTAAAATTTGGAATTAAAATCATAAGTGATAAACCCTTAATATTCTTTTAGAGACTTCTCTAATAGAGTATTTTCAGCAGAGAGTTCTCGAATAAGCCTTTGTGGAGTTCTCGAATAGTGCTTTTTGTACTTATCGAATGGGTATCTTTAGACTTCTCGAATAAAACACTTATCGATACAGCTATACACACATATTTGACAAGTCTGGGCTTCATATATATACCATTTTTAAACTCCTAATTTCAATTCATTCTATTCGACAAAGGCATTCGACTTCTCTCAAACACCCAAACACTCTCAAACCCTTAAACCGTTCTTCATTTTTACTCAAAATCAAATGGCGCCCAAATCAAAACCTTCTTCATCTACACCCAAGGAATGGAAGTTTGCTGAATCCACGAATTACATTGCTATATCCAGTGATTCTCAAGCTAAGAAAGGGTATAAGTGCTTCACCAAATTCTTGGCTGAATCTTATATCAAGGAAGCTCTTTTCACGAACCCTACTCTGTACCTGGATGCTCTGAAGGAATTTTGGGGAAAGGCCATTGTGGAAGAAGTGGCTCATGAAAGTGGTGACACCCTTTATGTTATCAACTGCAAGTTTGGCAATCAAGATATTGAAATCACGGCTGATGACTTCAACAAAGCCTTAGGAATTGAAGGAAATAAAATCGAGGGAGTTGAAGGAGAAAGCTTTAACAGTCTTGTCAGTGATAATGAGCTTACAGAGTTCTTTGAATTGATTCAGTATTCTGATACAATAAGCTTGGGGCCACTAAACAGAAATAAGCTAAGGAAGGAATGGAGCTTCGTATTTGGTACTTTGCTAATGGTGTTCATATGCAGGAAATCCAGATTTGATCACATCCACAGCATGGTACAACAAATTGGATACTCTTTGGCTTACAATAAAAGAATCAACATAGGAAAACTGATAATCCAAGAACTGGCTCAAAGACTTGGTAAGTCTTCTGTTCGAAGATCTTCAGATATATTTATGCCTAGGTTCATTATGTGTGTTTTAAATATGAAATGCAATGTTTTAACTGCACTACCTAGCATAGATATTACAATGATAGGGTATGTGAAAGTAATGTCCAAAATTCTATTTGGTTCATTAGACACATTGAATCATGTGGATGTTCCCTTAGTGATCACTCAATTCATGAGTGATCTCTTTGTAACTTATCCACTTGATCAACCATCATATCATTCTTTGTCTGAGCAAGAGAGGTTGAAACAAGAGGGTAACCAACTTGATCAACCACAGCCTCTCAACCCAAGCTCACAACCTATTGATTCTACACAACACAATGAGCCAACTGCCTCATCCTCTCAAAAGGGTGAGGGTAGTAAAAAGAAGAAAAGGAAGGCAGCCTCAAATCCCTTAAATATTTTAAGTGAGGTTGCATTAAAAGATGTAGAGAGTGAGGTTTCTGAGTCACCCTTGAAAAGGCCAAAGAAGATGAAATCTAAAGCCACCTCTGTGTCCACCCAAATGGATACAGTTGTAGAAAAAGGGGTAAACTTATTATCTGGGGCATTCTCTCAAAAGAATGTCACCATTGAAATCAATGGTCAACCCACCATGGAACCCTGTAAAGAGTCAACACCTGGAGTTGATAAGGGTAAACAAGTGCACAGTGAGGATCACACACAAATTCCATTTGAAACTCCTCCTACTTCTCAGGGGGAGTTGCCAAAATCTAATCTAGATGCCACTTCTCTTACAGATCTTAATGAAAATATTTCTTCACAAGAGATGCATCAAGATGCTTCTCAAACATTTGATCATAATCAATTTTTCTCTGATTATGAGCCCCTAACTTCAAGTGACATGGTGCTTGACACTGTGCTCACCACTCAGAAACCACAATCAGTTGGTGAGGGAGCACATGCTGAGGTGCATCCTGATGACACCAACACAAACATGGGGGATTCATTGGTTATTACCAAAGACCCTGTGCAAATGCAAAGGCCTTCACAGGTCAATGTCAATGTGGAGGATTCACACCCTGTTACTACAGGGGCCTCTACATCTGGCACTGAAATTCCAATTCAGGTACCAAAAAACGGTACAAAAAGATCATCCCCTACAAAACTGGCTGCAATCTAGTGCAGGACCATCAGATGCTCCTTCAATTGAAGATAAAATCATGGATATGTATAATGAGCAGATGGATGGGTTACACTCAATTGCTCAACAACTTCTCTCTGGGAATATGCCAAATGAAGATTATCAGGCCATGTTCCTAGCTCATAATGAAGATGTACAAAAACAAAGAGAGAAGATTACTGAAGAAACAGTCTTTGGTGACAGTGATGATGCATGGTTGACTAGTTTATCAACAATCAACTTGGAGGATGCATTACATGACAACCTCAGACAAGATTACCTGACAACCATCAATCTCAAGAAATCACAACCAAATGTCAATGAGATGTATGACTCAATTTGTGAAATGCACAATAATTATCTAAAGCATACACATCAAGTTGGCATGGGGTTCAAGAATGAGGTGTCAAGTTTTTCAGCTGCTGTCAGAGGAGACATAAGGGGGGCCTTGAAGAGAATTGAGGAGAAAATGCCAATTGCTTCAAGAGAGATAGCAGAGTATGAAAGGCTAAAAGGTAATTATGCAAACCTGATGGCTGAGGCAATGTTTGTTAAAAGATAGAACAATGAACTACATGCTAGTGTAAAAAGCATGCTAGAGTTCAACAAAGAAGTTCTCCCAATGATCAAGGTGCTCTTCAAAAATACTTATGGTGATAAAATTCCAACAGAAGTACCTGTAGGGGAGATTGTTAGGTCCTTAAGTATCGTAGAAGGGGGGGTTGAATACGATACCAACAATTATTCAATTTCGTTCGTGGAATATTATGATTTGTTACGAAATTAAATTGACCGAATTTAAAACACAAGCAGTTCTCAGATATATATTTGTTTATTGATATAAATCTGAAAGGGTGCCTTCTCTCTAACACAGGTATTTATTTCTAAGTACAAGGTTAGCTTCGGGGTTGATCTCTATAATTCTAGATTATAACAGTGTCTCAATACTTAAAAAGTTTAGAGCGACACAAGCTATAATCTTGATTACAACAGCATTTCAATACTAAGAGTTTAGAGAAACAGAAGCTGTAATCTTTCAGTGTTTGGTCGAGAGATCCACACCTCAAAATGGTTGAGGTTATGCTGCTATTTATAGAGGAGGGCTTTTATCAAAAGTAGCCAGCTGTTCCTGTCTGTAGGTGTTGTTTGTGAGTGAAACGGCTTCTGCAGACTGTCCTCGAATTCTTTTGTCAGAAAGATATTGTGCCAGAGAGAAAGTGTGCCAGGGAGTCATCACACACACACAAATTCCAGTCGTTCCTTATATATTAAATATATTAGGAACGGTTGGTTTTAATGTGAGTGTATGTGTGTGTATCAATTCTAGTCGTTCCTTAATAAAATTATTATGAACGATTGGAATTTCCTTCTTTTGGCATGTGCTGCAATCATTAAACAAATGATTGCTTTTGAAATTCTTTCTCCACTCACCTTGTAGGAACGATTAGCCTTGTTTGTGAACAAAACAATTCTAGTCGTTGTTGATTTGATAAAGAAGGTGGTAGTTATCTTTTGTCTCTCTCCTGCATGCATTAGATGATTCTTTTTAGCATTTCTCTCACATTAATCCACTAGGAACGACTAGCTTTGATTGGTCATTTAATTCTAGTCGTTCCTTATGTATTAATAAGGAGAGTAACTTGCATGCATTTCTTTTATGCATGTGACCACTAATGATTGCTTTAATCATTGCTTGATCAAGTGATCCAATGATTAGCAAATCATTTGTTCTTTATTCTTTGTCCTCTTTGACTTGAAGTGGTGATGTGCCATGTGTCGTACACGCACTGGTTGACCCGTTCCTTGTCTTTACTTCACTTCAGGTCCATGCATATTTAATTCAGGACTTGTTCTATTTATGGAAACGTTTCGATATATATTAAATTTAATAATTACTTTCAAGTTAATTTAAGGATTAACTTGAACTTAATTATTACTTTTAATATTTTTACCAAACTGCTTATAGTACTTAAGGTTGTAA
This sequence comes from Saposhnikovia divaricata, assembly GCA_036435485.1. Taxonomy (NCBI): domain Eukaryota; kingdom Viridiplantae; phylum Streptophyta; class Magnoliopsida; order Apiales; family Apiaceae; genus Saposhnikovia; species Saposhnikovia divaricata. The sequence continues at coordinate 108,269,690 of CM071599.1, read as the reverse complement.
ATGATATTTGTTTTTTTTAACTGAACCTTAAGCACTTTACAACTGTTCGCCTGTTTGGTATCGAAATCATTAAAGACGTACCTAAAGTCAGGATCTGTCTTTCAGCAGGAGTCAGGTCCTTACAAGATTGCTTTACCAATCATTCCTGATTGTACTGGCGTTCGATGCACTGGTCTGGTTCATGAACGTCTAGTACCAGTTCTGATTGGCAATGCGTCTGTCTGTCTGTCTGACCTGTCTTGTCTGTCCTTACAGTGGCTTAAGCTTTTGCTGCTCACAGTCTATAACTGTGTTGCTCACAGGAATCCCCTGTAACACTCGTGAATATAAAACATCCCTGTCCGTCTGAGTCCTTGATCTTTATTTGTCCTCGAGGCATGAACATTTTAATGAACTTCTTTCGTTGACTGGTTTACGGACTTCAGAGATACAGAACGTATTTTGATATTTTGAGTTTATCATGTATACGTATGGATTCCTAGTGCTACGGGTTAAATATTATTACCTGTCTCGTCTGGTGTTGAGTTGACTTATCCTATTTTCCTTTTATGTTAGTTTATGCCTTACAATCTCCCCCTATTTGGCTGACAGGGTTTGACAGGCAAATCACCTAAGGATAACTCAACTGACACTAGAAAAAGTAAAGTGTTTGAAAGACTGTAAATAATATTTAATTGTATTCTGGATCATATATACATTTCCAGATTTCTTTAAATTAAAAACAACCAAGTACAAAGATGTTCCTCTAGCCTGAACAGTTCTTCATTTCTTCTTCTTGGTCTCTTGCCTTTTTGGGATCTTTGCTGCTTTCTCTCTTTTCTCAGCTTCAGCTTTAGCTCTAGCAGCTTCTCTTTCAGCAATTCTTTGATTTACCAGATTCAGTGCTTCTTGTTCAAATGTGTTCCGGATTGGAGGATCAGTCAACCTTTCCTTGATCTTGTTCAGCACATGAAGATTAAGGTTTTGATTGATTCCTTTAAATCTCAGACATATCTTCTTTGTAAGCAGTTGAACAATGATTCTCTTAGGATTGTTCTTCACACGATCTGTGTCATTAGCAGCTTCCAGTTCTTTCTTCCTTTCTAGAATCTCACTGGCTGGTTTCAAAGCAATCTTGTCAATTTTGTTTGTGGACTTCTTGATTCTCAGCAGTGCCTCTTCTATAGATTTTAAAGATGTCTTTTCAAGCTTTGAAAATCTCAGATAATACACTTTGTCTTTCTTGAATACTTTCAGAGCAAGTTCTCCACTTTTCTTGACAATGATCGATTGTTTAGGATCTTCTTCTTCGGGTTCATATGGTTGTGGGTATTCTCGGTTGACATACTTAAGGTTCTGATCCATGTTTGTTGCATGGTTTAATCTGTATGCATAGAAACGTTCAGCAACTGTGCTTTCTAGTTCACTTGGATTTTGTCTGCTTCTGAGCTTTCTTTTAACCCATCTGAGATATTCAGCTCGGACGTTTTCCAGTCCTTGATCATCAAATGTGATGCTATGCACATGATCTCCTTTGTAGTATTTCACCGAGGGTATTGGTAAATTTCCTATTTCCACACCAACCCTTTCCATCTGTTCTCTCACTATGTCCCGGAAGATCTCATTTTCCTTGTTTCCTCCTTCAACTGTTGAGAGTTTTAAGCATAGAAGTTCAGTCAAGGTCATCTCCTTTAGAAACTCTCGAGGAAACTGTTGAGTGCCATAGATCTTGTAGCAGATATTTATCAAGTAGCCGTATGACAGTGCAGATACTGAGATAGTGTGAATTTGTTCTTGCAGCAGCTTGAAGTGTGAATGTGGATTGCCTGGGAAAGCAGCTCTCCATTCTTCAAAATGATGCCTTGTGTCTTTTAAAGCTTTTGCAGCATCTTCTGCTTCAATTTTCTCCATTGTGGCTCTTGCTTTATCCCAATCTGCTCCAATTTTGTCTTTGACATCTCTTTGCCTTTTCCTTATGAACTCTAGCCTGTTTTTACGTTCTATCTTCCTGTTTTCTTTGACCCTTTCTTTGGTCTCATCATATTCTTCCAGGATTTCTTTATGCCTGTTGAAAACATCTAGGTCATAAGCATTTTCATCAATAAACTCATCCTCTACTTCTTCGTCAGCGTACTGAGTACTTGTTCCCTGTAGTGGATGATGTTCTATTGCTTCAGTAACTTGTGCAGTGCTTTTAACAACTTCTGCCGTCTTCAGAGGTTCTTCTACTCCTTGTTCAGGTTGAATCTCACCTTCCTCTTCTTCAGATTGTTCATTCCTTTCTTGTAGAGCCGGTAGATATACCTCCTTTCCAGATATCACAGGTGTTGGGTTAGGATTAATATGTGCTTTTCCTCTTCCACTAACATCAACAACTTGTGCTTCTTTTTCTTGGGATCCCTTGATTCCCCTTATCTCCCCCTCAGTTGAGCTATCCTTCAATGGTTCCCTGATTCGTAGAGGTGGAAGAGTTGTCCTTGATTGACTAAGAATCAATGCTTCTTCTAGTTCAGCCATTCTTCTGTAAACCATATCAAAGTTCTTATCCGTTTGGCTGACATAGGACCTATGTTGAACTTCCAGCAAAGTCAACTTCTCTTTCAGATCTCTATTTTCTCTTACAAGAGCCTCATATTTTGTAACCATTTCGGGTATTATGTGGTAGGTGGGTGTCTCACATACAGGTTCTGTTGGTGTTTCACTCATTCGCTCAACGCTCAGTCTATGGGTATGGGTTGCACTCATTTGTTCTGGTTGTGTTTCACTCGTACCCTCAGAAATTCCTTGCGCTCCAGCTGTACCTGCATATAAGATCACCCTAGCCCCTTCAAGAGAGGTCAGTGGTGGTGCAATGGGGTTTCGCAAATCCCCGATCCTACCAGACTCATTGGTTTTATCCAATTCACTGTCTAGCAGTTGCCTCCCACCTTCTATGGATGGGAAATCCCTTGGGGGAGCCAAGAATGTTCCTCTTGGGAAGGTAGGCATTGATCCAAAGAATATGGCATTGGGATCAATGATTCCTTCTGAAGCCTGTAAAGGCTGTACTGTATCATCTAACCGTACAATGGTTGGTGACACAGTAGAAACCGTCATAACCGTCCTGATGTGTGTACTCACAAGTTGTGCATATGGGTGTGAGATTGTTTGTTCTTTGGATTGTGCAGGGATATGTGTCTCTCCTTCGAATACCCTGGCTGACGGGCGAATTTCAATAAATTCATCCTGTTGAGAGGATAAATTTAGTAACAGTTGAATTGCCTTTGTCATCTCTGCACCCTTTTGAGAGGATGTAGAGGGGTTAACAGTTACCTCAGGTTCTATTCTTCTCGTCTTTATGGGAGGTAGAGATGTTGGGTTGACCAAACCATCCTTATTTGGTGCTTCTGAGGCACTTTCTCCCTCACCCTCAACATATTTTCGTTTAAGTGTAGGGGTTACAATAGTGGTGGTTGGTAGTGTTTGTGTGTTTGGCTCTAAGGCTGGGTTCTGAGCCTGTTGGTTTTCAGACTCAGTGCCTTGTCCTAGGCCCACTTGGGGATATACAGGTAATGTAGGGGCAAATGCTTCCCAATCAGTAAAATCATAAGTACCAAAATTTAAAGGAGATAGAGAGTCACGTGATGTACCTTGTAGACTTTCAGAGTATACAGGTTCCATTACATCATCCACAGAGAGTGGTATGTATGGATTACTATCATCTTGATCTCTCTCAGCATATCTTCCTTCATCCTGGTTTAGCTCAGCAAAAGGTGTTTGTTCTTCTTGCCTTTGTTGCTCTGGAGATTCAGATGCTTGTTCTTCATGAACAGCTTGCTCTGGAATCTCAGGCTCAAGAACAATTTGAACTTGCTCAGGAAGAGCCAAGTATGCCAGTGGTTCTCCGATTGCTGGTCCAACTGGGTTTGGAGAATCCAAATCCTGAAAACATATATGCATAAAATTTGTTACTTGAGATGCATTATTGTTTTCATAATTACCTTTGTTGGCCAGTGCAGTAAAAGCATGCACTCTTATCCTCGGAGAATTTTCTGTTCCTTCATGAGGCTGTGCTGATCTGACTTCAGAATCAATTTTATCATTGATTATCAGCTGTAAGAATCTAGGAAAGTTGCATTCAATCCTTTGTGCTTCATTTTGTAGATGAGGAGGTGTCATGTTTTGCATGATCTGATCCATTATTAAGTGCCCATAGTTTATTCTCAGATTGTGCACAGCAGCATATCCCAGTTTCTGAACATACGGAGTGATGTAGTGAAAGGATGTGCGCTTCTGAGTAAAACAGTGGTTAATGAAGTGAAAGATGACGTTCCATTCCTTTGTCAACCTATGCTTGCAGATTTTTGACATGTTCCTTATCGTGAAAGGTCCTTCTCTTGGATCTGGAACATAAGTGATTGAGTTTATGAAGGCAAACAATTCTTCATCTGTAGGGTATGCAACAAAGTTATCTGTTGGTAGTCGCAAGATGCGGTTTAGATCATTCTCTGTCACCCTTGCAGTTTGATTGCCTACTGAAAATGTGAATGCCAGTACATTATTCTCAGAAGTTTCTACTATGGTTCTATGGAGTTGACGAAGCATGCTTCTGTGTAGTAAAGTGTCAACTGTAAGACCATTCCGTAGATGAGAATATTCTGTCAAAAACCTGATCCAATTTCTGAATCGATGTCGGCTAAGTTCATCAATCTCTATGCCGTTCACTGAGTTAGACTTAATAATCACAAATTGAGCAGCCATTTTCTTTAAATTGAAATTTTAATAAAATGTACTTGATTATCAAAAATAACTTTATGTGACAAAGAGTTTTATCGTATTAATACGAACCGAATTTTCAAGAAATATCCAAGTGCTCGAAAAATTTTGAATAAAATCTATGTTATACTTTTCGAGAAATGACACACTTTTGGATCGTTCACACAAATTTTAGAAGCCAATTAGATTATTAAAACTCAAGTTAAAAAATTTAACTAACTTAGAACCCTAATTTTTGAATCTTTATGAAATGGTGTCAAAATAAACTATGTTATAGATCACAATGAATGGTCCACAAATATGGTCTTGGATCTAAATTCTAGTGAAAATTTGGCAGCGTAACAGTAGGGTAAAGCTTGAGAGTCGAGAGTAAAAATGGCAGCACTTCGACTTGTGTATATAATGTGTGTTCGATTTATGAAGGAGATGATTATATAGACAAACGGTTAACTCAAATTAGTGGTTTTAAAAATGATTAAAACTGATTAAAAGTAATATGAATTCACAGTTTTAATCATAAAACAAAACTTTGTGAGAGGAATTTATTTATTTAAGGAACGACTGGAGAGATTCTGTGAGAGGAGTCCCAGTCGTTGCTTAGAAAAAATAAAACACATTCCTTTATCAACGACCAGCTAGCCGTTCTCAGTGGAATGCTGAGGTGGCAAACGACTAGCCCAGTCGTTCCTCTCACAACCAAACAAAAAACTATATCTTTAGAACGGCTATATTTTAGATAGGTTTTTTTTTATTTTCCTGGTCGTTCTAAGGGGAAGAAAAATGGGATAGACAAAATCTTAACTTAAATCCTAATCGTTCTTGAAATAATTAAATTTTGAGGAGAGACAATTAGATTTTTCTTTAAAATTAAAATCAGTACTTTGTTCCCAAAAATTCAACACCTTTTGACTTGGTCAAAATATGTTGCTGCAAAATAAATTTGTTCAAGGTACTTACAATTAATTTATAAATCCTTGTACAAAAATAAAAGTAATTATTTTACTTAATAAACTAAGAAAATAAATTACTTGAAAATATTTTTATGCAAGTACATAAAAATTTCATAACCAAATTCTAATCAATAAATGTCACAGATAATATTTAAGCAATTTATTGAAAGAATCCTATTATGCTTCAAACATGAATAAAAATTTCTAAGTATACTATAAATTATGCATTTAATTACTGAGAAATTTATTCACAAAAATTATTAAGTAATTACCAGTTCGAATAATTAATATCATGCATGGTATTTACTTAATAAATAAAATCAAGGAAAAAGAAAATAAAAATTGATAAGTAAATTCACAGGTTTGATCAGTCTATTTTTAATGCGTGTGAATTTACTCGAATCAACTTGCAGTTGTTGAATTCTAATTAATTACTTAATTAGACAGATTCAACATACCAAGTTCACCAACCAGTTTATTGAACGTGAGTTCGTCTAGGGGTTTAGTGAATATGTTTGCAATTTGATCCTCAGTGGGTACAAAGTGTAGTTCCACTGTACCATTTAAAACATGTTCACGGATAAAGTGATACCTGATATCAATGTGCTTGGTTCTCGAGTGCTGAACCGGATTTTGTGTGATTGCAATGGCACTTGTGTTGTCACAGTAGATCGGAATCTTTGACAGCAACAGGCCATAATCTTGGAGTTGGTTCCTTATCCATAAGATTTGAGCACAACAACTTCCTGCGGCAATGTATTCAGCTTCAGCCGTGGAGGTTGAGACAGAGTGCTGTTTCTTGCTATACCAGGAAACCAGTCTACGTCCTAGGAACTGACATCTTCCAGACGTACTCTTTCGATCAATCTTACAACCTGCAAAATCAGAGTCTGTATAGCCAACTAGGTCAAAACCTGTACCTTTAGGGTACCAAATTCCAAGATTTGGAGTTCCCTTAAGGTATCTGAAAATACGTTTCACAGCTATAAGATGTGACTCTTTAGGATCAGACTGAAATCTAGCACATAAACATGTTGCGAACATTATTTCTGGTCTGCTTGCAGTGAGATAGAGTAATGAGCCGATCATACCTCTATAGCTTGTATTGTCAACCTTTTTACCGGTTTTGTCCTGATCAAGCTTAGTGGCTGTTGGCATCGGAGTGTGTGCCGGGGTTGAGTCTTCTAGGTGATACTTAGTCAGAAGATCCCTGATGTACTTGGATTGCCATATGAAAATTCCATCTTGCCTTTGGCTTACTTGCAATCCCAGAAAGTACGTTAACTCACCCATCATGCTCATCTCATATTTGCTCTGCATAAGCTTAGCAAATCTCTTGCATAGAGAATCATTAGTAGACCCGAATATAATATCGTCAACATATACTTGAACTAATATCATATCCTTTTTGTGCATTTTGTGGAACAATGTTTTATCTATGACACCTCTAATAAAACCATTTTCAATTAAAAATTCAGAGAGAGTGTCATACCATGTCCTTGGAGATTGCTTGAGTCCATAGAGAGCTTTGAAGAGATAATAAACATAGTCCTCCAGCTTTGGATTTTCAAAACCAGGGGGTTGTTCAACATAAACTTCTTCTTCGAGCTTTCCGTTCAGGAATGCACTTTTCACATCCATTTGATAGACTTTAAAGTCTTGATGTGCTGTAAATGCCAGAAACATCCTGATGGCTTCAAGTCTTGCGACTGGTGCATAAGTCTCGTCATAATCTATTCCTTCTTCTTGACTATAGCCCTTTGCAACCAGTCTGGCTTTGTTCCTTGTAACAATGCCTTGTTCATCCAATTTATTTCTGAATACCCATTTTGTGCCTATCACTGATCTGTTCTTTGGTCTGGGTACCAGTGTCCATACTTTCTGCCTTTCGAATTGATTGAGTTCTTCTTGCATAGCAATAACCCAATCTGGATCTTTAAGTGCATCTTCAACTTTCTTAGGTTCTGTTTCTGAAATGAACCCAGCGTAGTTACATTCATCTTCTGTTGCACGTCTAGTTCTTACTCCACTTTCAGGATCACCAATGATAAGTTCAAAAGGATGGTCTCTGCTCCAAACCCTTTGCCTCGGCAGATATGGTCTTGATGTTTCCCCTTGTTCATAATGGTGTTGAGTATGACTAGTTGATCCTTCTCCTGCTCCCCCTGAGTCGTTGCTGGCACTAACTGAAGATTCTCCATAATTAGTAGTAGATCTCGAGGCATCCTGAGTTCTTGAGGTAGTTATTCTACTATCATTTATTGGTGAAGAGTCGTTAGCATTGTTGTTAATGATGCCAGTATCAACTTCAGGTTCTTCTTCTGTATCGGAAAAGTCTTCATGTAGATTTTCAATGATCAGAGATTCTGAATCCTTTTCTCGTTGCAGGCTTGGTAGTCTGGTGTCGTCGAACGTTACGTTTAGGCTTTCAATCACCTTCTGATCTTTGATCATATAAATCCTGTATGCCTTTGCTTCCAAAGAGTAACCAATAAATATGCCTTCTTCAGCTTTTGGATCGAACTTTCCAAGGTGCTCATTTCCGTCTTTTAGCACAAAGCATTTGGCACCAAACACATGAAAGTAACTCAGTGTCGGTCTTTTATTGGCCATGATTTCGTAAGGAGTCTTATCATGTTCTTTGTTTATCAAAGTACGATTTTGAGTGTAACAAGCTGTGTTTATCGCTTCAGCCCAGAAGTAGGTAGGAAGATTTGATTGGCTAATCATGGTTCTAGCTGCTTCAACCAAAGTTCGATTCTTCCTTTCTACAACCCCATTTTGCTGAGGAGTTCTTGGTGCTGAGTATTGCCTTGATATTCCCTTCTTTGTACAGAATTGATTCAAGCATACATTCTTGAATTCAGTTCCATTATCTGATCTGATTGTCCGTACAGGTAGGCCAGCTTCTACTTCTATTTTCTTTATATGATCAATTATCAGTTGTGTTGCTTCATCCTTTGACTGTAAGAACAACACCCACGTGTACTTGGAGTAGTCGTCCACCATCACTAACGCGTATCTTTTCCTTCCCATTGACATGACATTAACTGGACCAAATAAATCCATATGTATTAATTGCAGGGGTTCAGTAATGCTGGTCATTTCTTTACTTCTATGTGATGCTTTCTTTGACTTCCCCTTTTCACATGCTTCGCAGAGTCCGTGTTGACAGAACTCTATTTGAGGTAAACCTCTCACCATCTCTCTCTGGACTAATGTGTTCATTGTTTTGAAGTTCAAGTGAGAGAGCTTCTTGTGCCATAACCAACTTTCTTCTGCAGTAGCCTTGCTGTAGAAACACCTGATTTCTTCATTACTTACAGAGTTCAAATCAGCTACAAAGAGGTTCCCCTTTCTCACCCCGTGAAGAGCGAGCTTCTCATTTTTCCTGTTTGAGATCAAACACCTTTCCCTTCTGAAATCTACATTGTATCCTCTGTCACAGAACTGACTGATACTGAGAAGGTTGTGCTTTAATCCTCTAACAAGAGAAATGTTTTCAATGATGATATTGCCAACTTCCCATTTACCATATCCCGTAGTGAATCCTTTGCTATCATCTCCAAAGGTAACTATCGGGCCAGCTTTCTCAACCACATCTGTAAGCAGGGACTTTTCTCCGGTCATGTGTCTTGAACAACCACTGTCAAGAATCCACATGATCTTTTCTTTCTTGCTTGAACCCTGCAATCACAGATTGATTAAGCGGACTTTGGTACCCAAACATGTTTGGGTCCAGGAGGTTTAGGGGTTGAATAAATATCATTATCAGAAACAACATTTAAACCGGACTTATCTTTCACACTAAAGAGCTTTACCTTATTATTCTTTTTAATCATGCTCTTATTAGGTGTAACACATTTGCTAGCAGATGCATTCATTGATCCAAAATAAGTTGTCATTGCATTAAAAGCACATGGCATACAATTAGGCATGCCACAAAATTTGTGTAAAGAAAGCAAGTCAGGCATGTTATGCATTCTAGAATTATCAACAGTATCTACTTTAACCTTTGAACAGACATGTGTAAGGTGACCAGTAGAGTTACAATTATTGCATAATTTTCTAGATGTATGAGAAGTTGATGCAGATTTAGATTTGTTAGCATTTAACTTCCCGTTCCTGCTTTTCTTTTTATCGGATGGAATACCTGTATCAGTTTTTGGTTCTACGACTCGTACTGATTCTACAGGTTTCTTAACTGATTCCTCTTTCTCCTCTGCTAGGTTCTCGACAAACAATTCCCTTTGGATTATTAGATTCTTTTCATCTAAGGGTTCTGGAATAACTTTTGTAAAGATCGGGACGGGGACTTTCTGAAGAACATAAGGCACTTTCTCTGAGTCATAAGTGACTGGTTGAGATAGTCCTAATTTTTTCTTTCCCATTCTCATAGAATAATCAAGTCCTATTGCTACTTTCTTATCAATGGCATGATTATCTGAGATGTCTTTTACAATTAATGCAGAGGTGACATAAGCTTGAAGTTTAACTTCTTGCTCGGATATTACGACATAGGTAGGGGTGAGCACGGAAAACCGAAAACCGATAAAACCGACCAAACCGAATCGACCAAACCGCATATTTGGATTTTTTTGTGGTTTGGTTTGGTTATGGTTTTAAATTTTAAAAACCGAAAATTTTGGTTTGGTTTCGGTTTTACTAAATTTTCCACCTGATATAACCGAACCGTACCGAAAATATATAATATATATTTATAATTATTAATATCCAGTAATTATTTGATTAACATGTTAATACTTAGGAAGGACGGTTCACATTGATCTAGCTTGTTTGTTTAACAATAATGTTAGCTTTTTATTAAACTTTTACATTTTGTTTTAATATTGAACTAATGATCTAATGATGCATATGTTTCTGGCCTCTGGGATATTTCTAAGATTGCATATTTTCAGATATTGTGGCAATAATGATACTCTAAATTGATACTTCTGACATGTGATGGACATTGCTAAATGATGATACTTAGTTTATGGTTGTTTAAGTAGAGAGCAAACAAGCCCGTCTAAAGTGGACAAATCATAGAGGTTTTCATTTTTTATGTTCACTTTTTAATTTTTTTTAGAGTTTATTGCACTTTGCATCCCAAAACATTGGTCCATTCTCACTTTAGTATCAAAACATTACTATTTAACAGTTAGCATCCCAGACTTTAGGAAACGCTGCAGTTTGCATCCCTCACGTGATCTGCCGTTAGAATCAACGTTAAATTCTAACGGCAGATCACGTGAGGGATGCAAACTGCATCGTTTCCTAAAGTCTGGGATGCTAACTGTTAAATAGTAATGTTTTGATACTAAAGTGAGAATGTACCAATGTTTTGGGATGCAAAGTGCAATAAACTCTTTTTTTTATTTGTAAAACTTTGAAGTTGATGAATTAGACTTTGTAATTTAATTTGTAATAACTTTGATGATATTTGGTTAAATTATTTTTTGTTATTTTTTTGGCAAGAGTAAACGGCAACACAAAATAACAAAATAATGGTTTTAAACCGAAACCAACCAAACTGAACCGTTTTAATTAGGTTGGTTTGATTTTAAGATAACGGTTTATGGTTCGGTTATGGTTTGAAAAATTTAAAAACCGTAATATATGGTTTGGATGGTTTTACGGTCCTAACCCGACCAAACCAACCGATACTCACCCCTAGACATAGGTATATCGTGCATTAATGCGTTTGTCTATATAAAATGAAAACGCTATGCAAGAAAGCAATCTAATTAAAAGGTGTGCAGGGACTTGACAATGAAATTTTCAATAAAGCTCCACTGAATTAAAGTAGAACTTAACGAGGTATGCTGGGCGTTGATCATCCAGACTTAAATTGTTATTTGATAAATATTAGCTAATTAAATATTTTTAATGACATTAAGTAAATTATAAAAAATATTAAATTGTTAAATTTTAATATATAATTGATATAAAAAAAGTTAATGTGGCTCATTGTTTAGGATTAATCTTACATATTAAAAAACAACCAACCAATCAAACGTACCCAGGTATATACCGCATAACACAGTGTCTGGGGAGGGTATGATATACGCAGTCTTACCCTCATTCCAGGAATGAAGAGGCTGTTTCCCCGGCTTGTGTGTGGATGTGCAAAATACATAAAAGGTGAAAATTACCAATATATCAATAAATAAACAAAATTGTTATAACATAATATCAAAAGTTCTGGACAAACCTTATCCATGGTGTTATTCACACGGGACTTACCTAAACTTGCACATCCTGAGCTTCTTAAAAGACAACATCCAGTTTGTGTATCACACCAAATCTTTCTTACGAGCCTGAAAAAGAAAATCTCCTGCCCAAAAATACCAAAATATTGTACAACATGACACAATTATGAATATAGTTAGAAAAATCCATATACTACATCCTATACTATTACATCTAAACTTACCAAAAACATCTAAACTAAATAAAACTAATCCCTTACTCTTATCCTACACCTCCAAGAACTTCTATCCAATACCATGCCGTCTTGAAGGTTTAGTGCATTCAAATCTAGCGAAATCAAATTATCCCAAGTCCTTCTTGGCCTCCCTCTCCTTCTAGAACCTGATATGACTAAATCCCCCACTCTTCTATTAAAAAACAAATATTAGTAAATATAATCTCCACAGAGGGGGAGAGAAAGGTGGCAAGATAGCAGAAAATATATTCTCCAAAATAATTCTCGATCAAAAAATAAGCTATCATAATTTTAATAGTAATCGTACGAAAGTTGTGCAAAATTTGTATAATTGTACAAAAAGTGTGCAAAATTTATGCAACAATATAATATATGAAAGATAAGTTGCAAGTTGAATTGATTTTTGTGTTTTTACGCTTTTAATATTTGTTCTACATTTAAGCATCACAAATTTTACATTGTAAAAGTTTTATATTAACTTTCCTTAAAGTTATCAATGATTCGTGTTATTAAATCGAATAAATAACATATAAAATATAATACACTTATTTCTATAAAATCTCAAGAGCAATAAGGTAGTAGTCAATCACATTATCAAATATTAGATTAACACTTGTGTCACACTAAGTTTTATAGATAATATTTATAATTTTTAAAATATTTCTAAGTAATATTAATATATGTTTAAATTTTATTAATTTGATGATACCTATTTAATTAATTAATTTTAAATTTATTTGATGAGTTGTTATTATATTTCTCACAAAAATTTATATATTTTTAATTTATAATTATTAAATTATATATATATATATATATATATATATATCGTATATCTTTTCATTTAATAACTTTATTATGTTACATATAAATATATATTGATTATATTTTTCTATAATATGTTTAATATTATTTATAGATTATATATATATATATATATATATATATATATATATATATATATATATTTCCTTTCGAAATAAAAGATTAATCCTAAACAATGAGTCACATTAGCTTTTTTTAATCAATTATATATTAAAATTTAACAATTTAACATTTTTCTAATTTAATTAATGTCATTAAAAATATATAATTATTTAATATTTATCTAATGACAATTTATGCCCGAATGACCAACCCACCCCTACCATACCTAATTAACTCCTTACTACAATATTATTTATAATTACTAATATATATTTAAAAAAATATAATTTTTTTAAATATCATTGAATTTGTGATATAAATTTAATTAAATTTTAATTTATTAGATGAGTTGCTGACACACGCAGGTCTTGACTTCGACTTTTTTTAAAAACAAATATTTTATATAGCTTTATATCCATACGATGCACAAGCTAATATATTCATATTTTAATTTATTTTCATTATTATATATAATTACAAAAATTACATAAATAATTTTAAATAAAAAATGAAAACAAGATATGTGTTATAAATTACATAAAAATATTGATTTTGTTTTGTTTGACTAAAAACTAAATTAATTACTAAGTAAGGAAAAGTTTGATTTAAATAATTGGAGCAGTATGTCGGAAAGCATGAAGATCCACCACTAAACCTATGACACAATTCTGACTTCTTCGATATACTCCGAAAGATACTTATACTTAGTGAGAACTTGTCATGATCACGTAGAAACAAACTATTCTATCTGTTTAACCCCATGACCATATAAAAAGGCTAAACAGATTACACACTGATATAATTAATCACATGGACCGCATAGAAAGATTTATTAACTTTGCAGAGATAACAATCACATAACGTTTCAGGATGGACCACATACATTAGTTATTTCAAGCATCTCTACAAGAATTAATGTACATATATGCAGAATCAAACACATATATCATAATAATAAAATTGTATAATTGTCAAAAGGTTTATGACTTCAGCACAATCATCCAATAATAGAGAGTTAACCACTCATTGTCAAGCACAAATTCTTCTCCATGGTGGCTTCTCAAGAAATACGTAGATTCTATGTATCATAATAATAACCTAATATGTATAGTATTATAATGCTTTTAGGAAAAAGGTTTCCCAGATTGAATCGGTTTTTCAAAGTCAAAATTCATAGTTGATTTTTCATTGTTGTTTATGGGAAGATCAATCGGATTTTGATATCTGAACCACTCTAGAATGAAAGAGCATCTCGTTATCTTCGTGGGGGCTGTTGACAGGGTCGGACCTAGGGATTTGGGTGCCCTAGGCGAGATTCGAAAACGGTGCCCCATATTCTTTACGTTTATTTTTTCTTATACATATATTATTAAAAAATATATGCAACATATATATGGAAGAACTAATCAGAAATGTACTTATTTTATTTTTTACGAGTTCCAATTTCCTAAACATCACAAATTTGATAAAATCATTTAAATTGAAAGAAAACTTACTTCAATCAAAGACATACACTAATGAGTTTCCTATAATTGTATTCTTTAAGTCTCAAGTTCTTTTTCGAACTTCCTGCAACACGTGATGATATATTAGTAAGATAAAACAATCATTATTCGTATTATAAAATAATATTTAATTAAAAGTTTAACAAATAATTTTAACATCATTGTTTCTGAAACTTTTTTCTAGGCTTTTGAGATATGAATCTCTCTGTGATTTTATCATAGTCTAGATATTCTTCCAGCTCACTTTCAATCGACAATAAAACTAATTTATTAAGTCTATCTTGAGACATTGAAGAGCGAAGATAAGATTTGATGAGTTCCAACCTTGAAAAGGATCTTTCCGCCTCTACGATTGTAATAGGAATTGTCACAACAATACTATAAGCAATCCAAGCATTTGGATAATTTAATTGTCTTGAACTAGAGCTTAAATAATTATGCACAGCATAACCATTCGTAATACCTATAATTCATTATATAACTCTGCACCAAAAATATCAGATCGCATATCATGTTTGAGAAATCCTTCAAGCTTCATACAACAAGATTTTAACCTCTCATTATCACCAGACAAGTACAAGAAGAAAATACTTATTCTAGTTCTAAGTAGTAATTAAAGTAACAACCGATAAAACCTCAATTAAGTCCTAAATTACTAAACACTAAAGTGATTGATTCATCAAATCCCTAAATTGTGCAATTGTGAAAAATAAATTACAATTTATAAAGACAAAAGAATTAGAGGGCTTAGAAAACAAACATGTGTCACCATTGTAGTCTATAGAGCAAATGACAACTTGATTATTAATAAGTCAGTAGCCGGTTTACCCTAATATCCTCTCCATCGTGAACACTCAAGTGTAGTATGTGTAAATAATGTTTTCCTTTCTTGTATTCTAGACTTCTAATTTGATACCGCATGTAACTAATAACAATTTTGATTGTTTTTATACTTTATTTTAAATTGTTCAATTATGTGCTTTAATGGGTTTTTAAACTTGATTTTTTTAAATAGGTTTTATATTTTAAAATTAAAGTTGGTTTTTAAAAAAAGTGCTCAAATGAAATTAAATGGGTGCCTCAAATATTAAAATACATTAATATATTTATTTATTTTAAATTAATTTAAATTAAATAAAAAAATTAAACATATATAATTCTATATATATTATCTGAAAATTTTGGTGCCCCTGTATCAAGTGGTGTCCTAGGCTGTCGCCTTACCCATGGGCCGGCCCTGGCTGTTGAATCATCGAAATTCGACCCAAACAATAAGTCTTATGCATGTAGTCCAATAAATCTGATTTTGCTTATAATTTAGATCAAATTCTTTCCGATTTCTGATTCTTTACTTCCTACAATAAAACATTAAAATCTAATTAATAAATATCTAATTAAATATAAAATATGACTAAAATAGGAATAAAAATCATCTAATATATATATATAAATATATACTCTATCAATCTAAATATCCAAATTTAGATCATCTACTGATCCAAATTTTTAATTAACTCCAGCAGTGTGATCTAAATTTTGATCCAAATTACTATTTATATATCATAATACATAAACATTATACAAATCTATTTAATCTTGACTTTAATGTTTAATCATTATTAATTATTTGTATTATATTTAATGAATTAATTAAATTAAATATATAAAATGTTTTAAATGTACTTAAATAACATTAAAATGTATGCTTAACTAACGAAAAACACTTTCATTTTATTAGTAACATAAAATTAATTTAAAAATTACAATTTAATTTTAAATATTATAAACTAAAAATATAAATTAATAAAATTATTATTTTAATATTAAAATCAATTGATCTAAATTTGAATCAGGGAATAGTTGTGATCCAAATCTTGGGCAATCTAAACTTTTACTTTCACTGCAGTGTAAAACATGACGCATAAGAAATCTCAACTCAGTAACTACATTAAAAGAAGCACAGTTCTTTGTCAAAAAAAAAAAGCAGCACAGTTCCATTGCACAACAGCACAAGATAGTAGAAGAGTCGGACTTTCTCACAAGTATTATAAGTGTTCGTTTGGTTGTATATAGGAACTGATAAATCATACGGAGTTCTATTTCCTGTCTATAAAAAATATCCGGGAAGTGTGGAGTAGTTGTTTGGTTGACATGAGTAATTCATATTATCATAATATTCTCTTGTTTGGTTTAAATATACTAGTTTTACACTGTGCAATGCACGGAATATTTTATAAATATTATATTTCAATTTTATATTATATTAAATACTTAAGTCTAATTATATGTTTTTTAAACTTTTATGTATTATTATTTTAAATATATATTTATTAATAATAATTAAGAAAAGACAAATGTGTTCCTGACGACCACGCCTTATCAAGCCGTCCCATATTAAGTGCTTTAGTTTAATTATATATAAAAATATAATATCTCTTATTTAATATAACTTAAATAATTATTGTATTTTTTATTATAATTTATATTTTAAGTTAATCATTTTTTTATCATATAACAATATGAATTCTTAATTTTGTTATTAGTATTAAAATTTAACAAATATAACCTTATATTATATGAGTTATAAATTTATATAACTACTGTTGGTTTTTCCAATAAATAAATTCGTGCACTCAAAAAATTTAAATAAATTAATTTTTTTTAAATATAAGTCTATATCAAATTATAATTTTGTGGCTTAAAAATATCGAAAAAATATTAAGTGATATTCTTGTAAAAATATTGAAAATTGTAAATAAAATTAAAAAATTTAAAAGAAAGCTAAAATATTTAACAAATGAGAAATTATAAATTTTATGATAAAATTTACAATGAAATGAAAATAAAATATAAATTTTATGATGAAATTTAGTAGAAAAAGAAAAAAAAGAATACAAAACATTTACCTATAATTTTTATTTTTTAACGAAATTTATTAAACAATTGTAACAATATTTTTTATATGTAGATTAATATTACGTTTAATATGATACAAGAAGTTTAAATTACGTAGGGTGATGTAGGTAAGGAACTTCCTATGTTTTGTAGATATTTACACTAACCATTAATTTCAACTTCCCCTCTATTTGTGCAACCAAACAACTTCTTTAATTCTCGTTTTCTGGGTATTTGAAATACTCACATGACATCCTGTCAACCAAACGAGCTCTAATTCTCTTCGAGTACATTATTATATCTTGTATATAATAAGTCGTAAGGGGTTTTAATGATCCACTTGGTCTCTTATAATTTTTTATACTTTAAATTTTTATTATATTTTATACATAATCAGAATAAAAATTTAAATCTCATAAATAATCAGAAAACTTGACAATTATATCATATAAACAATTAAAAATTAAATTAATTTTATATAAGTCACAAATTATATCTTTTTTTATTATATTCTATATATAATCAGAATAAAAATTTAAATCCTATAAATAATTAGAAAAACTTAACAATTATATCCTATAAACAATTAGAAATTAAATTAATTTCATATCCTATATATAATCAAAATTTATATCTAATACTTCATCAGTCAAGATTTATTATACTTTAAAATTTTATTATATCATATATATAATTATAATAAAAAGAGCTTACTACCAAAAAACACATCGAACTTTTCTCCGGTTTGCAAAATAACCATTATATTTTTTTGTTAACGCTTTTAACCATTAACATTTTAAAAAATATGCAAAGTTTAACTATGGTTAACTAGATTGACTTGACACCAATTTACCATATCATTGCCAGCTGAAAGCTAACGCGTCATGACATATTCTTTACACGTGACCAAATATAACGTATAATATACTCTAATTCAAAATCCCAAGTTAACACAAAAATCCCCAAATTAACACGGAAACCCTCAAATTAAAATCAAAACCAATAAGTGTATGATTCTCTTATTTTTGTTGTTTATGCTTTCATTCATTGTGTGTTGCTTATAATTACTTGTATAATGGTTATTTTAATATAATTGTTATTTAAAAGAATTTTAAAAAAATCGATGCATGTTACAATTACTTGTATAATGATTATTTTGGCAAATTATTCATCTGTACCATGTGGAATAATTACTTAAGTGATTAGTTTGTCACGTCAGCATCATTTAACCATGATTAGTTGGTTAATCTACTTTTTGCATGAATTTTAGAACATTAATGGTTAAAAGCGCTAACAAAAAAATATAATGATTATTTTGCAAATTGGAGAAAAGTTCGATGGGTTTGAGAAGTTTTATATTATCAAAATTCTTAACTTGAGAATAATTTAATACATATTCAACCGAATATCTGTATGCAACTTATGATTATAATCTGATTAATTAATACATATTCTTAAAATTAATTACTTACTACCTTATAACTCATAACTTCTTTTTAAATATATATAGTTATAATAATATTTTAAAATATTTATATTTTTAGTATTCTTATATTTTTTTTTTGCCAGAAAATAAAGCGGTTTTCATTAATAAAACAGAACACAGCCGAGACAAACCCCTGACTGCCGATACAACCAGGTTGGAAAACAAATAACAAACTAAAAACAATTAGCTGATTTGTTTCCTGATCGTTTAACACATAGAACTTAAAAATTCTTGAAGCTAAAAATGAAATCGAAGACATCCCAAGCGATCCAAACTACACCAACATCCCTGAAAGTAGTAACATCACAATTGACCTTATCACATAACAATCGTTACTAGCCCAATATTCAGAAGCCCCAATTAAATAAATTGAGGTTAGAGGAACGGCACCCCAGCTATCTACATGTCGGATACCAGCTATAGACATACCGAAAATGAAAACCCTCAAAGGATGAATAATCTTTGGTTGTGAAAGGTGAGCTCTTGCAATAATCGTCACCGCCCCATCCTCGATGCAGGCTTTCCAGATCCCAAAAAATATCAACAAAATCATTTTCAATAGAACCAACACCAGACAAACCCAAACATAGCTAATTAAAAACATAACAAACACTTCAGAAGAAGAGACAAAATACACACTCCAAAAGGAGAGACACAAATACCCAAAAGATTGGGTTTTATTGAAAGGAAATCAACGAAAATGAAAAAAAAAGTAAAGGATTGGATTTTGTGAAGGCGGATGATGGCTTGGAGAAATAGGAAGGAGAATGAAGCTAAGAAGAAGAGGAAGGGGATAGAAGGAGAAGGGAGGAGAGATGTGTTTAATGGCGGCTGACTCTCATGTGCTGCGGCCGAGAGAGAAAAATATTTAGGTTTGATTTGTTATCGACTCGACTCTAGTATTCTTATATATAATAAGCATAAGAGAGATAATTTTGTAGTATGGTCCCTAACAATCGTAAAATTATCTTAATATTATTCGAAAACAAAATATAACGCAAGGAAAAATCAAACAAAAATCCTAACACTATCCAATAACAAATTATACCAAAATAAAAAATCTAAAACAGAATATAATTGGAAATTATAATTTATCACCTATATGCACAACCCAATATAAAAATTAAAGGCGGGAGCTTTTGACATCTAAACATGCAATGTTTCAATGATTAACGATATTATATGTTTAAATATAATAAGCATAATAAGTGAAATAATTTTGTAGTATGGTCTCTAACGATCATAATAATATCCTAAACACTATTTGAAAAAAAATATATAACATAATAAAAAATATAAAACAATTTTATATTTTTTTGTAAATCTAAAATAATTTTATATTTTTAAATATAATAAATATAAGAGGGATCTTATACTTAATTTTATTTGGTATGATCGATGTATCGTTGAACTAATCTCAGCCGTTGAATTTAATAAAAATAGATGATCAAGATTATAACATATTAAAAAGAAGATTATAATCTAAATAGGATTCAATGAAACAAATTTGTATTATAATTAAATTAAGAAAATAAAATTATAGTCTAAAAAGGATAGTTAAAATATATTGTATTAAAATTTATTTTTATTTATTTTTTTATGTTAAAAATATTATATATATAATCCGGATTTTAATAAAAATATGTAATAAAAATATTATATTTATACGCATCCAATAATATTAAAAAGGATTTTAATATTATATGTAATAAAAATATTATATCAGTGATAGAGTATATATTTATATATATTTTAGAGAATTTTTATTTTCATATTAATTCTGTTTTGTATTTAATTGGATGTATATTAATTAGATTTTAATGTTTTATTGTAGAAAGGAAGGAAACCCAAACTGGAAAGGATTTGAACTAAATAAGAAGAAAAATCGGATTTACGGGGCTACACGCACACGATATATTGTTTGGGCTGTATCTTGAGTTCCAGAAGTCGGATTTCGGTGATTCAACAGCCCACGCGAAGATAAAGAGAGTATCTTTCTTTCTAGACCAGTCAAAATATCAAAAGTTAATTGGAGCAGCCCAAAAAATAGCAGAGAAAAGTCAATTACGAATTTTGACTTTTGGAAAACCAATTCAGTTTGAGAAATCTTTTGTATATTTCTAAAAGCATTAAAATACTATACATATTAGGTTATTATTATGAGACATATTATCTGCGTATTCATTGAGAAGCCACTATGGAGAAGAACTTGTGTATTATTATGATTGGCTAAAACTCCCTTGTTGGAGGGCTGTTTTGAAGCCCTAAACCTTATGATAAATATGTTTTGATTTTCTGAAATATGTGTTTGTATTGTGCTTATATATATGTCAATGCTTGTAGAGATGCTTGAATTAACTAGGGTATGTGATCATCCCAACATGTTACATGATTGTTATCTCTGCAAAGTCAATTAATCTTTCAATGTGGTCATGGGATTAATTGTATTAGTGTGTAATTCGTTTTAACCTTTCTATGTGGTCTATGGGGTTATACGAATAGCGGAGTTTGTTTATATGTGGTCCATGACAAGTTCCCTATAAGTATCTTTCAACACATATCAGATGAATTTCAGAAGTTTGTCATAGGTTTAGTGGTGGATATTCATGCTCTTCAACATATTGCCCTAATTGTTTACTTGTTTTTATTAATTAGTTAGTTTAGGTAATATAAATATATCAAACCAAAATCCATCTTTGATCTTTGTAAAATAAAAGAGAAGTGAGCCCTTAATTCTTAGCGTAGAACGATACCTTACTTACACTACATTATAA
Organism: Saposhnikovia divaricata; assembly: GCA_036435485.1. Lineage (NCBI taxonomy): Eukaryota > Viridiplantae > Streptophyta > Magnoliopsida > Apiales > Apiaceae > Saposhnikovia > Saposhnikovia divaricata. The sequence continues at coordinate 108,247,971 of CM071599.1, read as the reverse complement.
ACGACACAAAAGGGGTTTAAATTGGCTCACACCAATCAGTATCTCTCTTAGGACTATTTTCCATTAGCAACCCTCTTTTTTTAATGTCCAAATCATCCCAAAGTATCAAATCATATATATCTAATGACAATAAATCCGAGGATTCATTAAAATATTTTTTTGATTATTATCCTCGCTATCATTCCCAGGCAAATCATCATCCATCTCATTATCATTTTCATTAGTTTCTTCATTAACTATATTTTCATTTTCCACAAAATCTCTCACAACCTCATATGCCTCATTTTCAATTTGGGATTCAATATGAATATTTTTAGGTGTCATTTTATTCCATAATTTTTGGAGGGGTCATTTTAGAGGTTTAATTTTTTCTGTTTACTCTTTATTTCGTTTTCACTTTTCACTACTCGAAGCTTGTTTTCTTGGAAACATTTTCACCAACGAAAAAGTATATTGTGGAACAATAGAACCTGAATATTGAAGTAGTGTTGCTCAAGTCTGAAGTCTTCAATTTAAAATGCAACGGTAATGTAAAGTAATATTCCTACGAATAATATATCAAAGAATCAATTACAAACACAAAATACATAAGTACAAATCATATAATTACAAAACTCTAATTTAAAATCAAGAATTTTATTAATTACAATATAATACATTTTCAAAGTGAAAATACACTGCAACACTCGCAACACTCATTTGATCCACCAAAAGCTTTCCTCAGGGACTTTAATGATAACAATCTGGAGGTGCTAAATATATCACTAGAGGCAGGGACGATTCGCATCAATTATCCAATTACCATAGATTGCACGGGAAAATCTGATCATACTCCAGCTGTTAAATTAGTTATTATAAATTTTTTGTTAGTGATCAACACTTCGGTCACTTCCCGTCCCATCTAATTGCCACCATGTCATTGGACTTCTTTTTCTATTCAAAGTCAAAGTCTGTCTTTTAATCCCGTGCTGAATCAAATATGGAATATGGAATAGAAATAATGGTAGTCATGTTATAAATCTGCATAGTTTTCAAGTATTCATTTCCACACCTGTGTCGTACAACCACCTAAAGCGCTTCTCACCTGAGAATCCCTTCTGCTACTAGCGGAAATCCTTGCTTTCGTAGTCTTCTTCTTCCCTCGGATTCAACATCCGGAGCAAGGACCCCAATAGTTTGCAAAACTAAAATCTGATCCCACATGGCTGCAAAGATGTTGATAATGGCAGTCATGTTATTATTGCCCAATGCTAAGACAAGTAACAATTTGTGTTTTGAATATAACTAACTAATTATCAACTACAAAAGTAAATTAACTAAGGATATATTACGATTTACTATGAGAGTAAAAGGCATGGAGTTCTAACATCATTATCTACTTCATCTATAGTCTTTTAATCCTTTAGCCCTAACATGTGAAAGCATTGATAACTGATCGAATACACAAAACTGATAAATGCCAACTTTCGTTGAACGCATACCATCCTAAATAATATCCACAGTTAAGATAGAAATCACTTAGTCTCCCAATTATGCTTAGTCCCTATATGTCTATAAAGATTGAAAACATAATGGTTGAAGAACAAGTATTCACTTTGATCACAAAGTCGTCATAAAATGGTTAGAGTTACGACACGAATTACGAACGATATTATCACGCATAAACCTATGTTAGCATGGTAAGTTCTAAACCTAAATATTCACTGTCGCTTCACAATAGATTAACAAACAATCATAGATGTTGGCCAGACAACTACAACGAATAAGCACAACCAAGCTAGGATATAAAAAACAATCACACATTAGGCTATAAGAATAATTAACTAATAGAATCCATAGATAAATCCGTTAAAACCCCATGAGAACGATTAGTTCATAATCGAACTACTCGAACCCATGGGTCCAAGTGTAAATATAGTAGCAATAAGTAATTAAACAGAGTTATAGAGTTATGAGAACGAATAATAATGAAAACTATCTTCTTCCTAGCCTCCTCGTGCTTCAATACTCCGTAGATAATAATGTGGTAAGTTGCCTCCGTCTCTCTAGGGATGAAATCTCTTTTTATAGGCCTCCAGGTGCAAGTAATTCGTGCGAACAATTCCCTTTTTGGATTGAAGTTGAAATCAGAAAATCAGAATTTGAACAGGATTTTCGTCAATCAGGGTGGCGCTGCCGCGCTGAAATTACATGGGACAGCGGCGCTGCCGCGCTACCTCAAATTTGTGCTCTATCTTCCTGGCGCTGCAGCGCTGAAATTATACTGACAAGCGGCGCTGCCGCGCCGTGCCTTCTGCTCAGCATTTTCATTTTTTCTATTTTCTTCGTTCCAACTCCGAATTGCGCGCTGTTTGCTCCGCTTTACTCCTTTAACACCTGTGAATGATATTCCTGCACAAAACCCTTAAAAGAGATCAAAACTACCATAACTTGAGTACAAACATTCGTTTTAAGCCAAATGAAAGCGTTCTAAGTGAATAAAATATCCACTTATCAAATACCACCACTAATTTCACTTAGAAATTTCATCGCCAACGCCGTATCGATACCCGACCTATTAAATAATTCAAGTATCGATCGGGTGACTGGATCTATGTTGCGCGATCTTTGGAAAAATTGAACATTTTCTCGTGCAACCAAACTATGATTGTGTTCTAAATGGACCAAAGTTATTTTCCATTTATTCATCCTTGCGTGATGAACAATATTAATTCGAGCACGACAATCCGTCCGTGGAATTGAATCCATAATTCGTTTTCCTTTACCACGCTCATCGAATAGCGATGACTCAGATCCTAACCTTCCACCTTTCCTACAAATATACAAACGAGAAGATGGTTCCTTGGTCCTCAAATGTCTATGAGTACTCCTAATTATTACGTCGAATCCTACATTTCGACCATAATCCCTATAAAATGTTTCCGCCTCTTCTAACGTATCGAAAACCATACCAACATAAGGCACAACATCATTAATATCCACAAACACATTTTTTTCATCCTCAATTTTCTCCCCTTCTTCATCCTCACCACAATAATTATCCTCTAATTTCTCAACATCATTCATATTAATATTATTATAATCAACATTATCCTCATTCATAGGAATACTAACATTATTTTCAACATCTATAATCTCATTAACAAATAATTTACGAACAACCGGATTTTTTTTAGCAGGAGGAGTAAAATAATCATAGCCATTATGCTCACTAGATGAACTAGAATCATCAAATAAATATGAAGCCATGATAATATTAGCAAACTAACCTTGTTTTCGGATTTTTGGAGCTCCAATGCAGTAGTTTCTTGGTTTTTTTTGTAGGTTAATGAAAAAGAAGAGGATAGTGAAATGTGTTGTAGGGGTTGGGGAATCTACTGCCGCAATGTTTAATAGCGGCATCCATTAATGGCCGTTATTAACGGCCAACCACAATAACCATTAATTATTCAAAAAAGCAGTTGACCGCCGCAATGTATCATTACGGCAGTAATGACTCCCGTAATGATACATAGCGGCAATCATAATGATCTGGCCAACCACAACAGTAATAAATTTTTTGAAAAAGTGGTTTACTGCCGCATTGAATCAATGCGGGCAGAATGGCTGCCGCAATGAAACATAGCGGCAGTCAGAAATTTCTTTTTTTTAAAAAAAAATATAAAATTTGTTCCAAAATCAAAAATTTTTAAGATTCTAATATTATTTTATGATTCCAATATTATATTGTGTTTTTTAATTTTTTTGAAAACAAAGACTACTATGATGATGTGAAACACTCATACTGAGTTATACAAAAATGAGTAATTATTACTAGAACACATTAATAATAATATTTTTTTTATAAAACTTAATGATTGTATACAAATTTAAAGGTTAATAAACTATTTTATATATTTAAAATAATAAAATCCCAAATATATTAATTTAAAAAAAAGAAAAAGAAAATCACTGCTACAACTACTCATTGCGGCAGCGCAATGTTTAATTGCGGTAATGACTGCCGTAATGTTTAGTTGCGGTAGCTCTGACTAGTTGGCTGCCACAGCCAACGATGGTTGTGGACCAAAACCCTAGTCAAATATGTCAGAATACCTAAACTATCATATATAAGTTATCTGACTTCCCCTTTATTTGATGATAACGGAGTTGGTTTACCGTTTATGGATCTTCATTCTCTCCTAATTGGTGATAAACTAACTGCTATTTTCCTATTTTTATGATTGATGTATATCTGAAAGATTATCCAAAGGAGATTAATTCAAACCTAAATGATTATGTTTATCTTCTGATTCTAATCTTCCTTGTTTATAGCATTTTGATAACTGTTGACTTGTTCTTTCTAACAGATTACAAATTTTCATATCATAATCTGTTGGCAACATAATAATTCAAACTCAGTCAAATGTTATTTCATATAATCTGTCTAAATTCAAACGTGGCTTATTATCTATTCAAAACAGATTATATCTTTTTATAGTTTGAATTTTTCCTCTAACCTAGCTGTTTATCCGTATAATTCAAATTTTTATTTGCAACAGCTATATTATTTCAGGTGCTATAAATACTCAGCATTGGAAAGTTTACTTCACTCAACTTTGGAAATCAAACTTTCAATTTCTTCTACAGCTCTCGAGATCAAATATTGAGTCTAGAAGATACATTACATAAAGTTGTATTAATTCTCTTATATCTATACTTGTGCCGGGTTGTGGCAATTAGATAGGATTACAAGATAAAGCCAAGTGACTAGTGAGCTAGGGTTAGCAAACTAGTAGACCGGTGTGTGTTCTTCCAAGGGTTCATTCCTGTAATCTGGATAATCTGTAAGTAGTTATTATTATGTTAATAATATATTCTCTGTGCTAGTTGTCATAGGGACTTGGACGTAGGTCATAGACGTATAGGGGCCAAACCAAGTGAAAAGTCTTGGAGTTGTTTATTATTTCTGTAGATTGATATAACTGTTTTTATATTCTGTTATTGATTGGGTCAGTTCCATTTGATAAAGAGACAATCTCATTCTAGATTGAGACAGACTCATTTGTTCTCAGTTAGTTTATTTTGTACCTATCGAATTTTAATTGGTATCAGAGCAGGTGCATTTTGACATTCTTGTTTTAGTGTTTATTTTGCTAGTGATCCATGGCACAATCAGGTTGGCAAGAACGTCACTCTACTAACATCCCTCCACTTCTTCTCGGAACTGAAAACTATAATGATTGGAAGTTTAGGATGAAAATTTTTCTGCAGAGAGATGCATTTGAATGGGATGCTGTTGAGAATGGTATTACTATCCCTATAAAAGATGGAAAGCCAAAACCAGTCAGGGAACTCACTGCTGACGAAGTTAGTTCTTTGAATTATAATGCTCGAGCCATGAATTCTCTACTAAATGGCCTAGCTGCAACATAACTGAGAAAAGTATCAGCTTGTACTTCAGCTAAACAAGTTTGGGATACTATCAAAGTCAGTCATGAAGGAACTTCAAAGGTACGTGAAGTCAAATTAGATTTATTACTAAGTGATTATGAAAGTTTCAGGCTGGAAAAGGATGAAAGCATCAAGGAAGCTCAGGGTCATTTTCTCACCTTAATGAATTCTATATTAATCTTGGAAAGACATATTCCACAGGCTAAGATAAACAGGAAAATTCTCAAATCTCTTCCTAAAAGATTTGCTCCCAAAGTCACTACGTTACAGGATTCACCTGTAATATCAGGTATGAAACTCTGACCCTTTTTAGTGAATTAGAAGAGTTTGAAAATCAATTGCACAGATATGAGGAAGAAGATGAGGCTCCCAGGAAGAAAACTCTAGCACTTAATGCTGATGCCGAGGAATCTAATGAAGACTCAGATGAAGAAATTGCTCTTCTTACCAAGAAGTTTCAGAAATTTCTAGCAAAGAAGAAAGCTGGAAATAGATCTACAAAGTTCAATACTCCCAGGAAAGACTTCAAAAGCAATTCTAACTCCAATGATGATGCCTGTTTCGAATGTGAAAAGAAGGGACATTACAAAAAGGATTGCTTCAAGATCAAAGCCAAACAGAAAACTTCAGGATTCAAGGACAAGAAGAAAAACAAAGCATTTCTTACCTAGAGTGATGATGAATCTGAAGTAGATATTGATTCTGATGATGAAATTGCCCAACTATGCTTTGCTGCCATTGAAAATGATACAATGATGAGGAAGAGGTAAATACTTCTACTGATTCTTTAAATTCAAATATATCCAGAGGTATGTTATTGCTAAAGGCACAGAATCTGAAGCTACGCAAGAAAAATGCTTATATTAAGCAAGCACTAAATGACGTGCTAAATGAGATGGATGATTCAGTTAAAGATGAAGTTCAGGTTGCTGAGAACAAAGCCTTATCCGAGAAGCTAGTCAAGCTTACTGAAGAAAATGAATATCTCAGGAACGAAATAGAAAGAAATGAAAGACGCGTGCTTATCTACTCTAAAGCAAGAAACAGTTACTCTCACGGATTTTGAAGCAAAAAGGGTAGTTACTGAACAACAGTTTTCAGATCTTGAGAATAAAATCAGTGCTCTAAAGAATGACCTATCTAAATTTGTTCATGGAGAATGTACTCTCAATGCTCTATTAGCTGATCAAAAGTCAACATTGGATAAAGGAGGTCTGGGCTACAACTCAGTTAAACAGTCTGTACTTCAAAGAAGCAATAAAAGAACTGATATGAAATACAAAATGCCGTATGAAAAGTGTAGAGATTATGGAAAAGGAGGACATGTATCCTCACAATCAAGATTTTGTGGTATTAAGGGCCACTCTTCTACTTCTACAACTATTGTTCAAATGTGGATTAAAAAATCTGATAGACATTTATATAATATTGTAGACACTAACAAATCAGGACCCAAAGTCAAACACTACAAGAAAACTGGCCATTTACGACGGACAACTTACGATGGAAGCAATTTCGCGCCCAACTTACGACGGAATCTCAAATCTGTCGTAAATTTCGCACCCAACTTACGACGGATCTGAAATTCGTCACAAGCTAATTATTTTATTAATAAAATTTAGCTGCAAACAATTAAAATTTAATTGAAAAATAATTCCAGTGAGCTTACGACGGATTTCCGTCGTAAATTCATTTTAGCAGCGAACTTACGACGTTGAAAGATTTCGCTACAAGTTAGTAATTTACGATAGAGGACTTGTCCGTCATAAATTAACTATTTTATTATAAAATTCCTCTGATGAGGGTGAGTACGACATCGTTTTAGTATACTTACGACGGAGGAAGATTTCGTTACAAGTTCGTAATTTACGACAGACGACTTTCCGTCATAAATTATTAATTTGTATTTATAATTAAATTTAAAAAAAATACTTACGACAGACATAATTGTTGTCGTAAGTTAAACTGTGTAAAACTGAACCTTACTTCACCAAATTTCAAATTTTCAATACTTCACCAAAAAATTTGAATTTTTCAAGTTAAACTTTGTAAATTCAAATTTTCAATACTTCACCAAAAAATTTGAATTTTTTGCCCAAATTCAAATTTTCAATACTTCACCAAAATTTCATCTATATATATCCCTACATCCACTTCACCAAATTTCATCTATATATATCCCTACATCCACTTCACCAAAATTCCTCTCTCTTTTAACTTTCATTTTCGAAATTTCAAAATTTCCAAATCATCCCCCTTATACATGGATCCATGGTTTTGGATTTAGAATTTTTTTATATTTATCCTTATTATCGCTGTGTTTTACCACCTCGAAATCCAACAATGGAGTCAGAGCTACTTGTATAAGGCGATGATTTGGTTATGTGTCTGGTGCATTGTGATGCTAATAAATGTTTACGAATAAGAAGAAGGTGAAGAAAATGAAGAAGAAGAAGATGGTGATGAGACCGATGGTTATGAAGATTTTGGCTAGTTTCTATTAGTTGTAACAGATATTGTAGTCCAAAAGATTTGATTGTAATACTTATATTCACAATTAATATAATAAATTTCACAGTAATAAATTGAAAAAATTAATTTAAAATTGAAAAAAAAATTATAAAATACTTATTTCGACAGAACGCGAAGTCTGTCGTTATTAATAGAAAATGTGCGAAAAACGTAGTATTTACGACAAATCATAAAGTTCCCGTCGGAAGTTACCCAGTATTTACGACATAATATGTAGATCACGTCGGAAGTTACCCAGTATTTACGACAGAATATGTAGATCCCGTCGGAAGTTACCCAGTATTTACGATAGACTATGAACTTCCGTCGTAAATTAAAATATATATATTTTTAAATCATTTATTAGTCCATTCAAATAAATTTTTTAATTTTCGAAAATTTGGAAATATCATTAAATTTGATATATCGTGATGTTCGTATGGTTCGATCGTCGAGAAATATATTTTAAAAAATAGAAACAATAATATGGGAGAGAGCACTAGTTACGAGTACTAGTCAATATAGTAGTGATCTACTACGATCTCCAACCAAATTAATTTTTTATTTTTCGAAAATTTGGAAATATCATTAAATTTGATATATCTTGACGTTCGTACGGTTTGATCGTCGAGAAATATATTTTAAAAAATAGAAACAATAATATGGGACACATCACTTATTACGAGTACTAGTCAATATAGTAGTGATCTACAACGATCTCCAACCCAAATTAATTTTTTATTTTTCCAAAATTTGGGAATATCATTAAATTAGACGTATCTTGACGTTCGTATGGTTCGATCGTCGAGAAATATATTTAAAAAAATTGAAACAATAATATGGGACATAGCACTAGTTACGAGTATTAGTCAATATAGTAGTGATCTACTACGATCTCCAACCAAATTAATTTTTTATTTTTTGAAAATTTGGAAATATCATTAAATTTGATATATCTTGAAGTTCGTACGGTTCGATCGTCGAGAAATATATTTTAAAAAATAGAAAAAATAATATGGGACAGAGCACTAGTTACGAGTACTAGTCAATATAGTAGTGATCTACTACGATCCCCAACCAAATTAATTTTTTATTTTTCGAAAATTTGGGAATATCGTTAAATTTGATATATCTTGACGTTCGTACGGTTCGATCATTGAGAAATATATTTTAAAAAATAGAAACAATAATATCGGACATATCACTAGTTTTGAGTTCTAGTAAATATAGTAGTGATCTACTACCATCACCATCCAAATCAATTTTTTATTTTTTGAAAATTTGGGAATATCATTAAATTTGATATATCTTGAAGTTCGTACGGTTCGATCGTCGAGAAATATATTTTAAAAAATAGAAACAATAATATGGGACAGAGCACTAGTTACGAGTACTAGTCAATATAGTACTGATCTACTACGATCCCTAACCAAATCAATTTTTTATTTTTCGAAAATTTGGGAATATCATTAAATTTGATATATCTTGACGTTCGTACGGTTCGATCGTCGAGAAATATATTTTAAAAAATAGAAACAATAATATGGGACATATCACTTGTTACGAGTACTAGTCAATATAGTAGTGATCTACTACGATCTCCAACCAAATTAATTTTTTATATTTCCAAAATTTGGGAATATCATTAAATTAGACGAATCTTGACGTTCATACGGTTCGATCGTCGAGAAATATATTTTAAAAAATAGAAACAATAATATGGGACATATCACTAGTTACGGGTACTAGTCAATATAGTAGTGATCTACTACGATCCCCAACCAAATTAATTTTTTATTTTTCGAAAATTTGGGAATATCATTAAATTTGATATATCTTGACGTTCGTACGGTTCGATCGTCGAGAAATATATTTTAAAAAATAGAAACAATAATATGGGACATATCACTAGTTACGAGTACTAGTCAATATAGTAGTGATCTACTCAGATCCCCAACCAAATTAATTTTTTATTTTTCGAAAATTTGGGAATATCATTAAATTTGATATATCTTGACGTTCGTACAGTTCGATCGTCGAGAAATATATTTTAAAAAATAGAAACAATAATATGAGACATATCACTAGTTACGAGTACTAGTCAATATAGTAGTGATCTACTACGATCTCCAACCAAATTAATTTTTTATTTTTCGAAAATTTGGGAATATCATTAAATTTGATATATCTTGACGTTCGTACGGTTCGATCGTCGAGAAATATATTTTAAAAAATAGAAAAAATAATATGGGACATATCACTAGTTACGAGTACTAGTCAATATAGTAGTGATCTACAAAATATTTTATGCTAAATGAATACAAATTTAAAATATTTTGTAATTTGAGTTTTTAAAAATCAAAACAATAATTGTAAAAAAAATGTAATACATATAATAATATTTACAGATTATTAATTAATAAAAATTAATTAATCTGAGTAAATTGTAAAATTATTTCGGAGTTAGAATTATTATGTAGGAGTAAATAAAATATTATGCCATGTTAAATATGTAATTTCGTGCTATGTGATTTAAATAGATTAACTGTATGTGAAGAAGTGAATTATGTGGGTGTAATTATTGTTGCGTAATTAGTTGAATTGTACATATTTATTATTTTCTTGAAATTGGATTTTTAGAAATGATTTTTCTAAAAATACCAAAGTGTTGTGATAAATTCTTTTTAATGTTATATAATATTAATATTTATTTTTAGGAGCTTTAAAAAATATAAAAAATATTATTTATGTGAATATTTAAAAAGTATTTTTAGTATTTAACTGAAAATTAGATGTTTCTAATTACCTAATTGCCCTTAATTTATTTATATAATAATAATTGTGGGGTTATTTTAGTCTTTTTCAAAGCAAAAAAGAAATAAAAACCCTAATGTATCATTCCCCTCCCCTCACTTTTCTGCTAGCAGCCGCCTCCATCCCCAATACACCCTCTCCCTCTCGCGATTCACTCTCTCGCTCACTGCCGAACAAACCACACCTCTTCCACCCTCAAACTCATGACAATCGCCTCACATCAGTCCTCGCAGGTACCAGCTTCTCGCGAATTCAAGTCGCGGAAGTTTCGCCATCGCAGCCTTGATCAGCCGTAAGTTCTTCTTGCACAGGCCATGTTTGTCGCCACAGATCTGGGCTCCTCTCTCATTCTCTCTGGTTTCCTTGTTGTCGCCTCACACCGTCCTGCCACCACAGTCTTCTCCGGCGTGTTTTTCCGTCAACGCGCCAATATGAACAAGCCATGTCTGCTACTCTGCCATCCCTGATTTCAAACCGAAGCCACTAACTCAAATTCTTTAGGTAATTCGGTGATAATTAAGTCTGCCTGGTCTGAGCTCTGTTCTGAGCCCGTTCGATTTAATCTTGTTTGTGCCTTAAATTGCGATTGTTTGTGCCTCGTTTGAAGCTTGTTTCGAGACTGGTCAGTTAAGGATGTATGTATTTGATTCGCAACTGAGCTATAGTGTTTATATTGAGTTTTCTGCGATGTAAATTTGGATTCTTGAATTGGTTGTTGACTGTTAATGTTTGGTATATTTCTGAATTCTGAGCCTTAGGTTGATGATATGTTATTCTCAAAATAAGGGCTGCGGCTGGAGAGTGTAGCCAGAGAACAGCTGACATGGTATCTTGCATTGGACGATGCTTGTCATTTAATTTTTACCTTGGATTTGCAGATTCTCGGTCTAGACGTTTGCACTGATGTACTCCTTCAAATACTCCTTCTGTTTCATAAAACGTTTCCTATTTCCCTTTATCACGTTTGCCAATACACACTTTTGATCATTAATATTTTTAATTTTATATTAATATTAAATATAAAAATATAATGGTCCTGTTATACTCCCTCTTTCTCACCTAATTATTTTTGTTTCTTTTTCAAGATTGGGCAAGCATTTTAAGGTATATATAAAACATAGTTTCATAATATTTTTTTAAAAATTTTCTTTTTCTGAATAAAAATATAAACATCAAATTTTTATTCATAAGAAATTTTTTTTTTTAAATATTATAAAATTATACTTTATAGAAGTATTAAAGTGTGTATCGATCTCCGTCCCCTACCTATAAAATTGCCTGAGACAGAGGGAGTATTAGTTTAGAAACACTCTTTAGCAATTATTTGAGTTATAAAAATTCGATGAGCATATTAAATTAATCTATTAAATCGCGATTTTATAGAATCATAGATGCAAACTCTTTATGTTTATTATGTTATTTTGTAATTTCTTTTTAAGTTGTTAATAATGTCAATACATTTAAATTATTACTTTTTTGGTAACCTACCCTCCATTATCTTTGTTGTTAATTTATTTATATACTATATAAATTGAGCAATGATAACACTCAAAAAGTAAGAGCATCTCCAACCCTACACACCTATTAGCAATAATTGATGATATGGCATAATTTTTAGATAATATCTATATTTTTTCTTCTCCAATCATGCTTGCTGTTAGGTAAATTTTTAGATAATCATCTTGATATTCTCTATATTTACAGGACATCTATAATATATAGATAATATCTATAATTCATTATATCCACTTATATCGTGACACATCATCGATCTCATTTACTTATATATATATTTATTATTAAAACAATAATAAAATACTATTTTTAAAATATAGCTATTCATTATAGCTAATATCATTAGAGTAAAACACCTACAGTTCAGCAAATTTTTAGATAATCATTATATAGCTAATGATTTTAGCTATTACCGTTGGAGATGCTCTAAGATCAATAATAATAAATAATATTATGTGTAATTAATAATAACAAAAGCTGTGTTGCAATTTGCAAATCCCACCAACAAGTGATACAATTGCAAAAGGCTGTTGTCTTGGAGTTTGTTGAAGCACCATGTATATCATGTAGTCTGATTCCTTGTCTGGTATCAGCTGCAGAAAGATTATACCACACCAACGGTCCGAGTTGCAGTTAAGCCCCTCTTACAAGTGAACTGCTGTTACCGGAACTTTAGCACATGATAGATCATAGAAGCTCTAAGTTATATATTTCTATAAAAACAATTGTTCCAACAAATCATAATAACTCTATACTTGGATAATGCTCGCACATTTGTGATCTTCATCATTTAAATTCGTAAGATTACATTCATAACCAAAAGATCATCACATCCCTGAGCTTCCAACTTCAGGAATACCAATGCTAACCCCCCTACTGGTATAGCAAAAACATGGGGAAATGAAACAAAGAAAAAGTAAGAACATGTGTTCTTCACAAGCCACACCGGTTGATGCCTGGAGACTCTTTTGCCTCTTGCTTTTAATGCGGTTTTGTCAGCTTCCATCCTAAGGTAGGCCAAATTATACACTTACAATCCCAGATACCCATGGAACAACCAATGGAACATTTTGATGTGAGTTTCTGTAAGATTCGGAGTATGTGCCCTTAAAGCTAACTTGGGGTTTCTCGTCCTGCGGATTTAGAAAATAATAATGATTTAATTAATATCATGAAGCAATGCAAGTGTTCAAATAAGAAATACAACACCCGTGAAAAATAAGTCAACATACATATTTCAGCCAGCATTCTTGATGTTTGTGTTCATATATATCTGGAGAGTAACATCCACCCTCTGAAGGGCAGTACACCCATATATTGCAGCGCTTTTCACCTTCTCTGGCATTTTTGGCTTGATCCAGACAAGCTTGACAACAATCGTAAGCGCTCTCTTTATGGTGGGTAAGGCCCCAGCGAACAGCTGCCCCGCCATAATCTGTGTGAAGTTCAGTATGGCACTCGGGAGGAAGCTGCCTGCCGGCTAATATTTCGCTGTCTGGATTGAAGGATGCATTGTTAATTCATACAGCACAACCTTTGAGTTCTAAGAAATAAGATCTTTAAAAATGAAAAGGCAACGGGAGGAAGTCTACAAAAATAGAGGAAACACTACTGCAAGAGTGACATTTTTTACGCAAATTAAAATGTATACATGTATATTACCAAACTCTTCTTCACCCTCAGGCTTGTCATCATGTTCCTTGTTAAGGATTGCAACAGGTATCCAGAGACCGATTTCTTCTCTAAACTCATCCCAGCGAGACTTTAATGTTTTTGCAAGAATTTCTGCAAGCATACAACCCTAATTATTATGAAATTCTATACAGCATCCAGGAGAGCTCCTTCAATTAAAAAAAACATAAATATATTCTACTTTGCAGGAGGCAATAATCTTAAAGTGGAGTAAAAACCCCTTCTAGAAAGATATGTAAGATTACTGTTTTGCAGGAAGCAATAATTTATATAAAAATTAAGCACAAGCCGTTACAAGATAGAACAAAGTCTTATAAAGAAAATATTTTACTTGCTTCCTTAGGCAAAATGGTTTGACTCAGAACATCTCCCCGAGCCACCGCTCTAGCTTCTCTTATTTTTTGTCTGCGCCATCTTTCAACTGCTTCTGTTTATCAAGAAACAATAGAAGTTGTTATACACACACAACAAATGCACACACATAAATACTTCATGTGGTGACGGTAGCATAATATATGGGAACCGAAACTGAGCCAAAACAACTGAAATTTCGCACTGTTGCTACAACTGCTGGCCCCAAAGCAACACTCATTCTTGGACAAACCAATAGGAACAATAAGTAGTATTTTCAAACTAAAAAATGATGCTAGAAAAAACTATTGTTCATCAAAGGAGTATTTGTACTGAAGCCAAAATCTACCTAAATATAACTACATGCACTATGTGACATAGTCGTGCAGATTCATTAAACTACATAGTAACTATACCTTAAACGGTTGCAATTTCAATATAAAAGATACAATCATACAAATCATATTCCATTACCTACTGTCATCAAGTTAAATGCTTTATGCCTCGGCACGTTGAAATGATAAATGAGAATTCCAATTGCAAATAACAATACAGAAATATTTTATGTGGGTAGAATAAAGTAATATGCCTCTTGACCTTTATTAATATATGAGCTGATTAATAAACATAAGACACACCACATGTTACTGTCATAAGGAAACTACAGAACTTCAAATGTTTTAGGTCATTAAAGTACAACTAAAATATGTTAACTCGTATCAGTATCAACACATTAAAAAACTAATAGCATGCATTTCAATCCCTGCAAGTTGTAAGTTGTAACCCGCTTTTAAAAAAGTTCCAAAGTAGTAAACAAAACAGTAAGTCTGCTTAAGTAAGAAAATCTAAGAAGGATCATATCCCACCAGTAAAATGCAGGGCCCGTTATCATTATCTATACGGGTAAAAGGGCCAAGACTAATATGATGCAGGACTTACCAAAGCTTTTATTTCCAAGTTACCTTTCTTAACAGCCACAAACTTGCCCAAATAGTATTTTCCTCATCTATTATCTATTTCCAAAAATAATTTAACAAGTTAAACTATCTCAAGTTTCGAAGACCTTATAAGTACTACTCAGTACTCATCATATTCGAATATTCGATCATTACCTTTTTACCTGTAGCTGCCTACTTGGTGATGATGACATCTTTCACAATCGAGTAAGATGCAACAACTAGAGTTTAAAAACGGAATCACAAGTTGGGAGTATGTATGGACTACTAATGAGTTTAAATAATAAAGTACATTTCATTTTAATTCAAAAAAGAATATTCCTTTGTTTGGATAAACAAGAAAAGAAACTATTGTTTATCATAACGCGACACTAGTCACATTGGTTAACGACTAGTCGGCGCTATCTCTGGAACAACTAGGACCAGCAGCTTAAGTTTTGTCGAATAGATCAACACCGGGGTGAAACCTGAACCAGAACATCGTAATAGATGGAGGATAAAGAGGGGAGGGGGATGTGTGTGTGTGCTGTTTATACGGCTATATTATTAGTGTAATAAAAGAGTGGCATTAGAGAGTGGTAAAAGCTTTTAATTGGCTTCAGTGTCTTGTCCTTTTTGGTAATGCAGATTGCAGATGTCCCAAGCTTCATGATATACATGTAGAATTTCATATGTCATATTTATGACTTGTCAACTAGCGGACTAGCGGACGATTGGTCGACAACTAGTGGCTATCCGGACCTTCATTGACTCGACTTGCCGTCATAATAACCGTGATAGAAGCTTATATAAATATTGTGTCCTTGCAAAGCAACAAAACTTGAAACATCAGTTGACATCTTTATTAGTCCAACAGCCTCTAGCACCACTCCAGACAAGAGGTTCAAAGCAAAAAGGTTTGATGAATTTTATAAATCAACTTTTCCACAACTTTTACATAAAGAGGCGCCATAATTGTTTTAGGACAGTTATTTGCTACGTTTGGAATGACTGTGATCATCACTGTGTTATAAGGCTTAATCCCAAAAGTCCAAGTCAAAATTCAGACAACATGGATCAAATTTAGCATGCATATATCTCGTCAAATAAGAAGCCTTTTATTCATTTCCAAAGAAGTAAAGTTCAACCTCTAAATGAATTATACGGTTCATCAAACTATTATCTTAAATGGAATCTTTAGTAAAATATAAAATGTTCCATGCAGCTTTGAAACTTAGACACTTCGACTATCAAAGATTTCAATCATTCAATTCAATACCCCAAACAAAGATGCAACTTATAATAATTGTCAGTAATCTTGCTCCAATCTATATACAAACACACACACACACTCATGAATGCTGCATACACCTAGGATAGTAGCAAATAGAAAGTCATCAATAATGCACTAAACCAAATAATAGAACAACAATATTGACTATAAATTGAGCTCAAAAAGCAGTCAAAATACAATGGTGGTATAGCACGTCAAAGAGAGAAAGTAAACCAAAGTCACACCCACCATTTTGAACAGTCGAATTGGAGGACTGCAGGCTCCTCAATAATTCCACAATCTCATCAATTACCTGCTGTTTCAAATGTGATGGCAAATCAACCCTCTTCTCTGCTCGTTTAAAATCCTTCCTAATTTCATTCACCTTCGCCATAACAAATTGCGCACCAAATCAATAGCATAACATTCAACCAGATTTCACTTCGATAAGTACCAAACCGAAAGTGAGCTAAAATTCAGGGGGAAGACAACAATTCTTACCAATTTAATAAGCTCGGTGGGTTGTGCGGCTTTTCTAATTTCATTTGATTCTTCCATTTTCCTAATCTGATCCGGAGTATACCTAGCAGCTACATATAAACCAGGAACATAAATAAACAGGCATTAAACACAAAATGACAAAACCAAGAAAAAATCAACCTTTTTACTAAATATGTCATAGAACATGAATAAACAAGCATTTAACACAAAACAGCAAAATTAGCAGATGAATTAGTGCAACAACCAACCTAAAGCAAGAAAAAATCAAAAAAATTCCAAATTACAACCCAAAAAATTGAATAAACAAGCATTAAACACACAACACAACAAAATTAGCAAATGGGTTTATGCAAGAACCAACCTAACCCTATAAAAAACCAACCTTTCTCAAAACCCAACACAAAAACATCAAAAAACAACCACTAAACACAAAAAACCAACAAAACCAGCAAATGGGTCAGTCCAAAAATCACCAAAAAGCAAGAAAAATCAAACCTTTACAAAATTACAAAACAAATACATAAATAAACAAGCATTGAGCACATAGAGAACAATATCAGCAAATGGGTCAGTACAAAATGCATACAAAAAGCAAGAAAAAATAAACCTTTTTGAGGATCATTAAAAGGGTAGGTGTACAGAGAGTTATAAAGAGTGTGAAGAACATAAAGAGCAACACCAATGTTAATTGAACAAATAATCAAAGTGGTTCTTCTATAAGAACACCATTTTGTTCTTCCATTATAGTACCCCCACTCTCCTCTTGCCATCTAATCTTCTTCAACTCACTTTATCTCTCTAATCCATCATCTCCTTTGTGTATGTATAATTATGATTTGTATGTATAATTTACACACAAAAGATAATTAAGACAAACGAGTATCTTTTTCACCCAAGTGATGAATAAAGAAAGGGGTTTTTTAGGGAGATTCTTGGTGTGGATCGAGTAGAATGTAAATCAAAACAAGTGGGGAATGTGTAGATACAAGAAACAGTGTGTGTATCATTAATTGAACCGAGTTCAAGACAGAAAGATTGGGTGTAATGATTTTTGCCTTTTAATTAACGCTTCTAACCACTGTTTTAACATTTTCGAGTTTTAAAATAACAAAAAGATGTATACTTATCGTACATGCCAATATTTTTCTTAACTTGCTTTATTTCAGATTATTATTATTGTTTAATTTTGTCGAAAGATACATTTTAGCAATTCAAATGCATTAAAATTTAAAACACAATATGTATAAATATGTGTTTTTTAATTAAACTATTTAATAATCATAATATCCGCCATATACAAATTTGATATAGGTGATAATCGAACCAGAACCTGGAACGACCGGCAGATAACTTTATCACTTGAGTTACTCTCAACTCATAAATATGTGTTTATTTATTTATACCTATCTATTATTTAATTCACAAACATGCAAAAATATTTGTATAAATGAAATAAAATTTTAATAGATGCAAATAAGACATTAATATACAAAATAATAATAATAATAAAATTTAATAACAATCACAAGTTTTCAAATATATTGTGTTTGCAATAAAAACTCATTTGATGATATTTTATTTTTAATTTGTGAAAGATGATTTTATTTTATAGAGATATTTATATATAATGGGATAAAAAATTTTAAATTTAATCCTGATAATGAGATAAATTAAAATTTGTAAATTTGATCGAATGTTTTTTTTTTCCGTTTAAGCTGACATGAGTTTAAGCAATTAATCATTGGATAAAATAAATTTATATTTTTATTATATTCTTATATATAATAAATGTATGGAGGAATTTATCCAAAATTTTGGTCTGATTCTTATTACCTCCAAAACAATCTCAATCGTTGAATTTATATTTTTAAAACATAGATGATTACAATTATATTATATTTAAAATAAATTATAATCTAAGAAGGATTTAAAAAAAATAAAATTTGTATTAAAATTTAGAATTTAAAAATAAAATTATAATCTAAAAAGGATGTAATGAAAAAATATTATACTACTAGAATTAAATTTTATGTAATTTTTATTAATAATTAAAAAAATTATATTTATAATTTGAACTTTATCTTTAGATCTATTTCAGATTTTTTTATACTTATATTGGGCACGCGAAACTCATAAACTTACCTTTAATTTAGTGGTGATTTAACAATTATCATCCAATAAAAACACTAAGAATCTCAAAAAAAAAAACAATAATTACAATTTTTTACTAATTTTATTCAATGTAGAAGACAGAGTGATATGGGCTAAAATAAAGCCTTAAAAACAAATTAAATGCAGCATTAATTAGACCTAGTTGGTCAATGGGTTGGCCCAATTATCAAGGCCCGTAAACCTAATTAAATAAGGAAAATTCGTAATTAAATAGAAGGCTAATGATACAGCCTCCTAGAAGCTTCCAGAATAGGGATATACTCTCTAAAGAGTAGCCCCCAAGCAACACATACCTAATAGGAATCAGTTTCCTACTTAGAATCAGATAAGAATAAGGAATAGGGATAGAACTTGGCCACCAAGTCTCCTAGACCTATTCTAAAACAGGGATCTACATGCCTATATAAACAGGCATACCCCTCATTCAGAACTACGTTTTTTGGCTTGATTCTCTTTGCGCAAGAGATACGTAGGCACCTTGTGAAGGCAGAATCTAGTCACGAAACACAAGCACAGCCATTAAAGCTCCGAAGCTCCCTCAAACCCTAGCATTAATTGCGCATTAAATACAATCAGATTTCAATCCACATCATTTGGCGCCGTCTGTGGGAACCCTTACAACAACCATAATAAGAACACGCAGCGCTCAATCCGAAGGAATCGAGGTAAGCAATACTTCCGCTCCTGTTATTAGTGAGATCTCTGCACCTATTGTTTCTGAGACAGTGCAGGTTAGCATTGAGAACACTCAACCTCTAGGGACGGATCCCTCAACCACTGAAATCCCCGTTGGGACAAGCATCCCCGTAGGGACGAATTTTATTACTCTTGGGACATCTGTTGAAGAAACTCGGCCACTAGGGACTGAAACCCAAGGCCCGAACATGAGTTCTCTGCAGACAGTTCATGCTCCTCTCTACGGAGCACCACCAACAGGAGCGTATATCTCCACCATCACCGTCCCTGCTTCTACTAATCCACGCTATGGACTCCCCAACTATCCTTCGTATGGAGTTGGAGGTAGTGGTTATGCAAACCCTATGCACGAACCGTATCAGCCCTCCGGTGTGGCAACTCAAGGAATAGTGTATCGAAATTGGGATGATCTTCCTTCAGAAGATTCTTCTGATGAAGAAGAAGAACAAGCCCCGCGAAGGCGAAGGGCCGGAAAAGGGCCTGCTGCTCAAATTAATGACGGACCACCCCTAACTGCTCAGGAACGAATCAAGGCTCATGAAGCCGAGATCGCTCGTTTGAAGCAAGATATAGCCCGAGGAGAGGCACGTATGAACCGGGACACCAGGCCAAGGGAGCCTGAAATTCCTGTAGTCGACTTGGGAACACCGAGAACTCATCGAAGGGCCGAGCCCCCCAGAACAGCACCCGTTGATTAGTTGCCCTTGGGAGATCCTGATGATCCAACCCCTCCTTTTACTCAAAGGATTATGGAAGCAAGAATCTCCAGGAGGTTTAAGATGCCCACGATCAAAGCCTTTAATGGGGCTGGAGATCCGGCTAACCACGTGAGAACTTTCACCAACGCATTGCTATTACAACCAGCTGATGACCCCATTAAGTGTAGGGCGTTTCCCCAAACTCTTGAAGGGATGGCACAACAGTGGTATAGTCATTTACCACCAAACTCTATTGATTCCTTTAGAGAATTGAGTCGAGCCTTTGTAGCTCAGTTTATTGGAAGTCGAATTCATGGAAAGAGTTCTGCTTCTCTTATGACTATTCAACAAGGGAAGAATGAGAATCTGAGAGATTACTTGGCCAGATTCACTAAAGAATCATTGAAGGTCACGGATTTAGATGAGAAAGTGGCCATGGTAGCCCTGCAGCAAGGAACAACTAACGAGGGATTTAAGATGTCCCTTGCTAAGAACGAGCCCGCTAACATGCACGATTTGCAAGAGAGGGCAGGCAAATACATTAAGGCCGAGGAAAGCATGAGGAAGTCTGTTATCACTTTCAATGATAATCAGAACTCTAAAAAACGCAAAGCCGATAAGGAGTACTATGTCAAGGATAGAAATTCCAGGGATGACAAAACTTCTGACTCCGCTTCAAAGAAGCCAATAGGACCCAAGTACAGTGAGTACGCGAGGCTGAATACGCCTAGAAGTCAGATCCTATTAGACATAGAGAAGGACCAGAACGTCCGCTGGCCAAAACCCTTAAAGGGAGACCCTGAGAAGAGGGATCGAAACAAGTATTGCCGTTTCCATAAGGATTCCGGGCACGATACGGATGATTGCCGACAGTTGAAAGATGAAATTGAGTTCCTCATAAGAAGAGGAAAGCTAAAGAAATTCACTAAGGGTGATGATCAGAGTTATGATAGGAGGAATTATGATAACCAGAGGAAAAATCCTGATAATAGGGACGCAAGACCTCAGCCCCGAGGGCCTGTTATAAACATGATCTTTGGAGGACCTACTGCTGCTGGTCCTTCAAAAAATTCAAGAAAAGCTTATGCCCGCGAGGTAATGAACATAGTTGGTGAGGTCCCGAAACGAGCTAAGCTTGATGAGACCATTGCTTTTGATGATTCTGACCTGGAGGGGATCAAGTTTCCCCATGACGACCCCTTGGTTATCACACCCATCATTGGAAATTCAGCTGTGAAGAGAGTCTTGGTAGACAATGGTGCTTCAGTTGATATTTTGTTCCACGATGCCTTCATTAGAATGGGATACAACGATTCACAACTCACTCCATCTGACATGCCTATTTATGGGTTTAACGGAGTAGAGTCTAAAGTAGAAGGGATAATCCAGCTCACTATGACTATGGGAAAGGCCCCGAAGGAGGCCACACAGATGTTGAACTTCTTGGTCATAAAAGCCACGTCCACCTACAACGCAATCCTCGAAGGACAGGGATACATGCCTTTAGGGCTGTACCATCTACATATCACTTAACCATCCGATTCCCAACCAAGAATGGTATGACAGAGGAACGGGGAGATCAAAAAATGGCCCGAAGTTGCTATGTAGCAGCTTTGAAGGATGGTGTCGGGGGGCAGGTCCTACCCATCGAAGACATGGACAACCGAGAGAATGAAGAGCATAGGGGGAAGCCTGCAGAGGACTTGATTCCTATACCTTTAACCCTTGATGAACCCGAGAAGGTTACATACATTGGGGCTTCCCTAACTGAACCCTTGAGGTCTGAAATGACGTCTTTCTTACAAGAGCACAGGGATGTCTTTGCATAGACAGCGGCTGATATGCCTGGAATAGATCCCGAGTTGATCACCCACAAGTTGAATGTGGATCCCAAGAGGAACACGATTAAACAAAAGAAAAGAACCTTCGCACCAGAAAGGAAAGAGGCCATTAAACAAGAAGTTGAGAAGCTCTTGGAGGCTGGTTTTATTGAGGAGATTCAATTCCCTGAATGGTTGGCTAACCCGGTTATGGTAAAGAAAGCCAATGGGAAGTGGAGAATGTGTATAGACTTCACTGACTTGAATGAAGCATGCCCAAAAGATTGTTTTCCATTGCCACGCATTGATACACTCATCGATGCAACATCAGGGCACGAGTTGCTAAGTTTCATGGATGGATTCAGCGGATACAACCAGATTAAAATGCATAAGGATGACATCCCTAAGGTATCCTTTATCACTGACTTTGGTGTATTTTGCTATCTGGTTATGGCTTTTGGACTAAAGAATGCAGGAGCTACATACCAACGATTGGTCAATAAGATCTTTGAGCCACTAATTGGCAAGACTATGGAAGTCTATGTTGATGACATGTTAGTCAAGAGCCTCGATAAGGCAGATCACATTGCCCATTTAAGGGAAGCGTTTGAAATATTGAGAGAGCACCGAATGATGCTGAATCCAGCTAAGTGTGCCTTTGGAGTTGGCTCAGGCAAGTTTTTGGGGCTGATGGTTTCCAAGAGAGGAATCGAAGCAAACCCCGATAAGATAAAAGCCATCCTAGATATGGAACCACCACGTTATATTAAGGACGTTCAGAAACTCACCGGAAGAGTTGCTGCCCTTGGACGATTCATATCAAAGTCGGGGGACAAGTGTTTGTCTTTCTTTAAGACACTAAAGAAAGTGAAGGACTTCGTTTGGACAGAGGAAAGCCAGAAGGCCTTTGAGGATTTGAAAAAATATATGTCAGAACCTCCTTTGCTTACGAAGCCAAAGGAAGGTGAAGTACTAAGCCTGTACTTGGCCGTTTCAGATAATGCTTTGAGCGCCGTCCTAGTAAGGGAAGAGAGCAAGGTTCAGAAACCAATCTATTATGTTAGCAAAGTGCTACATGGAGCTGAGTTGAACTATACGAAGATTGAGAAGTTTGCCCTGGCTATGATCACCGCATCACGAAAGCTACGACCATACTTCCAAGCTCATACAATCGAGGTGTTGACTGATCAACCACTGAAAAACATTATTCATAGTCCAAAGGCCAGTGGTAGGCTAATCAAATGGGCAATAGAGTTGGGAGAATTCGATATCAAGTATAAACCATGGGTGGCCATCAAAGCACAAGCTCTAGCTGACTTCGTGGTTGAATGTACCATTAACAACCAAGAAGTCGGGGGGCAGGAGGACATGGTTAGTCCAGAGGATATTATCAGTCCAGAAGAGAACAAGGAAGAGGAATGTTGGGTGCTCTCTTTTGATGGAGCATCAAAAACAAATTCTAGTGGTGCTGGAATAGTCTTGCAAAGCCCTGAAGGGTTCGTCATTGAGTATGCCATCAAGTTGGATTTCCCAACCACTAATAATGAAGCTGAATACGAGGCACTGATTGCCGGCTTGGGACTTGCTGCGTCCCTGAAAGCCAAGAACTTGAAAATTTGCGGAGATTCTCAGTTAGTGATATCTCAAGTGAATGGGGACTACGAAGCAAGGGAAGAAAACATGGCCAAATACTTGGTCATAGTTAAGGCTCAGTTGACTAGATTTGAGAAGTACCAGATAGAGTATGTCCCAAGGGAGGAGAATGCAAAGGCCGATGCCTTGTCAAAATTTGCTTCAAGTGAAGTAGACAATCACACCAGTAGTGTATACTACCAAGTTCAGAAAGTTCCTTTAATTGAAAGGAAGCTAGTGGCACCGATTGAAGTGCGGAACTGTTGGATGGATCCTATCAAAGCACATCTCGAAACAGGACTCCTACCTAATGATGCTATGGAAGCACGAAAACTGACGGTAAGGGCCTTGCGTTATGCTATGATAGATGGGGTCCTATACAAGAAATCATTCGTCGTTCCATACCTAAAGTGCTTAAGGCCAGAGGAGGCTCAAGAAGCACTAAAGGAAGTTCATGAAGGCATATGTGGCCAGCACTTGGGGGGCAGGGCCCTCTCCTTGAAAGTAATGAGACTTGGCTTCTATTGGCCTAGTATGTTCAAAGACGCAAAAGACTACGTAAAGCGATGTGATCGCTGTCAAAAGCATGCACCAGTCGTAAGACAACCACCTGAGATGATGACCGCTGTCAATTCACCCATTCCCTTTGCCATGTGGGGGATGGATATTTTAGGGCCGTTCCCAGTTGCTAGTGCACAACGAAAGTATTTGATAGTAGCCATTGACTACTTCACCAAATGGATTGAGGCTAAGCCCCTAGCTTCGATCACCACTAAACATGTTGCCCAATTCTTATGGGAGAACATAATGTGTAGGTACGGAATACCACGGATCTTAGTCACTGACAATGGGCACACGCCAATATGCCGTTCAAAAAATGATCGTTTGCTTTCTTTCATGGACCTTCCTAGTAATGCGAAGGTGGCAGATATTATTCATTCTACTGGGTGGAATCTCCCTCGATCAAATTTTCATGACTTCTTGCTTTGGAAACAAGATTTCGATGACTCTACCCCGTTCAATCTCAACGCATCTGATAGTATCAAATGGGAGGGCATAGCAAGTAAGCATTTGAAAATTACTCATATTTGGGATGTCATTCGTTCAAGGGGGACCATCCAAAACTGGACTGATAGTGTCTGGCATAAAATTTCTGTCCCTCGATACTCATTTCTTCATTGGCTGATAATGCATGATAAAGTAAACACTCTTACCAAGCTGCAAAACTATGGGATTGCTTCTGATACTCATTGTTATTTCTGCATTAGTGGAATAGAAACCCAGCAACACCTCTTTTTGGAATGCCCTTATGTGCAACATGTTTTCAAAGGCTTAATTGATGGCAGAGGTACAGATCTTCCTGTTTTATGGGTCGACTTTCGTAGGGACATGGAAAACTTCAACATAAATGATGCTGTTCAATCCATTCGTATGTTGACATTTCAAGTTGGATGCTATTTGGTTTGGTATGAGAGAAACAACCGGTACCATAACTCGACTTGCAATTCTCCCTGCGTCCTAGTTCACCAAGGAAGGCTTCTTATCAAATGCAGGCTGCTATCTTCGAATTGGTTCGAAAAAGAATGTAACAGGAATCCTATTTTAAATACTTGGTCCAGGAATTTATGATAGTTTTAGCTATTTAGCATAGCTCCTCATGTTGTTGGGTTTTTTGTTTAAGTCCTAAGGCTTGTCTTTGGACTTCGGGTTTTTTCCCTCTTGTAAATCTTTTTTCTTTTTAATACACAAAGCCTTTAACAAAAAAAAAAGAACTGCAAAAACGAGGGTCTTACCATGCTTTTCTAGACGAGGCTCCCAAAGAAGAGTTGTAGAGCATCTTAATACCTTTCCAACAAGATATAGAACACAAGATTTCATTGAGAAATGAGGGAGTTATGCTCATTTTACTGAGCTGCTGTCTATTTTGGAAGAATGTTGCTAAAGGAGAGAGATGGAGTTGTTTGCTTGTTCTTTGATCTCATCTTTGTCTAAATGCATTATTGAGATAATATATTCATAAATCCACTTTATTAAAGTGATTATGTTACCTTCCACTAGCTCATCATGCATCCAAGTGTTGTGTTTTTGTGGTATGATGATGTAATGTGCTAAGTACTTGGTTTGGTTTCTAATTATCCTAGTTCCTTTGGTACCCAACTTAGTTACTTGATCCTATCCACTTGCACATGCTTGTCTCTTGGTTCTCTGCTTGTTTCTTTGTCCAGTTATTGCTTAATTTCATTGATCGTTCGGAGGAATATCTCAAGTATTTCTCGTTAGGGTTTTACCGGAAACCTTCTTAATATTTTTGCTAACATCTTTAATCCTCCTTTATAATTCTTGAATTTAAATTCCTTAAATCTTTATATTAAATCCTTAAATCATTCAGTGTCTAGGGAAATCTTGGAGAAAATAAAAGTGCTCTTTTTCTGAATCTGATATCGTTTACATACACTTATATTGCCTATCGGTCTTTAATACGAACTCAGAAATCCGTTCCGAATACTCCTATATAGCGTCGTCTGATAATATTCCAATTTCCACCAAAAATACTATTCATTGCTTATTTCCTGTTTAATTCTTATAATTAGAAAAATGTCCTCGCGCTTTCCCGAGCGTTCTTTAACCCTTTTACGGAACCACTGGACTTATAACAGATACCGATTTGGATGACATGAGAATACTTCCTCTGTTTGTATACCATATCTTACTTTCTTGATGATAGATTATTCTTACCTATGTTGTCAACCAATTGCAGCATTCATAGCATATAAACATTTGAATCCAAATCCCTTCGACCTTCATTCTTTCAACCACTGATACATTACATCCGTAACCATTATTCATTCTTACTCAAATACGTAATAGAAGTTTTAATTCCTACCAAAAATCTGGGTTCTTACACCTGACCTCCAACACATGTCAGTAATCGCGTTTCGCATCTTGTTTACGGCCTTTTCGTACTCTCAATAACGTTCGCTAAATAGTTAAAGTCGTAGAAGAAACTCTAGATGGCACATACGGATATCTAGGTGGCATCTTTCAAACTGGTAGTTCCGGTCATCTAGCTAGCTTAAGCGACTCCGAATTAATTTCCTCATCCAAAATAAAATCTTCGGTTGAATCGAACTCCTACTCGCGTGGTGTGGAAATAATAAATAACGTCACAACAGTCATCCTAATAGCCTAAAGCGAACCTTATCCAAAGTTGTTCTATCTAATGTCTAACTTAAATACATATACCTAATCATCCTAACTTTTTTCAGTGACCATAACCTGTCACTCTGATACCAACCTGTCACGGTCCCAAATAAGGATTTGGTGCCACAAACAATGGTTATGGTATGAAACAAGAATCTAAACTACAACAGTTATTACAATCTACCATACCTTCTTATTCGTAGCGCAGTCCGGTACCAAATATGTCTGTGCTAACACTGAAATCTATTCTTTATAAACACCTCATCGCTCCCATTCGGCTTGCAATACATACGTAGCCAAATCCTTAACCCTAACTGAAAAGGAAGGGTAAAGCAAAGCAAGTGTGAGCCAACAATGCTCAGCATGTTAATAATATATTGAAGCAATAATATCTCAACACTTCATTGATGAACAATATCAATGAACAATTATCTCAAAAGAACATTCAATTTCCATCATAGAGTAAAAATTTTCCATTTTCTTCAACCATACTGCCTCAGATAAAACTTTGAGAAAAAGAATATCAAGAAATCCCCCAATCATTCTTACTCCACTTTCAACGTACAATGTTACTCGCGAAGGGAATAACTGGGAAACTTCTATCCATCCTTAATCCCATTATTTTACTGAGTTCCCAATTTTGAACAAAATAGCAAACAACTAACTCTGATATCCACAATTTTCGAAACTAATGACCATTTACCTCAAAACATATATATCTCATCATAACATTCATTTCTTTCATCACTTTTCACTAAACATTCCTTTTCTTAAAACCATTCCATTTTTAAAACATACTTTTCATAAAACCTTTTAAAAACATTTAAGTTGATTGGAGTTTTTCCCTTAACATCGGACAATACGGGTGATCAGCCATGTAAAGTCCCCATACCGGACATGAAGTCCCTCTGGACCTTGAAATTGGGTTCCAAATTAGGCAACACATTGGCCTTTAATGCTGGACTACGACCACCCTAGCCTCTTACGCTAAATAAATGTGATGGACTAGGGGAACCACCCCTAGCCTCTTACGCTTCTCCAATATATAAACCTTTAAAAACCTTAAAAACATTTTCCTTTCGAGTCCTTATACTCACTGATAACAGATCAGCCCAGTATAAGGAATTTTAAAAACATCTTTAATTAATTAAGCCTTTTTAATAAGAGATTAAGGGTCAGGGAAGCATTCGATATAAGAATCATGAACAACACAGCAATAAGATTAAGATACAGGGAAGCATTCGATATATGGAATCAGAAACGACAAAGCAGTAAGATTAAACTAAGCATGATATAGTTCAGCTAGAACAGAATCATATATCAACAAGAAAACATAATTCAATTAAAAAAAATGAAGCAATTATTCAGATTCTAGAAATTGAACAACAATTGTAAGGAAAGCATGGAATAGAGAAAATTTGAAGTTCAAAACAAGATTTAAGAAATTCTCAATTACTCAAGGTCTCACTCCTGTCGGCTAAGCACTCATAGGCTTTAGCTGCCAAAACTGGCCTGACAATGATGAGTTGAATAATTAAGAAGATCTCAATTCATTCTCGGTTTTAATCGTCACTGAGCAACACATACCTCAACGATAGTATAAACCTCAAATTAGTTTACAACAAATTGAAGAAAAACGTTCTTTGATGGATATTATAACGCCTTAGAAATTTTTGGTATTTATAATTATTTATTTAATCTTAAATGTGAATTATATGATGTGAATATTGTTGAGGAGGTGAAATATGTATGATATTATATTTGTGGGTTTATTTGATGATTTATATATGTCAGATAAGTCTACATATTTTTTTTTTGGGATTAAATCCTATTTAAATCATGTGTTATTTATCTTCTGAGAATTTTATAAAATCATCGGGATTAGTATAAATCCTGAAATCTTTTACATTATTAACTTTATGAGTTTATTTGATTTTTAAAAATATTTAATGAATTATTTTTGGCCTTTAAGGATTTTAAAATGATTTTATGAATTTATTTGTGTCTTATTGGTTTAGTCTTGTAAAATCCATATTTAATTCGTTTTTGATCCTAAAAATATTTTAAAAATACGAGGAGGTAGCTAATTTTATTCTCTACATTTTAAAAATAATTTTGTGTTTTTTCTTATTTAATACCCATTTAATTGCTATTATATTAGTTGATTTTTTAGTTTGGTTAAATTAGAAAAGAAATCAATTTTTAAGTTATAACACCATTTCCCCTAAATTTATATCACCTAAATCCCTAATTTCCTTTCAAAAGAAGCCTCTTTTCTTTCTCTAGAAACATCGAGACTCTCCTCTCCTCTCTCCCGTATACAACTCTCTCTCTCTCGAACCCTCTACAACCTTCCCTCTCCCTCAATTTCATTTCCAAAGTGAGCTTCTCCCTCTCGGGTTCTACAGTTAATCAAGGTTAATTCAGTTCTATTACTCTCGACTACTCTCCTCCCCTGTTGCTATTATGCGAGCCTGTTTGTATTGGGTTGGGTCGAAGTGGGGGTTTTACTGCATCCGTGTCCTTGGTTGTGTTATGTGCATGTACTGGTGCTCATGGGTGTGAAGAATTGTTGTGTGTGTCGAGTAGTGTGCGTGTGTGTATGTATCCTGTATGTGGGTTTGTGTGTGTGTGGCTAGCATCATTGTGGTGTTGCTGTAATTCCACCCCTCTTCTGGTTAATCGCATAAGTGTGTGGGTGTTTGAAGGGTGGCTGTGTGTGTGAGTTGAGAAGTGGAATTGGTGAGTTATGTGTGGCCGTGAATATGGCTGTGTGTCAAGCCATAAAGTGTTGATATTATGTGAATTTGGAATTACTGATGTCCAGTGAATGTTGTTGTTGTTGTTGTTGTACTTCGATTACTGATGTTGCTATTCCGTGCTGTGTTTGATTATTTCGTGATTTTATTTTGTTAAAATCTGATTACTCTATATGATGAATTTCGAGAATAATTTGTTAATTATACGTATAATATTTAATGCGAAGTTTCGGGTTGGAAACCCCAATATAGGGTACCCTCGGGACTTTGCCCCCTCGACAATGATTTTATTTGAGTCGGGGTAAAATTGGCAATGATGAATACGTGAGCCAAAAAATTTATTATTTTTGTGATAACTTTTAATTTTGTGTTTTAAGTCCCAAATTGTATGTCGATTGGTACAATTTATTTAATATGTATTGAATTATCCGGAATGAAGTTATAGTAGTTTAAATTATTTAGTACTTGACTTGGTTGAAATATCAATTGGAATGTGGAGACTTTGGTTGGTTATGTCGGTTATGTTCCGACTGGCAGTCACTCGTATAAAGGGGATGCCGTCAAAATTTTCTAAAAATCCTATTTGTATTTTCTCGATTATATGTATATATGTATGTACTACTAGTATGGAGTGGTATTTATGTGATTATCATATAATTATATTAATCGGTTATAATTCTATATAATTTAGGGGTTATCGCAAGGGTAGATTAAGGTTAGACGTTTGAAGAAGAACGTCGAATATTATATAGAATTCTGAAGTAGTGTTTTTATGTGTAGATTCGAAGGACGTAGACTCAAGGGGTAAAGGAAAGGCAAAGGTTGAGGACTTGTGGAATTAAGTGAATAGAGTAAAAGTTCTGTGTTAAGGCAAGTAACTCGAACCTTGCATCGAAGTTCAGATTCTTTCAATTATACATGAATTGTTTTTTAAATTCTGATAACTTACTGTTGTTCCTTTCAAGTTAATTGTCGAATCTCTATTACTATACTGTTAAACCATATTAACTATTGCTTAATCCCTTATACTTTCTTCGTTACCCTTATAGACTGTTGTTTAAACTATTGTACTTCCTTGCTTATTTTAATTCTCGCTGAACTGTAAACTTTGTTGTATGACATACCTTTTGTACTAGCTTAAACCCTATTTCATATCTATTTTCTTAATCCACACTAGCCTAACTATACCTTGTAACCCTTGAATTAAACTCTAAATCCCTAACCTTTGTTATGTTCTTAATTATTCAATGACCCTTATTGCTCATACTCCTATTTTCCCTGAACCATACCATATTCGATATCACCTTGTATTACCCCTTTAAATTGACAATAGCTTGATAAACCCTTGTTTTTAAATACTTGTGAATGACACTTGAACCCTACCTTGTGAGCCTTATGCAATTAGATCGAATTGTTTATTTGACCTTTAGCCATTTATCCTTCAATTAAACAGAAAATTTCCCTGCTCTGATTTTATGTATAAGAAATTCTTTTGTCGAAACTTGACCCATTTTACAGATATTTAATTAATTATTTTAAATTAGCGTAAGAGGCTAGGGTGGTCCTAGTCCAGCATATTAAATTGGCGTAAGAGGCTAGGGTGGTCCTAGTCCAGCAATAGAGGCCAATGTGTTGCCTAATTGGGAACCCAATTTTCAAAGACCAGAGGGACCTAGTGTCTGGTATGGGGACAATATGTGGCTGATCACCCGTATTGTCCGGTTTTAACAGAGAACTTAATTTAAATTAATTGTTTAAAATAAAATATGATTGATACCCCTACCCGAGATGAATTTAGAAAAATCTTCAAAGATGTGGAAAAAACTCAATGACTGATTCTTATATTGTCGTATTCATATTTCTGCTATTGATTCATTTGCATTATTGTTACTTGTTGAGCATTTGGCTCACGTTTTATCGTTTATAACCATTTTCAGTTAAGAAAGAAGGTGATACGTATTAAGGCATTGTCAGAGAAGTGCACGTTGTGGATCCTAGGCACTAGTTTTGGCTTTGGTAGCAGGAAGACTTTTGAGCTACAGGCAGAATTAGAAGTAATAGTGCCAGCTGGTTAAATTATATTTATGGATTGTATTTAACTTTTGATAAAGGATTTGGGTATTGTAATTGTGCTAACTTAGTTTATTAGTTTGTTTCTTTCATACCAACATGTTAAAGGTCCAGGTTAATAATGGGGTCGATATATTATGTTTATTATTATTGTCAGTGGGGTTTATGTATTTGGTTTGGTTTGAATTACAGGTGGATAGTCTGATTTACGAATACTTTATATCAAAATTTTATAAAAATTTAGTTATATATATTTTGATTTGTGTTGTGACGCCCCGATCTTGACCCCAGATCGGGAGGGCGTTACAGGTTGGTATCAGAGCTGTCAGGTTTTTGTCACTGAAACAAGCCAGGATAGGTATAAGATAGGTGTAGGATAGGATTTGAACCTTTATAGATATAGGATAGAGCGATAGGTGTAGGTCATTATTAGGACAATAGATGATAGGTTTAGGATACCCTTTTATCACTTTAGTACCTTCTTTTTGCGCGTTATCGTTATCACATGTGGTGGATGCTTCTGTAGACTCACCCATTTCCCGACGCGTAATTACTTGAGCTAGACCTAGAGTAAACCTGAGGAGTTAGTGAGCAACATGGTCCGGTTTATTGTGCTATCACCAGTATTTGTACCAGTCCACGCAGAGACACTTTTACATGTTGATGATAGGAATTATTTTTAGTATTTATCTTTTAGTAGTTGGATTGTTAACAGTGTACCTTGAACTCTAAAACTGTGGTGTTATATTATTAACCTTGTTGGTACCATGATCTTTATATTCTTGCTATTTATGCATCTTTCATCATATTTCGGAGTTGTCTAAATATTTACTGTTAAAATTTCTTGTTCAAGATAATACCTATGCTTCCCTATTTCTTTACACCGTTGTAACTCTTGTGATCACAGACAACTCAAATTCAGGATTTGAAAGCCTTAATTTTTGTATATCTTAGCCTGTTGTTTAATAAGTTCCTTGTTTTCTTATCAGAATCATGCCTCCAAAGAAGAAAACACCTACTGCAAACCCTGAAAACCAGGCAATCAAAATCCAGTTGACCTGACTATGACTCAAATTCTTCAACTCCTTCAACAACAAACAACCGCACTAGCTCAACAACGACCCACTCAACCAATTGTGACATATAAAGCTTTTCAAGTTGTGTACCCCCCAGAGTTTAAAGGTACTTTTAACCTAATAGAAGCTTGGGGATGGCTAATTGAGATGGAGAAAGCTTTTGCTTTGGTAAGAATAGGAGAAGATCAAAAGACTGAATATGCGAGTTACTTCCTGAAAGCTGAAGCAAACCATTAGTGGGAGTCAACGAAGTTGTTGGAAGATGAAGGAGTGATCACATGGCAGAGATTGACAGAGTTATTTCTCGAGAAGTATCTTCCAAGGTATATGCAAGATCAGCTGGAGATTTAGTTTCTAGAGTTAAAGAAGGATAACATGAGTGTGGCGAAATACGAGGCAAAATTCACAGGGTTAGCAAGATTTGTTCCTGAATATGTCAATACTGAGGCGAAGAAAGCTAAAAGGTTTCAGCAGGGTCTAAAGTCATGGATACGTAGTAAGGTGGTAGTATTTCAGTTAGAGAATTATGCAATGGTGGTGGAGAAAGCTATGATTGTTGAAGGGGAGAGCGAATTGTATCAGAAGGAGAAGGCGGGAAAGAAAAGAAAGATAGAAAGTACTGAGGGAAGTCAGAATCCAAGAGGTAATAATAACAATAACAAGTTCAAGCCAAGGAGTGAGGGCCAGTTTGATAAGAGCCGAGGTTTCCAGAAGCCGAAGAATGGAAATGGTGGTCAAGGTAAATGTTTTCAGAATACTAATCAGCAATTGGCAATCAGACCAGCTCTACCTGAATGTACAACTTATGGGAAGAAGCACTCGGGAGTTTGTCACAAACTAAGTATTACATGTTTTAAGTGCAACAAGAAGGGACATTACGCGGGAGAGTGCCCGACTTCAAAACCAGGGATAACATGCTACAATTGCGGGAAAATTGGTCATATTGCTAAAGATTGTAAAGAACCAGTGCAAATAGCACTTGCGTTGAGGATAGCCGGACCCCCATCGGCAAATGCTTTGAGGATAGATGGACCCCCAACCCAGACCCAAATGTCTTCACCTAGGGCCAGAACTTTCAACATGACAATGTAGGATGACGTTCAGGAAACGGATGTTGTCGCAGGTACACTCCCTATGAACTCAGTGGAGGCTAAAGTTTTAATTGATTCTAGAGCAACCAAGTCTTTCATTTCCAACAAGTTTGTTAGTAAACTACAATGTGAAATATGATTTTTAGAGCAAACTTTAGTGATAAAGGTGGCAAATCAAGATAGAGTCCCCGTTAATTAGGTGTGTCCTTATAGAGATAGGTGGTTACCTTTTCTATGCCAATTTGACACACT
The DNA here is from genome assembly GCA_036435485.1 of Saposhnikovia divaricata. NCBI lineage: Eukaryota > Viridiplantae > Streptophyta > Magnoliopsida > Apiales > Apiaceae > Saposhnikovia > Saposhnikovia divaricata. Next base: position 108,213,479 of record CM071599.1, on the reverse strand, counting down.
TCGAAATGGAAGAATTTGATGTAATCTTAGGAATGGAATGGGGATGAAAATAAGTGGTATGTGATAGTTATTGTTGAGCGAAGGCTGTGGAGGAAGGCTTGTTAATTTCTCATTTTACTTTCGATATAAAAGAAGAGATCTCATGAGATTTTAAAGGTTTGAGGCCAATTGTTGGATATAGAAGTTTTAGAATCAAAATGGAATAATTTGAGCGAAGCAGAGTAAAGTTAGACAGTTGTTTTAAAAAATGTCAATGAAAATTGGAACTTTGGAAAAAAAATAAAAAGGATTGTGTTGGAGATAGCGAGTTAGGTGAATGTAGTTCAGAGGATCATGAATATTAAGAGTGAGAATAAATTGACTTAAATGGAACAAGATAGCAAGAAGAGGAAGACAGCGAACCAGAAAACTTGCAGGAATTGTGTTAGCAGAGGACGTGAGATTTGCCCAGAAAGGAATGTAGGATCTAGACGATTTTGAAGACCAGAATAGCAAGACAAGATAGCTACTTATAGGATATAAATTAAGGAGACCAGCAGGACCACCATTATCAGAAGATAAGATTTCGAGAGCAAGTGTATCGGGGGAAGCTGTAAGTAAAAGCAGAAGGAATGATATTGTAAGAAGTGACGGAATTAGAAACTAGAAGTTTATGTGATTATAAGTGATGCTGCTAAGAGTATGGATATGGTGACAGTAAAAAGAATAAGGTGTGATTCTAGGATCGAATCAATTGATCAACTACGAGGTGCAAGAAAAAATTGTAAGGACAAGTAAGTAAAGTTATGATTCCCAAGGAATGTAGAGGTTGCATTTCGAGGCCGCAAGCGGAAAAAGGAGTTTTATCAGTCACGCAGACCAAGAGGTCATTACGTTAGGAGCCAAGATCGCAATGCATCTCAGGAAATTCAGGAACATGAGAAGAGTATATATACGATTTTTAGGTACGAGCTTTGCAATTGGAAGAATTAAAAATTTTCAGGATATGACGAAAGAATCGAAGTGAATGCCGAGACGATGAAGCAACAATGAATCAGGAAAGGCATACAATAGTAAAGAAGCCTACTAATCAGGAAATGAATGGATAAAGGTGAAGAGAGCTTTTAGGAGTCAAAGAAGAGATAAAAAACCGCTCAAGTTTCAATGCAACTAGATGAACCAGGAAAGATTAAATAGGCATACAATGCTCAAGGAAATGTTCAAAGAATTTCGAAAGTTATAGATGGAAGATCCAAAGGTCTAGATTGTTGTGAATGGTATTGGAAGGTTGTGACCCCAGGTAGTTTTTATCGCGAGTAAGATAAATATGTTTCAAGGTAAACAATTAGTAGTTTCGAAAAGCTTACTCAGTAAAACAATGGGATTAAGGATGGATAGAAGTTTCCCAGTTATTCCCTCCTCGAGTAACATTGTACGTGAAAGGGGAGTAAGAATGATTGGGGGATTTCTTGATATTCTTTTTCACAAAGTTTTAGCTGGGGCAACCAGAATTATGAGTGGGAGCGTGGAAGTGGTATCAATTGTTTTAGTTGCGTAGATTTTGTTTTAAAGATTTAATTATTATATGTTTGTTGCAAGTCAAGGCGGGTTTTGTTTTAGTATTGTATATGAATGAATTATTCATGGATGACTGGGATCAATACTTGAGGCATTGTGTGCAGGGCATAGTCCATTATATGAATAGGTCATGTCCGATTTTCGGTAGAAAAGGATCGTCACGTGCGAGTGATAAGTATTTAGAATTAACATGGTATGCAAACAAAAGTTTTAAGTTTATGTTGGAAATTTGAAGGCCTACAGGATGAGCCTGTCGATATTTGAAATGATATAAAGGAATTCTAGAATGAAAGAAATGACTTGGAAATTGCAAGAGAAAAGGTTGAGTATTACCGTCATTACGTTTTCTTATGATAGATTCTGGGGACAGAATCCTTTTAAGGGGGAAGGATATAACGCCTTAGAAATTTTTGGTATTTATAATTATTTTTTAATTCGTGAAAGAGTTCATTCCATCAAGTCTTTCCAGCAAGCTGCTTCGAGGGATAATAGTCTAGTAGTAGCCTTATATTAGTCCTAAATCCGCCTGGGATATTTTTTGTTGCTAGTTGCTGCCTTCACTTGTTTGTACTGTAATCGCTTGATTTTAGTATGTAGCCTACGCGGGGTATGCCCCTAGATTTTGTATCTTTTTCCTTTTTAAATGCAATTTATTTAGCAAAAAAAAAAAAAAAATTATTTTTTAATATTAAATGTGAATTATATGACGTGAATATTGTTGAGGAGGTGAAATATGTATGATATTATATTTGTGGGTTTATTTGATGATTTATATGTGTCAGATAAGTCTACGTTTTTTTTTGGGATTAAATCCTATTTAAATCATGTGTTATTTATCTTCTCAGAATTTTATAAAATCATTGGGATTAGTATAAATCCTGAAATCTTTTACATTATTAACTTTATGAGTTTATTTGATTTTTAAAAATATTTGATGAATTATTTTTGGCCTTTATGGATTTTAAAATGATTTAATGAATTTATTTGTGTCTTACTGGTTTAGTCTTTCTCTGGAAACATCGAGACTCTCCTCTCCTCTTCTCTCTCCCGTATACAACTCTCTCTCTCTCTCTCTCTCGAACCCTCTAAAATCTTCCCTCTCCCACAATTTCATTTCCACCGTGAGCTTCTCCCTCTCGGGTTCTATAGTTAATGAAGGTTAATTCAGTTCTATTTCTCTCAACTACTCTCCTCCCCTGTTGTTGTTATGCGAGCCTGTTTGTATTGGGTTGGGTCGAAGTAGGGGTTTTACTACATCCGTGTCCTTGGTTGTGTTATGTGCGTGTACTGGTGCTCATGGGTGTGAAGAATTGTTGTGTGTGTCGAGTAGTGTGCGCATGTGTGTGTATTCTGTATGTGGGTGTGTGTGTGTGTGCCTAACATCATTGTGGTGTTGCTGTAATTCCTCCCCTCTTCTGGTTAATCGCGTAAGTGTGTGGGTGTTTGAAGGGTGGTTATGTGTGTGATGTAACAGCCCCAGATCCGGGGTCGGGGACCCGGTCGTTACGATCTCAATTCCATCGACAATACTTGAACTTGAATCAAAATAAATAAACAGTATGCTATGACCCCGAAATAATATCACATCACACACAACCAGTTATAGTCCCAGAGATGAAATTGAAATAAGTCTCTAATTATCGGATCCACAAATATAAGTTATTACAACCCAAAAGCATTACAGCATAAGTTTAAAAGTTTCTTGCCGTTGATTAACATTAATTATACATATAATTAATGTTGAAAACAAAGGCTGCCAATCTACCTCAGCAATGGCAGCAACAATATCAGCGAGTAGTCCTACGACTTGAGTCACCTGCTTGCGCCGAGTTCGCCTTACGCGGGCAATCAAACCTAGCTGTTGTTGTGATATAATAAATAAAGTAAGGGTGAGCAATAGCCCACCAACAATAGAGTAAAACTTAAAAATAATATATAACTGTTCAAAAATATCTTTGAAAACCATATGCCATGCATTAACGAACATAGTGCCAATATAATGTAAAGGATGAAGTTACGAGGTATTTCAGAGTACTTTTATTTCTGAACAGTTTTCAAACCCTGTCAACACGAGTGATACTTTATGTTGCAGAAAATAAATAGATTTGGATGATGAACCAATGCTGGAGTATGTCGCGCCGGATGACACCGCCTTACGATGATCAGTCGCAGGTCGTGCATCTCAAAATTTGTTTCTCTACATGTAGAAAGAAGAACATATGGACACCACCATACGCCAGGATGGACTGTCCCACAGCCTCTTACACTAGTTTCAATGATGGACTGTCCCACAGCCTCTTACACATTATACAAATACTCCTAGTTCGAATAAATCCATGACTCTGAAACGTAAAGCTCGTCCCCCTTTCCCCAAGTGTAATACTTGTTGATATGACTCCACAAAGTAGTCGTATCTAGTTGGAAAGGAAGATTCACCAATATTTCCCAAGCAGTTGCTTGTTAATGGATATTGACTTGTTCCAACAATCTTACCCCTCGAACGATAAGGGAGTAACACCGAGACTCATCTTGATAAATAACAACCAAGTTGCGAGTGAAAAGAATAGTTTTAAAAGATTTATGACCGGGAAGTCAAACAAATAAATAACAGCTCTCAAGAAAAGTTCCCTCATAATTTGGAAGATAGATTGGAATGAAGAATGGAGTTTTTGAGAACCTTCCTTGATAATAATAATAATAATAATAATAATAATAATAATAATAATAATAATAATCATAATAATCATAATAATAATAATAATAATAATAATAATAATAATAAGACTAAGAAATAATTTACAGAGTATTTGAAGGTCAAGGATAATTTTTGAATAAGGAGAATTATTTTTAGAACTAGTTAAAAGAATTAAATAAATATTCAAGGAATATTTATTACATAAATATTTTCAGAATATTCTTAATATAAAATATTGCTAATAATTAACCATCGAATGAATATATAAAATATTCACGAAATAAATAATTTCTCAAATGAATATTCTAGATAATATTCAAGAAATAAGTAAGACCTTAAATGGGTTTTCTGAATAATATACCTTACAGAAATAAAGCTCAAATGAATATTCCAAATAATATTCATAAAATAAATAACTCAAATGAATATTCCAAAATAATATTCATCTAAATCAATAACCTCAAATGAATATTCAACATAATATTCATTAAATAAATAATCTCGAATGAACATCCAAATAATATTCAATGAATAAGTAATGGAAAAATATTTATTTAAATATTTTCCACAGAAAATAATCACAATATATCAAGAAATACTGACTCCCGGTCTATATTAGAAGAATGAGATCATATGCCCTTCACTAAGGGTCTTAACAATATCCGGCTTATAACTAGTATATCTGGTATAACTTATAAGCCAACATCAAATCATGGAACAAGTATCACAATATAATTTGAAAGCATGCATGCATGCTATGGCATATGTATAATAACAATTAATCATATATACTATCACAACAACAGTTCCAAAGTATTTGAAACTTGCCTGGTACTCCTATCGAGGTGGTGTGTCTCGAGGTAGTCCGGTGATCTGTAAATAATCAAAATATCCGAGATTAATCACTTAACATTTTGAAAGGTTAAGTATATACTTTACTTAGGTTAAAACACGTTTCCAAGTTATCTCGTTATGCACAATCTAGTGTTATTCTTATTAACACGGTTTTAACCCGACACTTGCTCATTATCAAGGCATGTCATTACGCTTACGCTTGGTAGGTTCTTAAGTCATCTAAGTTCTAAGGTCGGTCGTTTACTAGGAAAGATTATACCTCGAGATTTATTGATCGTTTTCTAAGTGGTTTTCCAAAGTTATAACCAAGTGTTCCTCAAAGGGGTTCATTCGTACTTAACCTCGATTCGACCCCCTTTATCCTTTTTTTTTATTCAACCTTGCTACTTTTCGTACAACACACTATCCGGGTTATGCCCTTACCCAATCGTATACTATTACCCTTATTGGTATCTGCATTGACTTTGGTATCACTATCGCACTGTGAATTCGGAGATAACCTCGCTCGCACTTTGAATTTCCTGATCACTTTAATCTTCGCAATCTCAATCAATATAGAGAAGTGGAAAGATTTATTGAGAGATCACTATGATCAATGAACATTTGTTATATTGCATAGTTAGTACAGAAGGGGGCCAGCCTTTAGTACTTGACAAGCAATTAAACAGGTTATAGTATTCCACTTAGACTTCTATCACACAGACAGATAGTCACGTAGCAATACCTCCCCTCCTTAAAGGGTTGTTCTTCTCAATTCAAAAAGAAGATGAATAAGGGAGAAGAGAAGAAAAAAATTTCAAAGAATTATAGAAAATTTTCATCATTGCAAAATATCATACTTAGAATTGACCTCTGAACTATAGAGGTTCATCAGAGAGGAAAAATAATCGTATTCGTATCAAATACTACTTTATCGTAATCTCACGTGTCACCATATCCTCGCTGCTCTGTCCATCATCTATGGACCTATATTCTTGTTCAATCTTAGAAACACTCATTTTTGGAAATTCTTCAACCTCTCAGGTTAAATCTTAGATTTCTTGCTTGACATCATTGCTACTGACATTCCACATCATGCTAATAGCTCTTTCATATCCATAATACTAACGCTACTAGGTTGTTATCTCGAGAAATTCATTGGAAAGCCCATTCATCAATCCATTCATAACATTCCTTGCTTCACACTCCACAATTACTTTCCCAGTCTTTTCTTTATCAATCACATCATTCTTATTATCTGATTCTTATTCTCTTCTGTTATTTATCTCTATTGTCATCTCGTTATTGAGACATCCTTTGTACTTGGCACCTCCTTATTGGTATCCTGTCACATTTACTCAATAAGCATCGCAGTTTTGGGGGTCAAACTTTCCTTTGTTCAACCATCTACATTCTCATTTTCTCGATCCATGAGTCTCCAATCAATCTATTCCAAATTTCCCCGAATTCCCCCAACTTAAAGGGATTAATCTGTATGTCATTTATGCTTTCAATTTCAACTTTCCGTTGTGACCAACAACCTTTGTCACGTCAATTCCATACTTTTCTAGCTTCACTGCTGGGGTTTCTCCGGAGTCCTCAACCCTACATTTCTTTCATCAGACATCTTATTTCTATTTCGACTATAATCTATTTATGAACCATCACAGCATTATCATTTATCTCAAACCTCACGTCCTTCCGAAATTAAACCATCCTAACTAAACCTTGACGATTTCTCTAACTTGGATCCAATACATTCTATTTCTGTTTTTCATTCTGACATCTCCACCGTCGTTATCAATTAATTTCTCAGAAGAATCACCACTACATTAATGTAGTTCATGTAGCTAATCGTGGGGTTTCATAATTGTCAGATCAAAATTCTCTTAGAAGACAAAATAATCACTATTCCTTATCCATAAGGAATACTTCCTTAACCTGATCTAGATATTTAATGAAGCAAATAAAATTGCAGAAGAGCTTCAAGCATCGCAGCTATGATAGGTTGATGAAATTATTAATCATATATCTTCAGTAGAAGACTGGAAGCATAACGGTTCACTTAATCAATTTCGTACCATGGTCCTGGTTTTTCTCAAAATAGGACCTCCTAAAGTGTGTAATTTGCTTAAGACGATATCAGGAATTGAATCTTTACTTAACTATTATTACAGTCGATTCTTGCACAATTATCAGAAGGAATGTAAATTCCTCCACTCCAATATGACCTTCAAGGTCCTTCCAAATATCATTCTATTTCTTCGGTATGAGCATTTATAGTTACTTATCTATACTTAAAGTTTCGGCCACCTCATTGGCCTTTCCTGATAATAATAATTTCTTTTAATCAATGTTCTCTGGATATATTCCAACTCAAATTTTTCTACCTCATTCCCATCACTATTGGGTGAAAGCATTCTCCCTTAAGCTCTACTGAAGGAGAAAAATATCTATCAGTCTTTTTCCATAAGTCATTCCTTCCACCCTTCTGTGTGAACTTTATCACGGTTACTCCTAATCATACCTAGGATATTTCTTCTCTTAGTTCTTTCTTGTTTTAGGATAATCTCAACCTTTATTTGGTTCAATCCATACTCCTCATGGTCTCACGCATGCCTTATCTGGCATTATTATTATGTCGTACGTTCCCTACCAAACTTCCATTTTGAAACTCAGAATATTACCTTTTCATTGTAAGGTTTCTTAGGTCGTCATCCCCACCATTCCTCTTGTATTTTCTGGGTACAGGGTAAATCAAAATATCATTAATCGATCCTATAACAATTATGTCTATGTACTTTCCAAAACTCCTTTCAATTATCGATGCCTTGGTCAATCGAACTTATATCATCCAAATTCACATTGTCTTTATTAGGGGTAATGCCATTCTTTGTGCATCCCCAGGGTTCCTCTTAATTTATGGACATTTTGTCCTCAATTCTATTTTCAAGAAATACTTATATCATGTAATTGACAATCAAATCATATATCCTTAATAAGGGTTTCTTTTCAATCATTCTTATCTTGATAATCTATAGGTTGCTAAATGCTAGCCTTTTCTTTCAAATAGATGTCAGTCTACATGACCTTCCATCAGACAATATATGTCTATCTGCTCTTCTTACAAAACTTGGTAATGGTAGCAAGGATGTTCTGGAAGATATTGGTCGAGTTCAACGTGAATCTCTTAGTACCTATTGTTTTTTTTTCAAGGATACTAGCTTCAGACAATTTTTTTGCATCTTACTGAACGATCTTTGACCATTTTTGTAAGCTTAGATTGATCATTAGCCTTAGTCCTAATACATCCCTTGTATTTATAAAATCCCAACATCATGTATCTCAATTCACCTTACTTCTCTCTCTAGTCCATAAGTTGGTCAACCATATACACCTGAATCACCTCACTTTATATCAGAAGTTCTCGCGGTTGGCACTTGGTTAGAAGCACCCCGCTTTGTCCTTACATTGCTGGTCTAGTCACTTTATAATTCTTTGCCACACGCCCCCAAATGGCCGCGCTACAGTATGTGAGTTTATGGTTAACTAATGACATTACTTTTCTATCAATTGCCGGCATAGTGCCTTCTTCGTCCATAGCGAAGATAATTTATCTGGGATAGGTTACGTTTATCCATATGCTTTTTCCCGCGTACTTCTTCTTTTTGTATTTGCTCGCTGTTTTCCCTTACCCAGCAAATCTTAGATACCAGAGTAGCATAGTCACTCGACTCGAGCACTGCCACTCTTCGTTCATCCCTCTTCTTTGATACCTTCTGATCTTTTCAAACTTTTACTCCTTATAAATCTAAATCGACTTCTTGGTACCGTCTCCGGGCACCTTTCCTTTATTCTTGTCTTTACAACTTCTCTTATCAATCCCACGGGCTACATGAGCTTAACCTTTTTTGCATAATAGCCTTTTCATTTAAGTCAATCCCGAAATTTCATAGTCCGTTTTGGTCCTTAAATACATTTCCCTTTTACCGTCCAATCTCAACTTCATCATTTAATCTCTCCACTCAGTTGTAATAATCAGGGTGTTAGAAATAATTGATGTGAATATTAATCAGTGTTTAAGTGTTACAGTGAATTATCAGAGTTTAATTGGAAGTAGTCAGAGTTTAGTTAAACGCTGACAGTTGGAAGCTCGACAGAGTTTGTTAAACTCTGTCTAGAGGCAGCGTCTACTGGTCAACAGTATTTGAAGAATTATTGAAGATAATTATGGAAGCAATATCTTTGATGATTGGATAGTTGTCAAAGAGATTGAGTTGACTAAGGAGACGTGTAGCAATCGTAATTGATATCAATTGTATAGCTAATTTATAGGAGTATCAATTATCGATTGTATAGCAGCTATATATCTTCTAAATACAGTTAGGTTAACCCTAGAAGGGTATCGATCGTGTAACGCAATATTATTCATTGTAACCTAAGCAGCTCTCTGTGATAGTTTACATCACTGAGAGAGGAGTTATTAATTCCAAACAGTTTTTAATTATTTAAACGTGTGTTTTATTGTTAATCTCTCATACAATCTTGATTATAATTGTGTATTTGTCCTAACAATTGGAATCAGAGCCAATATGTTACTCTATACAGTTTAAGATCCACACACACAGCTACAGAAGAATCTGTCCATACAACTGAAAATGTACAAATGGATGATGAAAACAGAGATGGTTTTACTGTTATGGATGATTTTATTGAAACATTCATACCATTCTCAGATTCCATTAATGTTCTTATCTCACCTATCATTTCAAATTCTGAAGAAACTGGTGCAGCTTGATGCCTACTGTAGTGCTTGATGAAACAGTAGCATCACACACTGAGCTATTCTCTGATGCTCACCAGGTTTCTGAAAAAGGTGAAGAAGTTGAGAAATCAACCAAGGTTGTACTTTCTGAGCCTATTGATGCGGTCCTTGAATATGCAAAGTCTGTTGATAAGACTGTTGAAACTAGAGAGCAACCTGCAGAGAATGTTCTTGATGAAATTGCTGAACATGTTGCAGTGCATATTGATCCAGTTGAAGATGCAACTGTTGATGCTGAAGATGATGGAAGTGCAGAATCTAACTCTTCTCAGAGTATACCAGTACAAACTGATGCTAAGCACACACACCTTTTTCTTAACCTTCACATCAACATGACATTGAAGCTGAACACTTTGCCAAGAATTCAAGGGATTGGTATAAGTCAGATTTCATTTTTCCTACTGAAAGAGCAGCTAAATTTGTGCATCAATCTGCCAACAAGATTTCAAATACTGATATCCTCTCAAATCTGCAAGCAACTATTGTTCAAGTCAAGACTCTGAATGAAAGATTTGATTAGTCTCAAAAGGCAATTAATGAACTGAGAGCTGATGTTGTTGCTAGAGACATGACCATGCAGAGGGATAATCAAACAAAGTTTAAGACCATTTCTAAAGCTCAAGAAACTCTGTTTCAAAGGCTAGGTCAAGTTGAACAGAATCAGACTGTCTTGTCTGGAAAGATTGATTCCATTGCTAACTCGTTGGAGCTAATTACATCTATACTGATTCCTGATGATGTCAAAAAGGGGGAGAGAGTTGCTAAGTCTAAATGCAGGCAATCTCAAACTCTGACTAAGAGGGATGATACTGAAGATGGAGGAGCAGGAGCAAATGACAAAGGGAAAAGATTAAGAGCTGATCTAAATCAAAGTCTGAGATTTGGCAAGTCTTTCAAATCAAAGTCTGATGGAATATACACTGATACTCAGGGTACTTCAAAAACCAGGAGTTTGTTATTCACTAAAAATCCACAGACTGATGAATAATTGGCTGCTAAGTTGTTTCTTGAAGAAAATGAAGAAGGAGTTACTATTGAAGACATTAAAACTGAAGAAAAGAATCTACAAGATGAACATCAGAAAGCTTTAAAGTCTGGAAAATGTAAGAAGAAAGAAAAAGCTCCTAGGCCTGTTCTTAAAGGCGTTATCAAGGAAAATGTTGGTACTGATCAAAGATTGCAAGTGTCTAAGAAACCAACAGAAGCAGAAGCTAAGTTAAAGCTGAAAGGCATTGTTAAAGAAGGAGAGGTTTCAAAGAAAGTGAATACAACCTCTGTTGCTACACAAGTTGTACAGAAACCTTTATCTACCCAGATGCAAATGTTTTTTGTAAAACCAACACTTCATGATCCAACTCTGATGACTAGAGGTACTACTACTGATTTTCTACATGGTAGAGCTTTAACATGTAAGCAAGGTCGAGATAAATCTGGATTGGGCTCTCATAGAGAAGTCAGAATGAATACTGGTCCTCGAGATCCTTCATCACTTGCTGTTCCAGGTCTTGGTGTTACTCAGGAGAGTTTAGACAGACTGGAGTCAGTATAGTTGATTCATCAAAGAAGTTTGAACAAAGATTTTCTACTGTATTTCATGGAAGATGGTACTGTGTACAAAATTGGTGAGTATGATCTTGATTTGAAGCTATGGGAGGAATTAGAATATGTTCTATATCTCTTCAAGGTGAAAAATCAAAGGACTCAACAAGCTGCAAATGTGCTAAGAAAGAAGATGCTACATAATTTGGTAGTTAGAGGTATGAAATACAACAGTCAATATGTCCCAAAGTACAGAGATTATCATGGGAATATTGTTGAGATGAAGAAGGATAGTGCTAAACTGAAGACAGACCTGGGTATAACAGTTCTTGATTTTAACTCAGAGTCAGAGAAAGCACAATTCATCAGACTGGGTAATGAAATTAAGAGAAACAAAATCTATGCTCTGAGATCTGTTATCTACCAAACTGGTGAAGATGATCCTAAGCTGAAAGAGATCAAGGAAGTTATGCAGACAGGACTTGAAAATGCAGAAAAAAGATTACTTATAGATTATCTCAGATCAACACCAGATGTTGAAGAAATTAAGGATTAAAGCTCTGTAAGAATTTTCTTGTTTTCTGTAGATTTTGTTAAGTAGAAGTTAAACTCTGTTTGAATATTAAACACTATATTTGTTTATTTGTTTTGACATCATCAATTATTGTAAACTTGTGTATTTTTGCTAATGAACAAGTTGGGGGAGATTGTTAGAAATAATTGATGTGAATATTAATCAGTGTTTAAGTGTTACAGTGAATTATCAAAGTTTAGCTGGAAGTAGTCAGAGTTTAGTTAAACGCTGACAGTTGGAAGCTTGACAGAGTTTGTTAAACTCTGTCTAGAGGCAACGTCTACTGGTCAACAGTGTTTGAAGAATTATTGAAGATAATTATGGAAGCAATATCTTTGAAGATTGGATAGTTGTCAAAGAGATTGAGTTGACTAAGGAGACGTGTAGCAATCGTAATTGATATCAATTATATAGCTAATTTATAGGAGTATCAATTATCGATTGTATAGCAGCTGTATATCTTATAAATACAGTTAGGTTAACCCTAGAAGGGTATCGATCGTGAAACGCAATATTATTCATTGTAACCTAAGCAGCTCTCTGTGATAGTATACATCACTGAGAGAGGAGTTATTAATTCCAAACAGTTTTTAATTGTTTAAACGTGTGTTTTATTGTTAATCTCTCATACAATCTTGATTATAATTGTGTATTCGGCCTAACACAGGGTCTGTCCACCAACCCATATAGCGGATACCTTACCCAATCCACCGGGTTCGCCCCAGTTTCTACTCTCTTTAGTGAGGTTCTCTGATAATCAGAAAGACAAGGTTTACCAAAATTTGTTGGATTTCTTTCCAGAATCAGGAAAATTTTGGTTAATCTATCCACCCACTGGTAATACTAAGAAGATCCATTTCGAAACCAAAAGAAAAGTTCTATGAACATCCAAGCAGGTGGAATGGTAAGCAGTTATGTTTGCACTAAATCACGCAAGCGTACGTGGTCACAAGTAATATATGAATAAGTCGAGTTCGTTCCCACAGAGATCTGGTTAATGTTTTAATTCAGTTATTGTACCTATGCAACAATGTATGGTTATTACTCACTGCTAAGACAAATAACAAATTTGAGTTTTAATTAACTAAACTAACTAAGATGCAAATTATCAACTAAGAATTAACTAACTAACGATAATTAAAATCAAATTACTTACGCAATATGAACCATGGAATCCTAACTTCAATACAAACTTCCTTTAGAGATCATGCCCTTTTATCAATACATGTGGTGGTTACGATAACTAATCGGACAACACGAAATAAGTATACGTTACCTTTCAGTACACGCACACCAATCTACACAATATCCACATAAGATAGAAATCATGCAGGCACCAATTATGCTTAGACCCTATATGTCTATAGAATTTGAAAACATAATGGTTGAAGATCAAGTATCCATAAGATTACATAAGGTAGTATGAGACGGTTAGAGGCATACCACAAACATGAATAACATTCATGGACTTATGCTCGCATGGCAAGTTCTAAATCTAAAGATCCACTGTCGCTTCACTAAAGATTAACAAGATAGATGTTAGCTACGCATCTATATGAATTAAATACAACCCTGTAAGGATATCGCAAATTCACCACACATATATCAAGTTAAGCAATCAACATCTAAATTCCATAAGTAAATCCGTTAGAATCCCATGACAAAGATTAGTTCATAATCGAACCTCTCGTCATCATGGGATCTGATGAAACCATGAAAAAAATAAAGTATGAAAAGATACAAATAAAACTAAGTAATTGATATGTAATGGTGTGTTTTTTTCTGTCCCCCAAGATGTGTATTTATATCCCCAATTTGCCTCTCCAACAAGCAATTGCCGTTTTAGAGTTGGAATAGGAGTATGGCAATTTCCTTTCTTGAATGAGAATAGAATTGCAAATTCCATGTGTAGATCTGATTCTGGAATGTTCTAGCCACCCAGAGCAATTACCATACTTATTAGAAGTAGGAATGATAGCAATTTCCTTGTCAAAGTTGAATTTCTGCAGTTCGGCACATAATACGTTTCCTAAACTAATTCGGTTTTGAAGGAAAATTCGTAACTGACTTTTCTTAAGTATTTTTGGGCCGTTCCAGTTGTATTTGGACATCTGAACCACTTTAGAATGATATAGAATCTCGTTATCTTTGCGTGGACAGTAAGATCGTCCAAAACGGACTTGTAGAACTCAAGATATGGCCAAAACAGTAATTTTCAGGATTTTTCGCGCGCAACCTGCGCCCAGCAGTCTGTTTGTCGCGCTGCCTGCCCCCACCACACGCAGCCTGCGCGTGGACGACCTGTCCAAAGTTGTAGAAAATCTCCCAGGCTTCGCGTGAGCTGTAAGATCGCTGAAAACGGACTTCTAGAACTCCAGATATGGCCAAAACAGTGTAGACTGCGCAACGTTCCCGGAAAATCCAAATTTTCATCAATTAATCCTCCAAACACGATAGAAGCATCACCCATAATCGACATTCTTGTAAATCTGCACAACTAAGCAAAACACATCAAAACTACATTAAACTTGAGTCCAAGTCAATCAATTTAAGCCGATATGGAACGCTCCAAGTGGATATAAAAATCCACTTATCACACCCCCAAACTTAAACCGATGCTTGTCCTCAAGCATAAACAATTACAACTAACTAACTAATTAGTACCACTTCCGTAGGTGATCACGGTTGCATTTGGCATTTGCAAAAAGCCCTTTAAACCCCTAGGCAGCCCTAGTGGATGAGTAAGGTCTCGTGAGGGCATATAGCGAATGTACCCACAAAATCCAATGCAATGCAATGCATGAATGCAACTAAATGAAAATGCAATTAATCTAGTACTAATATCCTACCATACCTTCAAATCCTCTCATGCCATATCAACTTAAGAATCAAAGTAAATACGCAATGTCTTGGTGTCGAAAGTGCAAGTATTCACATAGTCTACTCAATGAACATGCATAAGTTCTCACAAGTCCATGTCAAGTGTAAGAATAAGTTAGTAAACTTGCTAAGCCTACAAGAGTACATCTTTGAGACAAAACTCGGGATCTCATACACAAAAACAAGCAAACACTCACAATGCACTCACAAAAGAATATTCACTCAAGAACAAGGGTAAGTGTATCACTCAATTCCAACAAAATCATAAGCATGCTTGACATTTGGTATCAATCTAACTCTTAACACAACATACATCAATGACGATAATCAAAAGGTCTTTATTTGGGTTATAACGGGGCTAGGGACATGGTATGTCAGATAAGCCAAAACAGGTGAAGTGTCAAAAGCTAGTAAGTACCATGATTTTCATACACAACACCCTATTTTTCCCCCCACATAATTTTATCTAGAAACAAACACTCAACTAGTCGACTAAAATAGGATCACAAAAAACACAAACATGCTCTCATAATATATTTCTCTTTTCTTCTTTTTTTTTCATTTTTTTTTCATTTTTTTTTTCATTTTTTTTTTTCATTTTTTTTCTTTTTTCTTTTTTTTTCGAGAGCTAAATATAACACAAACAATAATATAAACAATAATAATGATCCCACAATTTTATTACATACGCCGACTATCAAGCAACAACCAAACCCAATTTCCAAATTTCAATATTTCCCCCAAACTTATGACCAACAATAAACCCTTTCTTGCACACCTTATTACTCCCTGAAGCACTCTACTAGCCTTTGACAATGTGGGTTCAAATTAATGTAAAGCCAATACAAGAAAAAAGTCTAGGCAAGTAATATGGTATGTCACCGAAAAAATAGGATTAAGCTCAACGGGTTAACTAATTGATCATGTAAACATGGTGTGGTAATATGGGAAAATATGCGGTTAATCCTAATGCCTTTATCATTTTAATCGTCAAATAATGTCATGCGTTTCAAGAAAGACCTCAAACAACTGCTAGCAATGCAAACAATCCGTGGACACTCAAGCAAACGAATAAAATTGCAGCAAATGAAATATGGCTCAAAAGCTCACTTGGTAGGAAAAATATACTCAATTCCAAGCAAAAATCTCTCTAACATACCTACTTGTATTCAAAGCATGCAAACTAAATCATCTTGCACATATTCATGTCCTTCTAATTACTTACAACATTCAATAAGTCTACTAGCTTCAACTTACTCGTGTATGTGTGTGCACAAGTACAAAGCATATCACTTCTCAATCAAAAGCGTCAACAACACAAAATTCCTATCAAGCATGGGTGCAAATGCAAACTATTATGAACTCACATGATATATAAAAACAGAATGTCCTATATGAAACAAACGTAGATAACACCAACATAAATGCATAATTTACTACTAATATGCAAAGCATGAAATCCTACATGAACACAATGACTCACAATCACAACTATATACACTACTTATCCCTCAAACCACCCCCAAACTTAAAATATTCAATGCCCTCATTGAATGGAAGTAAATACGAGGGAAAGTAGAAAACATACCTTGGGTTGCCTCCCAAGAAGCGCTTCTTTAACGTCAATAGCTTGACGTTACTTCCAAACCTCCATTAAGGATGATAATAGTTTGCCTGGTCCTCTCTTCGCGAGACTTCATCGTCATCACGGCGGCACACTTTCTGCCCCTTCTCCTCGCTTGGCCTATTCGTGTAACAACTATGTCCTATTCCAATGCCATCATCGGTTGACCCAAAATCTGTCAATTTGTAGAACAACACACACTCGCGGGCTTCGCTTGAATATAATGGAGGAGGATAAATGTAAGTTGCTGAAGCCTTTGGTTCCTCAAAGAGAACTTCCTCCATTGGCTCTAATGCGCTACCTCCATCTTTAAACTTTGAGACAAGTAGAAGATCTGCATCTTTCTCATGTTCATCAGCCTCTTGGAACGCACATACCAATCCTTGAAATTTGGGCAGCTCATCAGTGTCTGTCCCAAATAGTGCCCTTTCCAAATCATCCACCATCCTAACATGATCAAATTCCTCACATGGCTTGTGAACACTCACCTCCTCTTGGAATTTGTCTTCTTCAATTATGCATGCAGTACCTTGCTCCAAGTCATCGTTATTTTCTGGAATTGCCTCTCGTATGAATTGTTGTTTCTCTTGTTTCACAGCACTCACAGCTCGAGCAACTAGAATTTCCAAAGATTTGATAGACTTCTCACTACTCTTTACAAGCATCCTAAGCTCCTCCATAGTAGGAACCTCATCTGACTGAAAAGTAGGAGTAGGTTGCTGATGTTGAAACTCTTCACTTCCAAAGAAATATGTCATATCTGGAACATCTTGTTGGTACTGTTGAGGATGGTATGGAAAATATGGTTGTTCCTCATAAGTGACATATAGATCAACTTCTTCGTAGTAACAATATTGTGAGGGATCATGAACGCCAAAACACCGCTCACATTGATAAGGCATGGATGTCCTCGAATATGCCCACCATGGCAACTCCTCGCATGCCATCTTCAAAAACTCAAGTACCTGAACACACCGAACTAAACAAGATAGATAAGAAAAATAAATCTGAGTCAGTGAACTCTAACGACCACTATTGAGAAGCACATAAACCAAAAATAAAACACCGATGATCCCCGGCAGCGGTGCCAAAAACTTGTTTGCACTAAATCACGCAAGCGTACGTGGTCACAAGTAATATATGAATAAGTCGAGTTCGTTCCCACAGAGATCTGGTTAATGTTTTAATTCAGTTATTGTACCTATGCAACAATGTATGGTTATTACTCACTGCTAAGACAAATAACAAATTTGAGTTTTAATTAACTAAACTAACTAAGATGCAAATTATCAACTAAGAATTAACTAACTAACGATAATTAAAATAAAATTACTTACGCAATATGAACCATGGAATCCTAACTTCAATACAAACTTCCTTTAGAGATCATGCCCTTTTATCACAATACATGTGGTGGTTACGATAACTAATCGGACAACACGAAATAAGTATACGTTACCTTTCAGTACATGCACACCAATCTACACAATATCCACAAAAGATAGAAATCATGCAGGCACCAATTATGCTTAGACCCTATATGTCTATAGAATTTGAAAACATAATGGTTGAAGATCAAGTATCCATAAGATTACATAAGGTAGTATGAGACGGTTAGAAGCACACCACAAACATGAATAACATTCATGGACTTATGCTAGCATGGCAAGTTCTAAATCTAAAGATCCACTGTCGCTTCACTAAAGATTAACAAGATAGATGTTAGCTACGCATCTATATGAATTAAATACAACCCTGCAAGGATATTGCAAATTCACCACACATATATCAAGTTAAGCAATCAACATCTAAATTCCATAAGTAAATCCGTTAGAATCCCATGACAACGATTAGTTCATAATCGAACCTCTCGTCATCATGGGATCTGATGAAACCATGATAAAAACAAAGTATGAAAAGATACAAATAAAACTAAGTAATTGATATGTAATGGTGTGTTTTTTTCTGTCCCCCAAGATGTGTATTTATAGCCCCAATTTGCCTCTCCATCAAGCAATTGCCGTTTTAGAGTTAGAATAGGAGTATGGCAATTTCCTTTCTTGAATGAGAATAGAATTGCAAATTCCATGTTCTGGAATGTTCTAGCCACCCAGAGCAATTACCATACTTATTAGAAGTAGGAATGATAGAAATTTCCTTGTCAAAGTTGAATTTCTGCTGTTCGGCACATAATACGTTTCCTAAACTGATTCGATTTTGAAGGAAAATTCGTAACTGACTTTTCTTCAGTATTTTTGGGCCGTTCCAGTTGTATTTGGACATCTGAACCACTTTAGAATGATATAGAATCTCGTTATCTTTGCGTGGACAGTAAGATCGTCCAAAACGGACTTGTAGAACTCAAGATATGGCCAAAACAGTAATTTTCAGGATTTTTCGCGCGCAACCTACGCATGGACAACCTGTCCAAAGTTGTATAAAATCTCTCAGGTTTCGCGTGAGCTGTAAGATCGCTGAAAACAGACTTCTAGAACTCCAGATATGGCCAAAACAGTGTAGACTGCGCAACCTTCTCGGAAATTCCGAATTTTCATCAATTAATCCTCCAAACACGATAGAAGCATCACCCATAATCGACATTCTTGTAAATCTACACAACTAAGCAAAACACATCAAAACTACATTAAACTTGAGTCCAAGTCAATCAATTTAAGCCGATATGGAACGCTCCAAGTGGATATAAAATCCACTTATCAAGTTATAATAATGGAATGATTGACATAAAGTCGGAAGTTTGACCGCTGGAAGGAACAAAACATATACCTCCCATAGAAGGGAGACCAAATGTTTCAAACTGAAACATGCCACATCTTCCTGATACATATACCTCCTAATAGTCGATACTACCAAATGTCAGTCTACCTAACCACTAGTTTCAGAAGGGACACTATCGTCGGAGTTAGTCGTTCCAGAAAATTGGCACTATCAAGGCCATCCGAACCTGGTAACCGTGCTGTCCGAATGCATCCTCAATTACTCTGCCGTGCTACATAAGCACACCACCTAAACCTATATGAGGTGCATCATAATATATCACAAAGTCTTCCTTCTTCCATTAGGCAATGCCAACGCTGGGTCGCCTCCAATTTCCTCTTTAGCTCCAGGAAGATTTTCTCACCTTTGCTGGTGTGGTTGGCCTTCCCCAATTGAAACTGCCTTTATCCTTGGCGGGCTCAACCAACACTACTCACTATTGATTGCATGTCCTAATAACTGAACTTCATTTTATCAGAATTCATACTTCGAGAACTTGGCATATACTTGCTCCTTCAGGTTCCATCTTTAAAACATTCTCCATTACCTCTTAACCACTGATCGTATTACTTGATCCATTTATGATTCAGTATCGGAGTAATCTTAATATAACTTACTATAATCCATTTCAAGGAAAAGAAGGAATGAAATATTCCTCTGAATCACATGCACCTAATGTTTCTGGTTCATCATTCCACTGAGTTAAAATAAACCTATACTCAGTCCCTGATAGTAGTCTTATTACGAGTTTATCATAGACTCACTGGTCTTTTCCTCTTGTAAATTCTGAGATCATTGTCCGCTTACTACTTCCTTATATAACTATATCCAATCATGCCATCACTTCCCAATGTCTTTACTTTCTAAGCTGATCCATTCATAAAATGAACATTTCCCAGAATTAAACCACCTTATCAATCTCAATTTGACTTCGTAATTTATAACCTATGAAATCTGCCTTTTCATGGCGAATTACCATTGACAATATTCACACCAATCCATTTATCAAATGATATGGTACTTGCTACCTCTATCTCAACTTCTTCTGGAGACCCTGCTCCCTGTCCTATATCGATGTCTTTGATAATCATGCATCATTCTAACTCTTTTCTCATTAATCTGAAAGTCTCTAAGGATTCTTATCTATCCCCATATAAGATCCCAAGTAATTCTTCCAATTCATCGTACTTGATAGTACCATATTCGGTAGTCCAGCTTTGAATCCAATATGCATCTTCAGTTCTCTTAATAATATTTCAGTTCTTTACGCCCACTTCTCTGAGCATTATACCTTAACTTTTACAGTCTCTCTGGCTACAGCCCTCATTTCCTCAAGGGTAAACTCCTTATCCATCACAGGATTCACCTCCTTAGCTGGAACCTCCTCCGGGTTCTCAGTAGGGTACTCTATCGAATTTATAAGCCGATCGTCGGTCATATAATAAAGCCTCATCGTGCTGCTGCTCGTAAGCCTCAAGGTCTGTCGCCTTGCTCGTCGATACGATATCGAGCTAAGTTAATATTATGATACTTAAGAGTTCCCATAAGGGTTTTAGGTGAACTTGGCAAGAGTTCTTATAATCTTAGTGAATTTATTTTTATAACGTCGCCTCATCTCTGGGATATATAACTCTCGCTCTGATACCATTTCTGTAACAGCCCCAGATCTGGGGTCGGGGACCCGGTCGTTACAGTCTCAATTCCATCGACAATACTTGAACTTGAATCAAAATAAATAAATAGTATTCTATGACCCCGCAATAATATCACATGACACACAACCAGTTATAGTGCCAGAGATGAAATTGAAATAAGTCTCTAATTATCGGATCCACAAATATAAGTTATTACAACCCAAAAGGATTACAACATAAGTTTAAAAGTTTCTTGCCATTGATTAACATTAATTATACATATAATTAAGGCTGAAAACAAAGGCTGCCAGTCTACCTCAGCAATGGCAGCAACAATATCAGCGGGTAGTCCTACGACTGGAGTCACCTGCTGCGCCAAGTACGCCTTACGCGGGCCATCAAACCTAGATGTTGTTGCACCAACAATAGAGTAAAACTGAACAATAATATATAATGATTCAAAAATATCTTTGAAAACCATATGCCATGCATTAACGAACATAGTGCCAATATAATGTAAAGGATGAAGTTATGAGGTATTTCAGAGTACTTTTAGTTCTGAACAGTTTTCAAACCCTGTCAACACGAGTGATACTTCATGTTACAGAAAATAAATAGATTTTGATGATGAACCAATGATGGAGTATGTCGCGCCGGATGACACCGCCTTACGATGATCAGTCGCAGGTCGTGCATCTCAAAATTTGTTTCTCTACATGTAGAAGGAAGAACATATGGACACCACCATACGCTGGATCTCCCTAGCCATCATTGGGCTTAGTCAGGGTCGGCGCCACTCGGACCCTGTTTCCATAATGGACTGTCTCACAGCCTCTTACACCAGTTTCAATGATGGACTGTCCCACAGCCTCTTACACATTATACAAATACTCCTAGTTCGAATAAATCCATGACTCTGAAACGTAAAGCTCGTCCCCCTTTCCCCAAGTGTAATACCTCCACAAAGTAGTCGTATCTAGTTGGAAAGGAAAATTCACCAATATTTCCCAAGCAGTTGCTTGTTAATGGATATTGACTTTTCCAACAATCTTACTCCTCGAACGATGAGGGAGTAACACAGAGACTCGTCTTGATAAATAACAACCAAGTTGCGAGTGAAAAGAATAATTTTAAAAGATTTATGATCGGGAAGTCAAACAAATAAATAACAGCACTCAAGTAAGGTTTCCTCATAATTTGGAAGATAGATTCGAATGAAGAATGGAGTTTTTGAGAACCTTCCTTGATAAAAATAAAAATAATAAGACTCAGAAATAATTTACATAGTATTTGAAGGTCAAGGATAATTTTTGAATAAGGCGAATTATTTTTAGAACTAGTTAAAAGAATTAAATAAATATTCAAGGAATATTTATTAAAAAAATATTTTCAGAATATTCTTAATATAAAATATTGCTCATAATTAACCCTCGAATGAATATATAAAATATTCACGAAATAAATAATTCCTCGAATGAATATTCTAAATAATATTCAAGAAATAAGTAAGACCTTAAATGGGTTTTCAAAATATTATACCTTATAGAAATAAAGCTCAAATGAATATTCCAAATAATATTCATAAAATAAATAACTCAAATAAATATTCCAAAATAATATTCATCTAAATCAATAACCTCAAATGAATATTCAACATAATATTCATTAAATAAATAATCTCGAATGAACATCCAAATAATATTCAATGAATAAGTAATGAAAAAATATTTACTTAAATATTTTCCTCAGAAAATAATCATAATATATCAAGAAATACTGACTCCCAGTCTATATTAGAAGAATGAGATCATATGCCCCTCACTAAGGGTCTTAGCAATATCCGGCTTATAACTAGTATATCTCGTATCTAACTTATAAGCCAACATCAAATCATGGAACAAGTATCACAATATAATTTGAAAACAGGCATGCATGCTATGGCATATGTATAACAACAATCAATCATATATATTATTAGAACAACAGTTCCAAAGTATTGGAAACTTGCCTGGTACTCCTGTCGAGGTGGTGTGTCTCGGGGTAGTCCGGTGATCTATAAATAATCAAAATATCTGAGATTAATCACTTAACATTTTGAAAGGTTAAGTATATACTTTACTTAGGTTAAAACACGTTTCCAAGTTATCTCGTTATGCACACTCTAGTGTTATTCTCATTAACACCGTTTTAACCCGACAATTGCTCATTATCAAGGCATGTCATTATGCTTACGCTTGGTAGGTTCTTAAATTATTTAAGTTCTAAGGTCGGTCGTTTACTAGGAAAGATTATACCTCGAGATTTATTGATCGTTTTCTAAGTGGTTTTCCAAAGTTATAACCAAGTGTTGCTCAAAGGGTTTCATTCGCACTTAACCTCGATTCGAACATTTTTATAAAATCGAAAAACGATCCTTTTTACATGAGGTTTCCTCCCACACCTTCCTTATGATCTCTACTATTTAATTACCAAGATTCGCCACTGAATTAGTAAAATTAAGGGGGTTCAATTTCAGTTACGAACTCGCACTTACGGTTTCAAACTACTTTCACTAAATCGACCATAACTCTAAACCGTAAGTCCGGTTGCTTCGATTCTTGCGCCAAAACAATCTATGACTCGAGATCTACAAGGGTAGGTCATATATTCATCAAGGTCAGAAAATTATGACTACTGTTATGCACGAATTTTAAGGGTTAACGAAATATCGGCATTACGACGGCTATAAATCGAACGTTTCCAAATTTGTTACATCACAACCAAGCCACACCGGGCATACCATCAATCTTATACACATGATATTCATCTTAACAAGTGCAAGAACATCTCACTACACCAACATATTCATCATATTACTTAGATTAACTAAAACACTACATAATCATACTTATAATACACCATATTCATAACTAATCTCAAAACCACCAAGAACATACACAAAACTTAAGATTCAACCAAGGGTTTCAAGTGGTATACCTTCCTTGGAGTGTGTACTAGCCTTAATAAACCTTGTATAGTCCTTGTATATGCTTAAGCTACCTTAGATCATCCAAAGAAATCAAGAAATCAAAAGTTAGTTCTTGAAAGTCACTATTCATGCTCATCTTGTAAAATTCGTATAAAATCGAAAACTAAGAGTTTGGTTCTCAAATTTTTACCACATATTCTACTCTTCAAGGGCTTTCCTTTGAGCTATAGATCACCAAAAACAAAGCTTCCTAGATAGGGTTTTGATCCCCTTCTTTCTGCTGGGCAGAAACTGGACAGTTTTGGTTCTCCAACTTGGAGGAGAAATTTGACTAGGATACACTCCTTTGTTGGCTATGAAATTTTGAACGTATGTTATACATGTAATGAGGAAGCTATGGTTCAAATTTGGTGATTTAAGAATGGGTAGAAGTGGAGATATGAATTTTTCTTTGAGAATGGTTTCTGCTGGGCAGTTTTGGAGAGATTGTGTTTGCTTGTTTTTCTCTTGTTCTCATCTAGTCTAATGTGTATTATTTTGATAATATCTAATGTGTATTACCGGGAACCTCCTTGATATTTTTGCTAACATCTTTAATCCTCCTTTATAATTCTTGAATTTAAATTCCTCAAATCTCTTTATTAAATCATGAAATCCTTCAGTGTCTAAGAAAATCTCGGAGAAAATAAAAGTGCTATTTTTCTGAATCTGATATCGTTTACATACACTTATATTGCCTATCGGTCATTAATACGAACTCAGAAATTCGTTATGAATACTTCTATATAGCGTCGTCTGATAATATTCCAATTTCCACCAAAAACACTATTCATTGCTTATTTTCTCTTTAATTCTTATAATTAGAAAAATGTTCTCGCACTTTCCCGAGCGTTCCTTAACCCTTTTACGGAACCACTGGACTTATAACGGATATCGATTTGGATGACATGAGCTACCACATATCGATTTGGATGACATGAGCTACCAGATATTGATTTGGATGACATGAGAATACTTTCTCTATTTGTATACCATATCTTACTTTCTTGACGATAGATTATTCTTATCTAGGTTCTCAACCAATTGCAACATTCATAGCATATAAACATTTGAATCCAAATCCATTCAACATTCATTCTTTCAACCGCTGATACATTGCAGTCGTAACCACTATTCCTTCATACTCCAATACATAATAAAAGTTTTAATTCCTGCCAAAAATTTGGGTTCTTACATGTGAGTTGAGAAGTGGAATTGGTGAGTTATGTGTGGCCGTGAATATGGCTATGTGTCAAGCCATAAAGTGTTGCTGTTATGTGAATTGGGAATTACTGTTGTCCCGTGAATGTTGTTGTTGTTGTACTTCGATTATTGATGTTGCTATTCCGTGCTGTGTTTGATTATTCCACGATTTTATTTTGTTAAAAACCGATTACTCTATATGATGAATTTCGAGAATAATTTGTTAATTATTCGTATAATATTTAGTGCGAAGTTTCGGGTTGGAAACCCCAATATAGGGTACCCTCACCACTTTGCCCCCTCGACAATGATTTTATATGAGTCGGGGGAAAATTGGCAATGATGAATACGTGAGCCAAAAAAATTACTATTTTTTCAATTATGCGATAACTTTTAATTTTGTGTTTTAAGTCCCAAATTGTATGTCGATAATAATTATTGCTCATACTCCTATTTTCCCTGAGCCTTACCATATTCGATATCACCTTGTACTCTAAATTGACAATAGCTTGATAAACCCTTATTTTTAAATACTTGTGAATGACACTTGAACCCTACCTTGTGAGCCTTATGCAATTAGATCGAATTGTTTATTTGACCTTTAGCGATTTATCCTTCAATTAAACAGAAAATTTCCCTGCTCTGATTTTTTTTATAAGAAATTCTTTTGTCGAAACTTGACCCATTTTACAGATATTTAATTAATTATTTTAAAGCGTAAGAGGCTAGGGTGGTCCTAGTCCAGCATATTAAATTGGCATAAGAGGCTAGGGTGGTCCTAGTCCAGCAACAGAGGCCAATGTGTTGCCTAATTGGAAACCCAATTTTTAAAGACCAGAGGGACCTAGTGTCCGGTATGGGGACAATACATGGCTGATCACGCGTATTGTCCAGTTTTAATAGAGAACTCAATTTAAATTAAATGTTTAAAATAAAATATGATTGATACCCCTACCCGAGATGAATTTAGAAAAATCTTCAAAGATGTGGAAAAACCTCAATGACTGATTCTTATATTGTCGTATTCATATTTCTGCTATTGATTCATTTTCATTATTGTTACTTGCTAAGCATTTGGCTCACGTTTTATTGTTTATAACCCTTTTCAGTTAAGAAAGAAGGTGATACGTATTAAGGCATTGTCAGAGAAGTGCGAGTTGTGGATCCTACGCACTAGTTTTGGCTTTGGTAGCAGGAAGACTTTTGAGCTACAGGTAGGATTAGAAGTAATAGTGCCAGCTAGTTAAATTATATTTGTGGATCGTATTTAACTTTTGATAAAGGATTTGGGTATTGTAATTGTGATAACTTAGTTTATTAGTTTGCTTGTTTCATACCAATACCTATTAAAGGTCCAGGTTAATAGTGGGATCGATATATTATGTTTATTATTATTGTCAGCAGGGTTTATGTATTTGGTTTGGTTTGAATTACAGGTGGATAGTATGATTTACGAATACTTTATCCCAAAATTTTATAAAAAATTAGTTATATATATTTTGATTTATGTTGTGACGCCCCGATCTTGACCCCAGATCGGGAGGGTGTTACAGATATTAATAAAGACAAGGAATATTGAGATAATTTAATTTTAAAAGAAATCAACACCTGAAAGATAGGTGAGGACATTGAACAATGACAGATTAATTGAGAATGAATGTTTGTAACATAATAGGAGAAGATCACTGGAAATAAACATGAAGGGTATAGGCACTATCAAAATGAGTTAATAGGAACATCATATAATTAACAGAACAGGTTCACATTATTTAAACAAAAAAATGAAGAGTACAGTTGCTTGCAAGAAAAAATTTGAAAGAACATATAACTAATACAGGAGGATTTCACTTCACTTAAACAATAAGTGAGGGATAGTATACTTGCCTCAAAATGCGATGTTTCCGATTCTAATAAGTCGATTCGTTACTCAGCTTTACATCAGTCTCTACTTCTTTATACGTTCGCCTCTACTTGGTTATACATATATCTTTCTTCCATAACTTGTCAGTTTCTGTACTCTATACCAATACGCACGACCATTTTGGTAATTATCTCACTTTCAAAAATTCCATTGTCATGTGCACTGGCTCTATATCGGCCCCCTACTTGTACCTATATAAAAGTAAAATACTATTTTAGTATACTAGTATTCTTAACCGTCTAAACTAATTCTATCCAACACATCCTAATACACGTATACACATATAACACATAGTACAGATTATCACATAATGAATATCATTTACAGTGCACACATATATAATATAGGAAATTGTCTTATTGAAATAGCTTTTAGAATAACTTATAGTTCTAAAGTAAATTCGACAGCATTTCCTTTGTATTATTATACTATTCGTCGATATTCAACCGACCCAACAAGCAATTTAATTACTCCTATACATATACTCGACTACAACTTTAAAAGTTAGCTTAATAACCAATCACAATGTCGAACAACACTTTACAAATTCATGAGTTATAATTTTTTTTTTAAATTTATAATTCTAGTTTTTGCCATCATTGGCTATCAACCAAATGATACCACTTATCTACACATAATATGCCACTGACCATACAAGATACATACTTGCATATATTACTTAACCTTGACTATAAAAATCTCAAATTTCAACACATATACCTTAACCAAACAATTACAATAATATATATTAACAACTAGAATTCTATTAAGTCTACCAAGTTAATATCACATTATCACACACATACACGGATATGCTCACACATAACATGAGCACACCCATCAATCTCTTCTCACCATCTCTCATGTACACTCCATTTTAATTCTAACCAATACAACTCCGTATTTCTTTTTCCACCTCCTGCTTCGCTGTCAACCTCTCGGCTCTCTGTTTTCTTTTTCAAATCTCTCTTGACATCTTTGCCCCTTCCTGCCTCCCTCTTCTCCATTTTAATACAATGACGTACACACACACACACATACACATTAACAACATAGGGCACACCTTCACTTCTCCTCCCTTTCTATCTCCCTTATATTTCACTTGTTTTGCACCATCAATACACATACACCTTTGAACACTCACCCAACTCGTACACAGTCACAAAATGAGCACAAACATACACCCCTCCCTCTGGTCACACACACAAACACCTGTTGTGAACTCACACACCCTCACATGGAACTGCCTCACACACAACCGCAACTCTCAGCCTTTCACCACCCAGATACAAACACACGCTCAACTGCTCAAGCATACCCACATAACATTGTAACACACGGTATACACATACACAGAACCTTACCAACTCTGTAAGCGAAGACCCGGCAGCCACACACCCACTCAATTGCTACACACAGGAGAACATCATGCACACATAAAAAAAACTCACCCACACACACCGATTGATACCCCAAGACTCGCAGCGATTCCCCTGAATTAAACCCCCGCTTTTCGAACTAAGTTAACAGCAAAGAACCCCAATAACAATTCGGATACACCCAGACCTGCGATAAATGTGAATTCCAAGGAGGGAGACAGAGATGAAAGACTGGAATAGAGAGAGATTAGGGAGAGAGAGAGAGAGAGAGAGAGATGGGAGAGAAACGAGCGAGAATGATTTCCAAAGAGTGAGAAAGAATTGATTGAGAGATAGAGAGGGAGATAGAAGAGAGTTCAAGAGAGAACTCTCGAGAACAATGGAGAGAAACAGAGCCCCTAAATCAATTTTATGGAAAAATTTGTAATTTTTAGGGATTAAAGGAGAGGGGCCTTTTGTTAATTTCGAAATGATAAAAATTAAATAAAATCAATTATAAAAGCTTCTAAAATCAAAATTAAGTGGGAAATAGATAAAAATTTAAAATTTTAAAATCAAGAGCATGAAATTAAAAGCATCCATATATTTTTAAAATATTTTTGGGATCAAAAATGAATTAAGTATGAATTTTGCAAGTTTTGATCCTTTAAATCCAATATAATTCTTAAAATCATTTTAAAATACTTAAACACCCAAAATAATTCTTCCAATAATTTTAAAAACTAAATATATCATAAAGATGATAACACAAAAGATTTCGTGATTTTTAATAACTCCCATGATTTTATAAAATTCCCAGAAGATCAATAATACATGTTTTAAATAGATTTAAATCGTCAAAAATACAAATAAAAATACACGGACTTACATGGCACACATAAATCATCATATAAACATATAAACACGATATCACATGTATTCTACCACTTCAACAATATTCACATAATATAATCCATATTTAAAATTAAATAAATATTTAAAAATACGAAATTTCCTACGGCGTCATATCCTTCCCCCCCTTAATAGGATTCTATCCTCAGAATTTACCGTAAGAAAACATATGATGGTATTCTCAAAAATTTCTCTTTCGATTTCCAAGTCATTTCTTTCATTCTAGAATTCCTTTATATCAATTCATATCTCGCTAGGCTCGTCCTATAAGCCCGTAAATTCAAACATAAACTTAAACTTTTGATTTACATGTCTCGTTAACTCTAGATACTTATCACTCGTATGTGACGATCCTTTTCTACCAAAAATCGGACATGACCTATTCGTATAATGGACTATGTGCTGTATGAAAGTTCCTTAATTACTAACCCAGTCATCCGTAAACAATTCATTCATATAAAATACTAAAACAAAACCTGCCTTGACTTGCAGCTAACATATAAGCGAAGAAATCTACCTTAACTTGCAGTAAACAGGTAAATAATTAAATCTTTAAAACAAAATCCACGCGAATAAAACAATTGATACAACTTCACGAACTCATAACCATATTCATCCTTTCTTTATCCATCCGGTTGCACTGAATCTAGGACGGTTTTCAATCTCTTCCTTGATTTCTGAAAACTTTCTCCACCTTTATCCCTTCGTTTCCTGATTTGTAGGCTTGTCCACTGCTGTAAATATATTGGTAAAATCTTTGACAACCTTTGATAATTCCTAGCTGGTCCCTCAAAGTTTTCGATCTCTGCTAGCGTCTTAGGCCTTTCCCGATTCATTACTACCTCATCGTCACGGTATTCACTTCGATCCTTCCGTCTTATCCTGAAAATTATACTTCTTCCAATTCCAAGCTCGTACTTAGAAATCATATGCATGTCCTTCCTATATCCTCAAATATCTTGTGATGTCTTCAAATCTTAAATCTTTGATCCTGATTACATATCTGGTAGTAAATAAATAACCGACTTTATATCCCTATCTGCTGACAATCTTAGTAATTCATCCATACATACATCCAAAAGTTTAGACACGGGGACACGGGGATCCTGGTATTCTTGACGTAACAACCTCTTGGTCTGGGTGACCGTTAAAACTCCTTTCTCCACTTGCAGCCTCGAACACAACTTCCACCTTCCTTGGGAATCATAACTTCGCTTTCTTGTCGTTATACCTTGCTTGCACCTCGTAATCGGTCAATAGATTCGATCCTAGAATCATACCTTATTTTCCTAAATGTAATCATATCCACACTTAATAACGTCATTTATAGCCTTTTCGATTCCTCTAGCTCCTGAGCGATTAATAGGAGAGGGTCCCGCTGCTCTTATCATAGTATTCGTAGGAACTGACATTATGTAATCCTCGTCGAAACATCTTATCTTCCCGCTGTTATTGCGTACCACTTTTGGCTCCTAACTCTGTCGTTCACTACCACACTATTCTTTCCGCTTACTCTCATACCTTCCATATTTAGCCTTTTACAACTTCAGTATGCTTCCTCTCGAATTTCTTCCTTTTGGCAATGGAGGTCTTACCGTCGCTGCTAATTATACTCTATCGGTGATTATTTTGTTCTGCGTTCCTGGTTTTCAAAATCTCCTAGATCTTACATTCCTTCCTAGCCAAATTTTGCATCTTCTGTCAACACAATTCCTGAAGACTTCCTGGTTCTTTGTCTTCCTTTTCTTACCATCTTATTCTGTCTTGGTCAAATCTCTTTTATTCTTAATATACATGATCCTTTGAAGTACGTTCACAAAAATTGTTAACTCCTATACAAGTATTTTACCCCTTATCCACGGCTCCAATTCCTATTGACATTTCTTAAGATAAACTGTCTAGCTTTACCCTACTTCGCTCAAGTTATCCAATTCCAGTTCTAAAATTCATATCCGACAATTGATCTCAAAATATTTAAAATCCTATAATATTTCCACTACAATATCCAAAGTGAAATATACAATAAACAAGTGTTCTTCAACAATCTTTCCTCAATGTAACTATCACATACGAACTATATCCAACATCACTTTACTATCGACCTTAACAAAATTATCATTTCATGTCCTTGTCATCTGCTCCTTATCCATACTCAGTTCTCCATATTATCAAATCTTGTACGTGTGTCGTCAGTCCAATGTGTAATCTAACTTGATATTTAATCTCTGCTTTAGCCTCAATTCTCAAACCTGCTCATCCAATTCTCATTCGACTTAAATGTAGCTTGGACCACTCAAAATTTCATCATCTCCATTTTTACTGCTTTCAATCACTGATAACTTCAGGAATCACAAGGGTTTATAACAAAAGGAATCAATGAAGTTATGTGTTAACATGTATGAATATAAGATGAGTTTTGTCTAATAAGAATTTTATAAAAGAATTTAACTGAGAGTTCTGTACTTTCATGACAAACACAATCAATGGCATCCCACCAGACTTCTATCACATAGACAACATGTCCCTAAATCCCCTATATACATAGGGTTGTTCATCCCAGTTAAAATAAATAAGGTTAAGTATTCAGAGAAAAATAGAAGAATTTCAAGAGTTTCAAAAGTTTACGAGTATAATGTTGAATTAAATAACCCCTGGAAAATAGAGGTGTCTCTGAAAGAATAGAAATGTGTTTAATAGAATCCGATATGCGAATTTCAACATCAATTGAAGTATAATCGATTATCAATAAGATCTGGTACCAACAAAACAAGGAAGAATAGCAATAAAGGTTAAATCTCTTTAGGAGATGAATAAGATCAACAGCTAGTAGTGAACAGCCATGCAACCTCCAACACATGTCAGTAATCGCGTTTCGCATCTTGTTTACGGCCTTTTCGTACTCTCAATAACGTTCGCTAAATACTTAAACTCATCGAAGAAACTCTAGAAGGTACATGGGGATATCTAGGTGGCGTCTTTCAAACTGGTAGTTCCGGTCATCTAGCTAGCTTAAACGACTCTGAATTAATTGCCTCGTCCAAAATCAAATCTTCGGGTGAATCGAACTCCTACTCGCGTGGTGTCGAAATAGTCACAACAGTCGTCCTAATAGCCTAAAGCGAACCTTATCCAAAATCGTTCTATCTAACGTCTAACCTAAATACGTATACCTAATCATCCTAACTTGTTTCTGTGACCATAACCTGTCGCTCTGATACCAACCTGTGATGCCCCCAAATTCGGGGTCAGGATTTGGTCCCACAAACCATTACAATCAAATATAACTTCATTATGCAACGACCCCTCACCGAGGATCGATCTCAGGTTATGGTATGAAACAAGAATCTAAACTACAACAGTTATTATAATCTACCATACCTTCTTATCCGTAGCACAGTTTGATACCGAATAAGTCCATGCTAACACTGAAATCTATTCTTTATAAACACCTCATCGCTCTCATTCGGCTTGCAATACATATGTAGCCAAATCCTTAACCCTAACAGAAAAGGAAGGGTAAAACAAAGCAAGAGTGAGCCAACAATGCTCAGCATGTTAATAACATAGTGAAGCAATAATATCTTAACACTTCATTGATGAACAATATCAATGAATAATTATCTCAAAAGAACATTCAATTTCCATTATAGAGTAAAAAGTTTCCATTTTCTTCAACCATACTGCCTCAGATAAAACTTTGAGAAAAAGAATATCAAGAAATCCCCCAATCATTCTTACTCCACTTTCAACGTACAATGTTACTCGCGAAGGGAATAACTAGGAAACTTCTATCCATCCTTAATCCCATTGTTTTACTGAGTTCCCAATTTTGAACAAAATAGCAAACAACTAACTCTGATATCCACAAGTTTCAAAACTAATGACCATTTACCTTGAAACATATACATATCTCATCAAAACATTCATTTCTTTCATCATTTTTCACTAAAACATTCCTTTTCTTAAAACCATTCCATTTTTAAAACATACTTTTCATAAAACCTTTTAAAAACATGTAAGTTGATTGGAGTTTTTCCCTTAACATCGGACAATACGGGTGATCAGCCACGTAAAGTCCCCATACCGGACACGAAGTCCCTCTGGACCTTGAAATTGGGTTCCCAATTAGGCAACACATTGGCCTTTAATGCTGGACTAGGACCACCCTAGCCTCTTACGCTAAATAAATGTGATGGACTAGGAGAACCACCCCAAGCCTCTTACGCTTCTCCAATCTATAAACCTTTAAAAACCTTAAAAATATTTTCCTTTCGAGTCCTTATACTCACTGATAACAGATCAGCCCAGTATAAGGAATTTTAAAAACATCTTTAATTAATTAAGCCTTTTTTTAATAAGAGATTAAGGGTCAGGGAAGCATTCGATATAAGAATCATAAACAACACAGCAATAAGATTAAGATTCAGGGAAGCATTCGATATAAGGAATCATAAACGACAAAGCAGTAAGATTAAAATAAGCATGATATAGTTCAGCAGAACAGAATCATATATCAACAAGAAAACATAATTCAATTAAAAAAATGAAACAATTATTCAGATTCTAGAAATTGAACAGCAATTGTAAGGAAATCATGGAATAGAGAAAATTTGAAGTTCAAAACAAGATTTAAGAAATTCTCAATTACTCAAGGTCTCACTCCTGTCGGCCAAGCACTCATAGGCTTTAGTTGCCAGAACTGGCCTGACAATGATTGTGACGCCCTCCCGACCTGGGGCCTAGATCGGAGAGTCACTGACACACATCTAGATGCAAACAACCTAAAATAATATAAATATAACATGCTGACTGGACCCAACACTACTATCCAAGATCTTTCACAGGTAATGGTATGAAACAAGCAAGCCATCGTCTAACTAATTAATATTACAAACTTGAATTCAAAAATACATTATTATTACAAACCGAAGTTCTCAAAAGTTCTACTGCCAATTCTCACAACTAAAGATCTCCTCACTGAGCTGTTATTGCATCTACCTCAGGAGCTATCTCAAAACGGACCAACTCAGGGCCACGGTAGGTGCGCTTCCTTGCAGTTTGGATTGTACGAACCATGATTCTTAGATTAATGTCAAAAGGGTTAGACAAAATAATAATGAGCCAACGCTCAGCAAGTAACTAAAGATCTCAATTGAATATAATACAACAGGGTATCACAGAAGATGACAGTAATTCAAGATATGACATAAATACGCTGGAAGCGGTAAAAACAATACTGGTATTTAGTAAAGACAATAAACAGGATAACAATAGATATTTCAAAACTGTTTAAAGTAATTGACATTTCAATTGGTAAACCAATTTCATCTTATAGTAAAAAAAACGTAATCATCACTTTAAGAAAACTGATTGGAGGTTTTTATTTTATAACAGACAATACGGGTGATCAGCCCATAAAGTCCCCATACCGGACACAAAGTCCCTCTGGCCATCATTTCCTTTCATTAGGATAGCTTGGGTTCCCAAGAGGCAACACATTGGCCTATAAAGGTGTCGAACTGGATAGACCAGAACTACACTAATACATACTCAAACCGACGGAACCAGTATTACCCGTTCGCCCCGTCTCTCCAATCGTCATGAATCCGTGGAAACCATTTAGAGTTCCTAACATTTTTATAAAAAACTTATTTTAAAACATTAGGCTTTACTTCTCTTTTTAACTTTATAAAACATTTTAATACTTAATCTTTTTGAAAACCTTTACTTCGAAGTACCTTCGACTCTCTGATAACAGATTAGCCCAGTCTAAGTAACTTCAAAGTATTTTAAGAAAACAACTCATTTTGATTCGCAATGATAAAAGTCAAAGGGTTTGACTAAGTTTTTTGACATCAATGAAAGAGGGTACAAGTCTGAATCAAGAAGATATAGACTCAAGTGGAAATTTGGGTTTCAATCAAAGTATAAGGGAAACAATCCAAGTCAAAGGTCAAAGATATCAATTAGGTCTAGTTTTGAAATCATTTGATCAAGTTGTAAGGTTTAAAAGTCATCGATAAAGGATAACAAGTTTGTAAAACAGTGTTTAGGGCAACATGATATTTGCTAAGTATTTTTAAATCAACACATGGTATCGGTTACGGACGTAAGTCAAGTGGAACACTGGTTTATCGGTCAGTCAATATAACTTGATTATAATAAATTGTAGGACATATATGGTCAAGAAGAAAATAAAAAGAATTAGTATTGTTTAACTCTGGGTGACAGTATGGTCAAGAAGCAATTAAAAAGAATTATGCTGGTCTAGGGTTTACATGTGTTGAACAAGGGTTTATCAATAAAGATTTTGGGTACATGTAAAGGTAAGTTTATAACAGAAGTATGATCAACATGGTATAGAATAGGCATGCTTAAATCAACACGATATAACAGTTTCAATAATATAAACTTTCATAGGAAAGACAGAGTTACTTGCCTCCGGTAGAATGCAACAGCTCAATAGCTCAGCTTACTGAAACTCCACCTTAGCCTTTCCTTTATCGCTAGGTCCTACGTCCTTCTTATCTACATAAACCAAAATCACTACTTTAGAATACTATACAACTTAATCGTCCTATCTTAATCTACCCCAAACGATTCCTATATCGCATTATTATTTAACATATAACATACGTACCTGATATTACATTATCAGATTGACTCGTAATGAGATAATCACTTAAACACATAGCATATATAACATGCAATCATGCAGCCACTTAAGCACTTAACAAATAATACCAACTTGACTTGTAACTGACTTATAACTTTAAACTATATACTTTATGTCTCATAATTCTAACAAAAATCGGGCAGAGTTTCCTTTGTGGACTATCCCGTCGTAATTCAACCGACATAAATCACAACCAAATACCTACGACGGATTTAAAATTCACCTACACTTCCAATGGAATTCATAATATCATAATCATATTATTTACCACATAGTCCGAAGTCATCAATAATCACTAATCCATATTTAACAAATTACTAATATCACAAAATTCTTATAATTCGAATAATTTTCAGAAAATAACATAAATTCGAATTAATAATTTTGAAAACTAATCATGCAATTCTATAATTTTCAAAAACTCATATAAGAATAATAATCAAATTTTTGACTCATGTTCATCATTGTCGATTCACCGGCTCATTACAAAAATCATAGCCGACGGGCAAAAGTTTCGGTGCTACTCTAAATTTGAGCCTCCAACACGAAAATTCTACCAATTAAATTTATAAATATAGCAGTTAACAATAACCGAAGCATATATATATATATAAAACAGTATCTAAACTTCATGGGCATCAATTTAAAGTAAGAACCGCTGTGAACAAGTCGAAACAAAGAGAAATTCGAAATGGGTTTTCGAAATATCTCCGGGAAATTGACATGCATTTACATAGAGAGGTAGAAGACTGGGAGAGGAGCACAAATCTGGTTTTAGATCGCGAAACCGAGCAACAAATTGATCGGAAAAAGGGAGAGAGAATTACCAACTAGAGAGAGAACGGAGAGAACAGAGAGACAGTCGAGAAAATGAAATGGGGAAGAAATGAAGAGGCTGTCGCCTCTTGTGTGTAAAACACAGGGGCAAACATGTCATTCTATAATTACTATTTACTTTCCTGAAAATTTAATCTCTTAAACATTTTTAAATCAAAATAAAATAATGAAATGGGGAAAAATATTTTATAAAAATTTCTAAAATAAAGATCATGAATTTAGAAGCATCCCCATATTTTTAAAATAATATTTGGATCAAAAATGAATTTTATACGAATTTTTGAAATAAAGGCTTTTTAAAAGAAATAATGTTTTTTAAATCATTTTAAAATACTAAAACACACAATGAAATATCGAAACTAATTTTCATAACTCCACA
Source organism: Saposhnikovia divaricata (assembly GCA_036435485.1). NCBI lineage: Eukaryota > Viridiplantae > Streptophyta > Magnoliopsida > Apiales > Apiaceae > Saposhnikovia > Saposhnikovia divaricata. The sequence continues at coordinate 108,176,249 of CM071599.1, read as the reverse complement.
ATATCACAAAGATGATAATGCAAAAGATTTCATAATTTAAAACAACTCCAATGATTTTATATGATTTTCGAAAGATTAAAAATGCATTTTAAAAATACTTTTAATGCTTTAAAAATATAAATAAAATTCCATGAACAAACGACACATACTAATCATCACATAATCACATAAACATGATTTCACATATACCTTGACTTTACAAAATTTATCTATCACATAATTCATATAATTTCCACTTTTAATAATTAAATAAGCATTTATAAATCGCGAAAAATTCTAGGTCGTTATAATGATGAGTTGAATAATTAAGAAGATCTCAATTCATTCTCGGTTTTAACCGTCACTGAGCAACCCATGCCTCAACGACAGTATAAACCTCGAATTAGTTCACAACAAATTGAAGAAAAACGTTCTTTGAAGGATATTAATAAAGACAAGGAATATTGAGATAATTTAACTTTAAAAGAAATCAACACCTGAATGATAGGTGGGGACAGTAAACAATGACAGATTAATTTGAGAATGAATGTTTGTAACATAATAGGAGAAGATCACTGGAAATAAACATGAAGGGTATAGGCACTATCAAAATGAGTTGAAAGGAACATCATATAATTAACAGAAGAGGTTCACATTATTTAAACAAAACAATGAAGAGTACAGTTGCTTGCAAGAAAAAATTTAAAAGAACATATAACTAATACAGGAGGATTTCACTTCACTTGAACAATAAGTGAGGGATAGTATACTTGCCTCAATATGCGAAGTTTCCGATTCTAATACATCGATTCGTTACTCAGCTTTACATCAGTATCTACTTCTTTATAGGTTCAACTATACTTGGTTATACATCCATCTTTCTTCCATAACTTGTCAGTCTCCGTACTCTATACCAATATGCACGACCATTCTGGTAATTATCTCACTTCCTAAAATTCCATTGTCATGTGCGCTGGCTCTATATCGGCCTCCATTGTCATATACCTATATAAATGTAAAATACTATTTTAGTATACTAGTATTCTTAAATGTCTAAACTTATTCTACCCAACACATCCTAATACACGTATAGACATGTAACACATAGTACAGATTATCACATAACGAATATCATTTACAGTGAACACATATATAATATAGGAAATTGTCTTATTGAAATAACTTTTAGAATCACTTATAGTTCTAAAGTAAATTCGACAGCATTTCTTTTGTATTATTATACTATCCGTCGGAATTCAACCGACCCAACAAGAAATTTAATTACTCCAATACATATACTCGACTACAACTTTAACAGTTAACTTAATAACCAATCACAATATCGAACAACACTTTACAAATTCACGAGTTATAATTTTTTTTAAATATATAATTCTAGTTTTTGCCGTCATTGGCTATCAACCAAATGATACCACTTATCCACACATAATATGCCACTGACCATACAAGATACATACTTGCATATATTTACTTAACCTTGACTATAAAAATCTCAAATTTCAACATATATACCTTAACCAAACAATTACAACAATATATACTAACAACTAGAATTCTACTAAGTCTACCATGTTAATATCACATTATCACACACATACACGGATATGCTCACACATAACACGAGCACACCCATGAATCTCTTCTCACCATCTCTCACGTACACTCCATTGCAATTCTAACCAATACAACTCCCAATTTCTTTTTCCTCCTCCTGCTTCCCTGTCAACCACTCGGCTCTTTTTTTTCGATCTCTCTTGACATCTTCGCCCCTTCCTGCCTCCCTCTTCTCCATTTTAATACTATGATGTACACACACACATATTTACAACACAGGGCACACCTTCACTACTCCTCCCTTTCTATCTCCCTTATATTTCACTTGTACTTCACCATTAATACACATACACCTTTGAACACTCACCCAACTCGCACACTGTCATACAATGAGCACACACATACAACCCTCTGGTCACACACACAGACACCTGCTGTGAACTCACACACCCTCACATGGAACTTCCTCACACACAACCGCAACTCTCAGCCTTTCACCACCCAGATACAAGTACACGCTCAACTGCTCAAGCATACCCACACAACATTGTAACACACGGCATACACATACACATAACCTTACCAACTCTACAAGCAAAGACACAGCAGCCACACACCCACTCGATTGCTACACACACTAGAACATAATGCACACATAAAAAAACTCAATCACACACACAGATTGATACCCTAAGACTCGCAGCAATTCACCTTAATTAAACCCCCCACTTTTTGAACTAAGTTAACAGCAAAGAACCCCAAGAACAATTCGGATACACCTAGACCTGCTGCTACCAAATACAAATTGCAAGGATGGAGACAGAGATGTAAGACTGGGATAGAGAGAGATTAGGGAGAGAGAGATGGGAGAGAAACGAGAGAGATTGATTTCCAGAGAGTGAGAGAGAATTGATCGAGAGATAGAGAGGGAGATAGAAGAGAGTTCGAGAGAGAACTCTCGAGAACAATGGAGAGAAACAGAGCCCCTAAATCAATTTTGGGGAAAAACTGGTAATTTTTAGGGATTAAAGGAGAGGGGCCTTTTGTTAATTTCGAAATGCTAAAAACTAAATAAAAATCAATTATAAAAGCTTCTAAAATCGAAATTAAATAGGAAATAGTTAAAATTTTAAATTTTAAAATTTTAAAATCAAGAGCATGAAATTACAAGCATCCAAATATTTTTAAAATATTTTTAGGATAAAAAATGAATTAATTATGAATTTCGCAAGTTTTGATCCTTTAAATGCAACATAATTCTTAAAATCATTTTAAAATACTTAAACACCCGAAATAATTCTTCCAATAATTTTAAAAACTAAATAATATCATAAAGATGATAACACAAAAGATTTCGTGATTTTTAATAAATCCCATGATTTTATAAAATTCCCAAAAGATCAATAATACATGTTTTAAATAGATTTAAATCGTCAAAAATACAAATAAAAATACACGGACTTACACGGCACACATAAATCATCATATAAACATATAAACACGTTATCACATGTATTCTACCTCATTCACATAATATAATCCATATTTAATATTAAATAAATATTTAAAAATACGAAATTTCCTGGGGCGTTATAGTACTAATTCGAGAAGTATTTTGGTTTGTTCGGGAAATCAAGGTTTCGAGAAGTCAGGGATTCGATATCTCAAAAGACACTGTTCGATATCTCAAGGAGTCAATAGGTCAAAGCCTCATTCGAGAACTCAATGATTCGATATGTCTAAATATTCTATTCGAGAACTCAAAAAGTCAACAAGTCAAAGCAACATTCGAGTTCTCAAATAGTCAACAAGTCAAAGTTACATTCGATATCTCAAGGACTCAGGAAGCTATTCGACATCTCAAGGATTCCAAAAGTTAATGCTCTATTCGATAAGTCTAGGATTCCTAAAGAAAAGAATAATTCGAGAAGTGATTCGATATGCCTAAGGTACAGTATTCGAGAACTCAGGGTTATCGATTATGGAAATTCCTAGTTCTCGAATCAATTACTTAATCACTTCTCGAATCAATCTTTAAAGACAAAATACTGGAGATTGTACAAGTCAGATATCTGCAACAAGCTCGTACACTTACAAGAACACTACAACTGTAATGTGTACATAGAAAGACTACAAGAAGCTTAGAGAGTTGTTACAGGAGACAAGCCTGCTAAAGAAGTGGATCTGAGCAGGTTAAAGAAGAGCCAAACTACATGTTGCTTGGATGTTTACTCAAAAAGGGATAGACAGATTAGAAAGTAAGTTTTGTCTGTCATTACATTTGAAGTAAGTAGGGTGTACACATGTTTTATAAGTGTACAACCATCAATGCTCTAGAAGTAAGCACAAAAAAATAGAGAAATAACTTGTAAGAACAACCCTCTGAGAAAAAGAGAAGCTGAGAATACTCATATTTGTATTCACAGATTGTAGCAAACTCTTTTATCTAATACAACATTAGATTAAAGTGAGTGATTGTGTTCTTGTGTGTTTATTTCTCACTTATATATTTTGTTAAACACAAACACACACTTAGATACACAAACATCAAGCAGATTCAAACTGTCAAACAAACGTCCTTGAGAGTCAAATCCAGAGAAAAGTTGGAAAATACATTCACCCCCCTGTATTTTTCTTGTGTGTGTATTCCATACCGAACAAACCAATATAACAAAATCCAATATATGGGTAGACAAAATCCACCAAAAAGGTACTTGACTCTTAATAAAAGAGAAATTTATTGAAAAATAAATTAAAATCAAGGAAAATATAAGGGTGCTTATCACAAGGAGATAGTACCAAATCCAATATATCGGTTAATAGAACCCACCAACGGGTTATTATTAGACTATAAACAAAGAGAGATATTTATTGAAAAATCAAGGAAAAACAATAAAGAGGGGCTTATTATCAACCAAAAGGCTATTGTGAGCTACTAAACTTTGGTTTATTATTTTTTGGGAGAGGGGGAGAGGTTACGGACTTTATTATAAAATCATTAATATTGATAACTAAAAAGGTTGGTACACATGAAATTATATATTGTTTATTATATATTGTTTTTTATAAATGGGTGCCTTTTTTTAATTTTATGTTTTTGAATTAAAATAATAGTATCAATTCACATATCCTAATCTAAGAGCAGATATACTGAATTTGTTTAGTTGGTTGATAATACATATTTTTATAATATCAACAAATCTTAAAATATTGGTACAAAAATTTACTAACTTGGTAGAAAGATTCTACACAAAATGAGATACTTATTAACAAAAAACAAAATTAAGAAAAAATAGAAAAAGGAGGGGTTCATTTTGTTTGCATCGTATACACTACTCTTAGTTTTGTTCGGTAGCATCTCAATGTTGTTCTCAGTTATATAGTTACATATTTATATAACTTGGACACAGAGTAATATTTCATGTAATTGTCATAATTTGTTTTCACGAATTTTATTTTGTTTTGCGTACACGAAAAAATTCAGGTAGTTTAGTGTTATTTTAAGTTCGAATTTCAGGTTTACAATTTAATTTCACATTATTTTTGTGCAAGATCCCAAAATGCACGACATGAATATACACAACACAAACGATTTATCAGGGCTACGTAAGAGCTTTAATCTAATATATGTCGGAAAAATGTATTCATTGTGAAAGAAAAATGAATTTCATGTTATTCAACGCGATAATGAAATTGCAAGGACACATATATAATAATGTGATTACGTGTTTATATATTGCACACGTGAATGGATTCATTTTGATTGCATAAATATTATTTTGTTTTAACAAGTTAGTCAAATAGCAAAAAAAATAGATGATACTCATTTTCAAATGTCTAATTTTACGAATAAAAAATAATAAATTTAATATACCATGTTTTAATAGAAAGAATAAAAAAATCCAATATACAAACTCCCAAATTGAAAATACACATTTTAAGTTGTCATTACAAACAAACTAAGGGAAATCACCATAAACTCTAAAAATAAGGGCAACCACTATAAACACTAAAATTCATACCTTACTCTATCAACGCGACATGTTGGATTTGTTTTATTGGATGATAATATTTATTTTTCGATATTATATCAATTCACTAATAAAAGGATATATAATTTGTAAAATTAATATTGAATGACCACATAGCAAATTAGATTAGTTGAGAGTTTCCATTGTCATAACTACATTCGTTTCATGGATCCTTCATAGTAGAGATCCTTTATCATATCATTGAAACATGTAAACTTTTTCTGAAGACAATCTAATGATTCATTGCGGTCGTGAGAAATAAGTCTATAAGAATTTTTAATATTCGAAAAATTGATCATGATCAGTACAAATATTTTCAATGAACTAATATAATAAATATTATAGGGATCCAGGATATTGAATATTTAAAATAGAGAATTCCCAAAAGAACAAAATTCAAAATATGGGTAAAAAGTTTATTTATTTGGTAAAAATATTCTCAATAAAAAAGAGAAAAAACAATGAAGAGGAGTTTAGAACTTTTCTGCGGGGTGGTAAATATTTTAATAATTGGTTGATAATATTAATATTAATGCAATTGGTATGAATTGATGGATAATATTTTTATACTTAAGTTAATATACATTCTAATGAAATTATTTTTTTCCTAGATAACAACAAAAATAATATATTTTTATTAATTAATTAAAATTTTTACCTGTTGGTGCGTAGCATGGGTAAAACACTAGTTATCCATACTATATACTATCAGAAGCAAACTAGCCTCTATTTGGTTGGTAATTTGGTACACTTTTTTGGTACACTCAATAGCAACCATTGGACTTTGAGACAGATTAATAATAATCGTTGGATGTAACGTTAAAAAAATATTATTTTTTAATATTAGGAAATTATGAATGGAACCCCTCTGATTTGGGCAGTTATGAATGGTACCCTTAAATGAACAGTAAAGTGATACCATTCATAATTTTCCACATAATAAGTCAAAAGTTTTAGGGGCACCATCCCTAAAAAAGGGTATCATTCATAAAAGTCAAAACCTAATTTTCCTTTAATATTTAAAATACTTCCGTAGGTAAAGGTTTGAATCCCGTCATCAACAAATTATGTTTAACATTTATGTTATCTTATAAACTACTCCCGAAAGTTCAAGGTTCGATTTACTTCAACAATATAGTACAACTAAAATTTTATATTATCTATTTTCATCATAATATTATTAAATATCTATATTTTCTTGTAAACTACTCTCATAAGCTAAAAATATAAAATAATTACCCGTGCATCGCACGGGTCCATTTATATTTTTTCACATCTATGCTATACTATTATAAGTAAACTAGCCTCTATTTGGTTGGTCGTTTGATACACTAAATAATATATTCATTAGATTTTAAAACAGGTAAATGAGAATCGTTAGATACTAAAAGAATATTCTTTTTCTAATATTTAAAATACTCTTATAAATTCAAGGTTCGAATCCCACCAACAACATATTTTTATTATATATATATAATTTATTTTATAAACTACTTCCATGAGTTTAAGGTTCAATTCCTATCAACAGGATATTATAGTCAAAAATATTTATTATCTATGTTCAATAAACTATTATTATACATTTATATTATCATAAAAAATACTCTAAAAAATTCCCGTCAACAACATATTATAGTTAAAAATTAAAAATTAAAACACTGTCGTTTAAACTACTATCAAACATGTATTATGATATTTTATAATCTTCTATAATTTATTTTCCAACTAATTAAAAAATACATATGAAAATATGGGTAATAAGATAAAAAATATTAATAAAAACATCTGTTATCACACGAGTTATAAGCTGTATAGTTAAAAATTACATAAAATCTGGAAATACTTTCAATTTAGAATTTGTACATAAATCAAAAAAAGGTCTACATGATTAGACAAATTTCACCCTTTCTACTAAATAAAAGTTAAAAAAAAACTTTTTTCATACACTTTTTTTATATATACGTATTCATTTTAAAGTAACAATTAAAATAAATAATTATGAAAATATTTATATTCATGAGATTTATAAAATTAAAAAATTATTTTAATAATAAAAATATTTATACAAAAACACCTCATATTTTGTTTGGAGCAAATAAATTCATTGACTCGACACCTCCAAACCAACTTTTCAAGCCTGTTAACCTTCATTAACTCCCTTTTCTTCCAAAGCTAAAATTACACATTGAAAGGATATCTTTGATATATTATTTATTTTGGTATTTGTACAATTTAACATAAAATTAATTACATGTAGTAATCCTCTCCACTAGGTCATTAATTTAATTGATTCCGTCAAAAGTCAATTCTAGCAATATCTATCTGTTACTTATAAGAGATATTCCATTATTGCGAAAAATTAAAATATTTTTTTATGGAATATATCTCTACACCAAGGCAATAAAGATCGAAAAAGAAATATCGAGGTATAATATTTTTTAGATCTTCTTTGCAACATTGATAAGGTGACAAGCTCAAACAAAGAATATTCGAGGTTTAATATTCTTTAGAGAACTCGTGCTACAATTAAAAACGATTAGTTTTTATTCGAAAATTATTCTATCTTCGTACTCAAAATATATTCTCATCAAAGAAAAGACTTGTTATCCTCAAGAATATTAATATTCAGTGATAGAATATTAATACCTATTTTTATCTCGTGCTAGAAATATTTAAAGTAATATTTCTCCCGCTTCTTAAATTTATTCTAATTTCGGAGAAAATTATTTTAAATACTCAAAAATATTTCCTACACTCTCAATATATTTTATATATTAGGAAATATATTCTAAGTATTTATTCTAGTCAAAACATTGGCCAAAAGATATATCTATTTCACGAAAAGACCAATCGTATGTTATTCGGAAACGAAAGCTGATTTAATCGTATTAAATCCAAATAAAATACTTTCACTTGTTAGAATGACTTGAAACTTGAGATGGGTCACTTAAATGTTATTTTCTATGCATGGTAAAAGTTTTGTAATTTTTCGAGAATTTTGGTCCGGGCACAAAAATCAAGACGGTGGGCCCACGTTTGACCAAGTCATCATTGACCAAAATTGACCAAACTTTCCGGAATCTCATTTTATAATATTCCTAAGTGCTCCATAATTTTAGAATTATTTATTGGGTATTTTCGTATTTATCGGGTATTTAATTAACGATATATGTTACGTATTTAATCGTTAATTGATACGAGTCCGATACAATATATTAGAGCACAAACACAGCTGGTTTCTTTTTACCAAACCCACTTGGAAGAAACACAAAACCACCCCAAGAAAACACAATACCACTTTCCATCTCATCAAACCACACCTTTTCAATCTCAACCACTTCTTTTACTTTACCCTTCCTTCCACCCAACTCCTCCTATAAGTAACCCCCCTTCCACACCCATTTCCAATAGGCTAAAGAGCCAAAGAATTGCTGGGATTTTAGAAGTGTGAGCTCTCTCCAAATATCCAAACACTCTATACACATACTTCATCTAAAAAACTTCTCTTTCTTATATATACTTAAATATCTACAAGGTTTTTGTTCCAAAAAGCTTAGTTCCTTCAACCAAGCTCTATCCCACCAAGCAAGCTCCTCTACCACTACTTTCTGGCCTCCCGAAGGGCTGCCCAAGTTCGACCAAAGTGCAAAAAACCGGCCGAATCTCCGGCGAATTTTTCCGGCGATCTCCAAAAGTGGTAATATTTTAGCTTCATATTCGAGTCTTAACCGACCATATATTTATACATATAAGAGCTATATACCTTCATCTCCTCTTCTTTATTAAGCTCATATATCGGATCTCGAACCGAGATCATAAAAATCCGTACAAGGATTAATATTCGAACAATGATTCTTAATATTACAATACCTCAAAAAGAGGCTATATTTGACGACGGTCAAATCTTACATTGAGCTTGATTTGATTCCCTTCTATCACCTCTAGTGTTCGGGGAAATAGAATCTAAAAGCCTTAATTAAAACTTTAACGCACTTACTTTGGCCATTAATACTTTATTATTGTGTGGTGTGTTTAATTACTCGTACGTTTTAGCAAAAAAAAAAAAATTTACTCGTACGTGAGTGTTTAATCTAAACGCGTAATAACGTGGCGAAAGCCTTTTATATATTTTCCGCACGTTTTCTTCTCGTCCTCATACTTGTGAGTGATTTTACTTTCCGCACTAATTTAAACGCGTAATAGCGTGGCGAAAGCCTTTTATATATTTTCCGCACTTTTTATTCTCGTCCTCACACTTGTGAGTGATTTTACTTTCTGCACTAATTTAACGTATAATAGCAGCCCTTGTTGTTATTATATATATAATAACGAGTTACTTTTCTGTACGTGTGCATTATATATTTTTGTGTTGTGTTTAATTGGCTAAAACATATTAAAGTGCAAATTGTTAAAGTAATATTGTAACACTCTCGTTTAAATATATACGAATAGTCTAAACAAGACTATATCGAACGAAAAGTTGTTTATCAAAGATCCTTAAGCTATAAAGCTTTTACAAGGACTTGATTTATACATTACTTCGAAAATAGACGTATTTTCATTAAAGAAGTAATTTTAAGTATACTTCGACATTTAGAAAAAGTCGAACAAAAGTATACGAGTTTAAACCTTATAAGCCTACGAGCTTAAAGGACTTAAATATTTACAAACTCCGAGATATATTTAAATCTCACTATACGGAGTATTGTATTAAAAGTATTCTTCTATCTACAAGTCATATCGAATACAAGAATACACATAAAGTTATGAGCAAATAAAGCTTATTGAACTTATCTCACTTAATATTCGTACATTATAGTCACTCTCGGACATATTTGTCCAAAACCTCTTTTATATTACAGTCTTGTTTCGTAGATATTGTTTTCTAAGTTTTGCAGTTAGGTGAAGTTGAGGTGAGGTGATTCTCATTCTAAGACCCAAGTCCTAGGCACTAGTGGGGAGTTAGTGGCCTTTGTACCGTGAAGAAGAGGAAAGACCAAAGACCTTTCATCTAAGATCCAAGATCGGCAAAAGCGAGGAATTCAAAGACTACACCAAGGTATCTACATCAACTTTGAAGAAGTAGCGGGGAGTTACTGTCTAAGATAAGTTGTGTAGGTTTCACAACGACTTTGAGGGAATAACAGGGAGTTATTTCCAAGACGAGTCTTGTGGGTTTTTATATTTATTGTGAGGTAGTATCGGGGAGATACCTAACAAGACCAATATTTATAAGGTTGTAAAGGCTTCTTCGCCTACTTAAGGAGTGAGTTATTTTTAAGGGAAAATCTCGAGTCCGGAGAGGAGCTCAGGGACTGGAGTAGGGGTGAGCGAATCCATTAGGGGTTGCGCCATCGCGAACCAAGATAAAATCTCCGTGTGGTATTTTCTTCCCTTGTCTTTTATTTCTGCACTTATAAACTGCATAACAACTCGGCAAAAGATTTCAAAAAGGGATAAATATTTTTGAAATGCCATAATAATTTTTAAATTGGATATTAAGCTATTCAACCCCCCTTCTAGCTTAAAATAGCCCTCTTACGGGACCTAACAATTGGTATCAGAGCGGTGCTTTTTAACATGTTTATTGAGTGATTTGAAGATTTACAGGCACAACAAAATGTGATCCTACATGGCGTATCTAAATACCATCGATTGCGGTGAAGGTCTATCTAGCTCTCACCCTCCTCTATTTGATGGCAGCAACTTTGCAACGAGGAAAACGAGGTTTCGCATCTATGCTAGATCTCAAGGAGTCAAAGTTTGGATGGCCATAGAAGATGGAGTTGTCATTCCTACCAAAATGATTGAAGAAGAAATCGTTGAAAAGAAGGTTAGTGAATACACTCTCGAAGAAGAAAATATGATGAATATTGACGCAAAAGCGGAAATGGTTCTCACAAGTGCACTTGCTGAAAAAGAGTATAAAAGAGTAAACAATTGCAAGCACAAGAAATGTGGAACAAATTAGTGGTTACCTACGAAGGAACCATTGATATAAAAGATTCTCGAATGGATACTTTAATCCAAGAATACGAGAACTTTAAATTCCAAGAGGGAGAAAATATTATCGATATGGAAACAAGATTACTCGTATAATCGATGAATTATCTTAACTCGGAAGGAGTTTTACTCAAAATGAGAAGAACCGAAGAGTTCTTAAATCCTTACCTCCTAGTTGGAAGGTTAAAGTTACTACTATAAAAGAAATGCATAATCTAAATGATTATGACATTGATAGTTTATTCGGGAATCTTCGTGCATATGAAGAAGACAATATTCCGGATAAAGTCATTCCTAAAATGGAAGACAAAATGAGAAATATGGCTTTAAAAGCTATATTAATTGATGAAAATGAAAATGAAGAGGAGTTAAATGAAGAACTCCAAGATCTCGATGAAAGCGAAATTGCTTTACTAACGAGACAACTTCATCGTGTGCTATAAAGCAAAGCTCAAAGATGGAAAAGGTTTCCTAAAATCAAATAATCAACAAAAAGTTTTCAACTCTAAAGGAAGGCCAAATTACTCTCAAAATTATAGTCCTACCTATAAGAGTAATTCTCCAACAACGAGCTATAACAAAGGCAAAGGCACTCAAAATAAAAATGCCTATATAGCCAACAACAATAATAAGCCTCCTTACACTCCTCCAAAATATAAGGAACAAAATCCAGAGGAAACACAAGAAGTGTGTTTCGAGTGTAAGCAACCGGGTCACTTCAAAAGAGAATGTCCTAAACTTTCTAAAGGGCGAATTCTCGTGGCTGAAAATGGTTGGGATCTAAGTGGAGATGAAGAAGCTCCGGAAGCTAGTGAAGAAGATGTCAACTTGTGCTTAATGGCTATCGGGAATGAAGCTACTTCAACGGGAGCCTCCACTTCTCATCAAGAGGTTTGTCTTGCCGCTAAGCAAGACATGTGGTACCTTGATAGTGGATGTTCAAGACATATGACCGGTAACAAGTCATTGTTGAACAACATTAAAAAGGTCACTACGAGTAGTGTCACATTTGGAGATAGTAGTAAAGGCGTCATTGTCGGCATCAGAGACATCGGGAACAGTCGCTTCAAGATTTCAAACGTACAACTAGTCACGGGACTAAAGTATAATCTTCTCTTGATAAGTCAACTATGCGACAATGAATACAAGGTAATTTTCTATACTACTCATTGTTCAATGCTAGATAAAAATTGGAAATTGATTCTCACTTGCCCTCGAAACAAAAATGTCTATAAATGTGACATGAGCAAGAATGAGAATGTATGCCTAATCACAACAAACGATGACCCTTGGCTATGGCATCGAAGATTAGGACATGAAATATGAAGTTGATTAAAAACATATCAACTAAAGATCATGTACGAGGTATACCAAAATTGAATTATCAAAAAGATCATACTTGTGAAGCTTGCGAAATTGGAAAACAAATTCGAGCCTCTCACAAAGCTAAATTCATGGTATCAACCTCTAGACCTCTCGAGCTTTTACACATGGATCTTATTGGTCCAGTTCCAATACAAAGTCTCAGAGATTGTTCATACACGTTAGTAATCGTTGATGATTATTCACGATTCACGTGGACGGAATTTCTCAAATCTAAAAGTGATGCTTTTGAATCTTTTTCTTCACTATGTAAAAGAATTCAAAATCAACAAAATAGTACCATAGTCTTTATACGGACTGATCATGGTAAAGAATTTGAGAATTCTAGTTTTACAAGTTTTTGTGATGAAAATGGAATCACACACAACTTTTCTGCTCCTTACACTCCACAATCAAATGGAGTAGTTTAAAGGAAGAACAGAACTTTACAAGAAATGGCTAGCACTATGTTAAATGAATATCGCCGACCTAAATATTTTTGGGCCGAAGCGATGTCTATCGCTTGCCATATTCTTAATCGGGTTTTGCTACGACCAATAACATAAAAGACTCCTTGCGAGCTTTACTTTGGCAAAACACCGTAATTAAATTACTTTCGAGTATTTGGATGCAAATGCTTTATTCTAAACTCGAAAGATTACCTTACTAAATTTGATCATAAATCAAATGAAGGTATATTTCTTGGATACTCTACAAATAGCAAAGTCTATCGAGTATTCAATCTTAAAACACTTGTGGTGGAAGAATCAATGAATGTAGCATTTGATGAAAGTAAACCACCATCAAAGTACCAAGATCTTGTTGAAAACGATAATGTTGAACAAGACGATGTAGAAAATGTTATTCGACAATTCCAAAATATGGATCTCGGAAGTCCCGTCCCAAGAATTCCATTAGAATTAGCCGAAACGGAAGTTGAACTTCCAAAAGAAATTCCTATTATTAGAAGTCATCCACTAGATAATGCTCTTGGAGACGCGGTCACAAGTACAAAACATTGTGAAACATCTTAGTTTTCTATCACAAATAGAACCTAAAACCGCTAAAGAAGCTTTGCTAGACGAGGATTGGATCTCGGCTATGCAAGAGGAATTACTACAATTAACTCGTAGCAAAGTTTGGGAACTTGTTCCAAAACCCAAAGATACTTCCATAATTGGAACCAAATGGGTATTTAGAAACAAGTTAGATGAAAATGGAACGGTTATCCAAAATAAAGCAAGATTAGTCGCTCAAGGCTAAACCCAAATGGAAGGGATAGACTTTGATGAAACTTATGCACCCGTAGCTTGAATCGAATCAATTCTTACGCGTGTCATAAAGATTTCAAAGTATACCAAATTGATGTGAAATCGGCCTTCTTAAACTGGATATTAGAGGAAGAAGTTTATGTTAAACAACCTCCCGGTTTTGAAGATGCCACACATCCGGAATATGTATACAATTTATACAAAGCTCTATATGGCTTAAAACAAGCTCCAAGAGCTTGGTATGAAAGGTTGAGCAAGTTCCTACTAGAAAACAATTTTAAAGAACTACCGATAAAACCTTATTTACAAGACAAGAAAAAGATGATATCTTGCTTGTATAAATATACGTAGATGACATCATTTTTTCAACCAATGATGCACTATGTAAAGAATTCTCTGACAATATGAGCAAAGAATTCGAAATGAGTATGATGTGAGAATTAAATTTCTTTTTAGGATTGCAAATTAAGCAATTTAATGAAGGCATACATATTTCACAATCGAAATATTGTAAAGAGATGCTAAAGAAATTTGAAATGGAAAATTCAAAACCCATATCTACTCCTATGTCGACTTCTGATAAATTAACAGAAGATCCCAACGGAACACCCGTTGACACTAAGAAATATCGAGGCATGATTGGTAGCTTGCTATACATAACCGCAAGTCATCACGATATTCAATATAGTGTTTGTATATGTGCTAGATTCCAAGTAGCACCAAAATAATCTCACTTATCCGCGGTAAAAAGGATATTGAGATATCTTAAAGGAACCACTGACGTAGGTCTCTGGTATCCTAAAGGAGTACCATTCGACTTAGTATGTTTTTCTGATTCGGACTATGTTGGGCATTTAGTCGACAGAAAAAGTACAAGTGGTACATGTCAGTTTCTGGGAGGATGCCTAGTATCTTGGTTTTCCAAGAAACAAAATTCAGTATCTATTTCCACAACAGAAGATGAATATATAGCGGCCACAAAATGTTGTGCTCAAATTTTGTAGATGAAGCAAACATTAGCCGAATATAATATTAAATTTGATGTGATCTCAATCTTATTCGATAACACGAGTGCTATCGATCTTAGCAAAAATCCCGTGTTACATTCAAGATCTAAGCATATAGATGTGGGACATCATTTTTTACGTGATCATGTCAATAAAGGCGATATAAAAATGACTCATATCGAAATTGAGTACAATCTCGCAGACATTTTCACAAAAGCATTGAATTCCGAAAGATTCACTAAACTCCGTTTGGATTTAGGAATGTTGAAAATTCGATAATAATGGTTTGTATAGGTATATAAATATTTATATATTTTTTTTGAGAATATTTATCAATATTTATAGTCATCTCACGAAAAAGATATCTTTTCGGATAATGATAACATATGAAACTTTATCGATCGGGTTTTATCAAGAACTTAATTTTCCTACGGATAAAGACGAGCAAATATTTATCGAAATTATTTTCGGAAATATTTTTGAGATACTAAGTAAATGATATTTATCTAAATACAAAGAATCAAAATTTTAGTATATTTTATAATATTCGTAATAAATTATTATATATAAATATATATATATATAATAATTATTATTATTAGTTTTCAAAACTATTTTTGAAAATAAAAACAATTATTTTCAAAATATTTTGATCATTTTTTACCCATATAATAGAGTCAAACCACCAACTCAGCTTGACCCTAGCTCTATAAAACCCTAATTAATCTAGTCCATTGGATCTTAAGACTGGATTAATCTTGGCCATTCATTTCAGAAACTATATATGATAAATAACTAGTACTATTCATTGTATGTATTTGTGTAGCCGCGTGAGTCTCTCTACTCTCTCTCGAACCCTAGCTTTTCTCTCTCGCCGCTGTCTCAAAATCTCTCGATCTAAACCTTAATTTTCTTCTAAATTAGATTCTATACACACTAAATCGAGTCTATGTTTATCCCTTTGTATCGATTAATCCAATAATCGATATAAATCGAAGCTGAGTTAGGTTTGAAATATATGATTTTGAAAATAAAGTCGTTATCATCCAAATTGATATCGATTTATAGATCAAAATTGACATTTACACACACGAACACGATTTTAGTTTCTCTTGATTTAATTTTTCAAAACCCTAACGTGTTCTTGAGAGTTTATACAGGTTTTAGTGGAGAATTCTTCAATTCAAGGCTTCGCTGTGATGAATAACCTCAAATCGAGCTTCGGAAAGCTTGAAATCGATGGAATCGTTCTCGACTTGGTGAATCAACTCGCGAGTCAACTCAGAACTCATGTGAGTTCAGAGATTTTGGATCGGTAAGTACCCGAGAAGACAACGAGGCCTTGGGCTAAGGTATAAATTCGGTTAAAATCAGTAATTCGTATGTTCTCTGTGGAAATCGATGTGATCTCGTATGTCCTCTGTATGAAATCGTGAAATTTATTAAATCTTTCTGTGATATTTTGAACCTTATATGAATTTCTCTATGATATCTTGAGTCTTATTAAAGTTGTATGTGGTTATTTGAACAATCGGATGGTTAATATGATACTTGATTAAAGTTGTGAGTCTATGCTAAAACCTTATGATTCGAATGTGAGAGACAATTATAGTTGAGTTATTAGATATGTATTTCTGAAATGGAAATTCTATTAACATGCTTGATTAAGTTTGGAATATATTGATTCTGTTGAATGGATTAATTTGGTAAAGTTGAATATATATTTATTTGGATTTAACTGTGATAACTGAAAGGTGAAATCTGCCATAATTAGTTGTCAACTCTGTATACATGTAGGGTGCACTAATTCTTGTTTGACTGAGTCAATTATATGCTTCGATATTGCTTACTAGTCTTGTAAATTGTGATATGAGCCTATAAGATAGTTCGAATTATGAATAAACTTCATAATTGAGTTCACTTGGAACACCTTGTATTGTTTGAAAGTTGATGAAGTCTAATATGTATCTATTAGAACTTAACTATGGTTATGACATGTATAATATGAAAATGTGGATTCTTGACTTGGTTAGCTATATGCTCTGTTTGGCTGTTAGTATAAAAAGTCAGAATAAATTGTATTCTTATGTATTGATTGGATTAACTCCAATATGTGTGCTATATTTAAGATGATATAGGTAATGATTAACTGTGTGTGAGCAAAGATTAAGCTATTACTGCTTAAAATGATCTACTAAGTGCCCTACTTATGTGTGTGATCGAACTCTGGAGATATTATATATATAAATATATATATATATATATATATATATATATATATATATATATATATATATATATATATACTCCCTCTGTCCCATCCATTTCTTCACGCTTTCCTTTTTGGGATGTCCCATCCAATTCTTCACATTTCAAAACTTTCCTAAAATAGTAAAGTTATATATATATAAAAATCAACTACATCCACTACTTTCCTCCACTATACCCACTTTATACATTATATATTTATGGGTCCCACCACTTTAATCACTTTTCTCCTCCACTATACCCACTTTATACATTATATATTTATGGGTCCCACCACTTTACTCAATTTTCTCATCTTTCACCATTTTCTTTATATATTTCCTTGGTCTCCGTGCCTGAACCCATATGTTAACTAATGGGTGGGACGGAGGGAGTATGTAAACTTGTGACAGATATCTTTGACTGTGTTGATATTCTATCTAATTATGACTTGGCTGTTTAGTTTGAACAGTGTGAGCTGGTTATACTCTGTTAAGAATATTATTGTGGTTTATAACTATACTCTATCATACATACACTCACACACTTGCCCTCACCCAAAGACTTGGTCGGGGATCCTTTTGAGAACCCCAGTATCTGGACACTGGGGTAATAATGGCCCCTTAGATGAATAGGACTCATACCTTGCATTTGTATAATTAATTGATATAATATTGTGATCTGTGAAACCATGGTTGTATTCTGTGTGCTGTGCATGCTTGTTTATCTATTGTGACTCAGTCAATATGTGATATGTGCTCCATAAATGCAAGCATATCTAAATGGTCTGGTGTGCAGAGTCCCCATCAATCAATCATTAGTCATATATTGCCTTGAGTGATTAATATCTTCCCATAAGTATAAAAGTAGTATCTTGGCATTAAATGTGGAGATGACCTCAGTTGGACTTTTAGGGTTACTAATTTGTCATTAGGAGATAGCTTTTTAGAGTTAGCCAATTGTCCCCTTATTTGCAAAGTTTGAAAAATCAAACTTGTCATGCTCCCTTCATACACTTCATATAACATACACTATATGTAATATTCTGTGAGTATTTTATAGTTGTATTGATACACATGCCTGACAAACTCTTACACATACTTCTATCCATTCTTTTTCAAAGGATCTCATTTAATTGAAACACTATTCTATGTACTATATTATATCATAATTTGTACACTATTACACTTAGTTTGTCACTCACCTGCATATACATCCGGATTTGGTCATAAAATATCTTTTAATAAGGGACAAAAGTAGAAATTTTTTTCATGTGCAACAACAAAATCTTTTTACAACTGCATGCTATATATATATATATATATATATATATATATATATATATATACACTCTATCCATGCATGTCCTGCGAGTCATTTGAGGGTTCTTCTATATAGAATACATCATCATTGTTCAAAGTTTTTATAAAACCAATGTGTATTTATATAATACTTTTATGAGGTGGCTGTCTATATATATATATATATATATATATATATATATATATATATATATATTATGTGTTCTTACTTGAGAAAATTGCCTGCATATGTTCCTGCATGCCCTGTAAATTCATTAAATGACTACACTGTGAACTTACCAGCCTGCATC
The DNA here is from genome assembly GCA_036435485.1 of Saposhnikovia divaricata. Lineage (NCBI taxonomy): Eukaryota > Viridiplantae > Streptophyta > Magnoliopsida > Apiales > Apiaceae > Saposhnikovia > Saposhnikovia divaricata. The sequence continues at coordinate 108,157,162 of CM071599.1, read as the reverse complement.
ATCACTTCTGTGTTAATATATTTTATAAAAACTTGTGCATGCTTGAGTTAATCCTTATCTGTGCTAGCTGCCTATATATACTTATGTGTTCATGCATAGCATTTTACATACACACCTGCTCTTGCATCTTTCCATTACATGGAATATACACCACTAACCCCAAATCTAAAAGCCAAAAATCTCACTCTACTACCTCTGTTTGACACCATGAATAGGAGAGACTTTAACCACTCTCTCTATGCTCCCTTCACCCCTTATTGTCACCCAGACAGATCCAAAGAACACTATCACAAGAAAATCAAACAAGAACCCTCATACTTAAATGAGTATGCCTATTTTTCACATGGAAACAAACTACCTGTTTTTAGGAACCCTAATCCAAATACAGTTTTTCAAGCTATACCCATTTCTGAAAAGTCTGTCAACTCCCATATGCCTAGAACCAACATCAAACCCCCAAACCCTACCCTAGTGAGACTTGATAACACTAGCAAGCTCAATAGGATGTTGTAAAATAACCAACCTGGGATGATGGTGTATGTTCCACAGAATGGAGACATTCATAGCATGTTTACATCCATTAAATGGGAAAATTATGTGTTCTATAGGGGTCAAAACTATTACACTCAACTCATTGCTGAATTTTATGCTAATATGGAAGTTCAACAAAGAGTTGATGGGATCTTTTACTTGAGTTCATTTATGAATGGTAAGAATGTTTATGTTGACCACAATGTCCTTAATAAGTCTCTTAGGCTAGGTAATAAGCCATCTGAGTTACCTTATGTCAACATCTTTGATAAGTTTACTTTTAACCAAAGTGAATTTGAGTTGTTTCTTGGTCTTTTCTATGAAGAAGATGTTCCTGAGGGTCTATGTGTTAGGGAATTTGGCATCAATTATAGACACTTTCTGCCTAGGTTTCAACAATTGGCTATAGTCCTTAGGTCAAATATTCTGCCCAAGCCAAAACATGATAAATTCTTTGACTTTGTTGACCTTAAAGTCATGTTCAAAATTGTGTCAAACTCTATAGATTTTAACATCAACTATGTGATTGTTCTTCACATGATAAATGCATTTAATGTTGACTATATGCCCTATGGTTTACTTTTGACCTCCATCTTTGAAACTCATTACATTCACATGTCTAGGATGCATCTAAACAAAATCGACTACTATGCTATTGATAGCCTTATTCAACCTAAGCTATCTCTTAAGAACTGTCAAATAAGCCACCCTAATAAGATTTGTTATCCCTTCTCTTGCTCCCAAAACTGATATTTATGCAATACTTAGGGAAGAAGTTAACAAACTTAGCCTAGAAATTGATGTTCTTAAAGAGTCAAACATAGAACTTCAAAATAGGGTTGAAAACCTAGAGGGAACAATCAATAAGAATAAGGGTAAAATCATAGAGGGTATTGATCTTGAAACTGCTAAAGAGATTGAGGGTAAGTTGGTTGGTGAATTGGCTGCTGTTGGTACTAGTGATGATATGGACAAAGTTTATGCTTCCTTGCCTGATCTAGGTGAAGATCTTGGTGTTGTTGCTTCTGATCATGTTGTGAACTGATCTACAATTTGCCTGCATGCTTATCTATTATGCTAATGTTTGCTTCTAGTTAAACCTGCAGTCTGTCTTCTAGTTCTTGAATGATTCCAGCATGTTGTCCTTAATATATTGTGCTCTTGCTATTTAAGTATGCTTTGTTTCTGGTATTTTGCTTTCAGTTGTAATAACTCAAATGCAGACAGTTCCTTATAATTAGTGATCCACACTGATTAACTTGAACTCTTTTGATGTATATGAAACTGCATTGCCTGGAATCATCTCTCTTTACTTATTATATGTCCTCCTTTAATCTTGACTATGTCTGCAAATATGATTTATATTAGACATAAGTTAAGTTAGTACAGTTTGAAAAACAGAAACTGCAATGTTAATCATAGAAACTTTAATATGATCTATTTGTACTGCTCAGAGAAACTGCAATGTTACAATGCTCACAGATATATGGTCCAATACTTCTCTATGAACTGCCTAATTGTAATCTTGTTATCTTGGAGAACTTTAGTTGATTATTTAAGTCATAAAAGATCATTCTGACAGTACTATGAGATTACATTTGATTATCTTATCAGATTTCCTGTTTAAAGCTGTATTGTGCATGTGAGGTTCTGAAAGAAAGAATTGACCATGTTTAAAAGTGATCAATCTATAGCAGTGACTTGTGGAATTTTATTTAGAAAATGAATACTTATACTCATATTACATTTGAAAGGAGTCATCTGAATAGCTTATATAAGGTGACAATATTGTCATGTTTGCTTATATGAAACCATTAGGACAAGACTTTACTATGATCCTCCAGTTTTAGCTATAGTTCGATATTGCAAGATCTGTATGAAGAATTGACTATTAAAAAGATCAGTCTTCAATCAGCCTATATGGAGTTACAGTTCGGAAAAACATATATGATTATTCAGATTACATTTGAAGATTTCGTGTACTTGTAAATCTGAATAACTTATGATTGTATCGATTTATTTACTGAACTTTTATCAAAGACTTTGTAATAGAACATTACTCAGTAAAGATTACAGGAATATGTATGAAAATTTTGTATCTTTTACATTTTTGCTTGACAAAAATATTGATAACAGGTAATTAATATACCTTTGTACGAATCGAGATTGCCAACATACGAGCAACACAGATCGACATTAAAACAAACCAAGCAAACTTGAAATAACCGATTATACAGAAATATGTTTTGGTAACACACCAAAAACATCTCTTTCGACTAAAATGAAACAGAGAAGAAGGAAATTAGTTGATTCTAAACCAATCATCTTTTAAGGGGAAGCACAAATTTAGGATAAGATCAAAAATACAAATGATTACAAAAGAAAAACAGAAATATTGTGTTAAAAAGGAAGACATAAAAGGAGAAATAAGGGGAAGAAAAGAAAATTTTTGGTAATACACCAATTACCAAAAGGAGACATAAGGAGAAATGTCCTAAAGGAAAAAAAAAAGGGAAGAAGAATTAGAAATTCTTTGGTAAAACACCAATTAAAAAGGAGAAACAAGGGGAAGAGGAAATTATAAACATTTTGGTAATATACCAAACAAAAAGGTGAAGAGGAAATTAGACCCCCCCTAATTTAAAATTTTCAAAATTTCTGCTATATATGAAATGGATATGCCTAACAATATATATTTTCAATTCATCTCATAAGTTGTTTTGCAGGAATCAATTAGTGGAGATCGTCTGTTTTGAATAGAGTCTGAAATATTTTCAAAATTCATGCATACACTAAGGGGAAGCACACACGGGTAAACTTTTAAATTTAATGTTTTGTTTTGCAAATACCAAAAAGGGGAAGATTGAAAGGATATCTTCGATATATTATTTATTTTTGTATTTCTACAATTTAACATAAATTTTAATTACACTTAGTAATCCTCTCCACTAGGTCATTAATTTAACTGATTCCGTCAAAAGTCAATTCTAGCAATATCTATCTGTTACTTATAAGAGATATTCCATTATTGCGAAAAATTAAAATATGTTTTTATGGAATATATCTCTACACCAAGGCAATAAAGATCGAAAAAGAAATATCGAGGTGTGATATTTTTTAGATCTTCTTTGCAACATTGATAAGGCGACAAGCTCAAACAAAAAATATTCGAGGTTTAATATTCTTTAGAGAACTCTTGCGACAATTAACAACGATCAGTTTTTATTTGAAAAATAATCTATCTTCGCACTCAAAATATATTCTCATCAAAGAAAAGACTTGTTATCCTCATGAATATTAATATTCAGTGGTAGAATATTAATACCTATTTTTATCTCATGCTAGAAATATTTAAAGTAATTTTTCTCCCGCTTCTTAAATTTATTCTAATTTCGGAGAAAATTATTTTAAATACTTAAAAATATTTCCTACACTCTCAATATATTTTATATATTAGGAAATATATTCTAAGTGTTTATTCTAGTCAAAATATTGGTCAAAAGATATATCTATTTCACGGAAAGACCAATCATATTTTATTCGGAACCAAAAGCTGATTTAATCGTATTAAATCCAAATAAAATACTTTCACTTGTTAGAATGACTTGAAACTTGAGATGGGTCACTTAAATGTTATTTTCTATGCATGGTAAAAGTTTCGTAAGTTTTTGAGAATTTTGGTCCGGGCACAAAAATTGAGGTAGTAGGTCCACTTTTGAGCACGTTTGACCAAGTCAACATTGACCAAAATTGACCAAACTTTCCAGAACCTCATTTTATAATATTCCTAAGTGCTCCATAATTTTAGAATTATTTATTGGGTATCTTCGTATTTATCGGGTATTTAATTAACGATATATGTTACGTATTTAATCGTTAATTGATACGAGTCCGATACAATATATTAGAGCACAAACAAAGTTGGTTTCTTTTTAGCAAACCCACTTGGAAGAAATACAAAACCACCCCAAACAAACACAATACCACTTTCCACCTCATCAATCCACACCTTTTCAATCTCAACCACTCATTTTACTTTAAATCCTCACTCTTCCTTCCATCCAACTCCTCCTATAAATAACCCCCTTCCCACACCCCTTTCCAATAAGCTAAAGAGCCAAAGAATTGCTGGGATTTTAGAAGTGTGAGCACTCTCCAAATATCCAAACACTCTATACACATACTTCATCTCAAAAACCTTCTCTTTCTTATATATACTTAAATATATACAAGGTTTTTGTTCCTAAAAGCTTAGTTCCTTCAACCAAGCTCTATCCCACCAAGAAAACTCCTTTACCACTACTTTACGGCCTCTCGAAGGGCTTCCCAAGTTCGACCAAAGTGCCAAAATCTGGCCGAACCTCCGGCGAACTTAATCGACCATATATTTATATGTATAAGAGCTCTATACCATCATCTCATCTTCTTTATTAAGCTCTTATATCGGATCTCGAACCGAGACCATAAAAATTTGTACAAGGATTAAGATTCGAACAACGATTCGAAATATTATAATACCTCAAAAAGAGGTTATATTTGACGACGGTCAAATCTTACATCGAGCTTGATTTGATTCCCTTCTATCACCTCTAGTGTTCCAGGGGAAAAGAATCTAAAAGCCTTTATTAAAACTTTAACGCACTTACTTTCGCCATTAATACTTTATCGTTGTGTGGTGTGTTTAATTACTCGTACGTGTGTGTTTAAACTTAACGCGTAATAGCGTGGCAAAATCCTTTTATATATTTTCCGCACATTTTCTTCTCGTCCTCACACTTGTGAGTGATTTTACTTTCCGCATTAATTTAAACGCGTAATAGCGTGGCGAAAACCTTTTATATATTTTTCGCACTTTTTATTCTCATCCTCACACTTGTGAGTGATTTTACTTTCTGCACTAATTTAACGCATAATAGTGGCCCTCGTTGTTATTATATATATAATAACGAGTTACTTTTCTGTACATATGCGTTATATATTTGTGTGTTGTGGTTAATTGGCCAAAACATATTAAAGTGCAAATTGTTAAAGTAATGTTGTAACACTCTCATTTAAATATATACGAATAGTCTAAACAAGACTATATCGAACGAGAAGTTTTTATCAAAGATCCTTAAGCTATAAAGCTTTTACAAGGACTTGATTTATACATTACTTCGAAAATAGACGTATTTTCATTAAAGAAGTAATTTTAAGTATACTTCGACATTTACAAAAAGTCGAACAAAAGTATACGAGTTTAAACCTTATAACCCTATGAGGTTAAAGGACTTAAATATTTACAAACTCCGAGATATATTTAAATCTCACTATACGGAGTATTGTATTAAAAGTATTCTTCGATCTACAAGTCATATCGAATACAAGAATACTCATAAAGTCATAAGCAAATAAAGCTTATTGAACTTATCTCACTTAATATTCGTGTACGAATATTATAGTCACTCTCGGACATATTTGTCCAAAACCTCTTTTATATTACGGTTTTGTTTCGTAGATATTGTTTTCTAAGTTTTGCAGTGAGGTGAAGTTGAAGTGAGGTGATTCTCGTAGCCCAAGTCCTAGGCACTAGCGGGGAGTTAGTGGCCTTTACACCATGAAGAAGAGGAAAGACCCAAGACCTTTCATCTAAAATCCAAGACCGGCAAAAGCGAGGAATTCAAAGACTACACCAAGGGTACATCAACTTTGAAGAAGTAGCGGGGAGTTACTGTCTAAGATAAGTTGTGTAGGTTTCACAACGACTTTGACGAAATAACGGGGAGTTATTTCCAAGACGAGTCTTGTGGTTTTTATATTTATTGTGAGGTAGTATCGGGGAGATACGTACCAAGACCAATATTTATAAGGTTGTAAAGGCTTCTTCGCCTACTAAAGGAGCGAGTTACTTTTAAGGGAAAATCTCAAGTCCGGAGAGGAGCTCGGGGACTGGAGTAGGGGTGAGCGAATCCATTAGGGGCCATCGCGAACCAGGATAAAATCTCCTGTGTGGTATTTTCCTCCCTTGTCTTTTATTTCTGCACTTATAAACTGCATAACAAATTGGTAAAAGATTTTAAAAAGGGATAAATATTTTTAAAACGCCATAATAATTTTTAAATTGGATATTAAGCTATTCAACCCCTCCCCCCTTCTAGCTTAAAATAGCCCTCTTACGGGACCTAACACACATCAACCCCATTCACCATCCATCATCAGCGTCCTAATTCCATCTTCTCGTAAAATCAAGGTAATCTCTTTCATTTGAATTAAAACTTACATACATTAATGTAATTATTTCTGATTCTTCAAACTAATTATTTACAAATTTGTAATGCATATTGGGTACTCACTCAAAGCAGTGGTATGTCATGATGGCAAGTTCCCTAAGAAATCAAGAATACAAGGGAGGAAGAGGTTAAGTTTATTATCCCTCAACTTGGATTCGTAGCTTATGTTAATGTGATTTTTTTTAGTATAAGAATTCGGTGGTTTTTCAGTTCATTTCTGATTTGAGCCCTTCAAAACGATACTTACATATATTTTTATTTCTATAAAAATCCTAGGTGGCAAGAGTTATACATAATTTCTATAAATTGTGCAACTCCAACCATACAAAACCCTTAGGAAAAATTCTAGCCAACCTTTTTACATTGGCTATATTTGCTAAACCTCTCAAGAACTGTAACAAAATTGTACATATAATTTTATCATATAGCTAATGCCATTGGAGCACAACACCTTACAGATTCTGGCTGTGAGGATGGTGATTCTGGTTGCGTTATGTTGATGCTTGTATCTGTGGGGGGGTTGCAAGAATAGGGTATAAGTTGGCATGAGTTGTGTGTGCTTTTGGCGAGAAGAACAGGGGAGTAAAGGAGACAAAAGGTGGTTAACAGAGAAGTGTAGTCAAGTGTGGTGGTGGTGTTGTAGTTGTTAACTATAGTTGCATGTGTTTAACAGAGTAAATTGTTGCTAGTGTATATTTGTTATAATTGTATAAAGGTTAGATGCGTTATAATTAATATAATTGTGTTACTTAGAGATATTGTCGTACGAATGACTTGGTTTCAAGAATTGTTGGTTAACAATTGGTGGTCATAATATGTACTAGTATTGTTGTGCATTCCATAAGTATGAGTGGTCTATTTGATTAAATGTTATTTATGTCAAGAACTAGAATTCTATATATTAGCAGTTTTGTCCTAAATTTTCTATCAAACCATTTGGGCATGGTGTGTGATTTTTATATGATCAATGTTGTTAATTTACGTAAGAAGTGTAAAGCTATATGTATGAATGTAATGCCATGCTATATGTATAACCCTATATGGTACGTGTATAGGTACGAGGTATATGAGATTGTGTACGGTGTATGTTGTCGTGTGATTAAGTGTTAAGCCCGAGCTGTCAGAAATTGTAAAGAGTATACATTAGTAGAACTGTGATGGATATGAGACTACACTAAATAATTATAAAGCAAAGGTTATAACGACCTAGAAAATTTCAATTTTTAATAATATTTATTTTCTATAAATTATAAATTATATTATGTGAATATTGTTGTAAAGGTGAAATGTATGTGAGATGCTGTTTATGTGATTATTTGATGATTTGAGTAAGCTGTGAAGATTGGTGTATTTTTATTTTTATTTTTAAGGATTTAATTATATTTAAATCATGTATTTTTTATCCTCTGTAAATTTTATAAAATTATCGGAGGGATTAGAAATCATGACACCTTTTGTAATATTATCTTTATAATATTATTTAGTTTTTAAAATGGTTGGGTGAATTAATTTGGATGTTTTAGTATTTTAAAATGATTTTAAGAGGTTCAATTGTATTTAAAGGATCAAACCTTGAAAAATTCATATTTAATTCATTTTTTATCCGAAAAATATTTAAAAATATGTGTGCGCTCGTAATTTTATATTCTTTATTTTTAAAATGAAAAGCGTATTTTTCCGGAGGTTTTATTTAATTGTGATTTATAGAAGTCGTTCATTATCATTTAATTGGGCCGAAATGAGTGGATAGTAGTGGTATGAGTGTAATGGGCCAAGCCCATTAAGAAACAAAAAGAAGCATGAAGGTTCGAGAGAGTCGGGGAAGGAGAGAAAAAAAGAAAGAAAAGAAGAGAGAAAGAAGAAGAAAAAGAATTGGGGGATTGGAAATTGATTACATATATATATATATATATATATATATATATATATAATCGTGTATATATACTTGTATGTGTGTGTATGTAATTTGTGAGTGATGTGATGGAAGAGAGGAAGGAGAAGGTAGAGGCAGCCACCAGCGAAAGAAGCGCAGGGAAGGGGTCTGGCGGCGCAGCCGCGGTGATGTGGCCGGCAGGCGACGGTGATGGTGTGGAGAGGAAGAAGAAGAAGGAAGAAGGGGGGAGGGGGCTGTGCTATGGCAGGTACTGCGAGAGAGAGAGAGAGAGAGAGAGAGAGAGAGAGAGAGAGAGAGAGAGAGAGAGAGAGAGAGAGAGAGAGAGAGAGAGAGAGAGGGGAGAGAGATGGTAGAGATTTTCTCCGGTGGCTTGATTTTCGGATCGGAACCGAAAGGTATAATTTTATTTAATTAATTTATTTTATTTTTTTCCGATGTAATTATTTAATTGTCAATTTTAGATTAATTGTGTAAATTGTTGTAATTTAATTAGTTTTAAATTGTGAGGTTGTGTTAATTTTCATAATTAGATTAATTGTGAATTTCGATATATTGTTTAATGGTTGTAATTTAATTAGTTTAAATTTGCGAGATTGTTGTTGTAATTTAATTAGCTTAAATTGCTAGTTTAATATGTTAATTCTCGTAATTAGATTATATTTGAATTTCGAGAATATTGTTGTAATTTAAATTATTTAAAGTGAGAGATTATTGTGTTAATTTTAGTGATTTAATTCGGAGAGTGTAGTTAAGTATAATTGTCGAGGTTAATTGTGGGCCCGATTAATGTGTGGGTTAGTAATTGTGAATTGTTTATTATTAACTGCTAATTGTAATGATTATTGGTGATGTTGGTATTATTTGTGAGATTTATATGAGTTGACTAAATGATATAAAGCGAGTCGTAGTATTTGATGGATGTACTAATTGTAAAATGTTATATGTTGTTTATCAAAGATTAATTGTTAGATTCACCTTAGTATGTGTTTATCTGCGAGGAGTTGCAATGAGATCACAAGTCTTAAATGTCAATATTTAAAGACTTGTGTAATTCTCTTCAACTAGTTCCTCGGGCTTACGAATATCCATGATTAGCTATCACGAGTATAATTAACATACTTGAGTGATGTGATCATCGATATAGCGTAAGTAATAGTTAGTGCTAGGGGTTGTTCCCTAGGGCTTACGAACATCAATGATTGATTGTCACGTGTATCATTCAAATGTGTGAGAAATACGATCATTGGTGTAGCGTAAGTAGTAGTGTAATGTAAATTTCTTATGTGCTAGTTGCCGCATGTTCCGGCGGGTACTTTTCATTAATTGTTTACTTTTATGTTGCTGCAAGTTGAGGCAGCTTTATTTTTGTAAAAGCAGGGTTGAATTGTTTTTGATTGATATTGAGGGGCTGTGCCCATAGTCCGATAAACGAATACTTCATGCCGAAATTTTTTAAAAGTCCCCTGCAAATCTATTTAAAACCTATTTAACTTATTTAATTTCAATGCTTGAAGGTGTGTTATGATTACTAAGGGTTAAGTATATGTATCAGTGGTTTATTTCGAGAATATATCGTGGTTTAAATATTAAGTGGCTGTGTTGTTTTGAAATGGTTATGTGATGTGTTTATGTGACTTGGTTGATTATAGTAAGACTATTATGTGAATATGAATGAATATGTCTATATGTATTGTATATGTAAGCGTTATACGACGCGCATGGGTAGAATAGAGCAAACGATAAGGTTTTGCTTGAATGAGTACTGAAACCGTATTTGACCTTTTAAAGGTTCGAATAGGAAACCTGGTCAAGAGCAGTGCGTGAGAAAATGGAAAGACGAACAAAGAAACAAGTATCAAAGCCAACGGGTGAATTGATGTGAAAGTGGCGAGTTACGAAGTAAAGACTGATGTGAGATTGAGTTGAGGATCAATGTTAGGATCGAGGACTTCATGAATCGAGGCAAGTGTTATTGCTCTTCACTTATTGTTCAATTGATGCAATTTCGCTCTTTTTGCATGTAGAATGATTTGGTTAAGTTGTGTCTAGAAAATGAAATACCTCTTCTGTTAGTGTGCAAATGCTGTTTTCTTCCACTATAGTTCAAGTGTGAACTTTCAAATGATTTCACAAACAACCTTTTTCTTCAAAAATATTTCAATCATCGTACATTATTGGATTCCCCAGTGGAAGGCCAATTCTTTTATTTTCTTTGAAAATGTTTAAAGAATTTTCCAAATAAAGAACAATCCTAGACTTTAAACCCTTATGAAAATCTGCCAGCGTAATCCTTGATTTTCAATATATTATTACCAACGGATTTCCCTTTTAAAAATGTTTTCCCTAAACGGAACCGCTATTACTTACCCTGAAATTAATTTACAAATAATTGTTTTAATCTACTTTATTCACCTATGTGGACTCAAACCATTCAACGTGTCGTAAAATTTTGTTAAGCGCGCTAAGCTTGATTAAACCCCTGCTCCAACTTAGAATTTTACTTGTTGATACCTTGTTGCACTTTATATCTTTTATTGTTGCCAAATTTGAATCTCTCTTTAATCAAGTTATTGATGTTATGTCTCCAATTACTTATATCTATCTTGTCGATATGAATTCAAAGTATTGTTCTCTATATTCTCCACCCCACTTATTACCGAACTTGTCGGTATTTATTAAAGATCTTGACTGGTTAGTTATTTCCCTGTATCGTATCAAATTTGTCGATACTAGCAGATATTTTGCTTCCTCATTAACTCTTAATCATGAGTTGTTATTCTGGACGTGAGTTCCAGTTGTTTGCTTGAAAAAGGGTGTCGATAGTCCCGACACCTATTGTGATGGATATAGAATTGGAAATGTTTTTTTTAAAAGTGGCCCTTGGGGTGTAAAACCCTTCGGGGTAGGACCTTATTATGGTCAGAAGTTAAGGCCAATGTGAGCCATGGATCCAATTAAGGACATTGTTGTGCGCGTTTGTCCTAGGACATTGCTGTATGCGTTTGTCCAGGGTTAGTGCTGACTGATCAGCAGCCTGACCTTGATGTTTTTTTTAAATAAATAAAAATTCCAATTCTAATCTGTACTCTGAGACTGTGATGTCTAGTTCTTGACTCCTTGGAAGTCAGCTTTGATAAAATTTTGATATCAGAACTTTTATCAGTTCTAGTTTCAGCTGCTCTTTATTAATGATGAATTGTTGGCCCTCGTGGCAATTTAAAAGTTGATCTCACTGAGTCTTTCAAATAATGAGATGAAACTCCTTTTGTTTATCAGAATTGTCAACGTTTATTTTAAAATTGCTATCACTATTGCACTTGCTGAGCATTGTTGGCTCACTCTTGCTTGTTTGTTTTCTTCAGCTAATAGAGGAGATTAGTGAACCTAGTAATGGTCAAGGGGTATTGCTTTCCAGCAGCGAGAGGAGACGATCGGGTTACGGATTCTCATCGGTTAGTGGTTGGGAATTGGTCAAGGTTGGATATTTAGTTAGACAATGATTTTGTACATTCATAAAGTTGTATAATATTCTTTTATTCTGAGACTGGGTTGTAATAATGATGTTCGATAGTTGTTTCATACCATAACCTGTATGCGATCTTCGTTAAGGGGTTTATTATTAAATGTTGTTTATATTCAGAGATGTGTAATATTGTTTATAGTTAGTGGCCCCATATCTGTACCCCGGATTTTGGGATGCTACAAGTTGGTATCAGAGCTACAGGTTATGGTCACTGAAACAGATTAGGAGGGTTAGGGTACGAGTATATAAGATAGGAGTCGGGTAGAACGGTTTAGGGTAATGGTCGCGTTAGGATACTTCGGCAAGCGTCGCGACGTTAATCGGTCTTTCGGCATATCGCGCGAGTAGACGTTTGAATCGTTTAAGGATTGGGCTATTGGCCAAACAGCGAACCCGAAGCGGCATAAGCCAAGTGGGCAGCTGAAGCTATCAGTCCGGGGGACGTTATCTCGAGATTTTTGCGTAGAATCTAGAATTTTCAACAATATTAGTTTCGATGCGAACGTTTCGGAGATGGTATGAGAAGGTTAAGAATGCGAAGTGGGAAGCGATTATATGCAAGAATTGGAAGTTGAGCGTAGTTTTGTATCCTTGATCGTCGATTCATTCAAATTCATTGCTTAAGAAATTTCTTATTCTTTCTTTGAATTATCGTCATAAGTTAATTCCGATTGGTATCGTTGCTGAGGCATTCGTTGCACAGTGACGGTTCAAAAATCGAGAACGAACTGAGATCTTATTTATTCAACTCATTATGGTCCGGTCGGTTTGGCAGCTAAGTATATTAGTGCTTAGTCGACAAGAGTGAGATTATGAATAATTAAGAATTTCTTGAATCTTTGCTTGATCAACCCTTGAAGCATCTATTGAAAAGTCTTTTATACATCAATCGATGATGAGTTTCGTATTCAGATTTATTCGAATTCAATTCCATTCTTTTAGAAATATCTATATCTTTCAAAGGATAATTGATCCAACTTTACTTGAAAATTTTTGAAACTCTTGAATTCCTTCCATTTTCAGGAATACTTGATTTTTCTCTATTACAGCTGAGATGAACAACCTATACAGATAGGAAATTCAGGGACATTTTATCTTTGTGATAGAAGTCCAGTGGGACGCCACTGATTGTGTTTGTCACGAAGTACTGGCCATCTTTACGTACTGTGGTGGTTAACCAAGTGACAAATGCAACCTGAAAATAGTTCAAAAGATCATATTGATCTCTCGGTTAAATTCCTTTATATATGTTTCGGTTATCATTTTTTGACCAAGTACATTACTTTTAGTCAAAAACTTCAAATGTGCCTAGCATAAAATAAAAATTTCCCAAAATAGTTTTATGCACCCCTCCTCCCTCATCCCTCATTGAATAATAAATGATATAAAAAAAACATAAAATACCCGTAACGTACGGAAGGATTTGCTTTATAACATATCTATAGCAATGGGGAAATTAATAAATCCAAATCGTCACACATTGCAAGCAAGCTTCAAGCATTTCTCCACAATTTTATAACAATTCAACATCTCTTCATTTTTATATATTTATAGGAGAAACTAGGTAAACCTTCCTGATTTTTCTTTCACAAATCTGGCTGTAAAACTGGTATGAACAAGCTAGTCAAAAAATTCAGTCTTCAAAAACTCAGTTCTGAGCATTTACTTCGACAATTTTTTGTAGAAACCAATAAAAACATGCACCCTATCCTTGTGTGTTCGGACATCATTCTGAGACTTGAGCACAGCTTGCATTGCCTGCCTGCTGAAGAGAGATCATTATAGTTAGTACCTAAGCTACACGATGGTAACAGCAGTTGGTACACATTCAGGCTGTCATAGCAGATATCAAGGGCACAAACAATTAAATGCTTGCAGATAATAAGATTAACCTTATTTAACAGACCCTCTTACATCAGGTCTAACGACCTCACAATTGTCGTTTATTTACTACATTCTCATTTATTTAATTTCTAATAAGAAAACTGCCCTCTTTTTCACATATATGCGCATCGCATATCTAACAAACATATTTAAATGCTTCTTTGTGTGATTACTTCTTCATATGGAAGAACAATAAAAAGAAGGGGTTTTTTCATAAATACCCAAGCCCAGAAACTTTTTTTGCAAAAATACCTTTCTTAAAAAAACTATTTTGCAAAAATACCAACTTTTAGAAAATATTTGCAAAAATAAGTTCCGCAACTTTTGCAACCATATTTACATCAAACAAAATCAACCATAAATGCAACTTTAAAAATTTAATAATTGAAATCATCTTTGGTTGCATAATAGATTGCTTAACAAGTTGCATCGGTTAAACCAAATGCAACCAAAATTAACTTCAAATTATTTTTCAGAAAAATATAAAAACATGTTGCATTTGGTTGCAGAAGGTATTTTTCCAAATGTTTACAAAAGATGGTAAAATCACAAAAAAAACTTGGAAAAGTAGTCTTTTTGGTAATTTCCCTAAAAAGAAACACATGTGAGTTTTGAATTATATGTACTTGATGAAAATTTTCTTAAAAATGTTTGTAAGATTACTGAAGCCTGTCAAATTTTGGATGTTCCCAAATCACACACTTACAAGTCACGAATCTAGAACCTAATTGTCTAAGAAAAGCATATCATATAAAGAAATTGTCAAATTACCAAGGAAGCTGAGATATATAAATATCTATGTGTACCTCTTGGTGAAGACCGTTTTTTAAATGGTTCGATCATCGTCATCGGCAAGACTACCCAGCCAGAATAATCAAGAACAACTTCGATTTCTTGGTGCAAACCTTAAATGTCATTTCACACAAGGCCATTCTGTTCCTTCTCAATTGCATTGTCAAATCAGTTCAAAATTTCAAATCCGATATGTTTGATTGTACAAATCGCTAGAACCAGCCATCCGGTACTTCGAATCTTCATAACCATTAAACAGATTGTTAATGCCCATTCTCTCAGATCTAAGCAGCTCTGCCATACTCAACTCATTCATCCCCTGAACCTCATTCCAACCATCCCAGTTGCCGTTTGAGATTAATTGATTCCTGGACTGAGGATGACTAAATTGAGAGAAAGGGGACAGATTTTTTGGACTGTCATAATAATCAGGATGTGAAGAAAAATTTCCACTCATTTCTACATATTTGTGGTTTTGGTTTTTGTGTGAATTAAGAGACCTTTGCATCAATAACTCAGCTTGCGCCTCATTTTCATAACCATATATCTGCTGAGGAAACCTTGATCTCATGTCTAAACCAAGACTGCTATGCCCACCAGGAAGTCTTCCTTTACCTACTGCCAGGATTGCAGGATCCATAAATTCAATATCTGCGGCACTGCCAATATTCATCGGTGAATTTGCCTGATAAGTTTTTCTGGACAAGGAGGAATGTTCGAGTGAATAACCCCCTGCAAATTGTAAAAAAGGTTTAAAGACGTTATATACAAACAGAGTGAATTTTAAAAACAAATATAGAGACGATGTTGTGAATAAAGAAGTTAACGAACCAGAATACATGTCAGAAACTGGGTCTATTATCCTTTCTGTAAATCCTGGTGGAGGAGCTCTGGCGGGTCCAGAAAAGCCAGGGGGAGCTGCTGATGCTGGAGCTCTTGATACTATTTAAGAACAATGTAAATGGAAATTTTAGCCCAAGCCCCAAGGTGGTGCAATTAAAAGATATATTCTATTACTTCTTATCGCGTCAAGGAACACAACCATCCACAAAAATGAAATTATTAATTTCAACAGAAAATAAAAAAATAAGTAAGATCAGACGTTGGTTTAGACTTGGTTAATGCCTTTTCCAGGCACAGAGAATGGAGGGTGGAGATCAACATAGGAAGCCAGGCTTCACAAATAGGAAATTACATGAAGGACACTACTATTTGACCATTGTGATAAAGGAACATGAAGAATACAATATCTTTAGATTATGTGCTAAATTTTTAAAAAAGAGCTATGTGTGCATCTTCTGGGAAAGGACTGAACCAACAGCCGTCATAACATAGCATGATAGATGTAAGATGTACTACAACAGAAGAATACAAAACATTAATAATGGAAAGTTGACTACAGGTAATTATAAGTCGGCTGACCTGGAAACCTGTTAGAACCAAGTGAATGGATATTTGCAAAATTACCAGGATCTTCAGCATTAAAAGAAGATAAATTGTTGGACTTGCCAAGATAATAATCTCCATTATTAACAAAACCATTTCCAAAGGAGTGATGATTATCTAGAGATTGACCAAAGTTACTCAAAGATGGTTCAAATTTGGGCACTTCATTATCTTCTCTGGCAAAAGAGAATCTAGATTGATTACTGGTTTGCACTTTCCAAGAAGCTGATACTCCATGAGGTCCCTGCTTGTTTTCAGCTTCGCCCAGAAATTTGGCCAGATTCTGAGAACCTAAAGAATCATCCCACGAGTCAAAGTCCATTGACAAAATATTAGATATGATACTGCTCTCTCCTATATCATCTACAGCATGTTTCCCTCCATCTGATGGCATGTAAGAATTGTTTTTACCGTTATCCAACTTAGTAAATCTACTAGCTAGATTCTCAGTATATCCATTGGAACTCAATGGAGTATTGTATACTTTGGATAATGAACCCTTATCAACAATCTTATTATTTACAGTAAGAGGATCAACACTGACATTAGCTGATAAAATCCTAGATGTATGATTGAAGGATTGAGATAAGCTTGGCAAGTTACTTCGATGACTACCAACTTCTGGGTCCTTCATTCGCTGGACATTAAATGACAGCAAATCATCCTCAAATTCAGAACTAGTACCACCAGCCACTTTTGATTGCACATGTGATCTTAATTCAGAATGTTCTCTAGAAACAAAAGCATCTCTGAGTGAAGTCACAGTATTTGATGCACCATTCAAAGACAAAGAATCTCTATGTTGTTCGCTAATGCATCGTTGTAAACGTGGCCCATCAATACGCAGTGACGGAATATCAGAGCATACCTTCTGAAATTCAGTTTCTACTACAGGAACTGGCTCTCTTTCCACACCGAAACTACGAGACCCATCAAAATTATCATAAGAACTCACTGGATTATGTGAAATATTGAGCAAGTCATCGTTATCCTTCAATGAATCAATATATTGCGTGGTTGGTACCGAGGCTATGGGCTGTCCTGGTGTGGCAGGAGTATAAGACGTGGCTCGCCGATCCACCTTTTCAGATTTGTGTTTCATATTGTGAGAATCATCTTTATCCTTCAACGAATCTATATACTGCCCAGATGGTATTGGAGTAATGGGAGGTCCCGGTGTGGCAAGAGTAGAAGATGTAGTTCTTTGATCCAACTTTTCAGGGACCGCCAACTCTAGTTTACCTTTCTGTCTAGCTACAAGGACTGCTTCATTAGGCTTCTTCAGCACATCACTATGTATTGCAGAGACCTGAGTTGGGTTTGCTACCACAGTTGAAAATGCTAGAGAACCACTACAGGTGTCAGGTTTCTGCTTAGGACCATTTGAACTAGCCACATTTACAGAGGGTGGCTGGCCATTTGAAGTGCGAACTCCCCTACAATAGGAAACGTCTTGTGAATAAATAATTAGGAAATAATTAATAAATTAATAAATATATGAAAATCAATCAATGGTATACCATGATGCTGCTGCTGGAAGACTCACAGATCTACCAGAACTACTATTAGTAGGAGAGCTTCTGACACTGCTTGCCGGAGTCTGCCAAACAGATGCGCCCAAGATATTGTCAGATTGTATATCTGTGTTCTGCACCAACAATATTCATATCAGTGTGTTGCAAAACCAACCAGTACCATAACTTCAGCTCGCTAGTGAGCTGCACAGAAAAGTCAAGGAACAAGATTGCCATGAGTAGTACAAAGTCCTTGGAGAATGTTTGCACAGAACTCCTTTAGCAATCAAAACATATTACTTACGCAAGGTACAAAGAGTATCACAAATTCCAATTACACACGATTTTCAAGTTATAGATACAATCCAAAAATTCGACACATTAGTACAAGAGAAACTTACAATGGTTGCTATCTTATTGCTAGGCTTTCCCGAAGAAGAATAGTTGTTATTGCAGAACTCATCTGCTGGTGGTGGTAGTACATTACCCGAACGCGGATGCGGGTCATATGTAGCACCGCCAATTTGTTGAACTCTAGTCCTATAAAATAACCAGATAAGTAAATTGGCCAGAAAGAAGGGATAAAAACATCACAACAGAATGAACATTAACCCTTCTGGGAACATGCAAACTCACTATTTTTCAAAATAAAAATAAGATCTGCCAATCCTAAAATACAGAACAAGCTAATCTATATACATTTATCCGACTATATTTACAAGTAAGAAGCATATTTTCCTCAATGAGTTTCCACATTAAAAAGGAAACGGGGTCCTAATTGTAAGGTTAACCAGTAACTAGTCAAAAAATTCACCTAAACTGTAGATGATAAAAAATATGTGAACTTTTAAATTAAAAACACTGCTATTATTTTAGTTCTCAAAGTAACAAAATTTCCCCATCTTCTCTAATTTTTATTTAATACTTTCAACCTACATCCTCAAAAAAGTTAACCAAGCATATGAATAACATCTTGATACAACTAGGATCTACAGAATGAAAGTTTTCCATAGAGAACATCGAACAAACATTCCCGAAAATTCTAAAGTTATAATAGTATATTTGCTCTCTTTTGGCAAAAAGGTATGTTATTAATACACATACAAACACACACATAATTTTTTATCCTTGTAAACAGAACAACAATTTAGATCTTCGAACCAGGGTGAAACATAGCTTCACACCAAGACCATTGTTGGGTGAACCGGTGAAGAAACTGGTTTTATAACAACGTACCTCATTAATGGTGCACATTATGCAAGTCGAAGTATTAGTACACAAATTCAGTAGCATTAAATTTCTTCAGTATACTACATAAAGATTGGCTTGCTAGAATATGTTTGATAGACAGCAGAAAGTTACCTGTACTAACTACTGCGCATTTAACACGGGTATATACACATCGACCATTCAGTCAATGTCTAAGGATATGGTAGAGATTTAGGTGCTCCTAAAGTCTACCCACAGGCTTACATTGTCATTCCACTTTATCATAGCTCACTCAATATATTGCATGTAACAGTTCCTAAGCCGCTGACGAATTTTATACTTCTAATAAAGGAAATTGTGTTGTATTTTAAATTATTTATTTCTACAAAACGAAAGTTGCATTGTATTGTAGATTATTCAACAATCCATTAAACACCTATTTAGGAACGCTGAAACCTTAGGTGTAAAATAATAAATTTCAATAAAATTTACGCTCAACTGTGGATAAAATAATGGGTCAATATACATACATGTTTTAGAAATTAATCATATAATTGACCTGATTTTTATAATGCAACAAGTGCAAATTTATATTAGAAATCAAAATAATTCAAAATAAGTAAACTAATGGAAAAACCATATAAAACAAAAAAAAAAAATTGTTCTAGCATAATTAACAATGCCCATAAATGTGTGCTAATACAGAAAATAAAAAACCTCATCTTTCACTATAAGAACATCATTCACATTAAGAACATTATTTTTGTCAATATCAACAAAACAAGTTTTTGATATTGCCACGCATGTAACATACCTTGTATATGATGATATAATCTCATCTTTGCTGAAGCTAACTTCATGTGAACCAATTTCATGCAAGTATAGACAATCCCGATTGTTGCAAGGCTGATACAAAAAAGACTTTTATAAAATTGCATCACAAAAGAAACCAGAATATCACCTGACATATCTATGCTGAAGATCATACCGCGTTCCTTAGCCATGCATGGCAATATTTTGTAGTACCAAAGCATGCCCTACAAAATAAAATCCATTAGAAGCAGCATATTTACAACTAGTAAGTTTGCAGTTTGTGTGCCTTGGTATGATTTCATATATATTTGTAACTAGCTAGTACCCATATGATGCCCATTGTGAAAAAAAGGACAAAAGCAACACGTTTATTGCATTATGCCCATTGGAGTATGTTTTAATGATGTAATTCAAACATTGCAGGAAACAATCTATTATATGACTACATAATGCATTATAATAATTTAAAAAAAAAACAGATGACAGTTTTTTTTAAATAATTGTAAAAGTGGTAAGAATATAATGTAAATCTAAATAAATTAATCTTATGATTTAAGTAAATATATAAAAAAAAATATGGGCATTACAGGATTATTCCTGGTTATAAAGGTGTACTTTTGAAAATAATGTTTTTCAATCAAGTTCAGGCGACTACTTTTCTTAAAAATATATAAATTGTACGAACAAGTACAAAAACGGGTAATAAATATTTGGATAAGGAATCAATAAAAGAAGATATATGAAAAAGAACACGAGGGAATTTATTTAAAATTTTATTTAGAGGGAGAGAATTTAAATGAGATAGTGGAAGCTTGACGTGAGCAATTCAAGGAGAAGTTGATATGTAGCAAGAAAAATTCCAACTGTACTTTGCATTTAGAAATAAAATGAGACATAGATTTTTATTCTTTCATAAGAGCAACATCAATAAAGTGTTCGTACTTTAAAGGTCTACCGTCCAGTGTAAACCCATGCACTGACTGAATACAACGGACCGCTTCCTCTTCTTTCGAATAAGTAATATATCTGAAACAAAAGAATAATTAGGAAGGGAATTCTTGCAAATCTAAAAAACAAAAGTATGCATCAAGCCATTTGACCTTGCATCTAACTGGATGGTAAATCAATACATAATACATGCAGTGAAAAATAATTAACAAAATATAATAATAGACATTATTACCAAAGAAATATACTAATTAATCTTAAATTCAATTGGGTATATATTACAGAATGAAATAAATATGATAAGAAGTAACATACACACTACAAGTTTCGTTTGGGAATTGTTGAATATGCCCCGCTGATGTACGAGATATAGAGACCTTTAATACCTTCCCATACTGAGCAAAGTACTCCTTTCCTTGTAAAAGCTAAGCAAAAGGGAACAAAATCAGATGGCAGAAAGGAATTGGGGGGGGGGGGAGATTGAAAGGAAGAGTACAGTAAAGATAGAACCACAAAGGCAGATGTCCATACATCTTCATCTGCTAAATCTAAAGGTAACCCCATAATATAAACAAGGTTTCGCTGAACCACTCGAACACTAGTTAGTTGCTTTCTTCCATCAGATGTTTTACTTTTCGACTTGGCCTTTGTTTTCTTCTCCATACTCATTTCAGCTACTAACCTAATATAAGAACAGAAATGACATGATTGCCACAGATGAGCAAGATCCTTCAGAAGTCATTAATACAAATACAACTGTCACAAGTGACAACCTTTCAAATTTAGCAGACGTCTCCACTATCTTCTCCTTATTATAAGGGGTGCGGCATGCTGGACAACGGCCTTCTGTACCTTCTTTCTCCGCCATATCCATTATGTGATGCCAACACCAAACACATATCTGTACAAGTGCAAAAGGTATTATTCCCAAAACAGTAATATAATGAAACCTAAAATGCATTGCAGAGAAATTATAAGCACGTAAGTTAATAGCAGCTGGAAGCCCTCTAAAAAACTGATAAGAATAAGAACGTATCTACGTTTACATATTGCATTACTATAACATTTCTTTTTAGTTTTACTTGATTTTCTGATTTCCGCATATGACTACATTCAACTACTCAGTAGAGACTTACACAAAGCATATCAACAGGAACTAGATAGTATAATTCAAACTCAAGGTTCCTTGTTCACAAAAGTATTTCACGAAGGGTTACTCATAATCCTATATACTTGTGACACTAAAAATTCTTTACAGAAAGTCGAGACCATACGGATGCATCCATACTCAATAACGTTGCGACTATGGGAATGGCCTACAGCTAATACCACTAGCAAATCCCCTATTCAAAAGTATCAGTTACACAGAATGATGATACAATTTCCATCCAAAATCCATGTGGGTGCAGACCTTGTAGATTACAGGGCATAATAGGCTTCTAACCCAGAGAATTTGTACACTTAATAACTGAGAATTTAAAGGCACCTGAAGGACGGGAATACATTCTATAAGCGGAGTGGATGGTGATAAAAGGTTTGCAAAGTAAATAATTTAAACAAATTGTACCAACAAATGGAGTATCTAAGCCAGTCCGACTGTAAGAATATCATAACTAAATATTATCCAAAATAAATTTAAGTCAATACTAGTACTAAAGTAACAGAACTCATAGCTTTCCCATATTATAAAAAGATAGAGGATGGAAGTTACAAGCAACAATGTAAATCAAATAAAAAGAGCTACAATAACAGAAGTTGACGACTTCAAACTTGGCGCTCATAGGAGGCACATGAGCAGCACAAATTACTAAAGGGAATCACTCCTACCATGTGTATCCCAAGTGCTTAATCATTTTAGTATTTTAATATGATTATTATAAAATTACGAGAAAGCCAGCAAGACCCTTTCTTAATAATAGATTTTAGAATTCTGATCTATGAAAACTCTCCATATTGCAGTTTCCAGTAAGAATTTATACAAGTAATAAAATATTAAACACCGAAAAACTTCCATTGCACAAACAAGAGGGAGGATGAGTTCATACATCATATCCACACTTGCAAGGCTTCAGCTGCTGATCTGTCAAATCCATCTCTTCAGCGCAAAGAGGACAAGTTTTTTCACCCTGATCACTCATGCTTGCCTGTAAACAGAAAATTCAATAAAAACCACATCATTATAAGTTTATAACAATCACACCATCAATTTCTACATAAAATTAACGAAATCCCTATAAATCTTGCACAAAACAGTACCACTCGAAAAACACTTGAAACACACTACAAACATTTCACACAATCAAAACACACTAAATCAACCCGACGAAACCCTTGTATCAGTCCATGACATTAAAAAAAATCAGCAAATTAAACACCCAACTCAAAACCAAATTCAATTACCATAAAGACACCAACTTTATCACAAAAAACCCCACAATCAACACATACAGATCCAATAAAACACTAAAACAAAACTAAACCCCAATTCAATCATCCATCACAATCAATACAAAAATCAAAGCTTTAATTGAATAAACAAAGCTTAAATCGAGCCGATTGAATAAAGATCTAAATAAGATGAATTGAATTAGGATGAGAGCTCACAAATTGATCGAATCGAGAGAGATGAGAAAAGGGGGAGGATATAGCCACACACAAATAAAAACACTAAACACTTTTTTCAGATTGTGACCAAAATATGTGTGTGTATAGGTTGTATATATAGGATGTGTGGATTGTCAGATTTATATGGGCCGGGTTTCGGGTCGGTTGCTTTATTGTGCGCGAGATTTCTCAGAGTCGTCGCTAATAAAATATTTTTCATGTCAGTTATTATATTTTTAAAGTTACGGTTTTGCCCCTCAGATGTCAAATTAATATCGGAAAATGGTGGTATTTTTACATTGTTTTTGTTGTGGACTGGTCGGGACTTGAGTGCCGAATGGAGTAGGGATGGCAATTTGTACCGATTTGATGGATATCCGATCCGTTTCGATCCGAATGGGTCCAATCGAGCCCGAAAATTTCGGGTTTGGGTTTGATTTTTAAACCCGAATCAATTTCGGGTCGGGTTTGGGTTTTGGCAATACCGACCCGAACCCGATCCAAAAACCCGAAATCCGTATCAAACCCGATCCGAACCCGAACCGACCCGAAACCCGAATTAATATATGTTATTATTTCTATTATTTTATACATAATATTTAACATTTAATATATATTATCTATTATTATTTATATTTAACATTTAATATGTAATAAAAATTAAAATATTTTATATATTAATGTTTTATATTATTTTTAATATAAAAATATTTTATTTTTTTTTGGGTTTCGGGTCGGGTTTCGGGCCCGAAACCCGTTAGTATCCAACGGGTTCGGGTTCAGGTTTATAGTTTCGGGTTTTTTCGGGTTCTGGTTTGGTCAAAAAATCCGGGTTCGGGTTTGGGTTTGGCAAAACCCGTTTCGACCGACCCGATTGCCATCCCTAGGATGGAGTGACGAAAATATTCCTGGGATAGCTTTTGGAATGTATTTTTCTGCCATGTAGCTTTTTGCCGTTTTATGGTGGAGTGAAATGACCCGATCAGATTAACTTTGGACGGTAACACTCTGTTTACTTGGGCCGAAAGGAATGATTTGAGGAGGGAATAAAATGGCTCATTCCGCTAAAAAAGATTTCAAAACAATCGAATGGGCCATTCAATAAATCATTCCATTCTCTCCCTTCCTTACTCATTTAAATAAAGATAGGCCCATTCTATTCACTTGGCTAAAAAAACATATCCACACACTCATATATCTCGCTCTCCCTCTTTCCCTACGCTCTCCCTCATCTCTCTCTTCTTTCTCTCTCCCTCTCGCTACGTGCTCTCGCAACTTTTCTGTCTCTCTCTCACAGCTTCTCTGTATCTCTCCCTCTCTCTACGCGCTATCTCTTTCTCTCTCCCTCTCTCTCTTCTCTCTTAATCAAAATTGTGTGTATTAACCAATCGATCTATAGTTTCGAGACAAATTTCAAACCTTAATAAACAATTTGGAGTCTCAATCGATCTATCTAAACAGGTTTGAAACATATGGATTCAAATAAATTGTTCCTCAGATTTATGATAACTTGTTTTTTGATTTATGTATGTTCATAGCTGGTTTGAGGTGTGTGTAAACAACACATGTTATGTAATTTTCGATTTGTATATGCTGAGTTGATTCATTGGTGTGTATATGCCTATATTAATGTATATATAGGAGTTGTGTGTTTATATGCATGTATTTTTATGTTTTGTTCAGATATGATGATTGTATTTTAGGTGTTTTTGTAGAATGTATGTCATGTGTTTGATAAAAGCCTCTAAAAACTATCTGAGTATATGTAGTCATGGCACGACTTCCGTTAAGTAGAAGAAAATCTATTTGAAAGAAGAGAATTATGCTATATATGCTGTGGCTGAAAATGATTGCTTCGATTTCTTGATTTTATCAAATGATTGTAGTTTTAGGGACAAGGGTAGCATTAAGACAAAGGTATACCATTTTTTAAGATGGAAAGGATTCACTATGTTGATAGGTTAGTTAATCAAAGTGATGCTACTTGTGTTAAAATCTTAGAATGAACATGAAAACATTTCATAGATTGTGCTTTACCCTTGAGTCTAGAGGATACATATGCGATACCAAATATATGAATGTAATTGAACAAGTTACGGTTTTTCTATACATACTAGCACACCATGAAAAGATGAGTGTTATGAGCATAAATTTCTAAAAAGGTCAACTGAATCGATTAGTAGGCATTTTCTATATGGTCCTTAATGGGGTTTTGAGAGTACAAGAGTTTAAGCATCCTAAACCGATTCCAAATGACTCAACCGATGAAAAGTGGAAGTACTTTAAGGTACAATTAAACACTATAAAGAACATTATACTAGAAGATGTCTACAATTTACATTTCTCTCATATTTTGTCAATTTTTTATTAGAATTGTCATAGAGCTCTAGATGGAACACATATTAGAATGAATGTACATGTATAAGACAAGCCTAAATATCGAAACAGGAAAGGTGAAATTACAACCAATGTCCTTCATATGGTTACACCAAATCTAGAATTCACATATGTACTAACTAGTTGAGAAGGATCTACCGCTGATGGGAGAGTCCTAAAAGATGCTTTGTCAAGAAAGAACTGACTAAAAGTTCCTAAGGGTAAAGAGAATCATTTTATGTTTTTTCTAAGACGTTTTCTTGCATTTTGTAAATACTAAAACTTGTGAAATTTGAAGGTACTTACTATCTCGTAGATGCGGGCTATACTAATGGAGAAGGATTTATGACACCTTTTAGAGGACAAAAGCACCATATGAGTGATTGGAGAGAGGGGCAATAACTTACTTGTGCCAAAAAGTATTTTTAATATGAGACACTCAACTGCACGAAATGTGATTGAACGTTGTTTTGGTATTTTAAAAAAGAGATGGGCAATATTAAGAAGTTCATCATCCTATCCTCCTAAAATTCAAAGTCAAATCATTCTAGCTTGTTGTATGTTGCATAATTATATTAGAGTTGAAATGACTTGTGATCCAAGTTGACTCGACTTTGACAAGGAAGAGGGGACAAACATGGAGTCTAAGTTTGTCGAAGAGAATATTACAAGCATTGGTACCACTCCGGAATGGACATCATTTAGAGACAACCTAACTGAAACTATTTTTAATGAGTGGAGAGGTTCTTCAAGGTGGTAATTTATCTTGATAGCTGGTTAGTACATGTTTTATGTTCTGTCAGTTGGGACTATGAATATTTTTCTACTTTGTTATGTGTAAATTTGTTAGAATTTTTATGTGGTTTTTATTTGGTGGGAATCTGAATGGTGGTATGGTCTTTGACATATTTCTTGTTAGTTCATGTAAGTTTGTAGACAGGGTTGAATACAAATTATACTGTTTTCTCGAAATTTGTCCAATTGATTTCAATTTAGTTCAAGACTAATGCGGAATTAAATGAAACAAAGTTCAAGTTGGATATAAAATTATATTAAACTTGAGGGTTGTAACAATTTCAGTACAAAGTAATATCTTACTAAGAAAAACAAATTAAAAAATTCGACATGAACTTTTCTATATTGTTAAATAAAAGTCTGAAAGCTAGAAAGCTATTCGAGATATAAACTAGGATTTAAAACTCGCTAGATAGTACAAGAGTTACAAGTGAACAAGTTCTACCGGATAAAATATTACAAAGCAAAGAACTTGTAGGCCTGTGTTGAATTTAAGCTTCGGTGTTCTTGGTGTTTAACAGAAGAGAGAAGAGAGAGATGTGATATTTTATTTTGTTTTATCTTGATTCTGTGTGTTGTGTATTTTTAGTCTGGCCGCCCCTTTTTCTTTCTTAACAAAACAGAACCAATGTTCCTGCCTCTTCTATCTTTCATTTGTTCACGAGTAAAGTGGACTTTGTGTACTTACAGTTTGTGTGTTAGACCACTTGAGATACTGGACTTCAGAAAGTACCACGGGCTATACTGCACTTCACTTTTCGTTACAAGTTTCCCCTTTCCGTTACATGGCTCTAACGCCGTCTGCCAGCTTGGGGGTAAAAAAGACATTTCAAACCTGTAGTGTATATATACACAGCTGCACTCCCAATTCATCACCCATTTCATTTTCAATCCCTAATTTCCAAATCCATTTCTCCCAAACACACAGAATGGAGCACAAGGAATATAGTATGGCTGAAGTTGATGCTGTGTTCGACCTCATGTGTGATTGTGATGCAATGAGTGTTGTGAAAACTCACTGGTATGGGCTAAATGCTGGTCGAAGATATAGGGAATGTCCTGAGTCACTTTGTGCATACCATAGGTTGATCGACCCACCTCTTGGACCTCGTGCTATTGAGGCCATAGCAGAGTTGCAAGGACGGATAGTTGAGACGGATGGGAGGCACATGCGCAGGTTGGATCGCATGGCAGAGAGGCATGAAGCTTAAATGAGGTCTTTGAAAACTAAGCAAGCATTTATGGTGGTGTCAATGTTTATGGTATTCATTGTGATGATGGGTAGGGCACTTACTTCAGTTACTCCTGATGATGTTGATCAGGGCTATCATACTGATGATCTTGTTTAAGTTGTCTTAGTTACAAAGTGTAGTTTGATGTCAATGTTTATGCTTTTAGGCATGTTTAAGCATTTAGCTATGTTATTGTATCAGTGCAGCTTTAATATCAATGACAACTTTGTTATTGCTTTTTATCAGTGAGGACTCAACTATGAAATCTTGTGCCAATAACAACAAAGAGAAAGAATAAGCAAGTTAGGCAAAACATTGTCTTGTTGACAACATAACAAAAGGACATAGAGTTTTCATTAACCACAACATAACAAAAGGACATAGAGTTCTCACAAACCAACAAACCTAATTGTCTTCATGACAACATAACAAAAGTAAATAGAGTATTAGGCCCACAGTAGACAATAATTTAGCTGGATTACATAAAGTTCTTAAATTTTCCAAATAGGATTTTTCTTCAGCTTATCTTGCATTTCCCTCCTTTTTGCCTCGATGTTTTCCCTGCTAGTTTTAGAACCACTCCCCCCTTTCTGTGGTTGAATACCAAGTGGAGTGTTGTTAATCTTTACATGATCTGCTTTCTTCTTCAAAACCCCACCATTTGTACCTTCATTTGGGTTAGCAGTTCTCTTAGCTGTAGCACTTGGCTTCTCCACAGAAGGTGTGGGATTGTGAACATCACCTCTGTCATTCTGTGAAGCATTTGTAGCCTCAGACCTTGGATTCTCTCCTGCACTTGCCTTCTCTACAAAAGGTGTGGCATTGTTTGTGCCAGGAGATGCCTTGGGTTTTGGTTTAGGCCTGGTCTTCACTTGTCTCTCACACCTATTGGCTCTATCAGCAGCCTGTTTCAAATTACCTTATTAGTATAAGAAAATTAAAAAACAAATATAACCATTAAAAGAAAGATATAAGCTCACCCTTGCTGGACAAGTCCTCATATTATGACTATACTCAGTGCAGTAGCTACACTTCACTTTTGTATTATGTCTTTTCAATCTTGTTGGATCAGCATTAACAACATCATTAACCTTATTCTCTTCTTCTTAGGTCTACCAGTCTGGACCTTAACCTCAGGAGGCAATGGTTTGGGATAGCTTGTTTCCTCCCATTCTTCTTCACCACATATTGGCTCTACAATGTATTGATAGCACTCCAAAAACAAGTCCTTCCTGTAACATTGGTGGATTACTGAAGTCCTTCCTGTCAAATATATATATAACTAAACAACTTGAAATGTTTATATATAGAAGGCTTATGCTTGAGTTTTAGACATAAGTAATCTCAATTGCATACCTTGCATTCATTTATAAGTTGCATAGGTTTTTTGGGCGAACTAAGGTGTTAGTCGCTGTTGATCTCTGCCGTGTCTATGACCGGATTGATCTGAGCTGTTTTATCCTGGAAGCGATATTGCTACAACCCATCACAGCGTAAGTGGGGCAATAATCTCTTCAAAAACAATCAAGACTTCTCTAAGCCTTGGCGACTCAGCTGTTCTGTTCTGTCAGAGATTTAAAGTTTCTGTTAGAACTAAGTATTTTCTCTTTTCTTTTGTTTTATAGTATTTAATTATATATTTTGTTTTGCCATCGTGTTTGTTTCGTTATTTGGTTAATTGCCTGTTCTTGTTAATTGTAATATAACTGTCCCATTGTTGCGTTTTTTAGTTAAATATATCCAACAATATTGAAGAGATTATTTGTTATATTTGTTAATTAAAAAGATGGTTAACGAAACTGAAACTCCTATTATTGAGACTGGCTCTGTGTCTGGTGTTACTGCACCCACCATTGATTGGACCACGTACCGTTTCTCACAACCTATCGATTTGTCGGGTATGCCCGATAAATTCGGTGGGGGTGTTGGTTTTTCTCGCAACCTATCTAAATGTCCAACCTTGACCAATTCCCAATCACTATCCGACGAGATTCCGTAACCCGATCGTCTCCTCTTGCTGCTGGAAAACAACACCACTGACCATTACTAGGTCCACTAATCCTCTCCATTAACTGAAGAAAACAAACAAGCAAGAGTGAGCCAACAATGCTCAGCAAGTGCAATAGTGATAACAATTTCAATAACGATGACAAATCTGATAAACAAATGGTTTTCGTTTCATTCTATGAAGGAATCAGTTATATTAACTTTTAGATTGCCACGAGGGCCAACAATTCACCATTAATAAGGTGCATCGGAAACTAGAACTGATAATATTTCCGATATCAAAATATTATTAAAACAGACTTCCAAGAAGTCAAGAACTGAACATCTCAATCTCAGAGTATAGATTAGAATTGGAATTTTTTATTTATTTTAAAAAAAACATCAAGGTTAGGCTGCTGATCAGTCACGCACTAACCCCGGACAAACGCACACAGCAATGTCCTTAATTGGATCCATGGCACACGTTGGCCTTAACTTCCGACCATAATATGGTCCCACCCCGAAGGGTTTTATGCCCCAAGGGCCACTTTTAAAAACATTTCCAATTCTATATCATCCACACTAGGTGTCGGGACAATCGACAGCCCTTGATCTCCGAACAACTGGAAACTCACGTCTAGAATACCAACTCAAGATTAAGAGTTAAAATAAGAAACAACAACATCGTCTAGTATCGACAAGTTCGATACACTATAGGGAGCAACGAACAATCAAGATTCTTTACAGATATCGACAAGTTCGATACCATATAGGGTGGAAAATATAAAGAATGACAATTCAAATAAATACCAACAAGATGAATATGAATAATTGGAATTTATAACGACAGCAATTTATCTAAAGAGAAATTTCACTTGAGCACATAAAAGATATACATTGCAATAAGATTTTCAACCATCAAAACTCTAAGTTAAAGCAAAGATATGGTTAAATACTAGGCACACTAAAAAGTTTGAGTTTCCATAAGCAAATAAAATGGCTTAAACATTTGTTTGAATAACGATTCCAATATGGAACAGTTCAGATCAATTTGAAAGAAAACATTTTTCTAAATGGGGGTCCATTGGTGAAGATTTGCTAGAATTAAGAGTTTCGCTAGCAGGCTTTCATAAGAGTTTAAAATCTTGGATTTCCTTTATTTGGGGAATTCTTAAACCAATTTGACGAAAATAGAAGAAATGGCATTCTAGGGATAAGAAAATGAGCGAGAAAGGTTATTTGTAAAGTTCTTTGCAAATCGGATATTTGAATTACGGGTAGGGGAGATAAACAGCATCACAATTATCTGGAAAAAGTATATGTATCATCTGCCATCTATACTTGGCCAAATCATCACATACTACAAATAAATTAAATTGTATCACTTGAACAATAAGTGAATAGCAAGAACACTTGCCTTGATATACGAAGTTCTCGATCGTAACACTGATCCTCGACTCAATTTCACGTCAATCTTTACTTCTTTATGTGTTGGCCTCTTACTCGGCTCTACTTCCATCTTTCCTTCACACTTCACCAATTTCATGCCAATATACCCATCGACTGATAATTATCCCTCTGTTCGATTTTCCGATTACCCGAGCACTACTTTTTGGCCAGGTCTCCTACTCGTACCTGTAACACCCCCAGATCCGGGGTCCGGGATCCGGTCGTTACGGTCTCCATTACTATTCACAATACTTGAACTTACTTCAACTCAAAATAAATTACATCTTTATGACCCAACACAACAATATAAAACACACCCGTTATAGTCCCAGAGATGAAATCAGAGTAACTACCAAATTTTATTAAGCACAATATGAGTTCTTACAATCCAAAAGAATTTCAATATGAATACATACTCTTTGCCATCCATTTGCATAAGTCATACTAGACCATATACTTGGTACTGGAAGAATAAATCTATCCTACCAATAGCTTTCTCTTCGGCTCTGGTAGTCTCATCGTCATCGCCAGCGTCGAGTGCGCCTTGTGCGAGTCATCTGGTCTAGCTGTTGTTGTGATATAATAATAAAGCAAGGGTGAGCAATAGCCCACCAACAATAATATTTAACTGAACGATAATATATAATAGTTCAAAAGTATCTTTCAAACCATATGCCATGCATTTACGGAAATGATGCCAGTATAATATGAACGAAGAAGTTACAAGGTAACTCAAAATGTAAATATATGTGGGAATATCTGCTATGTCGAAAATAAGCAAGATATTATCATTTATCATATAAAGAGGAACTTGCAAGGAAAATATTGCAATTCCAGTTATTAACATTTTTCGAAGTCCTACAACCTGAAAGAAGTCTCTTCGATACGTGTTGCGGAAGACACCGTCAACCTGAAAGAAGTCTCTTTGATACGTGTTGCAGGGAATTCCCAATTTGGGAGATGAACCAATACTGGAGTTATCACGCGCCAGCTGTCCCACTCCCTAATGATCAGTCGGGGATGGTACAGCCAAATATAATTTACTACCGGTAGAAGGAAGAACTAACGGCTCCACTTGTCGATTGCCTTTAATAGTAACTCCCTGGCCAATGGTTAGGCCTTGTGATGGACCGCGCGACTCGACCTCTTACACACGACTCCTAGTTCGAATAAATCCACAGCATTGAGACGTAGAGTTTGTCCTCCCTTCCCCAAGTGAAATACTTGTTGATAAGACTCCACAAAGTAGTCGTATCTAGTTGGAAAGGAAAATTCACCAACATTTCCCAAGCTTTTGCTTGTTAATGGATATCAACTTGTTCCAACAATCTTACCCCTCGAATGATGAGAAGGTACACACAGACTTAATGAGTCCATAGCAACCAAGTTGCGAGTGAAAAGGATAAATTATGATCGGGAAGTCAACAAGATAAATAACCTTTCTCAAGTAAGGTTCCTTTATAATTTAAGAGATAGATTCGAGTGAAGAATGGAATCTTGAGGACCTTTCTTAATATAATATTAATTGTAGGTCTCCGAAATATTTTACATAATATTTGGAGGTGAAAGATAATCTCCAAATAATATAAATCATTTTAAAAAGAATTTAAAAGAATTAAATAAATATTCCAAGAATATTTATTAACTCAATAATAATTACGGAATATTATTAAATAATAATGTTGCTCGTTAGTAATCCTCGAATGAATATATAGAATTATTTACTAAATAAATCCCTCCTTAAATGAATATTCAAAATAATATTCATTAATAATTAGACTCCAATAAGTATTTAAAATAATATTCAATAAATGAGTGAAACTTTAAATGAATATTTGAAAATAATATTCATTTAATAAATAATCTTCTAAATGAGTATTCAAATAATATTCCTTTAGTAATCAAAATTTTAAAGGAATAATCGAAATAATATTCCTTAAGTAAATAGAAATTCCAATGAATATTTTTAAATAATATTCATCAAGTATATAAACCTTAAATGAATATTCGAAAGTAATATTCATTTAATAAATAACATTCTAATGAATATCAAAATAATATTCAATAAATAATCAACTCTAAATGAATATTCGAAACTAACATTCATTTAATATTTCTCGACTGAGATAATACTCGAATAACATTCCTCGAAATATTTCCAAGTAATTGATACTTTATGGAAATATAAATAATGTTTAATAATAACATTCCTCAAGATAAATAATAATCTGCCGTTGGAATCCCTCCGGGTTTCCACGACTATCTATATCTCAAAATACCGACTCCCGGTCTATATTTAAGAATGAATATCATATGCCCTTCGCTAAGGGTCTTATCAAAACAATCCGGCTTATAACTGATAATTCGTATCTAGTCTATAAGCCAATATCAATTCAGGGAATAGGTATCATAAACTAATTTGACAATAGGCATGCATGCTATGGCATATGTATCAGAAACAACAAATATACATATTATCACAACAACAGTTCCAAGGTATTGGAAACTTGCCTGGTACTCAGGTGTGGGTGGAGATAGCGTGTCCTGGGTCTGCTCGATGATCTATAAAGAATCAGAACATTCGAGATTAACCACTTAACACCTTTTAAAAGTCTAAGTATAAACTTCACTTAAGTCGAAACACGTTTTTGAATTATCTCGTTATACACCTTTTAGTGTAACTCTTTTTATCACCGATA
This sequence comes from Saposhnikovia divaricata, assembly GCA_036435485.1. Classification (NCBI taxonomy): domain Eukaryota; kingdom Viridiplantae; phylum Streptophyta; class Magnoliopsida; order Apiales; family Apiaceae; genus Saposhnikovia; species Saposhnikovia divaricata. Next base: position 108,123,198 of record CM071599.1, on the reverse strand, counting down.
TGATCCGACATTCGTTCATTATTAAGACATGTCATCATACCCACACACGGTATATACTTAAGTCGTATAAGTTCTAAAGTCGATCGATTATGAATCGAGATTATACCTCGAGTTTTATCGTTCGTTTTCTAAGTTATAACCAAAGTTATACTTTTAAGAGGTTCGTTCGCGTTTAACCTTGATTCGAACATTTTTATAAAATTGGAAAACGATCCGTTCGACATGTGGTTTTCTTTCATACCTTCCTTATGACCCCTAGTATTTATCTACCAAGATTTGCCACTCAGTAACATGCTTTACGAGGGTTCAATTGAAGTTACGAACTTTTACTTACGGTTCCGAACCAATTTTAGTAATTTGACCATAACTCCTAAACCGTAAGTCGGAATGTCTCGATTCTCATGCCAAAACGATCCATGGCTCGAGATCTACAAGGACCCGTCATAATATTATCAAGGTCAGGAACCAACGTTAACTTCCATGCTTGGTTTCTATGTGTTAACAAAAATTCGGCATTACGACGGCTATAAATCGGATATTTCCAAAATCAAAACCCTCCAATAATCATAGTTTCCACTCCAAACAACACATATGCGTGATTTCTAACCATGAACTGAGGCCAAGCAATGCCTTTCCATTCATCTAACTATTTTTAACATTTATCGAAACCCCATTCATAATCATGCTTATAATAATATCATCACCAAAACTCATCTAAATCTCCATTAAAACACAAAACAAAAACTTGGGTTCTTGAAGTTTATACCTTCCTTGGAGTGTGTACTAGACTTACTAAGCTTGTTCTAGTCCTTGTATAGCCTTAACAAAGCTTGGATCAACCAAAGAAAACAAGAAATCAAAGATTAGTTCTTGGAAGTTACTATTCACCCTAAACTTTTAAAAATCATAGAAAATTGAAAAATAAGAATTTAGCTCTCAAATTTTTACCACATCTTGGGCTCTTCATAAGCTTTGTTTTGAGTCCTAGATCATCAGATATGAAGCTTCCTAGCTAGGGTTTTGAGCCCTCTTTTTCTGCTGGACAGAAACTGGGCAGATTTGTTTCCCCAACTTTGAGCATGGATTTGACTAGGCTATACTACTTTGTTGGCCATGAAATTTTGAGCGAATATTACCCATGGAGTGGAGTGGAGAGGCTATGCTTAAAATTTGGTGATTTTATCATGGATAGAAATGGAGATATGAATTTTTCTTTCATAGTGGTTCTTGCTGGGCAGGTTTAAGAAAATGGAGAGAGTTTGTGTTTTGCTTTGTGTTTTGGTGTTTAATGTAATAATACAAGTAATATCTATCTATATTGGATGCATCTCTTGCCTTTTGTGTTGTTAACACTCTATTGGTGCCACTTGTTGATCCATTACTTGTCCAAGTGTTGGCATTATATCAAGCAACTCCATTCTTGGTTAATTGTAATTACACCACTCCTTTGTTAACTTATATGTAAGTCACTTGTATCATTCTTTTTCCACCAATTTACACATGTCATCTCTTGGACATTTATTTGTTTCTTTGTCTGGTTATTGCTCGTTTCGATTGATCGTTCGTAGGAATATCTCACGGATTTCTAATTAGGGTTCATCGGGAATCTTCTTAATATTAATACCATCATTCTCCATCTTTCTTACTAACTTTCGAATTTATATTCCTTAAATCCCTTCGTTAAATTCTTAAGTCTTTCAGTGTCCAGGGAACTCTCGGAGAAAATAAAAGTGCAATTTTTCAGAATCCGACAGCTTTTACATACACTTATTTTCCCCCTGGATCACTAATACGAACTCGGAAATCCGTTCCGAATACTTCTATATAGTGTCGTCTCATAATATTCTCATTTCAACCAAAAACACTATTCATTCTATATTCTTCCTTTATTCCCTATATTTGTGACAATGTCCTTGCTATTTCTCGGGCGTTCCTTAACCCTTTCACGGAACCACTGGACTAATCGTTTTCGATCCGGATGACACAAGAATATTCTCCGGCTTAGAATTGCCATATCTTATTCCCCTAGGAGATAGATTATTCTTACCTAAGTTGTCAACCCATAGTATTCTTCATGGCATATAAACATTTGAATCCAAATCTATTCATTTCATTCATTATCTCAATCGTTACATTATAGTCGTAATCATTATTCACCATTACCTCAGTACATAATAAAAAGTTTTAATTATATCAAAAATTTGGGGTTCTTACAGTCTCCCCTCCTTAAAAGGATTCTGTCCCGGAATCAGGTAGGAAGCAAAGAGTCGTTTGTCCGTCGTTCACTTTTTAGCTTCCCGGTCAATTCTTAGTCGTTCTACCCTTTCTCAACACATCTTCTAGTGCTACAATCCATACTTTATCCTTTTGCCATCAACTTTGTCACTTTTCGTACAACACACTATCCGGGTTATGCTCTTACTCAGTCTTATCCTTATTGATACCTGTAGTAACATTGGTATCACTATCCCACTTCGAATTTGGAGGTAACCTCGCTCGCACTGTGCATTTCCTGATCGTTTTAATCTTCGCAATCTCGATCAATATAGAGAAGTGGAAAGATATATTGAGAGATCACTATGATCAATTGAACATTTGTTATATTGCATAGCTAGTACAGAAGGGGGCCAGCCTTTAGTACTTGACAAGCAATTAAACAAGTTACGGTATTCCACTTAGACTTCTATCACATAGACAGATAGTCACGTAGCATTACCTCCCCTCCTTAAAGAGTTGTTCTTCTCAATTCATAAAGAAGATGAATAAGAGAGAAGAAATACTCAGAATTTACCTCTGAACTATAGAGGTTCATCAAGGAAGAAATTAATCATAATTATATCCAATACTATTTAATCGTAACCTCACGTGTCAACATATCTTGCTGCTTTGTCCACTATTCTCTGGACCTGTACTCTGGTTCAACCTTAGCAACACTTACTTTTGGAAAATCTTTGAACCTCTCAGGTTAAATCTTAGTTTCTCGCTTGACACCATTGTTACTAACATTCCATGTCGCTACTAGCTTTTTCATATCTATAATATTAACACTATCAGGTTGTCATCCCGAGAATTCATCAGAAACCCATTTATTAATCCATTCATAACATTCCTTGCTTCACATTCCACAATTATCTTCCCCATCTTTTCTTTACCAATCACATCCTTCTTATTATTTGATTCTTATTTACTTCTGTTATTTACTTCCACCTTCATCTCTTTATTGAGACATCTTTTGCACTTGGTACCTCCTTATTGGTATCCCGTCACATTTACTCTATAATCATATTTAAACTTTCCGAAATGAATGTGGCCGGTCCCTTTAGCTTAGATCCAATATAATCTACTTCCGCCGACCTTGTTTCTCATCACTTGTTCTTTTCTACCCGTGATTTTCCACAGGTTGTTCTTCGTAAGTCAGACCAGGTCGTATATCTACCTACTCGTACTCTTATCATCTATCGAGCATCTACATTTTACTGGTGTAATCTTGCCACATGAAACACGCTATGATCATGCTATAAGTTTTAGGGGTAGAGGACTTTCCGAACACTTTTAAACTCTCAGGTGGCCCAATAAGTCTCGGGCTCAACTGCACTTCCCTCCAAGCTTTCCACGGGAATACATTTAGCATCATGAATCATCAACCTCATATTCTCTATCTTGTTTGCGCAGAAATACACTAACACAAACTTGCTTGTCATTCATCAACATGCCATTTAGCTCATTAATAGCAGCACTCTCTTTATCTTTACGTTGTCATCTACTTTCTTAGAAGAATCACCATCGCTTGTTGTTTACGTAGTGCGTTAATAGCTAACCATACGGGTTTCAATCCTTTAGGGAGACAAAGTAATCACTAATCCTTATCTACAAGGAACACTTCCTGAACTTGATGTAGATATTACATGAAGTAGATAAAATTGCAGAAGGGTTTTAAGCATCGCAACTATGTTAGGTTGATGAAACTATCACTCATGCAGCTTCCATAAAAGACTGGAAACTTAACGGTTTACTTCGTCAATTTTGTATCACGGTCCTGGCTTGCCTAAAAACGGGACCTTCTAAGGTATGTAATATGCTTAAAACTCCATCAGGAATAGAATCTTTAATTAACTATTATTACCTTCGATTCTTGCACAATCATAAAAAAGAATGTAAATTCCTCCACTCCGATATGACCTTCAAGGTCTTTCCAAATCTCATTTTGTTTCTTCGGTACGAACATTTGTAATTATTCCTTTATACTTAGACTGTCGTCCACCTCATTGGCCTTTTCTGATAATAATTTCTTATAATCAATATTCTCTGGATACGTTCCAACTCAAATTTTTCTACCTCATTCCCATCACTGTTGGGTTAAAGCATTCTCCCTTAAGCTCTGCCGAAGGAGAAAATATAACTATCAGTCTTTTTCCATAAGTCATTGCTTCCACCTACCCGTGGGAACTTTATCACGTTTATTCCCAATCCTACTTAGGATACTTCTTTTCTTAGTTCTTTCCTTATCTTAGGATAATCTCAACCTTTATAGGTTCAATCCATACTTCCTCAGGGTTTCATACATGCCTCATCTGGCATTATTGTTATTATGTCATACATTCCTTACCAAACTTCCATTTTGAAGTTCGGAATATTACCTTTTTCCTTGTAAGGTTTCTTAGGTCATCCTCATCATTCTTCCTGTATTTTCTAGGTACAGGGTATCACAAAACGTCATTGATCAATACTATAATAATTCTGTCTATGTTCTTTCCAGAACTCTTTTTAATAATCCTTACAGGTCATTGTTGCCTTAGCAAATCCAACTCATATCATTTGAATTCACAATGTCTTTATTAGGGTTAATGCCATCCCTTGGGCATTCCCCAGGGTTTGTCTTACTTTATGGATATCTTATCCTTAATTCAACTGCCAAGGAATTCCTTCATCCTATAATTGGCGATCAAATCCTGTCTCCTTAATAAGGGTCTCTTTTCAATCATTCTTATTTGATAATCGATCGATAGCTTACTGCTAATTTCTTCTTTCAGATAGTTGTCAACCTATTTGGCCTTCCAAAAGGTAACGTATGCCTATCTGCTCTCTTACAGAACTTGGTAATGGTAGCAAGGATGTTCTGGAAGATATTGGTCGAGTTCAACGTGAATCTCTTAATGCTTATCGTTCTTCGCAAAAGTACTTGCCTCAGACAAAATTCCTACAGCATACTGTTCAATTTCTGACCATTTCTATACTCTCTTCATATATCTTCATTGTTTACTTTCCTCCGTCATAATATATTCATGGTATTCATGATACCTTAGCATCATACATCTCAAGTTACTATACTTTTATTTTTACTCGTAATCTTGGACAATCGTATACACATGAATCACTTTAGTACGGATGACCCCATCCCAAAAAAGGTCTAGTGAATTCCCAATCAAAACATGGGTTGTTCAGCAGAAGATTCCTACGATCTTATTAATGTTTCCTTTATATCAGAATCCCTTGCAGTCGGTGCTTTCTTAGAAGTAACCCTGCTTTGTCTTTTCATTACTGGTCTAGTCACTTGATAATCCTTTGTGACTTGGCCTCAACTGGCCACACTAATAAAAAAAATATATGATTTTAGGGGTTGGCTAATTAGCATTACTTTTCTAGAAATTGCCGGCATAGTGCCTTCTTCTTTGATACCCTTCTACCTTTCCAAAACTTTACTCCATATAAGTCTTAATCGACTTCTCAGCACCGTCTCCGGTCACCTTTCCTCTACTTTTATCTTTTCAACTATTCTTATCAATCCCGCGTGCCACGCAAGCTTACCATTCCTGGCATAACAGCCTTTTCACTTAAGTCAATCCCGGAGTTTCTTAGTCCGGCTGGTTTCTTACTTACATTTCCTGTTTTCGTCCAATCTAACTTCATCATTTTATCTCTACCATCGATTGTAATACTCAGGGTCCGTCTACTAACCAATATGACAGCAACCTTACCCAATCCACAGGGTTCGCTCCAGTTTCCATTCTTTTCAATGTTTTTCTCTAATAATCAGAAAGACAAGGTTTGCCAAAATTCTCCGGATTTCTTTCCAGAATTAGGGAAATTTTGGTCAATCTATCCACCTACTGGTAACATTAAGGAGACCAGTTTTGAAACCTGAAGAATAGTTCTATGAACCTCCAAGCAGGTAGAACCATAAGCAGTCATAATTAATGAAATAATCGTCATCAGATTGGAAGTTTGACCTCCGGAGAGGAACCAATTATATACATTTCTTAAAAGGGAAGTCAACAGTTTCAAACTAAAACCTGTCACAACTTCCTGATACCTATATGTCCTAATATTCAATATTACCAAATGTCAGTCTACCTGACTACTAGTCTCAGAAGGGACATTACCGTCGGAGTTGGTTGTTCCATAAAAATTAGCACTACTAAGGCCATCTGAACCTGGTGAATCGTGCTGTCCGAATGCATCCGCAAGTACTTTGTCATGCTGCGCAAGCACACATCCTAATCCTTTATGCGAGCGTCGTTGGAAGCACAAAGTCTTTTTTTTTTCCATTAAGCAATGCCAACTCTTGGTCATTACCAATTTCATCTTTTAGCTCCAGGAAGATTTTCTCACATTTTTCTCTTTAACTGCTGATCGTATTACTTGATCCATTATAATTCCGCGTCGGAGTAAACTTAAGGTAACTACTATAATCCATTCAAAGAAAAAAAAGGAATTTAATATTCCTCTGAATCACATGCATCTAACATTTCTGGTTCATCATTTCACTAAGTTGAAATAACCCTATACTCAGTCTTTGACAGTAGTCTCATTACGAGTTCATCTTGACTCACTGGTCTTATCTTCCGGTAGGTTCTGAGATCATTGTCTTGCTTACTACTTCCTTATATAACTTTATCCAATCATGCTGTCACTTCCCAATGTCTTTACTTTCTAACTGATTCATTCATAACATGAACATTTCCCTGAATAAAACCACCTCATTAACCTCAATTTGGTTCCATAAATTACAACATATGACATCTGCCTTCTCATGGCGAATTATTACTGAAAATATTCATTTATCAAATGATATGGCACTTACTGCCTCTTCTCAACTATTCTTAGGGACTCTGCTCCTCATCTTATATCGATGCCTTTGAGAATCATACATCCCTCTAGCACTCTTTTCGTTAATATGAAAGTCTCTAATGATTCTCATCTTTTCCTGTATAAGATCTCACGTAATTCTTCCAATCCGTCTTACTTGCTGGTACTACCTCCAGTAGTCCGGCCACGAATCCAACATGAATCTTCAGTTCTCTTGCTAATAGTTTAGTTCTTTATGCTCACTTTTCTGAGCACTATACCTTAATCATCTCAGTCTTTCTGGCTACAGCCCTTATTCCTCGAGGGTAAGCTCCTTATCCTAACAGGATTTTCCTTATCTGCTGGAACCTCTTCCGGGTCTCCAGTAGGGTACTCCATCGAATTTACCCGCTGATCTTCAGCATATAAAGCATTATCGCGCTGCTGCTCGTATGCCTCAAGGTCTATCGCCTTACTCGTCAATACGATATCGAGCTAAGTTACTATCATGATACTTAAGAGTTCCCATAAGGGTTTTATATGTCATCACTACATTAAGTAGTCCGACTACGAACTTGGCAAGAGTTCATATTATTTAGTGAATTTATTGTTTTAACATCGCCTCACCTCTGGGGTTTATAACGTACGCTCTGATACCACTTCTGTAACACCCCCAGATCCGGGCTCCGGGATCCGGTCGTTACGGTCTCCATTACTGTTCACAATACTTGAACTTACTTCAACTCAAAATAAATTACATCTTTATGACCCAACACAACAATATAAAACACACCCGTTATAGTCCCAGGGATGAAATCAGAGTAACTACCAAATTTTATTAAGCACAATATGAGTTCTTACAATCCAAAAGAATTTCAATATGAATACATACTCTTTGCCATCCATTTGCATAAGTCATACTAGACCATATACTTGGTACTGAAAGAATAAATCTATCCTACCAATAGCTTTCTCTTCGGCTCTAGTAGTCTCACCGTCCTCGCCAGCGTCGAGTGCGCCTTGTGCGAGTCATCTGGTCTAGCTGTTGTTGTGATATAATAATAAAGCAAGGGTGAGCAATAGCCCACCAACAATAATATTTAACTGAACGATAATATATAACAGTTCAAAAGTATCTTTCAAACCATATGCCATGCATTTACGGAAATGATGCCAGTATAATATGAACGAAGAAGTTACAAGGTAACTCAAAATGTAAATATATGTGGGAATATCTGCTATGTCGAAAATAAGCAAGATATTATCATTTATCATATAAAGAGGAATTTGCAAGGAAAATATTGCAATTCCAGTTATTAACATTTTTCGAAGTCCTACAACCTGAAAGAAGTCTCTTCGATACGTGTTGCGGAAGACACCGTCAACCTGAAAGAAGTCTCTTTGATACGTGTTGCAGGGAATTCCCAATTTGGGAGATGAACCAATACTGGAGTTATCACGCGCCAGCTATCCCACTCCCTAATGATCAGTCGGGGATGGTACAGCCAAATATAATTTACTACCGGTAGAAGGAAGAACTAACGGCTCCACTTGTCGATTGCCTTTAATAGTAACTCCCTGGCCAATGGTTAAGCCTTGTGATGGACCGCGCGACTCGGCCTCTTACACACGACTCCTAGTTCGAATAAATCCACAGCATTGAGACGTAGAGTTTGTCCTCCCTTCCCCAAGTGAAATACTTGTTGATAAGACTCCACAAAGTAGTCGTATCTAGTTGGAAAGGAAAATTCACCAACATTTCCCAAGCTTTTGATTGTTAATGGATATCAACTTGTTGGAACAATCTTACCCCTCGAATGATGAGAAGGTACACACAGACTTAATGAGTCCATAGCAACCAAGTTGCGAGTGAAAAGGATAAATTATGATCGGGAAGTCAACAAGATAAATAACCTTTCTCAAGTAAGGTTCCTTTATAATTTAATAGATAGATTCGAGTGAAGAATGGAATCTTGAGGACCTTTCTTAATATAATATTAATCGTAGGACTCCGAAATATTTTACATAATATTTGGAGGTGAAAGATAATCTCCAAATAATATAAATCATTTTAAAAAGAATTTAAAAGAATTAAATAAATATTCCAAGAATATTTATTAACTCAATAATAATTACGGAATATTATTAAATCATAATGTTGCTCGTTAGTAATCCTCGAATGAATATATAGAATTATTTACTAAATAAATCCACCCTTAAATGAATATTCAAAATAATATTCATTAATAATTAGACTCCAATAAGTATTTAAAATAATATTCAATAAATGAGTCAAACTTTAAATGAATATTTGAAAATAATATTCATTTAATAAATAATCTTCTAAATGAATATCCAAATAATATTCCTTTAGTAATCAAAACTTTAAAGGAATAATCGAAATAATATTCCTTAAGTAAATAGAACTTCCAATGAATATTTTAAAATAATATTCATCAAGTATATAAACCTTAAATGAATATTCGAAAGTAATATTAATTTAATAAATAACATTATAATGAATATCAAAATAATATTCAATAAATAATCAACTCTAAATGAATATTCGAAACTAACATTCATTTAATATTTATCGACTGAGATAATACTCGAATAACATTCCTCGAAATATTTCCAAGTAATTGATACTTTATGGAAATATAAATAATGTTTAATAATAACATTCCTCAAGATAAATAATAATCTGCCGTTGGAATCCCTCCGGGTTTCCACGACTATCTATATCTCAAAATATCGACTCCCGGTCTATATTTAAGAATGAATATCATATGCCCTTCGCTAAAGGTCTTATCAAAACAATCCGGCTTATAACTGATAATTCGTATCTAGTCTATAAGCCAATATCAATTCAGGGAACAGGTATCATAAACTAATTTGACAATAGGCATGCATGCTATGGCATATGTATCAGAAACAACAGATATACATATTATCACAAAAACAGTTCCAAGGTATTGGAAACTTGCCTGGTACTCAGGTGTGGGTGGAGATAGCGTGTCCTGGGTCTGCTCGATGATCTATAAAGAATCAGAACATTCGAGATTAACCACTTAACACCTTTTAAAAGTCTAAGTATAAACTTCACTTAAGTCGAAACACGTTTTTGAATTATCTCGTTATACACCTTTTAGTGTAACTCTTTTTATCACAGATATGATCCGACATTCGTTCATTATTAAGACATGTCATCATACCCACACTCGGTATACTTAAGTCGTATAAGTTCTAAAGTCGATCGATTATGAATCGAGATTATACCTCGAGTTTTATCATTTTTTTTTTTGCTAAATGAAATTGTATTAAAAAAAGAGAAAGAAATACAATCAGGATAAGTCCCGCATTGAAACAAAACAGGCCTCTAAGAAGAGGGAAGTAGATCACTAGGCTAGAATCGCACTAATACAAACTAGAAATCAAGTCAGCCTTTGTTTTAGAAATGGATCCCTTTCAGATTGTTTCTTGAAATAAGTGGTGGAGAAGACTCGTTCCCGCATTGTTCTTTTAATAATGCTTAAGAGAGTATCAATATTCTTTGAGCTACCGTCACCATGCAGCCTCGAGTTTCGCTCCTCCCATATGGCATGAATCATAACTGTGATGAACAGGTGGCCTAAATGTTTCCAGATTTTGGTAACATCTTGCTCGAAAAAAACCCCATTGAGCCAATCAGTCCACAAACACGCAAGAGGAGTTGGACTGTTATGGCGGAGCACAGACGCGAAGGGACAAGAAAAGAATAGATGCTCGGCAGTTTCTGCATTGCATCTGCACATTACACACGTTGGGTCGACTGCATAGCCATAAGAAATAAGCTTGTCCTTTGTTTGAAGTCTGTTCCTCATGGCCAACCAACTGAAGAAGGAGCATTTCTGAATTGTAAAGCGGTGCCAAATGACTGGAAGCCAGGATGGAGGTTGCTCTCTTCTGCGAATCGAATTCCAAATAGTGGATATTCTTACCTTTTTTGACCCATCCCAAGTTACTTCATCCCTGTTGGAAATTATAACTCCAGAAAGCATTCGGCGAAGATCAATAACCAGAGAGTGATTTGAAACCCCTGTAGCCCAGTTGCCATTCCTGATTAGACTGCTAATTGTTGCAAGATTAGTTGATTCCATAACGGAGATGATCGAATCACCCAGTTGATGCAGCAGCGGTTTTTGGTTTAACCACGGGACATGCCAAATGTACCAGGGCGAAGCAGTTCCAATTCGAAAGTGAAGAAAGCCCATCGCCTCATCACGAAGCTTTAACATTTGTTTTACATTCCAAGCACAGCGGTAAGGCATTTTTGAAGTCCAGAATGATTTGTTTTTAAATAAGCAATTGTGAAGCCATAGAATACACAGCGAGGATGGGTTTGGATCAACTAGACGCCAAATTTGATGCAATATGGCTGCTTTATTCCATTCCACTAAGTCTCTAATACCCAAGCCTCCTTCATCTTTTGGAAGACAGCAATCACGCCAAGCAACTTTGTGATGCTTAGTGTAAGTGTGCGAACCACCCCATAGAAAATTGGAAAGGAATGATTGTAGTTTATTGAGCACACCTTTAGGCAGAAATAAATAGGCAGACCAATACCCCTGTATGCTAAGAAGGATTGATTTGATCAATTGAAGGCGACCTGAATGACGAAGAAACCGCGATGTCCACAGAATAATTTTGGAGCAAATTCGCTGGATAAGTGGCTCACAGTCCGCAGTCTTTAAAGCCTTCGAAATAAGAGGAAGGCCTAGATATTTGATGGGTAGAATGCCGCGCTGAAAACCAAACTGAGAGTTAATGGTTTCAGAAATCTCAGGGGCCACATTACAGAAGAATCCCGAGCTCTTCGCTGCATTAAGATGAAGACCAGAAGCAGCAGAGAATCTAGTAAAAGAATTAAGCAACGTAGTTATAGAAGGGAGATCACCTCTGCTAAAGAGAAGGATATCATCGGCAAAAATTAAATGGGACAGCTTCATCTCCTTTGTGCGCCAGTGAAAAGAAAAATTGCTGTTGCCGCTCAAATCATGTTTAAGATAGGTAGTTAAAACTTCCATACCCAAGACAAAAAGATAAGGGGATAACGGGTCCCCTTGCCGGAGACCCGATTTGCCTTCAAAGAACCCCTCGAGAGATCCATTGATTTTTATAGAGATCATGCAGCTAGTGACACAACCATAAACCCAATTTATAAACTTTTCCGGAAATCCCATTTTCCTGAGAGCCTCAAATATGAATGGCCAGTTTAACGTGTCAAATGCTTTGTGGATGTCTAGCTTTATTGCACATCTAGGCACCCCTGAATCATGATGATAATCTCGACAGAGTGATTGGGCAAGCATAATGTTATCACCAATTCTTCGATTCGGAACAAAAGCCGTTTGGCTTGCTGAGATCAGAGATGGCAGAATGCTTTTAAGACGATGCGCCAGCAGCTTGGCAATACACTTGTAGATAGTGTTGCAACAAGAAATGGGGCGGTAATCCTGAATTGTAGTTGGGCAGTTAGACTTTGGGACTAGAGCAATCGCTGTGGAGTTTATAATCCTGGGCAGATGTAAGGTATCGAAGTAGAACATGATAGCTTTTACCACGTCTGGGCCTACAATACCCCACGCTGCAACAAAGAACTCGGAAGTAAACCCATCAGGGCCAGGACTCTTATTCTTGGGCATGGATTTGAAAACTCTGAAGATGTCATCTGAAGTGAAATTCATGGTGAGGAAATTTTTCTGAGCATCCGAGATAGTAGGTAGCTGCACTTCCGGATCAATATTACAAACCTGGGCACTCTTTCCCAAAAGATTCTTGAAATAACTTACTGCAACATTCGAAATATCTCTATGTCTTGTATGAGCAACTCCTGCGTCATCAACCAAAGTGATCAATTTATTCGAGTTCCCGCGGTTCCGACAAGAGTTGAAGAAAAACCCGTTGTTGCTGTCGCCTAGCTTTAGCCAATTAATTCTGGATTTTTGACGAAGGAGCGCTTCTTCCTTGGCAATGGCTTCTTTAAGAACAGAGCAAAGCTTTCCCTCTTCAATGAACTCACTCTCAGAAGGGACAGGAGGGAGTGCATTCTGGAAATTAAGAAGATTAGTCCTAGCAGATATTACCTCCTCATGCAGATTGCCCCCTGCTTTGTTGAGTTTAACTAGCGCAGCTTTAACCCTTTTGAGCTTACTAGTTAGAGAGAACCAGGGGTCTCCTGAAATATTGCAATCCCAAGCCAAAGACACTTCCTTCAGAAAATCTGGAGAATCAATTAAGTGTTGAAAGATTTGAAATGGTTTGAAGATTTTCTCTGAGTGAATGCCAAGAGAGACCAAGGCTGGGCAGTGATATGATAATCCTCGAGATAAAAATTTTGCACTAGAGAGATCAAATTGATTAAGCCAATGACCATTCACCATAACTCGATCAAGCTTTCTGAAGATAGGAGATGTTTTGCTACTATCCCACCATGTAAGGAGTGTCCAGAATAATTAAGATCAGTGACTCCCACCTCAGAGATAAACTCGCTGAATTCTTGCATACCATAGTTCCAAGAAACATGGCCTCCTTGCATTTCATCCCCATTAGTACAAATATTAAAATCTCCTAAAACACACCACGAAACATTTCCAGCAGCAAAAGAGTTTGCAAAAGAGAGTAAGCTAGACCAGAGAGGTCTTCTATCAATGGCAGTATTAAGAGCATAAACAGCAGTCATAAAGAAATTCACAGAAAGGTCCAAGCTAGAAATAGAGCAGCTAATGTGCTGTGCACTAATCAAAAGAGGAGTGACTGACCAGACACTAGGGTCCCAGCCTACCCAAATTCGACCTCCATGATGGTGATCGTAGTTAAAAAGCCACGAAAATCTAGGAGCAATCAAATTAGAAATAAAAGAAGCAGACTCTTTTTTTACATGAGTCTCTAATAAAGCAATAATACCAAGTTTATTGTTGCTAATGAAATCCTTAGTAAAGGAAATCTTATTATTCAAACCCCTAATATTATAGGAACAAAAATACATAAGGAAATGTCAAGTAAATGCGGCATTTTTGCCCCTATCTTTTACCCCATTTTTCTTAGGATTCTTAGACAAAGTCCTCGATAGAGAAGCGAATAAAGGAGTTTGGATCTCTTTGCCTGTCTGAGATTGAGCATTTGAAGGCTTAAATCTTTTCGAAGTAACCGTTTTCCAACCCGAATCCTCAACAATTACAGAAGTTTCCTCCCTAGATTGTTTAGCGGCTACAATATCAGCAATTGCAGGGCCTGAATTGGTTGCAGCAGTAGGAGGAGGAGGAATTGGCGGTTTATTATAATCTTTAACAGAATCATTATCATTAGTAACAGCATGCTTTGACGCTTCAGGAAGAACAGAATCTGAATTAGGAGCTTGCGAGTTTGGATTTTTCTTCTGAACCCATGTTTTCTTTGCTTTAGGACAAGCTCCTACCACATGGCCTAAGGACTTACAAGCATTACACATTAGAGGCTTGGAAGGGTAGGAGAAAAGCACTTCTGCCGTACTTTTTTCATTAGTAATAGGATCAAGAACAACAACCTCCACAGAGTTTGGAAGTTCCTTGCCAATAGTATGATTGACACAGAACTTAGCAAAAGGAAGAACTTCTAGTTCCGAGGTGAGATCGTCAGCACCAATTGGTGGACCAACAACACTAATCAGACGACTTAACCCCTCACGAGTCCAATAACTGTCAGGGATTTTCGAAATTTTTACCCAAAGCGGAATGCTAGTAATAGAATCTTTAGTCACAGAAACACCCCAGTCAGTCAGCACTAGAGGCTTGTTCTGAATATACCATGTTCCTCTTGCAAGAACTCCATTTTTTTGCATTTCAGAATTGAATCTAAAGATGAAGACATTATTTGCTTTTTGAGACACATGACAGCAGCCCATTCTTTTCCAGACATTATGAACAAACTCCAGAATGGAGTTGTAAGAGATTGAGCCTTTCGTAACCGTTCCCACAATGCAGAGTTTAAATTTCTCATTTCCTTGGAGCAAAACCTCATCTGGAGGCGAGACAATATTTTCGCCAGCTGGTAAAGGAACATAATCAAAAGAAATATTGACAGGAGCCGGCGATTTTACCACCTGAGACCAGGACTTTGGTCGGTCAGGTTCGCTAGTATCTTTTTGGGGGCTGAGGACAGCAGCTTTGCGTTTTTCTGGATGCGACATTTTATCAAACACTTCCTCTGCCTTTGTTTCTTCAATAACTTTACCCTTATCATTTTTGTTTCCCGAAATGCCTTCATCTGGAGCTGATCTCCTCAAGATTGGGAGTCCAAACTCATCCCTCCCACATATGATGCTCTCTTGATTTGTAAAACCAGCATTAAAACTGTCTCGACCAGATATGCGTGAGCGTTCAAACTCAGCTACTGATAATCCCCTTTTCTCCATAAAACGCTGCATCTCCATCATTCGAACTCTAGCATCAATTAGATCTTTCCTTTCATTTTTACTTATGTCAAACGCCGCTTTGATGGCTGGGTTGGCAGAATAATTCTTTGAAAACCATGCCTCGTCAGAGGCATTCCTTCCCTCCTCATCATCTGAGCTCAGAACATCTTCAACAACGACTTGTTCTATCTGAATGTCTCCCAAAGAGCTCTTGAAATCAGCATTTCCAAACGCAAAATCATCCGAAATTGGATTAGTGTCTAGGTGAGAAGGCACCTCAGCAGTTTTAGGGCGCTCCTCCAGGATTTCTTGCAAAACAGATCCGGTAACTACAAAAGGAACCTCTTGGGCATTATGAAGACCAAACTCTAGAGGCTCACCATCTTGATCGAACGGAATACCATCCGCACCCACATTAGAATTTTGACTACCCATAGAGGAGTAAAGAAATAAAATAAAATTATCCGATTAAGTTTAGGGAGAAAAGACAGTGGATTAAATGAAGGGATTAAGGAATTAAGTGCTGGAGAATGTGTGTTGGATAAAGATCTGAGCAAAATTAATTTGGTCTGACCTAAAATTTGAGGCGGCTAGGTTTAGGGTTCTATCCTAGAGAGAAGGGAGAGGAAATTTCTAGAGAGAGAAACATTGTTCTCGAGTTTTATCGTTCGTTTTCTAAGTTATAACCAAAGTTACACTTTTAAGAGGTTCGTTCGCGTTTAACCTTGATTCGAACATTTTTATAAAATTGGAAAACGATCCGTTCGACATGTGGTTTTCATTCATACCTTCCTTATGACCCCTAGTATTTATCTACCAAGATTTGCCACTGAGTAACATGATTTACGAGGGTTCAATTGAAGTTACGAACTTTTACTTACGGTTCCGAACCAATTTTAGTAATTTGACCATAACTCCTAAACCATAAGTCAGAATGTCTCGATTCTCACGCCAAAACGATCTATGGCTCGAGATCTACAAGGACCCGTCATAATATTATCAAGGTCAAGAACCAACATTAACTGCCATGCTTGGTTTCTATTTGTTAACAAAAATTCGGCATTACGACGGCTATAAATCGGATATTTCCAAAATCAAAACCCTCCAATAATCATAGTTTCCACTCCAAACAACACATATGCATGATTTCTAACCATGAACTGAGGCCAAGCAATGCCTTTCCGTTCATCTAACTATTTATAACATTTATCGAAACCCCATTCATAATCATGCTTATAATAATATCATCACCAAAACTTATCTAAAACTCCATTAAAACACAAAACAAAAACTTGGGTTCTTGAAGTTTATACCTTCCTTGGAGTGTGTACTAATAAGCTTTTTCTAGTCCTTGTATAGCCTTAACAAAGCTTGGATCAACCAAAGAAAACAAGAAATCAAAGATTAGTTCTTGGAATTTACTATTCACCCTAAACTTTTAAAAATCATAGAAAATTGAAAAATAAGAATTTAGCTCTCAATTTTTTACCACATCTTGGGCTCTTCATAAGCTTTGTTTTGAGTCCTAGATCATCAGATATGAAGCTTCCTAGCTAGGGTTTTGAGCCCTCTTTTTCTGCTGGACAGAAACTGGGCAGATTTGTTTCCCCAACTTTGAGCATGGATTTGACTAGGCTATACTACTTTGTTGGCCATGAAATTTTGAGCGAATATTACCCATGGAATGGAGTGGAGAGGCTATGCTTAAAATTTGGTGATTTTATCATGGATAGAAATGGAGATATGAATTTTTCTTTCATAGTGGTTCTTTTTTTTTTTTTTTTGCTAAATAAGAAATTTTATAAAAGAAGAATGTACAAAATATCAGGGCATACCCCTCAAAAAGCCTTATCTGCTAAAACAGAAAAAAGGCAAGATACTAAGGTCGAAGCAATCAGCTAAACAAAAAAGTCAACCAAACTAAAAATTTGTGTACAAAAAATTAGAACAGCATAGTTTGCAAATTGACATCCCGTCTCGCTTTGAGTTTGAAGAGCGAGCAGGTAAAAAGCTTCTCCTTAATCTTCACTTTAGTTGCTCGAATGATCACAAGAGCAGTAGAAGGTTGGCCAGAGTTGTGGGCACGCAAGTTTCTTTCTCGCCAAATTGCATGAAAGGCAGTGGCTATGTACAGTGCTGCTACATTGCGTCTAACAGAATCTGTTGAAGCTGGAACAATATTACCCAGAAGAAGGTCGGGCCAGGAATATTGCAAAGGAACAGGACATGCCGCTAAGATCGCCATAGTGAAAGGGCAGGTGCCAAAGAGATGCTCATGGGACTCCAACACGGAATTGCAGAGATAGCAGCTCGGGTTTACATTCATTCAGAACCTGATCATCCTGTCATGGGTGAGAAGCCTTTGCTTGATGGTTAACCAAAGATGAACAGAAAATTTCGGGACAGAGAACTTATGCCAAATAAGATGAATCCATCTAGGACTCTGAGTAGTAAGCCTGAGAGAATTCCAAATAGAAGACAAAGATATTTTTCCGACAGAATTATGCCATTCGATTTTATCTCTCGCACTGATAGGAATACCAGAACAGATGTGACGCAGCTCCATAGCTAGGACATGGTTCGTAGGTCTAAACCTCCATTCTCCATCAAGTAGTACAGAATTGATTTGGGCTGAATGAGTGGATTCCATGATAGATATGATTTCAGGCCCCATAAGTTCTAAGATTGCTTTACCTTCAACCCAGGGATCATGCCATAAAGAGAAGCCAGAATTCCTTCCAACCTGATAAGAAATATAGCGACGAGCAAGGGGTCTGATGTTAAAGATTTTCCTAAGGCTCCAAGCACAGCGATTAGGAATGCTTGTTGTCCAGAACTGTTTTCTACGGAGAATACAAGCATGGACCCAGTCGACCCAGATAGAGTTCTCTCTATTAATGATACGCCACAGCTGATGAAGAACAGCACTAGAATTCCATAGGTAGAGATCTTTAAATCCAAGGCCCCCCTCTTGTTTTGAGAAGCAACAGTCCACCCAAGCAACTTTAAATTGACAGGGCCCGCTAACCTTGCCACTCCAAAGAAATCGCGCCATGATACTTTGCAATCTCTTGAGAATGCACTTAGGCAAAAACAGAAACGTAGCCCAATAGCCCTGAATGGAATAGAATAGCATTGATTAACTGAATTCTCCCAGCTTGACTAATGAAATTGTTAGTCCACAGCTCTATGCGGCAACAAATTCTGCTAGTTAAAGCATCACAGTGACGAGCAGTGAGTTTACCAGAAACCAAGGGAAGGCCCAAGTACTTGACAGGGAGCTCACCACTTGTAAAGCCAGTTAAGTTAAGAGCAAATTCTTGAATTGAGGAAGGCATGTTGGCAAAGAAGCAAGTGCTTTTGTTGGAATTCGAGTTTAAACTGGAGCAGTTCGAAAAAGTAGTTACACCACGAAATAAGATGTCAATTGAGGTGGTGTCCCCTTTGCAGAATAGCAGTAGATCATCAGCAAAAATTAGATGCGTAAGCTTTAATTCCTTTGCACGCCAGTGGTAACAAAAAGAGTCGACTGCAGTTTCTTTATTAATGCATTGCGTTAAGACTTCCATAACAAGAACAAAGATGTAGGGTGAGATGGGATCCCCCTGCCGCAGCCCAGATTTGCTAGTAAAAAAGCCTTCAAGGGAGCCATTAATTTTGATGGAACACATACAAGTGGTAATACAAGAGCGAATCCAGTTGATGAATTTAACAGGAAAGGCCATAGCTCGCAGGGTATTAAATATACATTTCCAGTTCAAAGTATCAAAGGCCTTCCTTAAGTCGACCTTACAAGCAAAACGAGGAGCACCACTGTTAAGATGGTAATCTTTGAAGAGAGACTGAGCAAGTAATATGTTGTCACCTATAGAGCGCCCTGTAATGAAGGCAGATTGGTTCTTAGAAACCAAAGAAGGCATGACAGATCTCATCCTGAAGGCTAGCAGCTTAGTAATGCACTTGTAAAGAACGTTGCAGCATGAAATAGGGCGAAACTGGGACATGTGGGAAGCATTAGGTTGTTTGGGAATAAGAGCAATCGCCGTAGAGTTGACAGCACGAGGAAGATAACCAGTAGCAAAGAAAGACTGAATGGCATCAACAACCTGAGGTCCAACAATATGCCAAGCTTTAATAAAGAATTCAGGCGTGAATCCGTCAGGGCCTGGGCTTCTGTTTTTAGCCATAGACTTAAAAGAGTTTAAAATATCTTCATCAGTGAAATGAGCTTCCAGGTTCTGCATATGAACTTCATTAAGAGTTTTGAAATTTAACTCGGAAGGAAAATCATCCACCTCCAAAGAAGTGCCCAAGAGGTTTTTGTAATATTCAACAGCAACAAAGGATATGTCTTTGTGAATGGTAAAAGCATTACCAGCATCGTCTTCTAGCTTGAGTACCTTGTTAGAGTTCCATCTACCTTTACACGAATGAAAGAAAAAGCTATTGTTCTTGTCTCCTTTACTAATCCAATTAATAAGGGACTTTTGTTGAAGTAGCTGTTCCTCTTGAGCAAGGGCCTTGCTAAAAGTTGAGATAAGAATATTTTCCTCCTGTCGCTGTTCAAGGGAAGGAGCAGATCCCATGTTTTTCTGGAAGTTGAAAAGAGCATGTCTAGCAGAAGCCACAGCATCGTGCACACTACCCTTACTGGAGTTCAGCTTTTTAAGCTCAATCTTAACAGCTTTGAGTTTACAGAGCAGGATGTGCCAAGGATTACCTGAGACTTCTAATTGCCAAGCAGTTTCAACCGTAGATAAGAACGCCTCATCCTCCAACAAATGGTGAAACAGTTGAAAGGGCTTGTGAATCCGTGCAACGGGAATCCCAAGGTTAACCAATGCCGGGCAGTGATCCGAAATGCCTCTAGGAAGAAAGGTAGCAAGAGATAAATCAAACGTCTGTAGCCAATAAGCATTTACAAGCACTCTGTCTAACTTCCTCATGACTGGATTTGTTAAATTACAATCCCACCAGGTGAACACTTCGCCTAAATACCGCAAATCAGTGACCCCCAAGCTTAAAAGGCAAGTTTTGAACTCAGAAATTCTTTTGAATCTACGAGGAAGTTCACCATTAGTCTCATAAGGATTAAGGAACGTGTTAAAGTCCCCCATTAAGCACCACGGAGATTGAATAGGAGACACAAACAGATTATGGATGTTGAGGAGTTCCGCCCAGAGACTCCTGCGTTCAATAACAGTGTTGTCCGCATAAACCATGGAAATAATACAATTTGCAGAGCCATCCACCTTCGAGACACTACAAGTAATATGTTGAGCTGAAGAAGCAAGATGAGAGACCTGCCAAATAGAAGGGTCCCAACCAAACCACACTCTGCCATTGGCATGGAAATCATAATTATATAGCCAATTAAATCGAGGAGCAACCTTAGAAGATAAGAAAGAAGCATTAGCTTGCTTGACCTTAGTTTCGAGCAAAGCAATTAAACTAATCTTGTTATTTAAACCACGCGTATTATATGTACAAAAATCAGCTTCCATAGAAATTAAAGAGGGATAAAGGGGGGTTCACTCCCCTGTTTTTTCTTGAGCTTCTTGATTTGTGATTTAGAGAGACCTGTGGTATCAAACCCAAGAGCAGTGCCTTTTTTGAGATCAATCTCATCTACAAGCTTGAGATTTTTGAAGCCTCGAGGAGGAGAAGGAGAGATGTCCTCAGTAGACGGTGAATGTACCTTGTGCTTCCTTTTAACTTCTGTCCAGGCTGTTCCAGTTTCAGGCGAGCAAATGGTTTCCTCAGCTTTAGAGACTTTATCAGGAACCTCTCCAGTTGCTTCCAGGTTTTCGTTAGGCTTCAAGTCACTAGTAGCATAAGAGTTGGGTGGTGCTGCCATAGGTTGCTTTAAGACTCCTGAATCAGTAGGAGTAGGAGACTTAGGGACTCCTGGATCAGTAGATGAAGTAGCCTTAGAAGTAGTACCCACATCCTCAGTAGTAGTTGGCGGTCTCTCCTTTTGAACCCAAACTCTAGAAACTTTAGGGCAGGCGCCCACTAAGTGTCCCAGGGATTTGCAGCCTACACAAACTAGAGGCCTCACTGGGTAAGAAACTTGAACTTTCACAACAGACTTTTCATTAGTAATAGGATCAAGATCCGTGGCAAGGATTTCATTTGGGAGAGGGTCTCCCACTTTGTATTGAACACATAACTTGGCGAACGGAAGCATTTCTAACTTTGAGGTTAGATTGTCTGCACCAATGGGAGATCCAATTACACTAGCCAAACGACCCAGACCTTCCTCGGTCCAATAGCAATCAGGAACATTAGAAAGTTTGATCCACAGGGGCATGGTTGATATACAATTAACACCAGGCTTAACACCCCAAGCTGTCACAATCATAGGTCGTCGAAAAACATACCAGGTTCCTCTAGATAGCATTGCATTCCTGTGTGCCAGCGAATCAAACTTAAAGACAAATGTTTTTGCATCTTTTTGAAACACATCAAGGAGCCCTTGTTTATCCCAAAATCTCTTTGCAAAAGAAGAAACAATTTGAAAGGAGTGTGTGCCTTTAGAAAAAGTGCCTACCACACAAAACTTATACTTTTCATTACCTTTTTGAAGGACTTCCACAGGTGGTTCAACCACAGAAGAGCCTTGAGGCAGAGGAAAATAGTTGAAATTTACCTTTGGTGTTGATGGGATGTCAGATTTGAGAACGTTAGCCCAGGATTTACCTTCTTTATTACTCTCATCAGATGGTTCAGGAGTTTTATCAGACACCTTGCTTGCATTTTCAGGCCTCTCACATCCATTAGAGTCTTTAGCGCCAGAAACACCCTCCCTTGTTGGACCCGGTGACACCTTGTTTGTGCCAACATCTTCACCTTTTCTATCAGAATTTCTTTGGGGACAACCCTCAAACCCCTGTCGATTCTTGCTTAAATCAGCATCACTCCTGTTGAAAATAGGCAACCCATTTTCGTCTCTTCCGAAAATAAAAGTATTAGGGTTTAGCATTGAAATCTGCTTCAGCATCATAGAACTCCTTCTCCAGGCCAGTCATCGAGATACCCTTCTTCTCAAGAACACTACCAATCTGCATCATTTTTAGTCGTAAAGCAATAAGCTCTTCACGTTCCCATCGATTGGTTTCAAAAGCTGCTTTAGCCACTCGATTAACTGTTTCCCTTTCTAAAGCATCTCTAGCAGTCTCCGGGTTAATTTCATCGCTATCATCGCTTAATACCATTGGTATACCCCCCGAAGCACTTTGCCTAACATTAGGGCTATCGTGGGCCACCAAGATAGGAAAATCTTCCACCTCTCTACGGAGTTTAAGGTTGCTAAGCCCTTCATCATCTGAGTCCGTCTGCATAAAGCCAGGAAGCCCATCTTCGTCACAAAAGGAACCTTGACTGACCATAATTAGAAATAGGTTATATAAATATATAATAAAAAATATACTGAATGGGTGAAAGTAAATGAAAGGAAAGTGGATTTGTGATGGATGTGTTTAGATCTAATGGTTAAAGGTGTAAAGAGAAGAAGGAAAGGTAGTAAAAGCTAGAAAAAAGGTGGCGGCTAGATTAGGGTTTTTAGGGTTTTTAGAAAGAAGGAGGAGCTTCTCTCTCTAAGACTCTCATTTTTTCCTGATTTCAAAAACTTTGTCTCTGACATTGGAGTGGTCGATCTTCATTTCATAGTGGTTCTTGCTGGGCAGGTTTAAGAAAATGGAGAGAGTTTGTGTTTTGCTTTGTGTTTTGGTGTTTAATGCAATAATACAAGTAATATCTATCTATATTGGATGCATCTCTTGCCTTTTGTGTTGTTAACACTTTATTGGTGCCACTTGTTGATCCATTGTCCAAGTGTTGGCATTATATCAAGCAACTTCATTCTTGGTTAATTGTAATTACACCACTCCTTTGTTAGTTGACTTATATGTAAGTCACTTGTATCATTCCTTTTCCACCAATTTGCACATGTCATCTCTTGGCCGTTTATTTGTTTCTTTGTCTGGTTGCTCGTTTCGATTGATCGTTCGTATGAATATCTCACGGATTTCTAATTAGGGTTCATCGGGAATCTTCTTAATATTAATACCATCATTCTCCATCTTTCTTACTAACTTTCGAATTTATATTCCTTAAATCCCTTCGTTAAATTCTTAAGTCTTTCAGTGTCCAGGGAACTCTCGGAGAAAATAAAAGTGCGATTTTTCAGAATCCGACAGCTTTTACATACACTTATTTTCCCACTGGATCACTAATACGAACTCGGAAATCCGTTCCGAATACTTTTATATAGTGTCGTCTCATAATATTCTCATTTCAACCAAAAACACTATTCATTCTATATTCTTCCTTTATTCCCTATATTTGTGACAATGTCCTTGCTATTTCTCGGGCGTTCCTTAACCCTTTCACGGAACCACTGGACTAATCGTTTTCGATCCGGATGACACAAGAATATTCTCCGGCTTAGAATTGCCATATCTTATTCTTACCTAAGTTGTCAACCCATAGTATTCTTCATGGCATATAAACATTTGAATCCAAATCTATTCCTTTCATTCATTATCTCAATCGTTACATCATAGTCTTAATCATTATTCACCATTACCTCAGTACATAATAAAAAGTTTTAATTATATCCAAAATTTGGGGTTCTTATAGTACCTTTACAAGGTCAATTACTATTTTAGTATTATCTCAAGCAAAAACCTTATCGTTTGCTCTATTCTACCCATACGCGTCCTATAACGCTTACACATACCACATATAATATATACAATCATTTTCACAAAATATCTTTAGTATAACCAACTAGGTCAAATAAACTTCACATAAACAATTAACACGGATGGCCACTTAATACTTAAATATATTAACTAGTGGCAAACACTTCAAAATAATACCACATCTCAATTCTTCACATCAACTATTACATATTTACCTAGATTCTTAGAAATCATAACATACTTTCAAATCATCAAAATTAAATAAATTAAATAGATTTTTAAATAAATTTGCAGGGGAATTTTAGAAAATTTCGGCATGAAGTATTCGTAAATATGACTATTCCCCTGTTTTTCAATTCAACAACTCAAGGAGTTTTAACTATATATATACCAAAGATCAGGCTGCCTCAACTTGCAGCAATATCAAAGTGCACAAATAAAGAAAGTACCCGCCCAGACATATAACGCCTTAGAAATTTCAGAATATTTAATTACTAAAAGTTATTTATTTTATTATTAAATATAAATTATGTGGTGTGTGAATTGGTTGAGGAAGTATTATATTGTGGAATAATATTTGGAGGTCAGATTGATATTTTATATGTGTTATGTAAGCCCGACTATTTTTTTTGGGATTTATTTCCTATTTATTTGTGTTATAATTACCTTCTGGGAATTTTATAAAATCATCGGGATTAGCAGAAATCCTGAAATCTTTTGCATTATTAACTTTATTAGTTTATATGACTTTTAAAAATATTTGGTGAATTATTTTTGGTTTTGAAGATTTTAAAATGATTTTATGAATTATTTTTCAATTTTATGGATTTAATCTTGTAAAATTCATATTTAATTTGTTTTTAATCCTAAAATTATTTTGAAAATATGTGGGGGATCGTAATTTTTTATTCTATATTTAGAAATTTTAAATTTTAAAGTTCCACCTATTTTCCCGTTAATTATATTTTTGGAAAAAAATATTTACGTGGTTCGTTGTTTATTCAGAAGTGTATTAATTGAGTCCCCATCTATTTTTTTCCCCTTTTATAACCCTCAATCCCTAAATTCAATTTTCCCCAAAAAGAATTAAACATCATTCTCTCTCTCACGAACTCTCCTGCTCTCCCTCGATTATTCTCGATTCTTCCAGTGCACATCTCTCTCGTTCTCTGCCTTTTTCGAGTGGTGAATTAATCTTTAGCCTCAGTTTTTATTGTTACTGGTAAAGCTCTCCTCCTCCCCCTTGATTTTCTTTGTGCTGTGCGATGGCAGTGTGTGTGTAAGTAGTACAGTTGTGTGTGTATGGGTAAGCATAAGCGCGTATGTGTAAGTTTATGCGAGTGGCTCTTTGTGACTGAAATTGTGATTGAATGTTGGGGATTGTTGTTATGCTGGTCTATACAGTAATTGTTGTCCAGGAAATTGGTACTT
Organism: Saposhnikovia divaricata; assembly: GCA_036435485.1. Lineage (NCBI taxonomy): Eukaryota > Viridiplantae > Streptophyta > Magnoliopsida > Apiales > Apiaceae > Saposhnikovia > Saposhnikovia divaricata. The sequence goes on along the minus strand of CM071599.1, from coordinate 108,097,563 downwards.
TCGGTGTGGAAGTACCCATTTTGGGCACTCCATCGTGTTACCCTGTTTACAAATCACTGCTCTTGGCATTTTGTTTAGTTGAGCTGCGTTTCTGTGGGTCATGTCGAGCAATTCCCTCCCTTGTTCCTGTCTTTCTCGGCTGTGTGTTGTTGACATGAACTGTTTGGCAGGAATTGAAAGCTGGGATTCGAATAATTGATTGTATTGGTTCGATTAATTCCGGAAAATTTCTGATATTTGTTTCGTGATTTTACAAAATAATTTCGAACATTATATAATTAATTTAGAGTGAAGTTTCGGGTCGGGAATCCGGAATTTGGGTACCCTCGAAACTTTGCCCCATCGACAATGATATTAATAATAAATTGAGTCGATGGTAATTGGCGATGATGATTATTTTCTGAGCCAAAAATATTTAATATTTAATATTTAATATTTACGTAATAAATTGTAATGTATTATTAAATTGGTATTAATTATTTGATCTATAATGAATTGGGATTTCAGTAAATTGGAAATGTGAATTTGGAACGTTATTTGAAGTATGGATTTAGTTGTTAATTGATGATTATGTTGGTTGTGTCGGCTGTATTCCGACTGGCAGTCCCCCGTATAAAGGGGATGCCGTCAAAATTTTTCTAAATATATTAAAATCATTTCTTGAAAACGAGTGGGTATAAGTATATAATTTATGCAAATTGTGAGTCGGGCTTCATATTTTAAAATCTGCGTAGGGTGTGTTAACGTGACTATTTGGTTAAATACTTTTGTCTATGGCTTACATAAAGATATTATACGATTAAATAAACATAAATTAGGGAACTATTCGCAGGGGTAGACTAAGTGGAATGTTTATATTGATTAGCGAGTATTAAACAGGATTCTGAAATAGTGTTATATTGTGTGTAGATTCCGTGGATAAAGGAAAGGCTAAAGCTGAGGACGTAAAGACGCTTCGGATTCTGTGATTTTCTATTTAAGGCAAGTAAATTGCTTCAATTACCTTTCAAATGAGTTATGATTATAAAAGTCTGATTCATATGCTTATTTAAATTACTCTTGCTATAATTGTTCTGTTAATTTCCCGAAATTGCGAATACCTAATGGTTATACCCCAAATTGATTCTATTGATTGGTTGATTCTTTTAGTGAATTGGTTACATCCATATCCCTTGCAAGCATATTGTTCCACCTCTCTTTCAAGTAAACCACTTCATTTATATTTCCAGCGAATTATGATTATCATAACTTGATTCTTATGTAATTGATTTATCCTTGATATAATTGCTCTGATAATTTCCATTAATTATGAATATTCAATTGTTATACCCCAGGTTGACTATATCGTTTTTGTTAATCCTTTTTGTGACTTGACTCTAGTCAATACCCCTTTTTGCCATATCGAACTTGTCGATATTTAATTCAGAGATTACCCGACCTTGTTCTATTTGGTGAGATTTGAGATGTTGACCTGGAACGATAGTGTCCAGGGTGTTTGGCAGTTGAGGTGGTCGATTGTTCCGACACCTGATGTCTAGTTATAGGATTGGACTGTTAGTTTTTAAAAATGTGGACCGTAAGGGTCGGACCAGATTCGTGGTCAGAAAATTATTAAGGCCAATGTGTGCCGTGGATCCATTAAGGACATTGCTGTGTGCGTTTGTCCGGGGTTAGTGCGTGACTGATCAGCAGCCTAACCTTATAATTGTTTTTATTTATAAAATGCATGATAGTCCAATCCGCTTCTATTCTATGATTCAGATAAAAGATGAACCTTTAATTGAGATATATATTGTTGATTGTTAATTCTTAAAAATCTTGCAGACCTATCAGTTGTTGATGTTTTAATTTCATACATATATACTTGCTGAGCGTTTTGGCTCACTTGCTTGCTAATTCTGTTTCCTCAGCTAAGCCAGAAGATGTCTAGAAGAAGTGGCCCGTCGGGTTGGGGTAGTCACCGAGGCAGTCAGAGGGTCGAGGCGGTTGGTTGGGTAGTGACATATATCTTTGTTCATATTATATCTGTATTTGTAGGCAGATTATCATATTCGATGGGTTGTATATTATTTGATTCAGTTCTGGGTTGTAATAGCTATTGGTAGTTGTTTCATACAGTGACCTGTGTGCGGTCTGGGTTGTTATGGTTTTATTTTCTTATGGATTAGTATAACTTGTGCTTGTGGACTGTTTTAGTTATACTTAGTTGCTTGAGCAGGTGATTAGTCCGGTTTATGATTACATCATGCCGAAATTTCTAAAATCTCTCCTATATTAATATTTAATTGAGTATAAATGTTTATTTTTATTATTGTGGGCATGTGAGGGTGTTACAAGTTGGTATCAGAGCCACAGGTCACAGTCACTGAAACAATTAGGTGGGGAGTCGGGGTAAAGTTATAAGAAAGGTTAGGATTATTTCGTGAGAGATAGGAAGTCTAATTATATATATATATATATATTATATATATATATATATATATATATGTGTATACTTCAGGCACCTGCTTCTGGTTCCGATTCAGACCCGGACGAGGATCCGGAAGGAGGGGCTTCTGTACCGCAGCAGATTTCCCCAGGGGTTATGCAGCCGTTTGTAGGATCGCAGGGCTCAGTGAATGGGCCAGCATACCAGTATACTCCTCAGCCTGTCCCATATCATGTGTACGAGCGAGTGGCCCGAGAGAGGGACTATCTCTTAGGGCAGATGGCAGAGTGGAGGGCTATGAGGGCTGGGGAGGAGGATCGGGCTAGAGATAGAGATAGAGCGGTGGCTGAGCTGGAGGATGTCCGGAGGCGAGTACGAGCTCTTAGACGTGTTGTCATTAGGCGGGGACGGATGAGATCCCGAGATGAGCCGGCATTTGTGACACAGCAGGTGACCCTAGGTCTGGTGACGGCAGAGCTGGAGAGCATTTTGGGATCAGCTTGGCGGGGAGAGTCGGATGACGATGATGACCAGTGATGATTAGGATAGTATGATGATGTAGTACTTAGAGGCATGTTATGGCAGTAGTAGTATGTCAGGATTTGCAGTGCGACCAGTTTTGTTGTATATATCTGTTGTACTGTGACTAGATGCTAGCAGTCTCCTCTTTTAGCATTATGTTGTAACCTTATCGAAGCGTTGTTCTTACGCTTGTATCGGATCTATCTATATATATCATTATCACTTTTGCAGAACTGTGTTAAATTTTCTTATACTGTCATTTACTTAAGCATCTTATTTATTGCTCGCTTCATATTTACCTTCAGCATCATTTCCTTCTAGCATTGTTTTTACTTTTGATACTATGTTTGACCTTAGCATTATGACCATTGTTTCTTTATTGCACCTGTTGAACGTTTGTGAATACCTTGTGTAACCTTGGATTGATATCCTATTGCGCCCTGTGAATCAGTGGTTGATCGGAATTTTGGTTGGAGATCTTGAATTACTCTTCAGCAATATATGAATTGTTTGTTTAAGTTGGATCATTTTGAGCTATTATTTTCTGAACCTGAATCTAATATAATTGTTCATTGATTTCAGAAATATGCCACCCAAAAAGAAGAAACAAAATACCCGAACCCCCGATCAGGGGGAGCAAGCTAATCCACCTCCTGTTGGTCAGATGGACCCTGCCTTAGCACAAATATTACAAACTCTTGTTCAGCAGACTGCTACTCTGGCACAGCAACAGCAGCAATTACAGCAGCAGTTGTTGGCTCAACAGCAACAACAGCAACAACAGCAACAACAGCAACAACAGCAGCAGCAGCAGCCACCTGTTCCTCCGGTGGTTACTTTTAAGTCTTTCCAGGCAGTAAAACCTCCTGAGTTTAAAGGGACAGCGGACCCGGTGGAGGCGAGATCTTGGTTAAAAGAGATGGAAAAAGCCATTGCACTGGTGGGGGTCCCAGCAGACAAACAAACTGAATATGTAAGTTATTTCTTGAAGAATGAAGCTACTTACTGGTGGGAGTCGGTGAAGATGTTGGAAGCTACTGAGGTGATTCCTTGGGAGAGGTTCACAGAGCTATTTTTGGAAAAGTATTTCCCCGACTATATGAAAGACCAGATGGAGATGAAGTTTTTGGAGCTGAAACAAGGGAAAATGTCGGTGACAGAATATGAAACCAAGTTTACGGAACTAGCTAGGTTTGCTCCGGCCTATGTGGATACGGAGAGGAAGAAGGCTAAGAGGTTTCAACAAGGATTGAAACCGTGGATTCGTACTAAACTAGCAGTTTTGGAGTTGGAGACTTATGCAGCAGTGGTGCAAAAGGCCATGATAGCTGAAGGGGAAAGCGAATTATACTTTAAGGAAAAAGAAGGAAAGAAAAGGAAGGCTGGGTCAATGGGGGAACGACAAGAGCAAGGCAGTTCTCATAATGTGCCAAATAAAAAGCCAGGATTCCAGCCAGGAAAGTATGGGAACCCTAAGAAGCCGGGATCAGGGAATGGGGGCCAAGGAAACAGAATTCAAGATGCGAGTCAACAGAAATTGGTTAGGCCACCCTTGGCAGAATGCAAGATTTGTGGGAAAAGGCATCCTGGAGTGTGTACAAAGCTGGAGGTGACGTGTTTCAAATGTAATCAAAAAGGTCATTATGCTCGGGAATGCAAGGCAGGAATTGTGTGTCACCGTTGTGGGAAGCCAGGGCATATAATGAAAGACTGTAAAGTACCTGTAGTGAAACCCCCAGTTCTGGCTAACCCAATACTGCAAGCAATTGAAGCACCCCCAACATCAAGTATCAGACCAGTGGCGAGGACTTTCAACATGACTCTGAACGAAGCTATTAAGAATTCGGATGTGGTAGCAGGTACGCTCCTTGTAAATTCTGTTCAAGCTAAAGTGTTAATTGATTCCGGGGCTACAAAATCCTTTATATCCAAAGAATTTGTTCAAAAGTTAAATTGTGAGGTATGCATGTTATGTGAAGCTATAGTTATAGAAATAGCTAATTCAGAACGAATTCCGGTTACTCAAGTGTGTCCTCATTGCAAGATTGATATTTCAGGGCATTGTTTTTACGCTAATTTGATACCCTTTCAGTTAGGTGAATTTGATGTTATCTTAGGAATGGATTGGTTAACAGAGAATAATGCCCAAATTGACTGTAAGAATAAGAAGGTAATCCTTAAACCCTCTGATAATGTAGAAGTTATCTTTAGGGGTCAGAGGCAGACTAGGAGATTTTTGTCGATCATTCAAACAAAGAGGTTGTTGAGGCAAGGATGCGAGGGCTATATGGCTTATGTCATGGATACTAGTCAAGAGGTGCCTAAGATAGAGGAAATTCCAGTGGTGAATGAATTTCTTGATGTTTTTCCGGATGAACTTCCCGGATTACCTCCGGATAGAGAAATAGAATTTACCATCGATTTAGCCCCCGGAACTGAACCAGTGTCAAAGGCTCCCTATCGAATGGCACCCGTAGAGATGAAGGAATTGGCGGTTCAATTGCAAGACCTTCTGGAGAAAGGTATTATTAGACCTAGTGTATCACCGTGGGGAGCTCCGGTATTGTTTGTAAAGAAGAAGGATGGAAGTATGAGACTGTGTATCGATTATCGGGAATTAAATAAGTTGACCATTAAGAATAAATACCCTTTGCCAAGAATTGACGATTTATTTGATCAATTAAAAGGAGCAACTTGTTTCTCGAAGATTGATTTGCGGTCAGGATATTTTCAATTAAAGATTAGACCGGAAGACGTTCCAAAAATAGCGTTTCGGACTAGGTATGGGCACTACGAGTTCTTAGTGATGGCCTTTGGGTTAACTAATGCACCAGCAGCGTTCATGGACCTAATGAATAGAGTCTTCAAGAAGTATTTGGATAAGTTTGTGATTGTGTTTATAGATGATATTCTGATATACTCGAAGACCGAAGAAGAGCATGCAGGGCATTTGAGAATAGCCTTAGAAACGTTGAGGAAAGAGAAATTGTATGCGAAGTTTTCCAAATGTGAGTTTTGGTTGAAAGAAGTGCAGTTTTTAGGGCATGTCATCAGCAGTGAAGGGATTAAGGTGGATCCTGCTAAAATTGAAGCCGTGATGAATTGGGACAGACCTAAAACACCCACAGAAGTTCGAAGTTTCTTAGGATTGGCGGGATATTATCGAAGATTTGTTCAAGACTTTGCGAAGATAGCTACCCCACTAACAAAATTGACGAGGAAGAATGAAAAGTTTGTGTGGAATGAGAAGTGTGAAGAAAGTTTCCAGGAATTGAAGAAGAGATTGGTGACTGCACCTGTATTGACACTTCCAGATGAAAAGGGAAATTTTGTGATCTACAGTGATGCATCTCACAAAGGTTTGGGATGTGTACTAATGCAGCACGGTAAGGTAATTGCTTATGCTTCAAGACAATTGAAACCTCACGAGCAGAAATATCCTACTCATGACTTAGAATTAGCCGCGATTGTTTTCGCCTTGAAGATTTGGAGACATTATCTGTATGGGGAAAAGTGTGAAATTTACACGGACCACAAGAGTTTAAAATATATTTTCACCCAGAAAGAGTTAAATATGAGACAGAGAAGATGGTTGGAATTACTCAAGGATTATGATTGTACTATCAACTATCATCCTGGGAAGGCGAACGTGGTGGCGGACGCTTTAAGTAGAAAGGAGAAAATCAGTATGTTGACAATGCCTGTGGAGTTATACAAAGAGTTTGAAAGGTTGGAGATAGAGGTATGTATGCCTGCAAGTAGTACAGACACGGTGTACACTATGACGTTTCAGCCAGAATTATTAGAAAAGATTCGCAGATGCCAGGAGGAAGTCATGAGCGGAGATGTGAACAAGTTAACAGGTGAGGAAATATGCACACAGGTAGATGACAAGGGGATATTAAGATTTTCTTCACGTATTTGGATACCCAATGTGACAGAGTTGAAGAATGAGATCCTACAGGAAGCCCAAAGCTCGAAATATTCGATTCATCCAGGGAGTACGAAAATGTATCGAGACTTGAAAAGAAACTTCTGGTGGCCGGATATGAAGAGAGATATTGCTGAATGGGTAAGTAAATGTTTGACCTGTCAGAAAGTAAAAGCAGAACATCAAAGGCCAAGTGGGATGCTACAACCATTAGAGATTCCCGAGTGGAAATGGGAACATATTGCCATGGACTTTGTGGTTGGATTGCCAAGGACGAGAGCTAATCATGATGCTATCTGGGTAATTGTTGATCGCTTAACGAAATCTGCACACTTTCTTCCAATAAACGAGAGGTTCTCATTAGACAAATTGGTTCATTTATACATAAAAGAGATTGTGATGCGACATGGAGTTCCAGTATCAATAGTCTCAGATCGAGATCCAAGATTTAATTCGAGATTCTGGAGAAGTTTTCAAGAATGTTTGGGCACCGAATTAAAAATGAGTACTGCTTACCATCCTCAGACTGACGGTCAGAGTGAAAGAACGATTCAGACAATTGAAGACATGCTCCGAGTTTGTGCATTGGATTTTGCAGGAAGTTGGGATGAACACTTGCCGTTAGTGGAATTTTCATACAACAATAGCTTTCATGCTAGTATCGGTATGCCACCATATGAAGCGTTATATGGACGAAAGTGTCGATCTCCAGTATACTGGGAAGAAGTTGGCGAGCGAAAGATACTCGGACCTGAGTTAGTGCAGCAAACCAAGGAAGTAATCCAACTTATTCAGAAACGGTTAGTGACAGCTCAGAACCGACAGAAGAAGTACGCTGATATGGCCAGAAAGAATATGGAATTCGAAGAAGGAGAGCAAGTACTGTTGAAAGTATCTCCGTGGAAAGGGTTAGTAAGATTTGGCAAGAAAGGAAAATTAAGTCCAAGATTTGTGGGGCCTTTCGAGGTATTGAAGAAAGTCGGGAAAGTCGCCTACGAGCTAGCTTTACCGCCTCATATGCAACATATCCATAACGTATTCCATGTATCCATGCTTAAGAAGTACCATCTGGATTCTAAACATGTCATTGAATATGAGCCGATAGAGATTCAGCCAGATTTATCTTATGTGGAGCAGCCTATCAAGATACTAGATCGAAAAGAAAAGGTTTTGAGGAATAAAACAATTCCTATAGTGAGAGTTTTGTGGAGAAATCCCAAGGTGGAAGAATCAACTTGGGAGTTGGAAAGCGATATGCTGGAGAAGTATCCTCAATTATTCTCTTAGGTGAGATTCTGGGGACAGAATCCTTTTAAGGGGGGAAGGTTATAACGCCTTAGAAATTTCAGAATATTTAATTACTAAAAGTTATTTATTTTATTATTAAATATAAATTATGTGGTGTGTGAATTGGTTGAGGAAGTATTATATTGTGGAATAATATTTGGAGGTCAGATTGATATTTTATATGTGTTATGTAAGCCCGACTATTTTTTTTGGGATTTATTTCCTATTTATTTGTGTTATAATTACCTTCTGGGAATTTTATAAAATCATCGGGATTAGCAGAAATCCTGAAATCTTTTGCATTATTAACTTTATTAGTTTATATGACTTTTAAAAATATTTGGTGAATTATTTTTGGTTTTGAAGATTTTAAAATGATTTTATGAATTATTTTTCAATTTTATGGATTTAATCTTGTAAAATTCATATTTAATTTGTTTTTAATCCTAAAATTATTTTGAAAATATGTGGGGGATCGTAATTTTTTATTCTATATTTAGAAATTTTAAATTTTAAAGTTCCACCTATTTTCCCGTTAATTATATTTTTGGAAAAAAATATTTACGTGGTTCGTTGTTTATTCAGAAGTGTATTAATTGAGTCCCCATCTATTTTTTTCCCCTTTTATAACCCTCAATCCCTAAATTCAATTTTCCCCAAAAAGAATTAAACATCATTCTCTCTCTCACGAACTCTCCTGCTCTCCCTCGATTATTCTCGATTCTTCCAGTGCACATCTCTCTCGTTCTCTGCCTTTTTCGAGTGGTGAATTAATCTTTAGCCTCAGTTTTTATTGTTACTGGTAAAGCTCTCCTCCTCCCCCTTGATTTTCTTTGTGCTGTGCGATGGCAGTGTGTGTGTAAGTAGTACAGTTGTGTGTGTATGGGTAAGCATAAGCGCGTATGTGTAAGTTTATGCGAGTGGCTCTTTGTGACTGAAATTGTGATTGAATGTTGGGGATTGTTGTTATGCTGGTCTATACAGTAATTGTTGTCCAGGAAATTGGTACTTTCGGTGTGGAAGTACCCATTTTGGGCACTCCATCGTGTTACCCTGTTTACAAATCACTGCTCTTGGCATTTTGTTTAGTTGAGCTGCGTTTCTGTGGGTCATGTCGAGCAATTCCCTCCCTTGTTCCTGTCTTTCTCGACTGTGTGTTGTTGACATGAACTGTTTGGCAGGAATTGAAAGCTGGGATTCGAATAATTGATTGTATTGGTTCGATTAATTCCGGAAAATTTCTGATATTTGTTTCGTGATTTTACAAAATAATTTCGAACATTATATAATTAATTTAGAGTGAAGTTTCGGGTCGGGAATCCGGAATTTGGGTACCCTCGAAACTTTGCCCCATCGACAATGATATTAATAATAAATTGAGTCGATGGTAATTGGCGATGATGATTATTTTCTGAGCCAAAAATATTTAATATTTAATATTTAATATTTACGTAATAAATTGTAATGTATTATTAAATTGGTATTAATTATTTGATCTATAATGAATTGGGATTTCAGTAAATTGGAAATGTGAATTTGGAACGTTATTTGAAGTATGGATTTAGTTGTTAATTGATGATTATGTTGGTTGTGTCGGCTGTATTCCGACTGGCAGTCCCCCGTATAAAGGGGATGCCGTCAAAATTTTTCTAAATATATTAAAATCATTTCTTGAAAACGAGTGGGTATAAGTATATAATTTATGCGAATTGTGAGTCGGGCTTCATATTTTAAAATCTGCGTAGGGTGTGTTAACGTGACTATTTGGTTAAATACTTTTGTCTATGGCTTACATAAAGATATTATACGATTAAATAAACATAAATTAGGGAACTATTCGCAGGGGTAGACTAAGTGGAATGTTTATATTGATTAGCGAGTATTAAACAGGATTCTGAAATAGTGTTATATTGTGTGTAGATTCCGTGGATAAAGGAAAGGCTAAAGCTGAGGACGTAAAGACGCTTCGGATTCTGTGATTTTCTATTTAAGGCAAGTAAATTGCTTCAATTACCTTTCAAATGAGTTATGATTATAAAAGTCTGATTCATATGCTTATTTAAATTACTCTTGCTATAATTGTTCTGTTAATTTCCCGAAATTGCGAATACCTAATGGTTATACCCCAAATTGATTCTATTGATTGGTTGATTCTTTTAGTGAATTGGTTACATCCATATCCCTTGCAAGCATATTGTTCCACCTCTCTTTCAAGTAAACCACTTCATTTATATTTCCAGCGAATTATGATTATCATAACTTGATTCTTATGTAATTGATTTATCCTTGATATAATTGCTCTGATAATTTCCATTAATTATGAATATTCAATTGTTATACCCCAGGTTGACTATATCGTTTTTGTTAATCCTTTTTGTGACTTGACTCTAGTCAATACCCCTTTTTGCCATATCGAACTTGTCGATATTTAATTCAGAGATTACCCGACCTTGTTCTATTTGGTGAGATTTGAGATGTTGACCTGGAACGATAGTGTCCAGGGTGTTTGGCAGTTGAGGTGGTCGATTGTTCCGACACCTGATGTCTAGTTATAGGATTGGACTGTTAGTTTTTAAAAATGTGGACCGTAAGGGTCGGACCAGATTCGTGGTCAGAAAATTATTAAGGCCAATGTGTGCCGTGGATCCATTAAGGACATTGCTGTGTGCGTTTGTCCGGGGTTAGTGCGTGACTGATCAGCAGCCTAACCTTATAATTGTTTTTATTTATAAAATGCATGATAGTCCAATCCGCTTCTATTCTATGATTCAGATAAAAGATGAACCTTTAATTGAGATATATATTGTTGATTGTTAATTCTTAAAAATCTTGCAGACCTATCAGTTGTTGATGTTTTAATTTCATACATATATACTTGCTGAGCGTTTTGGCTCACTTGCTTGCTAATTCTGTTTCCTCAGCTAAGCCAGAAGATGTCTAGAAGAAGTGGCCCGTCGGGTTGGGGTAGTCACCGAGGCAGTCAGAGGGTCGAGGCGGTTGGTTGGGTAGTGACATATATCTTTGTTCATATTATATCTGTATTTGTAGGCAGATTATCATATTCGATGGGTTGTATATTATTTGATTCAGTTCTGGGTTGTAATAGCTATTGGTAGTTGTTTCATACAGTGACCTGTGTGCGGTCTGGATTGTTATGGTTTTATTTTCTTATGGATTAGTATAACTTGTGCTTGTGGACTGTTTTAGTTATACTTAGTTGCTTGAGCAGGTGATTAGTCCGGTTTATGATTACATCATGCCGAAATTTCTAAAATCTCTCCTATATTAATATTTAATTGAGTATAAATGTTTATTTTTATTATTGTGGGCATGTGAGGGTGTTACAAGACATGCGGCACCTCAACACATAAGAAGTTCTGCCTCGACACGCAGTAAACACATAATAATTTATGTTAGCATTAACTACTACTTACGCTATATCAATGATCATATCACTCACGCATATTAATGATACACGTGACAATCAATCATTGGTATTCGTAAGCCCTGGGAAACAACTCCTAGCACTAACTATTACTTATGCTATATCAATGATCATACCACTAGAGCATATTAATTATACTTGTGACAATCAATCGTTGGTATTCGTAAGCCCGAGGATCTAGTCGATGAGAATTACACAAGTCCTTAAATATTGACATTTAGAACTTATGATCTCTTTACGACTCCTCGCAATTAAACTAAATAACATATAATCATTGACCACATAAACACATAAGGAAATAAAATAACAGTTTAACTTTACTATAGATTACATTTGAAAACTAAATCAAAACAAATCACATAACCTCTAGGGCCAGTGGTACTTTTTCAGAAACCATTACTGAACTTTTATACAAATATACATCTTAGGCAATTATACAATTCCTTAATCAAAATCACTCGACCACATATATTTCACCACCAAGAATTTAACAAATAAGCAATTAGCAAATACTATTATCCGATCTATAACACTTAGCACATAGCATATATAAATTAACAACACAAATAAACTTTTAACATGCCTTATACGGCAATAACAATTTACAATTAACGACTAACAACTACTAATCCGAGCATTCAATCGGACTTGCAATAAATCTCCACAATAATATTTAACAATAACAATCGCTAACTCGAATATATCCAAAATCCTTCAAATTTCAACTTTCGAGATTATACCTCTGACTACAGCGAAGAAGATTTGGGACAAGATAGAAGTTGTCATGGAAGGATCTGCAGAGGTCAGAAGCAACAAGACACTCATACTCAAGATGGAGTATGACACCTTTAGAATAAGGAAAGGAGAAGGCATAACAGATGTCTACCTACGATTCAGTCAGTTGGTATTGGATTTGAATCTGAGAGGTGTAACTCTCCCCATGGTTGAGACTAATACGAGATATCTGAGGAACCAGCCAAAAAGCATTGAACATAGGGTCTACGCAATAAGAGAAACCAGAGATTTGCATACAACTTCTCTGGAAGAATATTATGGAATATTAAAGACCTATGAGCTGGAAACACTTCAAGATCAAGCATGGGACAATGATTCAAAAGGAAAAGAAAGTGCATCAGGATTAGTTGCTGATGAGGAAGAGTCTAAGAAGGCAATGGTTGCAGCAAAGCCTAAATCATCACTTGCACCACATCAAGTTGATAATGATGACGAGTGCGCATCTGACAGTGATGATGACTACTACACCCAAGAAGAGCTGGACAACATGGACGATAGTGTCGTGGCATACATGGCAAGGAAGTTCAGCAACATGAGATTTAGAAAGAGCAACCGACCTCAAAGAAAGTCTTCATCTTTCTATCGGGCTGCTAAGGGTGGTGGTAGTTCGTCAGGCTACAAAGGAAAAGGCAAGAATACCAGCTACAAATCTCCTTTGGATTTCAAAATGAAGTTCAAATGCTATAATTGTGGCGAAGCTGGACACTTTGCCTCGGACTGCAAAAAGCCTAAACAGACTTATCCAAAAGAGACATTTGAAGCTCTCAAAAGCAACTATGAAGCACTGTTGAAGGAAAGACATGGAAAACGAGCTTTATTGGTGACAGAAGGAAGAGCTTGGGATGATTCAGATGAGGAAGATGTTACTCATGTAGCAAACTTTGCCCTCATGGCTGAGACATCAGAGGAACCAGAGGTACCAGTTCTGACTCTTAAAGTAGAAATGTCTATTGATGATTATAAGGAATAGAACGGGGCTCTTAGTGAAGAGATCTATATGTTGTGCAAAAGCCTAGACTCTTCTCAAAAGGAACAAAAAACACTTGTTGCCAAATGCAGAATGCTTGAGGCAAAAGTGGAAGAGCTAGAGGCTGCTTGCACTGTAGATACTTCCCTAAGAGACTTTATTAAATCTCTAGAACACAAGCTCGTCCTTAAGGAAGAAGTAGAAGCATGTCTTAGGAACAATCTAGCTGAGTTAGAAACAAAATGCGAAGCTTACAAACTAGCTGCTAGTAAAGTGTATGTAGATAATGACACATTTAAGAAAATAACTGGAGTAGGTATAGGACTTGATTATTCTGACCTTCCTAAGAAAGAAGGAAAGAGACCTATTGACCCTAGTTCCAGTGACCTTAAAAAGGAAACACCTAGAATTCTTAAATCGGCTGTCAAACCTATCTACAAACATCTTATTCCTAGAATAGAAGAAGAAGAGATTGAATTGATAGCTAGATATGAGATTGAGATGGAAGATCGCCAGAAAGAACAACTTATAACTCCTATCAAACAAGTGAAAATCAATTTCCCTAGAGATGAATCTAGACTGGGATTAGGAGCTAAGGCTGTTAAACAACAAGGAAAGAAAGAAAAAGGCATAAAAGAAGTTAAGGCTGAACGAATAAAGAAAGCATGTTATCATTGTAAATCTACTGAACATCTTTCTTATGCATGCAAAGCTAACATGAATGTTCCTGTTGCACATGCCATGCCTACCACACATACAATGAATAATTTGCATCAGAATCATGCACAGTGTGGTCAACCTAATTGTATGCCATGCACTTTTAACATCATGCAAACTTTTGTGCATTTAATGAATGCATCTAGCTAGTCATGCTCAAATACTGTTGCTAGTTCAAATATCAAGAAAAAGTATGGGAGAGCCAAGACTGTCAGTCCTCCTAAAGTTAGGAGTGACAAACCTTCTCCTAAGACTGACAAATCTGTCAAGTCTGAGAAAGGAAAGGAGATAGTCGAAAGCTCTAGTAATGTGAAGAAAAGTGCATCTCCTGTTGTTAAATCTGTTGATTCTCGATATTATCGAAAAGTCGGGCCCAATCAAAGTTGGGTTCCGAAGAATGTCTAACCAATCTGTCATTGCAGGGCGTTAAGCAGAATAGAAATAAAGTCATATGGGTGCTAGACAGTGGAGCATCGAGGCATATGACTGGAAACAAGTCCCTGCTTACAGAGTTGGTTATGAAGGCTGGCCCTTATGTTACCTTTGGAGATGACAGCATAGGTGTGACTAAGGGATATGGCAAACTGAAAACTTGCAATGTCATCATTGAAGATATTTCCTATGTTGAGGGACTAAAGCACAATCTGTTGAGTATAAGTCAATTCTGTGACAAAGGTTACGAAATTGTCTTCAACAAGAAAGGTGTATCAATCACTCACATCAAGGAAGGCTCACTAGCTTTGAGAGGAGTTCGAAAGGCAGATCTTTTTGTTGCAGATATGGATTCAGCAAATCAGAATGAGGTCACCTGTTTCTGCAGCAAAGCCTCGGATGATGAAAGCTGGTTATGGCACAAAAAGTTATCTCACTTAAACTTCAAAACGATGAATGCTCTCGCGAGCCGAGAATTGGTGAGAGATCTACCTCAAATGGAGTTCGCTCCGAAAGGACTCTGTGAAGCTTGTGAAATGGGAAAGTCGAAGCGAGCATCGCATAAAAGCAAAGAAATTTCTAGTATTACTGAGCCTCTGCAACTTCTTCATATGGATTTGTTTGGCCCAGTGAATGTCCTATCTTTGTCTAGGAAAAGATATGCTTTGGTAATCGTGGATGACTTCTCCAAGTATACATGGGTATTGTTCGCAATGACGAAAGACGAAGTACCTTTCTTAATCATTGATCATATCACTCAAATTGAGAATGTTTCAACACTTACTGTGAAGACGATTAGATCAGACAATGGCACTGAATTCAAAAACGCAGTGCTAAATGACTTCTGTGTATCTAAGGGAATACGTCGTCAGTATTCAGCCCCGAGAACTCCACAGCAAAATGGAGTAGTTGAAAGGAAGAATAGAACTTTGGTTGAAGCAGCAAGAACTTTGTTGTATGATTCAAAACTTCCTTTGTATTTCTGGGCCGAAGCAGTGAGTACCGCTTGTTACACTCAAAATAGAACCTTGATTATAAAAGATAAAGAAAAGACACCATGTGAATTAATGAACAACAGAAGACCAACAATCAAATACTTTCATGTCTTCGGAGCAAAATGCTATGTGCTTATAGATGATGAAAATCTAGGCAAGTTTGCAGCAAAAGCTCGTGAAGGAATCTTTGTTGGTTACTCTACAGATGTGGTGGCAGCTTATAGAGTGTTCTTGGTGAATGATCGAAAAGTGACTGAAAGTTACAACGTCAGATTCGACGATACCAAACTCTCATCAATTTCAAGAGATTCTAGTGAACCTGAGTCCCTAAAATTTCAGAATCTGGACTTAGAAGATCTTGAAGATGAACCTGAGTTGGTTGTTCCATTAAATGTTCCAAGTGTACATGAAGAACCTGAGTCTAGTGAACAAGCTAATTCTACAAGATCAGGAGAGACTTCTTCAGTACGAACCGGCAACAACTCAGGGGGAGTAAATAGCAGCTCAAGGACTACTGTTCAAGGCTCGAGTCGAGTTGACTCTAGTTCTGTAGGAGCTGGCACTAACTCAGGGGGAGTTAGTGAAAATAATCAAAGTGGTCAGCACCCCATCTCAGAAAGTCAAGCTGAATCATCAAGACAATTTCCAGGTGAACGAGTATGGAATAGAGACCATCCGTTTGAGTTAATTATTGGTGATCCAGATGCTGGTGTGACTACTAGAAGAACTGCAAGAGCTGACATGGCTAATATCTCCTTATATTCTGGGTTCTTATCCAAGCTTGAACCTAAAGAAATAGAAGAAGCTCTTGGCGATGCTGATTGGGTGATTGCAATGCAAGAGGAACTCAATCAGTTTGAAAGGCAGAAAGTTTGGAAACTGGTACCCCGACCAAAGAACATATCCGTAATTGGAGCTAGGTGGGTATTCAGAAATAAACTGGATGAAAACGGACTTGTAACACGAAACAAGGCTCGTTTGGTTGCAAAAGGTTATTCTCAGCGAGAAGGAATTGATTATGATGAAACCTATGCACCAGTTGCAAGACTTGAGGCAGTCAGGATGTTCTTGGCATTTGCAGCACATAAGAACTTCAAGGTTTTCCAGATGGATGTGAAAAGTGCCTTCCTGAACGGAGAGTTAGAAGAAGAAGTGTATCTGGAACAGCCGCCTGGCTTCGTTGATCCAGAACATGCAGATTTTGTGTATCTACTCTTCAAATCTGTCTATGGCCTCAAGCAATCCCCAAGACGATGGTATGAAACCCTCTCCTTATTCTTAATTGAAAATGGTTTTGTTAGGGGAGTAATTGATAAAACATTGTTCTATAAAGTTGTGAGAAATGACTTAATACTTGTTCAAGTATATGTGGACGATATTATTTTTGGGTCATCAAATGAGCGCTTGTGCGAGAAATTTGCCAAGCTAATGCAGGAAAAATATGAGATGAGCATGATGGGAGAGCTGTCCTTCTTCCTTGGATTACAGATTAGTCAGAGAAAAGATGGTATCTTTATCTGTCAATCCAAGTACGTCAGAGATTTACTCAAGAAGTATAATCTAGAAGATGCATCAGCAGCTAAGACTCCCATGGCAACAGCCACGAAGCTTGATGAAGACAAATCAGGTAAATCAGTTGACATCACAAGCTATCGAGGTATGATTGGCCCACTCCTCTATTTAACTGCAAGTAGACCCGATATAATGTTCGCAACTTGTTTATGTGCAAGGTTCCAAGCGGATCCTAGAGAATCACATCTCGTAGCCGTCAAAAGAATTTTTAGGTATCTCAAGGGCACACCAAATCTAGGGATTTGGTACCCAAGAGATACAGGTTTTAATTTAATTGGCTATTCGGATTCAGACTATGCAGGTTGCAGGATTGATAGGAAAAGCACATCTGGTGCTTGCCAATTTCTTGGCAGAAGATTGGTGTCCTGGCAAAGTAAAAAGCAACATACAGTATCTACTTCTACTGCTGAAGCTGAGTACATTGCTGCTGGAAGCTGTGTAGCTCAAATACTGTGGATGAGGAACCAATTGAAGGATTATGGCATGGAGCACAAGAAAATTCCAATCATGTGTGACAACACAAGTGCCATTGCCATAACCAACAATCCTGTAGATCACTCAAGAACCAAGCATATTGACATCAGGTATCATTTCATAAGAGAACATGTCGAGGAGGGGACTGTGGAGCTACATTTTGTGCCCACAATGCAACAAATTGCAGATATATTCACCAAACCTCTTGATGAAGTAACATTCAATAGGTTGGTTGGTGAATTGGGAATGCTTAACACAAGTTAGTAAAGCCTTCTATCTGTAAAATCCATGTTTATGTTTGTATGTGCAAGCTAATCAATCATTATGTGCTTAGACTTTAAAATGCCTAATTAATGATTGTTATAGTTTGCATATAGTGTGATTTTGCATGAATTCATTGTGTTTTAAGTGTCTTTTATAGCACAAATCTGTGAATTTATGCTTGTTAGATTGCATGATCATAGGGGGAGTTAAATTCATAATATTCTGAATATTGCATGATTTTTAGATGAATTTACCTATGATTTTCATGTAATTAGAGGCCTTAGAATTAAAAAACTTCATAATTTCGAGTTAGGTTCTATCTCGAAACTCATCTAGAAATTCGACTTGAATTTCGACTTAAGCTGTCAGAGTGAAGTTTTTGAAAAATTCTAAGTCTGGGAAGAATTTTGAGTTGGCTATCTCGAAATTCATCTCGAAATTCGACTTCGGGTTCGAGTTCGAGTTACCAGTGTGCCTAGTTCTATCTTCAAAATATTCGAGATAAAGTCTATCTCGAATTTTATCTCAAAAGTTGATATGAGGTTTCCATTAAGGGAATATTTTGAAAAGAACTGAGAATTAACTTCGAGATAGAGTTCTTAGTCTATCTCGAAACTCAACTCGAATTTCGACTTGATGTTCGAGATAGAGTTCTCAGTTAAGCTGAAGGGAATTTTTCGAGTTACACTCCTAACTCGAAACATGTCTTGAATTACCCTGTACTTTTTGCTTCAAGGGGGTATTTTGGAAGGAATTTGAGATTAACTTCGAGTTAGTCTATCTCGAAACTCAACTCGAATTTCGACTTGATGTTCGAGATAGACTTCTAACTCGAAAAGTATCTTGAATTTCCTTGTCTTTCTTAGAAGGGAATTTTCCAAGTTTACTACAAATCAGTATTGTTCAAGATAGCTTTTCCCTATAGTTTTTGCTGTAAAATTGGTTAAAGTGCTTATTTGTGCTTCATTGTTCGAGTTAACCTCTATCTCGAACTTTATCTCGAAGTTCGACTTGATGTTCGAGATAGAGATGTTCGAGATAGAAATGTTCGAGATAGAGTTCGACTTAGATGTTCCCTGTATGGACTTGGTAATTTTTACTCTTTTTAACAGGGACATTTTTGTCATTTCACATTCATCTATATATACATCTCTAACTCGATGCCTAATTCACTTTACCTAATTTCATTTTCACAGCAGCCGTTTCACAAAAACAGTGCGATTTCACAGACTTCATACAATTAACCCGTGTTTTTGTGATTAAACTCATACTAATCACGAATTACTGCCAAATTTTTGACTGTTAATCACTGTGTTATCATTAATCATTGTGATACTGTGTTTTGTAACCGCATATACACGCGCATATACATACACACAAACATCAAGTTTTGTGTATCTGTTCAAAAACACGAATTCATATTCTCCACATATACACACGATTTCACTGATAAACACACGAATATTCATCTTTGTTGAATATTCAGATCTAGTAATTGGCTGTTCATATTCCGTAGATTAAATTTTCAGACTATCTTTTGATATTCTCGAAAAATTAAAAGGAATAAAACTGATTAATTCGTAAATTATTTGTTTTTCTCAATTAAAATAAAAAATTCACATCTTTCAAAGAAAAACATTTAATTAAAATGGCTCACCAATTTTCACTTGCTAAAAACAATTTTTATAATATTTCTACGGAAATTGGTGATCAACTCCCGCGGTTTAAGTTTTGGATACGATTTCTCAATTTGTACTCCAAAGCTAGCCATGCTTTTACTGCTAAACCTACACTAGTACATGATGCTTTACAGCAATTATGGACTAGTGCGGTTACTTTTGGGAGCAAATCAACCCCCTTAGGTTTCAGGTTTACCTTAGCGGGTCAGGAATATGAGGTGACTGAAGAGATTGTCAACAGAGTTCTGGGATTCCCAATTAAAGATGCTTATGATCCAGAACCTACAGCTACGGAACGCCTCAGATTCTTTGAAGAAATTGGATGTTATCCTCCAAAAGGCCCAATCACAGGAAATATCCAAAAGCAATTCTTCCATGTGGAATGGAATTACTTTTTCGAGGCCATCACAAGATGTTTTCGGGCACGCGAAAAAGACTTTCATCAAATTCCAATTCCAATGCAAACCTTTGCAGTTGCCCTAGCAAGAGAACTGGATATAAATTATGGACGAATAGTTCTCTCTGAGATAGTGGCCTCAATGGGATCTCTTGCAAGCAGAGACCTCACTACAGCTGATGTTGTCTGCTGGTTTCCTCGGTTCCTACAAATGCTGATTAATGACTTAATACCGAAGGAAGCTCTTGCTGTTAGACAGAGATTTGCCGGAAGCCCAACATCTGCATCGCTAGGGATGGGCACTAAGTCACTTTCAACCATTGCTAATCAGGACAAACATCAAGGTAAACCTATGTCAATTCCTGAAAATATTCAAATGTGGCTTAGATATGATGCAGGAGTTACCAATTTGGAGGCATCATCACAAGTTTCATCACATGCTCAAAATCCATCTGTTCATGCTGAGGCATTTGATGAGATTCCTGATGAGGAAAGCGATGATGCACAAGGTAATCAATCAGGTAATCTCTCCCTGCATACTATTCATTCCTCCTCCTATGTATCTGATTCCGCGACCCAAGAGACTGCTAACCCGCAGGATCTATCCCAGGGTGAGAGCTACATTTCTGAGTCCAATACACATTCTTATTCTCTTTCACCTTTGTTAACGGAAGTCAGAAAGCCAGCACGTGTATATGTAGAAAATGATGAGGAGAATGAACCCGAAGAGCAGCAACTTATTCGAAAGAAAGCCAAACTTTTCCACGCTGCTACTTCACAACCACAGTCAAACCCTAGTGTGTCACACGCAACCACTCCACCTCACGAGAGTGGTTCTCCCTTTAAACAGTCTACACATAGGGATTTTGATGACAGTTTTGTACCTTTTGATGATCCTGTTGCTTCAAAAGGACATGGAGTTTTAACAACTTCAGCCGTACCTTCACCGGTACGTATTGATGCTGCAAAAAGGATCGGTTCTAATGTCGTACAAGAACACTTTGCAGCCGCTCAGCCTGGGATTCCAACTCAGGATATAACAGACATAGATCCCATAACTGCCAATTATTTTGCTTATCAAATTTCTGCAGGTACTGCTTCATATTTCGGATCAATAATTGAAGACATACACGAGCGTGAGACAGGGAGTGTGTGTGAGAGGTTAGGGAGAGAGGGACCTTCATTTTCAAGGCCCGAAACCGAGCGTCAAATACCAACAGAACGAGTATTAGAGCGAGGTCACCTAAACCAAACACCGTCCCTTAACATTGAAAATCTTGATGCGCGTATGACTTCTATGGAAAATCAGATGAAGCAGTTCGGACAGACGATGGGGCAGTTCGGGATGAACATTGGAAACAACCAAAGGGCTCTAGACGACTACGCAGCAAGAATGGCAAGTCAAGCTACAGCTTTTGATGATTTGACAAATAAGGTCAATGACTTGGGCCATGCTGGTGGTGTCTTGGGAAGCACTCTCAATGAGAGGATGGGGGCATTGGAGTCTACAATGCATACAATGGCTGTGGAGATCAGTAGAATGATGATGTTCGCAGTCAGGAGTTTTGTGCCCCCGGAGTGCTTCGAGTCGCAACAACCTCCCCCCGTTGCTGGTGCAGGTGGTGCAGGTGGTGCTAGTGGAGCGGGAGCCTCTGGTTCTGGTTTTGGAGGTTCTTATGCAGCTGGTGGATCTGAAGACCAAGGTGGAGCTCAGGATAACTCACCTAAGGGGGAGAGTGGAAAGGAGACGAGACAGCAGGCAGTTCACATCGAAGAAATTGAAGAACCCGCTGATCTTGTCAAGGAACCAGAAGTTGAGCCGTCTGTTGATGAAGAGGCTCTGAGGATGAGAAAGGGTAAGGCAGTAATGGTTGATGAACCATTTCTTGACCTGAGTCATCAGGAAACAGTACAAGAGGTACTTGACTCAGATTCTGACATGGAAGACGTACCGTTGGCACACGCTATAAAAAGATCTTTGAAGGAACAAGGTGGAGGTGCTGGGATGTCTTCCGGAATGCCTGAAGAAATTCCTGTTGATGAGGAAACCCTTAAAGCTCAACAGTTAGCCTTGGAACAAGCTCAGTTCCATAAAATGAAGATGATGCAAGAACGTGCTGCCTTCCTAGAAAAGAAAGTGGAACTACAAGGGAAGCAGTATGATCATGAGCTTGCAAGGCTAGCTAATCCTCAAGTTGATCTGGACAAACGAAGGATAGGGCAGAAATGGGATGAAGCAAGGAAGATAATGATGGGACCCTGTGCGAAAGGAGTTCATAACAAGGATGCAGATGATCTGTTCTACAACTTGAATTTGCAGAATCCAATGACTGGGGACTATATAAATGCTTTGAAGAGATTAATTTCTAAAGTCAGGATTGGATACAATGCAAATCTTAAGGAGTGGCAGGTTATCTTGTCTTTGGTAGAAGGAGTCCCAACATCTTTCCTATATGTGGATGACCAATTCATAATGAGAAGATCTGCGTCAGAGTTGTTCTTGCTAGCGACTAAAATTCAATACTCTCAATCTGAGGAGCTAAGCATTCTGTACAGGGATCAGTTAATGCAGCTAGCAGAGGACAAGGGTCCAGAATTCTCAGCATATCCAAATTTTGTCCGGATGGTAGTTGACGGAAAGATGAAGAGGGTTAGCATGGAGGAAAATGATCTAATGGAGCTTTCAGTAGAATCTCTCAAAGCTGTCTGTAGACAAATGATGAGTAAGGGATTCGCTTCTGAGCTTAAAGATAAATCCGTGAAGATCATTGAAAGAGTTATATTCAAGAAGAGCAATGAGGTGTGGAAGTGTGATGTCATTGCTCCAAACCCTCTTGATGACGTGAAGATTGAGCCGGAGCTGATAGAGAAGAAATGGAATATTCTTCAAGCCATGAAGAATGTAGATGAAGCTCTGACTCTTCCTTCTGGGGCACTGGAACAAGGAGAGATAAGGGAGGCAATTGGTGTTCCAGGAAGTGATAGTGTATACTGGATACACGCTTATGTTGAAGATACAGCTGATGCCTTAGTATTCATAGATGCAGACCAGAATCAAACAATCTTGCATATGAGTAGACAATGGCTACTACGGACTCAAGATGCTGCATTTCTGGAGAGAGTATTATATGTATTCAAATGGGGCGAAGTGGAAGATAAGTTTGTGGAAGAAAAGCAGAGACTCATGAGTTACCTGTCTGAAGTAGTAGTGGAAAAGAAGCGAATGGAGCGAGATGCGGCTAGTGTCCACAATACTAACCGTGTCAAGGGCTACCCCAAGATGATCTATTGTCAGTTTAAAGCTGATAAAACACATTGGAAATCTCAGCTCATAATGAAGAACTTTGAGGATATTCCAAAGATCAGAACTACTCAGGAGGTGGACAAACTCAGAAGGCTTTTCAAACATCCTTATCCAGAGCCCAAGAATCCTCTAGAAATGGAAGCTGTAAGTCTGTTGAATGCTAGGTGGAAGCAGCTTAAAGATCCAGTGTACAAGAAAGAACAGCAGCAGAAGGAGAAGCGCAAAAGGCAGAAAGAAGAGAGAGCTCGAGACCAAGCTGCTGAAGCTAGAAAGAGGAAACGGAATTAGGGTTAAAGGTCAGAGTGGTGTGAACTTGAAGTTGGAAAAACTTCATGTCTTTCGGTTGCCTTAACTCACTTGAGGAAAATTCACCTTAGAGTGAATCCAATAAGGTGATACAAGTTTGACTAAAAGGTATGAAATAATCCAGGTGATAGGAATTACTCAAATGATCTTTAATTCGAAGTTCGAATTCTGTTTCTAGTTTAAGTTCTTTGTATTGTTTTCATGTAAATTTCAATTGTAAAATTATTCAAGACTGTAATGTTAATTATCTTTTCTCGTCTCATTGTTTAGTTGAGTTATCCTTCATTAATTTGAATGTCATTGTTAGACAATCAAATCGGGGGAGATTGAAAGGCAGAGTGTGTAAACTTGTAACACTATAACTAATGTAACTCAAACTAAAGGAAAAGATACTTAACCAGAAGACAATCAAGAACAAGAAGTCACAAGAAATCAACACTAAATGAAGACAAGGTAATTGATACAATTCAACATGTTAACTATGATCAATCCAAGAAGAAATCATTGAGAGAAGTTCAAGTCAAAGTTGTTCATGCCTCAGTGATTTGGAAAGCCAAGAATCAAGATCATAACTATCAGTATCAATAAGACCAATTGATTTCAAGTGAACAAGAAGGAAAGCAAATATTGGAAAGCCACATTACTAATTGGATATGGTAATTTATTCAAGAAGCAAAAACCCTATCAAGACTAGTCACTTATGAACCAGACCGTTGCATCAAGTGTCAGGACATTGATAGCAAGTTTATGTCAGTAATAAAGATCCATATTCAAGAGCTTAGTGAAGAACAAAGAAGACATGAAGATATCACAAGTTCAAGATGTGCATTGAAGTTTCAAGTTGAAGTCCAGAATATTTTCTAAGTACTAAATATTCTAGATGCCCAAGTAGAAGTTTCTAAGTAGAAGTTCTACTTAGAAATTCGAGATGGCTAAGTAGAAATTCTCAAGTAGAAGTTCTACTTAGAGTGCAGCTTCAACATGACACATGGCATCTTCTGATTGGCAGATTTCCAAGCTTTCAAGATAAGGCAAGATTTATGTGGACATCATTGGGCCACGTACATCTTAGTCTTTGAAGACTACAGGACATAGATTACATGTAGTATAAATAGAAGTACTTGTGTAATGTTTTAGTAAGTGAGCAATTCTTGAGAAAAACACAAGAGAAAAAGAGAGAGTGCATTCACAGAGCTTAGTATCATTCACTTCTCTCCGAACTTCTGTTATACTTTGTAATGAATGTTGTAGCAACCCTTTCAAGTTATAAGACATATATTCCTTGAATCTGTGTGTTCATTTATTGCATCGTATTTATTGCTTCTCATATTCGAAAAGTTGTATTCACCCCCCCCCTCTACAACACATTTGGACCTAACAGAGTTCTATGAATATGACACCAATTATTAAAAGATACCAACTGTTAAAGATTGATACCGAATATTAAATTATAGTTAGGGTGTCATACCATGTCTTCCATGCTTGCTTGAGTGATGATACCAGTTTATACTAACCTGTAGAGATCTTCAATTATCTCACCAACCAGGTGTACACTTGTTCACATTCCTCTAGCATCCAGATTCAGTAGGTCTAGATGTCCATTATAATCTTGAATGTGCAGCAGGTGCCTGATATCCTCAAGTCTTGTCACTGGTGCTTCTTGTCAAATATACTGTTTGATCAAATTGTAACCTAGCATCCAGTTTGGCTTTGTCCCTCATAACAACGCCTTGACATCATCCAGGTAGACTTCTGGTTATCCTTGTACCAAATACAGCCTTGTTGTTTGGTCTAGATACCAGCTTCCCTTCAATCTGCCTTTTGTACTGATTGAGATCATCTTGCATTGCAATCACTCAACTTGGATCTTTCAGAGCTTTTGTAGCTATCTTAGTTTCTTCTAAAAGAAGACTAAAGAAATAATCATTAGTACTTGAAGCTCTGTTAGTCTTTTACTTCCACCATTAGAAACACTAAGAATTAGAACAAAGAGTTAATTGAGTCAACACTCTTTGTCTTGGCAGACATGTTCTCATAGTGTCCTTTGACTTTCAGTGTGGTGTTGAGTTGACTAGTTGATCCTTCAGTTGGTCCCCCTAAGCTGTTGCTGGGTTTACATGAAGATTCTCAATGTTGACATTGCTTGGATCTGAATCATCATTACCATTGACAGCTGGGAGCTAGAAGTCGATTCTTTATATTTCTTTTGACCCATTCTTTTCTTTTTCACTTGGCCCAACAGAATAATCAAGCAGTCCAATTGATTTAATACATGCAGCCCATTTCTGATTAACTTTCTAATTTAATTAATTAACTTAATAAACTAAACAACTAAAGATTAATTCATTAATTAATTAATTAAATCATTTTAGATTAATACATTAATTCAAAGTTAATTAACATGATAATTAATTTAATAAATAAATTAATTCGATATGAATTAATTTATTAAATCAAACCAATTACATGATTATATTAATTAACTAAGAATTAATATAAAAATCTTTTACGACCGAAATCTTTTTCTTGAACCACTGAAAGTAATAAAGAATTACCACCGAATTTTTGTTGACGAGCGATGCACGGTCTGGTTCATGAGCGACTAACTCCAACGGCTTTTCTTTATTTTTGACTCTAAGCTGTGGTTTATTTCTTCTCTCAACATACCAGTCTTGACAGCTTGAACCACTGAAGTTAATGATGAACAACCACTGTTTAATGTTGACACTCGATGTACTGTATGGTTCATGAGCGACTAACCGCAATGACTGTTCTTCATATATTACTTTAAAATCTGGTTCCTTTTCTTTTCTTCTCTCTCTTGATATTTCTCTGTACTGTCTCTGTCACTGTCGAAATCTTTGTCACTTTAAATGAATCCACTTCTTTAACGAATACTTCACTGAGGCTTGATCAAATGTCTGAACTTCTTTCAATGTAGTAATTCCTCAAGTCTGTAGATTGACCTTGATCTTTTTCTTCTGACAGATAATACAATCTGAGATTCCTTGTGACAGTCTATATACTATTTACTAATACAATCTTGTTTAAGTTGAGTTGTATCCTCGAAATACAAATAGGCTACATCATATGCCTTTCAACATTGCTTGTACTCATTCAATACATGCAGATTACATGTCACAAACAGGAAAATGTATCATTCATTTTATGAGTTAAATTAGCAACGTTGCAAAATTAGTAACATCTTACGTACAAATTAGAAGTATTGATAATTAATCAACTTATATTTGGTATATCTAAAACATTATACATATTATCCATAAACGAACAATTAAAAATGTAATTATTACGCGTTACACAAATATTTCTAGAAATTGACCCGTGCCTCGCATGGGTTATTAAGCTAGTATTAATTAAGTACATAAACCTTAAATGAATATTCGAAAGTAATATTCATTTAATAAATAACATTCTAATGAATATCAAAATAATATTCATTAAATAATCAACTCTAAATGAATATTCGAAACTAACATTCATTTAATATCTCTCGACCGAGATAATACTCGAATAACATTCCTCGAAATATTTCCAAGTAATTGATACTTTACGGAATATAAATAACGTTTAACAATAACTTTCCTCAAATAAATAATAATCTGTCGTTGGAATCCCTCCGGGTTTCCACGACTATCTATATCTCAAAATACCGACTCCCGGTCTATATTTAAGAATGAATATCATATGCCCTTCGCTAAGGGTTTTACCAAAACAATCCGGCTTATAACTGATAATTCGTATCTAGTCTATAAGCCCATTATCAATTCAGGGAACAAGTATCACAAAAACTAGAGTCACAATATAATTGGAAACAGGCATGCATGCGATGGCATATGTAAAACAGAAATCATATACATATATTATCACAACAACAGGTTCAAAGGTTTGAACACTTGCCTGGTAATCGGGTGTGGGTGGAGATAGCGTGTCCTGGGTCTGCTCGATGATCTATAAACAATTAGAACATTCGAGATTAACCACTTAACACGTTTTTAAAAGTCTAAGTATAACTTCACTTAAATCGAAACACATTTTTGAATTATCTCGTTATACACCTTTTAGTGTAACTCTTTTTATTACTGATACGATCCGACATTTGTTCGTTATTACGACATGTCATCGTACCCACACTCGGTATATACTTAAGTCGTATAAGTTCTAAAGTCGATCGATTACGAACTGAGATTATACTTCGAGTTTTATCGTTCGTTTTCTAAGTGTTTTACCAAAGTTATAACCAAGCGGGTTTTTAGGGGTTCGTTCGCGTTTAACTTCGATTCCAACATTTATATAAAATCGGAAAATGATCCGTTTGACATGTGGTTTTCTCTCATACCTTCCTTATGACCTCTAGTATTTATTTACCAAGATTCGCCACTAAGTTGCTTTACGAGGGTTCAATTGAGGTTACGAACTTTTACTTACAGTTCCAAACCAATTTTAGTAATTTGACCATAACTCCTAAACCGTAAGTCGGAATGTTTCGATTCTCGCGCCAAAACGATCTATGGCTTGAGATCTATAAGGACCAGTCATAATATTACCAAGGTCAGGAATTATATCAACTGTTATGATCGAGTTTTTAAGGTCTAACGAAAATCGGGCATTACGACGGCTATAACTCGGATAATTCCAAAATCAAAACCCTCCAATTATTATACCATCCACTCGAAATCACACATACATGTTATTTATCCTTGAACTAAGACCAAGCAATGTCTTTTCGTTCATATAAACTATATTATCATCTCATAAAACCCACACATAGATCTAGTACTCTAAATATGCATAACATCACTAAAACTCATCCAAAACTCCATTAAAACTCAAATCAAGGACTAGGGTTCTTGAAGTTTTATACCTTCCTTGGAGAGTGAATAACACTTGTTAAGCCTTGAATGATCCTTAAGTAGCCTTAGTATACTTGAATCAATCAAAAGAAAACAAGAACACAAAGTTAATACTTAAAAGTTACTATTCATCATCATCTTCTTGATTTTATATCTCAAGATTGGTATGGAATTTGACGATGAAATTCATAGGGTATCTTAGTTATGAAATATAGGACTCACCTTAATTTTCTTGAGATTTAACCATGGATGGAAGTTGGATTTCTCCTCTTGAAAAAGAGGGCAGGTCGAATGGAGGTAAATGGAGGGGGAGAGAGTTTGTTTGCATCTTTTACTTGGTTGCTTGTGCTAAATGAATTATTGGGATGAGGTTTTGATAATATCTTGGCCAAAAGTCACTTTAATAAAGTGATTATGTCATGGATGATGTTTAAACAAGTGGACAAGTGGTGTGTCATGTACTAATATCTTGTATCCTTGGTTTGATTCTTAGTGTGCTAGTTACTCTTGCAACTAGCTTAGTTACTTGATCTCACCCACTTGCACATACTTGCATCTTGGTTCTCTGCTCGTTTCTTTGTCCGTTTATTGCTTAATTCATTGATCGTTCGAACGAATAACTCAATCATTTCTAGATAGGGTTTTACCGAAAACCCTTCAATTACACCATCATTTTCAATTCTCTTTAATAATTCTTGGACCTATTTTCCTTAAATCCCTTCAATAACTCTTTAAGTCTTTCAGTGTCCAGGGAAATCTCGGGGAAAATAAAAGTGTTGTTTTTCAGAATCCAACAGTTTTTACATACACTCTTTTTCCCCCTGGATCACTAATACGAACTCAGAATTTCGTTTCGGGTACTTCTATATAGTGTCGTCTAATAATATTCCTAATTCCATCAAAATCACTATTCATCCATTTTTCTTTACTCATCCTCTTAGGGTTGCACAATTGTCCCTGATCTCTTTCGATCGTTCCTTAACCTTTTTACGGACCTACTGGACCAATAACAGATATCGATTTGGATGACATAAGAATAATCTTCTCCTTTAGAATTATCAAATCTCGACTCCCTAGGAGATAGATAATTCTTATCTAAAGTGTCAACCAATAGTATTCTTCATGGCATATAAACATTTGAATCCAAATCTATTCCTTTCATTCATTATCTCAATCGTTACATCGTAGTCGTAATCACTATTCACCATTACCTCAGTACATAATAAAAAGTTTTAATTATATCAAAAATTTGGGGGTTCTTACAAGACTGGTATACCTGAGGGTATTTCTGATGATGATCCTACTCACACATCGAGTTCCATTCCTGATCATGTGGAAAGGATGACAAATGTGGGGGCGGATCCTAGTAGTAGCTCTACTCCTTATGAAGTAGAGGAACCTAGAAGGAGTAAGCGTGCGAAGGTAGTCAAGGACTTTTGAAGTGATTTTATCACTTACAAAGTCGAGGATGAACCTTTAACTTTCTGGCAAGCCATGGATTCTTCAGAATCTAGGTACTGGAAAGGTGCGTAAAAAGTGAGATTAACTCTATTATTTCTAACGAAACATGGGAGTTGGTTGATCTACCTCCTGGGCGTTCTACTATAGGATGTAAATGGGTTTCCAAAAGAAAGATGAACCCGGATGGCTCAATAGATAAGTATAAAGCTAGGTTAGTAGCTAAGGGTTTTAAGCAAAAGGAAGGCATTGATTACTTTGATACATTCTCTCCGGTTGCTAGAATGACAACAATCTGAATGCTTATAGCATTGGCTTTCGTACATGGTCTTATCATCCATCAAATGGATGTAAAAACAGCTTTTCTTCATGGTGAACTTGAAGAAGAGATTTATATGGATCATTCTGAGGGATTTGTTGCATATGGAAATGAAAGAAAAGTATGTAAGTTAATCAAGTCTATATATGGCTTAAAACAAGCTCCAAGACTGGCATAAAAAGTTTGATGAAACTGTTTTAGAATTAGAGTTTGTAGTTAATGAAAGTGACAAGTGTGTCTATTACATGGTTAAAGGAAATGAATGTATAATTGTGTGCCTATATGTGGATGATATTTTATTGTTTGGAACCAATATTGAGATTATTAACGAGACAAAAAGTTTCTTGAAAAGGTATTTTGAAATGAAGGATATGGGTGAGGCTAGTGTGATTCTTGGAATCAAGTTGACTCAGTCAACTGATGGAATAACCTTGTCACAATCTCATTTTATAGAGAAATCTATACTTGAGAAGTATGGTTATTCAAATTGTAGAATCGCGAGTACTCCGTATGATCCTAAAATTGCCCTTGTCAAGAATAGTTCAGGAGTTCCAGTGTCTCAGTTAAGGTATTCTCAAATTATTAGGAGTTTGCAGTATCTTTCTAATGGTACTAGGCCGGATATTTCATATTCATTGTCTAAGTTAGCAAGATATACAAGCTGTCCAAACTCTTCATTGGGATGCTCTGGATAGAGTACTTAGATATCTGAAAGGCACCATCTATCTTGGTTTGCATTTTAGGAGGTTTCCTGGAGTGCTAGAGGGATACAGTGATGCAAGTTGGATAGCTAAGAAGTCTGGTTCTAATGGAGTGACTGGATACCTATTTACCCTTGCGGGTGGAGCAGTATCATCAAAGTCTTCTAGATAGACTGTTATAACTCAGTCTACTTTTGAGGTTGAGTTGTGTGCATTAGATGCCACGGGGACGAAGGCTGAATGGTTACATGGACTTATGTTAGTGTTACCTGTAGTAAGCCGACCACTTCCTGCTTT
Organism: Saposhnikovia divaricata; assembly: GCA_036435485.1. NCBI lineage: Eukaryota > Viridiplantae > Streptophyta > Magnoliopsida > Apiales > Apiaceae > Saposhnikovia > Saposhnikovia divaricata. The sequence continues at coordinate 108,066,402 of CM071599.1, read as the reverse complement.
TGCTGTTCATTGTGATAGCCGTACAACTATCGACAAGATTAACAGCAATAAGTATAATGTGAAAACAAAGAGACATATCCAAGTTAGACTAAAAGTCTATAAGGGGTCTAATGTCTGAAAGGATTATAGCTGTTTAGTTTATTGAAACTCAACATAACCTAGCTGATCCTTTAACTAAGGGACTTGAGCATGCTGTTATCCTTAAGTCAAGGTTGGGGATGGGACTGATAGCCCATCATGATTCATCTACAGCGGGAACCCAATACACATGAGAGGAGATCCCTCAAAAGTGTATTCAATGTGGTAATAACAAGTTGTAAGGGTGAATTGGTTGTACCTTTAACTACATAGATTGATATTCACGTATCTGGAGTCTATCCCCTGTAAACCTAAAAGGTACTGTAACTGCCAGAATAACAAGAGTTATTTGAACTCTGAATGGGGTCAAATCATATGACGAGACGCTAGCAGTACATCTCTGGAGATGCCCAACTAAGTGAATGTAATTGTGTGGTCGCAATTAGAGGAAAGGGTTATTCCTTGAAGCATTCGACGTACAGGATCAAGACATGACCATTAACGTCTCAAAGCCATATATTAGCACCATAGCATTTGACTTGTCATCGTTTATGGAGTGTGGTTACACCAAACGGATAAAGATTCAAGGTGAAACATTCCATCTATATCCGGTAGCCATCGAAGTAGAGGACTTAGGAGGGTTCAAACCCGGAAGGGTACCTACTCTGAAAAGCAAGTCATGAGTAGAGTCTGATATGCATTACTATATGGATTTGTGGGGGATTGTTAGAAAATGGAAAGTTTGAGGCATTTTTTAGATGTGCTCTAGATGTAATTTCCAGAAACTAACTTATGGAGGTTGTTCCTTGATATGAGGACTTCAACTTTCATGTTTGGATCTAAGACATTTTCTTAGTGGAATCCATAATTATATATAGGCAATGTTGCTAGTTTGAAATGAATTTAAATGGGTTTTTTCTTAAATCCCACATTGAAAAGATATTTAACTAAGCAACTTGAAATGCTTATATATAGAAGGCTTATGCTTGAGTTCTAGACATAAGTAATCTCAAGTGCCTACCTTGCATTCATTTATAAGTTGCATACGTTTCTTGGGCGAACTGAGGTGCTAGTCGCTGTTGATCTCTGCCATGTCTGTGACCGGATTGATCTAGATGTTTTATCCTGGAAGCGATATTGCTGCAACCCATCACAGTGTAAGTGGGGCAATAATCTCTTTAAGAACAGTCAAGACTTCTCTAAGCCTTGGCGACTCAGCTGTTCTGTTCTGTCAGAGTTTTAAAGCTTCTGTTAGAGCTAAGTATTTTCTCCTTTCTTTTGTTTTATAGTATTTAATTATATATTTTGTTTTTCCATCATGTTTGTTTCGTTATTTGGTTAATTGCCTGTTCTTGTTAATTGTAATATAACTGTCCCATTTTGCGTTGTTTTAGTTAAATATATCAAACAGTAGACACCATGAATTTGACTTTATGAGATGCTCGAATTCGTTTGCCAATTTCACAAGCTTCACATATATGATCTTTTACAAAATTGAGTTTTGGTAAACCACGTACATGTTCATTCGAACATATATTTTTGATGAGTTTCATATTGACATGACCTAAACGTCGATGCCATAACCATGGATCCTCATTTATGGATACCAAACACACATTTTCATAATCATTTAGGTCGCACGATTAAACATTCTTATTTCGTGGACATTTAAGAATTAGTTTCCACTCTTTGTCATAAATAGCACAATGAGATGGAAAGAAGATTACTTTGCAACCATTATCACATAGTTGACTGATCGAAAGCAAATTGTACTTTAGTCCCGTGACTAATTATACATCACATATTTTAAAGCTTTAATTTCCAATATCACCAATGCCAATAATGTCACCTTTTCTACTATCTCCAAATGTTACAACTCCGGAGGCTACCTTTTTAATGTTGTTCAACAAAGGCTTATTACCGGTCATATGCTGTGAACAACCACTATCAAGGTATCACACATCTTTCTTAGCAGCAAGGCACACCTACACAAAAGATTAATGAAACCTTTTGGTTTGAGGGTCCAGGTGTTAGTACATAAGGCAAACAAGTACTTTCATGAATCACCGTCCAGGTGTTGTAAATGGATCACCGTCCAAAGAATTTTCTCCGAAAAGAGGTTTGAGGCAAGGTGATCCACTTTCGCCTTTATTGTATAACATTGTGGCAGAAGTTCTAAATTTAATGATCAGAAGAGCAGCTTTGAAAGGTATGATAAGAGGTATTGTTTTAGATGGGTATTCAGAGCAATTGACCCACTTACAGTTTGCGGATGACACATTGTTATTCATAAAAGGCTCTATATACTCAATCCTAGCAGTTAAACGTGTTCTGCAATGCTTCCAGTTACTCTCTCATTTGAAAATAAATTTTCATAAAAGTAGTTTATTTTCATGTGAGAGGGATAGTATTCTAGTTCATGAAGGTGCTACTCTGTTGGGTTGTGCGGTTGGCAATTGGCCTTTGATTTATCTAGGAGCACCTTTAGGAGTTTCAGTGAGAAGAAAAGTGTTTTGGAATCCTTTGATTAAGAAATTTAATAATAAATTAGCCAATTGGAAGTGTTCGTCGCTTAACAAAGCTGGCAGGCTTGTTCTATTAAAATCTTCTCTAGACAGTCTTCCGGTCTATTGGTTTAATCTATTCAAGGTTCCTAAAGGAGTTTGCGCAGAAATTGAGAAATTAAGAAGAAATTTTTTCTGGGGACATCAAGGTGAAAAAAAGAAGATGCATTATTTAAGGTGGAAGAAGATTACTCAACCAAAAAGAAATGGAGGTCTTGGCCTTTCTGACATCAATTTAAAAAACATCTCGTTTTTAGGAAAATGGCATTGCAAGTGGTTCAAAGACAGAGGTAAGCTGTGGAACAGTTGGGTTAGAGCAAAATACAAATGTTCATTGGGTGATTCAATGGAAAAAATCAATCAATCAAACAAGATTTCCGAATGTGTAGCAGGAATCGTTGATGTTGCAAGTAACTTAAGTTTAAATGGATTACTAGGTTTGGAGAATTTCAGGTGGAATTTAAAAGATGGTGAAAGAGTGCTGTTTTGGGAAGACCTTTGGCTGAATGAAGGTACTTTAATGTCTATTTTTCCAAGGTTGTATAGAATCTATAAGCTTCAGCACAATTCTGTTAGAATCTTTAAAGACTTGTATGACTGCTATAATTTTCATGGTGAGGTTTTTTGGAGTAGAAAACTCAGAAACTGGGAGATGGAACAAGTTGATAGATTAGGGGAGTATTGTTCGAGAATTCATCTGAAAGATGGTATGGATAGTGTTTTATGGCTGCCAGTGGATAGTGAGTACTCTACAGCAAATAGCTATACTCTTCTAGGCAACAATAGTTTGGATAAAGAGGTTAACTGGATGTTTATTTGGAAGTTGAAAGTCCCCCCCAAAGTTCATATTTTTTTATGGAATTACTTCCATAAAACCCTCCCTACATGTGGTTTTTTAGCTAGCAGAATCAAATCAGCTGCTGTTCCCTCTCGATTGTGTATGTGGTGTAAAAGTGAAGAAGAATCTCAATCACATCTCTTCTGGAAATGCGAATTAGCATCTTGGGCTTGGAACTTTGTTTCACAGTGGTGGAATATTAGATTGCAGGACTGTCAAAATCTTCATTCATCTTCTATTTCTAGAAGTCCTAGTATCATAATTGCATGGGAAGTAACTTGGTCTGCAACCATGTGGACTATCTGGCTTTGCAGGAACCAAGCCATTTTTCAGAATATTAGAACAAGAAAGTCAGAGTTGATTTTTCTTATAATCCATAGGTCCCAGTTGTGGTGTCAAGCTAGTAATCTCAATTATAACTCCCCTCTATGGAAGTCTAATCCAATAGGACATGTTCTGAAATCGAGTTGTTTAAGGAAGAAAAGGCTGATGATTAATAATGTTGAGCTAGTTGGATTTGTAGATGAAGCTTGGAGGATCAATGAAAAATCTGAAATTGAAGCTGGTATTGGAGGTTATGTTGTAGATTCGAATGAAAATTTGGTTTTAATTTTCTCAGGACCAGTGAAAGCTTCCTCCCCGTTTCTATGTGAAATGGAAGCATTGTTCTTTGTAGTTAAAAAAATAGCCACAAGTGACTGGAGCAACAGTCGTAGTATTATTTATACTGATTCAATAGAGTTGATAAAGGAAATGCAGAAGATCAAACTCTCTATTCATCACAACTTGGATAAGGAGCTTGAGGATGTACTTCTGTATACTAAGGTAATGTTCAAAAAGGTTGATAGAGTGCTTAACTGTGAAGCAGATAACTTAGCAAAGCAGGGTATGAGGAGAAATAAAATTATTTTTTCATGGTGTTAATGTGAGTATGAGTATATTTTTTGGGATAACGTGATTAAAGTGGTGTTAATTCTGGAGTGTTGTTGGGCCTGGGCTAGGTTATATTGGTTTTGGAGCGTATTTTGGAGTGATAGTTTGAGATATTGCAAAATAAACATTGTGAAAATAAGAATTAATTCATTAGAATTCCAGCAGGCAAAAGAGTTATTGTGGTGCCTTGGAAAAATGTGCAGACAGATAGCTGATTAGTCTCTAAGTAGCTTTAAAAGCTAATGTTTAGGTGAGTATTTACAGATATCTCACAAAGAGTCAAGAAATATAGAGATCTCAGAAAATGAATGTAGATGCAGGAGTTCAATGGACAATGCCTCCATTTGGCAGAATCAAGTTAATGCTCATGGCTTCTTTTCGGATCAGCCTTTAGGTAATGGCAACAGAATTGGGATTGGTTTTGTATTTAGAGATGATACGGGACGTATTATCAGGATGGTAGAGGGCTCGTTGGGTATTCAAGAAGCTAGAATCAATGAACTTTATGCGATGTTGATGGCATTAAGAAGAGCTTACTGAGAGAATCTTAATGATCTGATTCTCGAAACAGATAATGTTGCAGCCTACTAGGAGTGGTCTTTTGTTAACATGGAAGGGGTGATTCCGGAGCATAGGTATGTGGTGAATCAACTTGGAACAGAGAAAGGCTGATAAAAATCTTAGGCTAGAGGTGCGAGCTATTCCTGAAGAATCTAATTTGTTAGCAAGGTTTTTGGCTCGACATGGAGCTCAAACTTGGAATCGTTTAGTTGTTATTGAGGCTCCGTTTGGTAGAGTTCGTGAATTGTGGCTTAACGACATGGGTTTAGGGCCAGTGGGTGAGCAGTTTCAAGAGATTTGGGAAGGAGATTTGAATGAGGAGGAGGATATGCAAGAGGAGTTGGTCGAGCAGATGGACAACAATTAAGGTCTCGAGCTGGTTCTGGTGGCGCTCTAAAATCGTCTCAATCTATTTTTCTACTTTTTTAGAATTTTAGAATTTTAAACACTAATAAATATAAAATATCATTTAACATATTAGAAGTAGAATAGGTGTTCGAATTTATAGAGAAGAAGAGTTCGAATTTATAGGGAAAACATATGATTAGAAGTTCTATTAGAAGTAGAATAAGTATTTATAAGGCATATGATTAAAAGTTCTATTGGAAATAGAATAGGAGTTCGAATTTTATAAGGAATAAGAGTTCGAATTTATAGAAAAAACATATAAATAAAAGTTTTATTAGAAGTAGAATACGTGTTTGAATATATAGAGCAGACATATAATTAAATATTTTATAGAAAGTACGATCTTCTTAAATTATATATTTTTTATATAAGTTAATTATACTTCTATTAGAAAAATTTATTCATAAATCCAATACTATTATCATAAAAAAAGTCATCGTACTTAAAAAGAAAAGAATTGAAGTGTTAACATAATAAAAGAACATTCTCATGCAGGAATCCTAAATAAATACAGGAGTAGCAATAATATAAAAAGAAAATAAGATGTGTTTTCATTTTCTAAAACTCCATAAATTTTAGAAAATCTAGAGAAAGTATAAATTGGAATTTACTCTATTTTTTAGGTTTTGATTTTAAGGAAAAAAGTTGTTGTGTAAGATAAGTATCATCAATAATATGTAATGAGGAATTTCGATCTCAAATGACAGCGGCTCGAAACGTGTTTAACGGAAAGACGGCTCACTATAAAAGATTGTATTAGCTATTAAAATATCATATTGATGTTATAAATTTTAGTTTATTTTTAGAATTTGATTTTTATGGATAAACATTATCATACAAGTGATATATGTAAAAGTTAGGTTTTTGGTCTTAGCGAAAGAGCGGATGAATAATAATAACAGTGTTTAACGAGAAATCGGTTCATTAGAGAAGACCATATGAAAGATGTTTGAATATATAAGGAATACATAAAATAAAATATTTTATTTGAAGTAGAATACGTAGACGGTGGAGACGTCTTATACGATTTTTTATAACTATATATCTATTTTCCTAGAAATCCTCCTTTATTTTAAATTTTTTATACAAGTTAATTATACTTGCATTAGAAAAATATATCCATAAATTTAATATTATTCCCGTAAAGAAAAGTGTTCGTATCTATTTTTTTTTGATATGTTAACATAACATAAAGACATTCCCATGCGTTAGCTGTAAATAAATACAAGAATATCTGTAATATACAGAAAATATATGATGTATTTTCATCTTTTAAAACTCCATAAATATTAGAAAGTTTAAAGAATATAAAAATTGGAATTTACTCTCTTTATATAATGAAGTTAGAATTTCGGTTCCAAATGAGAGCGGCTCGAAACGTATTTAACGGGAAGACGGCTCACTAGAAAAGATTGAATTAGCTACTAGAATTTGATACTGATGTAATGATTTTTTTTATTTTTACGGTTCGATTTATGAATAAATATTATTATATAAGTCTTTATAATATATGTTAAAGTTGGGATTTCGATTTTAACGAGAGAGCAGCTCAATCGAAAGAATCATGTTTAACAAGAAATCGATTCATTAGAGAAGATTATTTAATTATTAAAATTTAATATTAATATTATAATATAATGTAAATGTATTGAATTTTTGTTTACACAAAATCACGCAAGTGCACGTGGTCACAAGTAATATAGAATAAAGTTGAGTTCGTTCCCACAGAGATCTGGTTATGGTTTTAATTCAGTTATTGTACCTATGCAACAATGTATGGTTATTACTCACTGCTAAGATAAATAACAAATTGGGCTTAATTAACTAAATTAACTAAGAAGTAAATTAACAACTAAGAATTAACTAACTAACGAGAATTGAAATCGAATTACGTTTACAAGAGTAATATGGAATCCTAACTTCATTAAATACTTCGCTTAGATCTGACGCCTTTAATCACTATATGCAATGGTTATGATATCTGATCGGATAACACGAAGCAAGTACACGCTACCTGTCAGCATACGTATACCAAACTACCCATACATCCACAAAAGAGATAGAAGATGAATAGACACCAATTATGCTTAGACCCTATATGTCTATAGAATTTGAAAACATAACGGTTGAAGAACAAGTTATCCATAAAGATCACACAGGACAATATAAGTATTTTCATCTCATACTACGAATCATGTTGATAAACAATCATGAACCTATGCTAGCATGGCAAGTTCTAAATCTCAAGATCCACTTTCACTTCACAAGAGATTAACAAATTAGATGTTAGCTACGCATCTAGCAATTAAGCACAACCATACGAGGATATCAACATACATCACACACAGATCTGTAAAGCATCAAGATACTAAAGCTCCATAAATAAATCCGTTAGAATCCCATGACAACGATTAGTTCATAATCGAACCTCTCGTCATCATGGGATCTGATGAAACCATGATAAAAACAAAGTTTGAAAAGATACAAATAAAACTAATTAATTGATATGTAATGATCTGTTTTTTCTGTCCCCCAAGATGTGTATTTATAGCCCCAAGTTGCCTCTCCATCAAGCAATTACCATATTCGAGTTGGAATAGAAGATCAGCAATTTCCATCTTTAAACGGGATAGGATTTGCAAATTCCATGCTCAAGACTGATTCTAGAATGTTCTAGGCATTCAGGAGAATTACCATACTGATTTGAAGTAGGAATTATAGCAATTTCCTTGTGAAAATAGAATTCTGAAAAATACGTTTCCTAAACTGATTCTATTTTGAAGGAAAATTCGTAGTTGACTTTTCTTCAGTATTTTTGGACCGTTCCAGCTGTGTTTTGACATCTGGACCACTTTAGAATGATAGAGAATCTCGTTAGCTTTGCGTGGACTGTAAGATCGTCCAAAACGGAATTCTAGAACTCAAGATATGGCCAAAACAAGAATTAGAAATTCTGGCTGATTTTTCATCCGCTGACTGCTACTGTTCATGCGCGTCCATTACTGTTCATGCGCGTTCGTTACTGTTCATTTCGCTGATTTTGCTCTATTTTCTTCGTTTTAACTCCGATTTTCATTCCGTTTCTTCCGGCTCTCTCGCAATTTGATGTACTGTTATTCTTTAAGCTCAAAACCCACCATTTAAGCATGGAAAACATCATCCCACATCCGACTCTTATTCCTGCACAAATTCACTAAAAACACATCGAAAACACCACATACTTGAGTTCAAGTCATCAATTCAAGCCGATACGAAGCATTCCAAGTGGATATAAAATCCACTTATCAATTTTCTTTAAAATATTGTAACGCCGCCGCGAAGCGCGGCTTTATCGACTAGTTTATAGGAAAGACATGTAATAAATATTTAGGTGGTGCTCTGAGATTGTCTCAATATATTTCTCTAATTTTTCTAGAGTTTTGTTATTTTAAATAAAAAAATTAATATATTATAAGTAGAATATGCGTTCGAATCTACGCAGGAGAAGAGTTCGAATTTATAGCAAAAACATGTAATTAAAAGTTCTATTCAAAATAGAATAATTTATAGGAAAGACATGTAATAAAAAGTTCTATTCAAAGTAGAACAGATGTTCAAAATAAAAAATTTAATATATTATTTGTAGAATAGGTGTTCGAATTTATAGAAAAGACATATAAATTAAAAATTCTATTCAAAGTGGAATAGATGTTAGGATTTATAAAAGAGAATAGTTTATATTAATATTTATAAATTAAACATACAATTAAAAAATTTATTAAAAATTGAATAGGTGTTCAAATTTATATAGACCTCCAAAATTTAACAATAACAAGAATATAAATACAAAAGAGTCTACCCAAAGCTTAAACAGCTCTCCTTCGGCTTCAATCTCATAATATCATTTTTTATAATTTGTATTTATCATACATGAATCTGAATTTGATTTTTATGTACATGCAGCGACTTTGAAAGATGGTACTTGCCGGTGATCAGTTCAAGATAAAAATTGAATGATGACGATAAATATCATTCTGACAGGTACCAATATATATTAGATTTTAGAAGAAGCTTTGAGATTTTAGAAGAAGTTTTGAAATTCACTATTAAAAATTAAGAATGTCAACATGTAATCTGTTCATTGTATTTAATTTACCTATTGTTTCGTTTATTTTCTGTTTCTTTCTTCGTTCTAATATTTATTAATATCTATTTTTTGATATAGAAGGTACCGAAGCACGTTACATGTTTCAGACGGAGTTATCACAATTTTGACTACACTTTGATATAATTAAGATATTGTAACTAAGGAAAATATTTAAAAAAAGATTTATAATTGATTTGTACGTGTCATTTTATGGTTATTCTGAGATTCAATAATATGTTATGATATACTAAAAGTTTTAATTTTTCTTTTTACATTAAGGAGAATTCCCAAAAAGTTAGGTTACGATTAAAAATTTATTTTATTTTTTAATAGTAAAGAAGGATACGTAACAAGTTAGGTGGCGCCTTTAAGATCGTCTTAAATCTCTAACTATTTAAAATTTTAGAATTTTAAAAACTAATAAATAAAAATATATGTTAAATATTATAAGTAGAATCGGTATTCGAATTTATAGAGAAGATAAGTTCAAATCTACAAGAAAGACATATAATTACAAAAATTATTGGAAGTAAAATAGGTATTGTATATGGAAAAAAGTAGTTGTATAAGATAAGTTTCATCAATAATATGTATGAGTTGGAATTTCGATCCCAAATAAGAGCGGCTCGAAACGTGTTTAATGGAAAGATGACTTACTATAAAAGATTGTATTATCTATTAGAATTTGATATTGATGTTACAAATTTTATTGTATTTTTAGGATTATATTTTTATGGATAAAAATTAGTTTTCAAGTATTTATAATATATGTAAAAGTTGGGATTTCGGTTTTAACGAAAGAGCGACTCAATAAAAAGAATCATGTTTAAAGAAAAAGCAGTTTATTAGAAAAGATTTTGTAATTGTTAAAATAAAATATTGATGTTATAATATAAAATAAATATATATTCAATTTGTTTTTAATAAAATTATAATGCTATCGCGGAACGCGGCTTTATCAACTAGTTGTGTATAAAGTAGGATAGACACGAATTTTGGGTAATTTTATTATTTGCTAAACTAGATACAATGTTTTTTAAAAAAAACATTCTGATATACACTCGTATTCAGGTCAATAACAGTGTACCATCTTTTATCATTTTTGAATTTTATCTTTACAGTTTAATGCACAAAAATTTCATTTTATTTTTGTTACTTCTTAGCCGATTAATCCATGCCATGTTATCTTACTCACCAGCAGGCTGCAGCACAAATCTTTTAAAGACATGAACTTTAAACAATTAAAAGTTGTTGTAAACATAAAGAAAATTATATGGTCATGGGGAAAGACCTTGACCAGCAATAACAAAGTTCACATTCAAGTTTATTCAAATCTATTACATAATATCAATTTGGTAAGCACCAAGCATTCTTCCCCAGTATTTTTGTCTACCAATAGCTTTAGGCTTCAGCAAATCTGTGAGAAATTCGTATAACAATAACTAACCAAATCCACAGAATGTAATTAATGCTTAAATTTTGAATATACATCATGCCCGAAGTTGAAAATAATTTACCCTAGTTCAGAGAGTTTCATGTGAGATTCTGCATAATCCGCGAAGAAAGCATCCTCATCCTATATTAGGTCATAAAAAAGAAAAATTCACTAAAATGTATCTTCAACCATATATAAGGTCTTCAGTTCAATGCCTAAACATTATTTGAATAAAGATAACATGTAATAACCGCAGCGTATTTCTCAACAAGAGGGCGGAAGACAGGGTCCTGAAGAAGAGATTTATCAGTGGGCAATTGCAGAAGCCCTTCTTTTTCCCCAGTCAAGAGTTCCCTATAAAACAGAACAACAATATTACAAGTTACCGTTACAATAACTATGATAGTACGCAACACGCAAGTAGAAAATTAGGAATTACTTAAAGTAACTGTTATCAAAGATTAAAGGATTGCTGGTCCAGGGTCCCTCAAACCCAGATCGCTCCTTGTGAGCCCTCCCCTGAAAATACGGCACAAAGCACTAGTGAGCATTCTGTATATTTAGATTGCACACCAGAACTACAGAAAAGAAAGAAAGATAATCAGTAGCAGTATCTACCAGAGTATGGCCGCCAGACAGTGTAACAATATCCTTGTCGGAGAGTCCCATATGTTTTACAAACACATCCCTCAAATGATCATTTCCTGCAATAGAATATGAATGGAGATTTAGGATTTAGCAAAAAAAAATGGAGATTTAGGACAGTTTATAAATCTTTTATAAACCATGTGTAGCTCTTCAGATTTTTTTATAGAATTTACTACTTAATGCAGTATAATAAAAGATGAGTTACTCTAACAAAAAAAAGAGAGAGAAGTTATCAGACAGACTAACCCAAGGTAGCATTAGGAAGACGACCTTCTATTGGTGGCTGCTCAAGATCCTAGAATGCAAACGAAAATAATCAATCAGTGACATGTAGCCTATGTATTTTTAATACAACGTAGCCAATTATGATTAATAAGAGAGGTGCATTCAATGCACTACAATATATCACGTAAGTCAGGATCTTGTTGAAAAGGAAAACTTAAAATGCTAATGTTCCTCCGTTGCACAAAAAAATTGCCTATTACTATCTCACATTATGGTCTAGTCAACTTTCCCCTTATGATTCCGTGTAATGATTTTTTCTTTAAGATGCATAACGAAAATTGGTCCAAAGTCCCAATAGAGTACTATTAGGAATGCTTAATTACATGGACAATACCAAAAAGTGGATCCGCCAAGTTGAAGCATTGCACCATTAATATAAACACAAGCTACCAATTATTAGCCCTACCATCATGTCACTTCAATCAGATTAAAAAGCATACACTTCAATAACTTTACAAACCTTCCTTCCTGGATGAAATGGAACATCAGGCCCTCCTGTAACCTCAACAGCAACTACTCCAGCCAACTGCATTTTAGTAAAACCTAGGCACATTTACTTGGAAGAAATGAAAATATGTAATACAGGTTCAGGAAAGGAATTTTTGCTACAACTTCAAATTGCATCATCTCTATATACATCTATGCGTAGTTTGACAATGTACTTGGTTTATTGGTAAAGCCTACAAATGTTTGAATACTTTACAGGTTCAAACTTAGCATACACACTATTTTTATATATTCGAATCCATTCCCTTTAGCATTTGTGCAGTTAATATTTAGGAAAACTTAATAAGTAATTGAATCTGTTCTCTGTAGACATGCTAGTTCTGGCACCTATCATCTGGATTTGCTATATATCTTCCTACTTTAAATAAGAGCAAGCATCATGTATATTCAGGTTGATAATAATTTTAAAATTTATCATAATGTTGTATAAACAACTCATGCAATTAACAGAGAAAAACAACACCTCACAGGCTCATACGATGTGTTTGATTGGCTGAAAAAGATTGAAAGTGGAATGAAATGAAAACTGCGAAAATAGTTAAGAAGTAAATGATAGTGTGGAGAAGATGATGACATTGATAATTATGATAGTACCAGCCATTACGAACTTGGATCTGAGTAAGAGTTACAAAAGGAACTGAATAAAGGGCTTATGTCCGTATGTGAGTCGTCTAATTGCAGATCACATATGTATTCCCTTGATCAAGAATTACATTACTTGTGCCTTATTAATTGTAAGAAGCATCTGCATTTTGGTAAGGTCTTCCTATGTGTAAAGAAAGGATTTATCTGTAATTAAATTACTGTTATGTTTTTATTTTATTAAAATTCCCAAAAAATATAGTAAACGGAGAACCTGATAGAAGTCGGCATAAGAAAGAATGGGGAACTGCTCCTTGATGGGCTCCAAAAGCCGGATAGCAATGTCAAGACCGTTGTTGGCACCATGAGCTAGTTCACCCTTGAGTCTCATTGTTCCAAAAGGGCCTCCAGTCTTGGTGCAACGGTCATAAGTACCAGCTGAGTGCCACCTGATTGATAGCACAAGACACCCAAACAACCACTATCTATTAGACAGAAACAGAGACAGAGAGATAGGACAAAGGGAGAAAATAAAAACCAAGTTTGAGTAAGAGCAATTTTGGGAGGAAAATAAAAAAATTAGGTAAAAAGAGATAGACGAAAAAAGCTTTAATGTGAGAGCACTGGTTCATTGGTCATCAAATTTAGTTTATGTTTCTGAGTACAGGTTGAAATAAGGATACGATGCGTAAATGTTACACCACCACACATGTCTTCGCTCTTGTAATTAATCCAAAATAACAAAAAAGGCACGACTTCAAGGTTTTAGACTTTGCAAAATAATAGTTACAAAAACCAAAAAGACTTCCTAATGTTAACAAATACGGCAAACTTTTATATTAAAAAAAAAGATGAAATGTACAAATATGCGGTAAAAATGATTGTCACACTTGTAGAAATACTGTATACACAGATATGTAGAGAGAGTGAGAGGGTAGAGAGAAATACGCTAGACGAAGCATCAATGGAGCACAATTTTTGTCAGCAATCAAGCTCCTAAGTTTGCGCTTGCATTTATCAACAGCAGCCTTGTACTCCTCACTCACAGCTGGGTAGCACTTTCCCATAGCTATAAATAATATGAGATAAATCAAACATAACGGTACAATCTAAACAAGACAACAAGTAGTGTGTAATATGTGTACCTCTTTAAAACATGCATACAGTAGATAATACACAAAAGGCGCATACATAAGTATGAACACTGAACAAACTCAAGCTCAATTGAAAAACCTAAACGTGCATAAAAATTAAAAATAAAAGGACCTAATACAAGTGTAATTCCCTGAACAGCATCCATATAAACACACTATTCATATAAAGAAAATCTGTTAGTAGCGATAAGACATGGATTACATATATGAGATCAAGTGTTGTTTACAAATAACAACATACTGATGATAATAAATTCAAAACTAGGACACGAATTTAAACACACAAACTCAATTACTAGTGAGTATGAAAATGAAGTAAACAAAAATGATATACATAATCCAAGTTGTGAACAATTAATCAGGTTGTGATTTTAATTTGATTAAACACATACACAACAAACATTATCAACATAACTTGGGAGGTTGAGAAAACGAACCTTTGTTTTTGGGGGAGAAAATGAGAGAGTGAAGAGCGTAGCAGAGAGAGAGAGAGAGTGAGGGCTTAAAATTAAAATTAAAGGACAGTGGTGAGAAGAGTCAGGGTTGTTGTATGGGCCGTTGGATTGGATTAAATCGGACACTTGATATTCACCTTCAATTTGTAAGGACCCAAACCAATTACAAGGAATCTAATTCTTCTAGTTTCCCGTTTTTTCTTGGGAAAAGGGACATTTTCACCATTGTATTATTTTCGGAATTGCAATTGCACTACTGTACTACAAACGGACTACTGTACTTTAGCGTTTTTAACAAATTCACCACTCCCGTCAGTCAAATTGTAAAACAGTAGTGGTGAATCTGTTATAATTTGACTGACGGGAGTGGTGAATTTGTTAAAAACGCTAAAGTACAGTAATCCGTTTGTAGTACAGTAGTGCAATTGCAATTCCGAAAATAGTACAGTGGTGAAAATGTCCTTTTACCCTTTTTTCTTGTCACCCAACTTTAGAATTTCCTGCACTTTATATATTCTGTTAAGGGTTAAATATCTTGTTGGTCATTGAAGTGAGTTTGATGTATCAAGATGATCACTGAATTGAAATTAGACTCATGTAGGTCACTAACTTAAGTATATGGTATAATGGGTTTTTTTCTAATATATCCTATTTGAAAAGGCAGTTTATGAATTTGTCCTATTTTTAATTTTAATTATAAATATGTCCCATTTTACTAATATGTCCCATTTTCAAATATAACCATGATTAACTTATTAACTTTATATCATTAAAAGACATTTTTGTCCTCGTAATTATCCTAACTCCAACTTTGTCACCAATTTTTTGACTCCCATACCATTTCTCATTTCTCACTTGTTGATTCAAGTTCCGATTTTGGCCAACAAAATCACGCTTCTATATTTTTTGCATAGTATGTTTGTTTTCATAATATTATTATCCTAATACAGTACCACCAAACCTCGTCTCGAAAAAGTTCTAAAAACAGTATCTGCATTTTCAGAACTGTTTTTAACTTGTTTTATCCTATAACTTGTTTTAACTTTTTAACTTGCTTTCAGAGATTGATAAATGCATTGGAATCGGTGTTACCAGGTGTTGAAC
Organism: Saposhnikovia divaricata; assembly: GCA_036435485.1. Classification (NCBI taxonomy): domain Eukaryota; kingdom Viridiplantae; phylum Streptophyta; class Magnoliopsida; order Apiales; family Apiaceae; genus Saposhnikovia; species Saposhnikovia divaricata. The sequence goes on along the minus strand of CM071599.1, from coordinate 108,050,724 downwards.
ACAGGTTTTATGTAATGCACCTGTACGTATTAAGATATCTACTATAGAAAGAAGCTAGGGCAACAACAAACTGGGAGTTCAATAAACACATGGAGCAAATGGAAAATGTACAAATTTAATGTTACAAATTTACTTGGTACATTTAATGTTAACTTCTACAAATTTAACTTGTACATTTAGTTTCACAGATATCAAAGAAATGCCATGATTCGCTTAAAGCAAAGCCAAGACATCAGTGGTCTAGATCATATTTTAAGACACTTATCTGCAGTGATGTGTTTGTCAACAATCACTGTGAGATATTCAATAGACCTCCCTATCATTACTATGATTAAGTAAATTCATAAGGTTGTGATGAAAAGTATCCAGGTGAGAAGGAATAAAATGGTATCAAAGGACATTGTCATATATCTTAGTGCTCAAAGAAAACTAGACAAGTAAGTACAAGTTGTTTATGTCCTAGTGAATTAATTACTTGTTTGTGCACTAGTGAATTAATTACTACTTTTTTGTGCCCTAGTCAATTAATTACTACTTTTTTGTGCACAGAGCAATCCCCTATGCTAGGGGTTGTATTGTAACATGTTTAGGTGGGACCGTTTATTCTGTTACATGTAGTGATGATGGCCATAAATTAGTTGTGGATTTGTTTTAAAAAAACTTGCATATGTAAAAAGTGGGACTTTACAGGGATACGTTGTTATCGTGCTGCTGCATGCATTAACTTTAAAAATGATCCATGGGAAATTCATGTCAATGCCTGTTACACTAAAGAATATTACATGAAGGTAAGTTTATGTATTTATGACTGTTACACTAAATTCAATGGGCTTATTTTAATACTTTCTTTTGGCAGTTGTATAACCATACACTGGATCCTATTATGGATCCTAAATTTTGGGAGCAAACTGATTATCCAAGATCTCTTCCACCACTTATAAAATCTCAAACTGGTAGGTCCAAGAAAAAAAGAACAAAACACAATGATATTCCTGCAAATCAAGCAAATCCTACCAGGCTCCCCAGGGTAAACACAGTGGTTAACTATACTTATTGTAAAGCTAGCTCAAACATTTATCTATATGTCAACTGTCTTATTATTTTAATTTTTGGGATGCTTTTGCAGATAAGTGATCAAGAAGCTCAAGGTGTTCCTTTGCAACCAAAGAAAAAAGGAACAGTGAAGTGCAAAACTTGCGTCAACACTAGTCATAATTCTAGGACTTGTAAGAATGAAGCTAAAAGTACCGAAGAACCAAGGTCAAGAGAAGGCAGCACCACTGAAGAAAGAACAAGAAAGAGAACAACTACCAATGCAAAATTCACAACCAGAAAGAGGTTTTGGAAGCCAGAGAAAACAATGCACAATGAAGAACAATTTGCTTGTTTTTTGACTGAATGTGAAGTGTATGGTTGAAGTACCAATGCTTTTGTATAACCTGTATGGTTGAAGTACTTATGTCTTAATTTAAAACACAATGGTTACTTTTGTTTAAGTTGCTTAATTATGAACCAAATTTGAATGGCCTGTTTATGGACAAATGTGTAACCTTTTGGATATGTAATGACATTCTTGTTTATGAATATCAATTTTGTTTGAATTTTACAAACATTGTGTACAAGATATCTCATGAAAAAAATGATTACAATGCATTTTAAATGGAATCAACTGAACCATGCTCAGATGTAGTTGCGATGTACACAATAAATATAAAATAACACTTCCAATTTTTTGCCTCTTGCTTCAGCTTTCCCATCTCCTCCTTCGTATCATCCATTCTTTGCAATTCAATCAAGTGTTGTTCTTCATATGTCTTCATCCTCTTTCGCATTGCACTAATTACAAACTTCAATGCGAATAATCGTTATCGACCCATCGAAAGTAGTTGCAGCTATTTCTTGCTTGAGCACACTCCACAAATCTTCGACTTGCATTCTTCACAGTCCACGCAATCCTCTCCACGGACTACAAACCACAAACACATCTCTCGGTATCCATTCAATTTGATTTGGTGTAGATATGAAAATAATTGAATAAGATGAAGAGATGAATTAGATATGTATATGTATGTATATATAGCTCTGTTGAGTATGTTTTAGTACTCATATAGCCGTTAGTACTTGGTTAAGGACTATAATACCCCAGTCAAACTAACTCCGTTTAGGTCAAGATGACGGAAGTCATTTAAATATTTAAAAAACAATTTCGAACCATTATAGTGCAAGATTTGTAATATTGACCATCAAGGTGCCAAAATAATTTTATTGGCCACCATGGTGCAATTTACTATTCTTTTTATACCCTTTAAGTGTTTTCAAGTTGCTAATTAATCAAAATTATTTGTTGATTAATTGCTAAACAATGACTAATCATTTGAATTATGTGGAAATTGGCTTTAAAATAGTTTTTTCTAAAAATTGGTCAAGAATGAGTAAAAAAATCGAATTAATCGATCAACGATCAATAAAACTCAGTAAATTAATGTAGAAAATATTTGAAAAGATAAAAATAAGAAAAAGAATAGAAACATGGTATTCTTTTACACATGAATCCTATTTTCGACGGCCGAATCTCCCCAGAATTACATGAATATAATAATCTTTCTTCCTAAAAAACAATATTAAATTAATTTCAATTAATCACTGATTATTTGAGTAATTAACTAATTATTAGCTGTGCTTCTACTAATTGATTTGAATTCCATTATTTACAACACTACTATTCATAAAATCGATCAATTTTTTCCAGTTTTTCCCGAAAAGATTTTCCAAAATAAACATTAATAGATACTAAAAATCTCTAAATATATAGAGAAAAAATGTTCCTAAGTTCGTATTTACGAAAATTATATAAGTGTAAAATGTATATATATAATTGTGTTTATCCCTGAGAGACTTTAGGAATAAACTTTGTTAATGTGGTAATTACTGATTTTATCTGATTTATTCTTGTGATATCTTCCTGATTTGAAGAATATCGTTTGGAAATATTTTCTGTAATTGATGGATGGAGATTGATTCTTTCCTCGTTTTAGAGAGAGGATATTACTTAGCACCTAAGCAATAATTATTAATATGAATTAATAATTAGTAATACTAGCTTAAAACCCGTGCGATGCACGGATTTTTTTTAATATTATATTAATTTTTTTCATTAATTTACATTAATTTTTTTAAAAGATGAATTTTGGGGGCTTAAATTTTTATATGAGATGATTTGATAATAATTATATAAATGTTATCCGTGATATTTTTAGAAAAGAAGGGATTTTAGTTAGAAAAGATGATAGGTTTTAGTTGAAAAAGGTAATCGGTTAATTGTTAGTAATTATAAAATTACTATTCTATTTTATTAAATAGAATGCCCGTGATATGATTGGAAAAAGAGAGAATTTAGTTAGAAAAAATTAAACAGGTAACATATTTTAGGTAAAAAAGGTAATTGATTAGTTTATAATAATTATTATTTAATTAAGTTTTTTACTAATTACAATTGCTCGTAATGTTTTTAGAAAGAAATTAATATTGTCCGTTATATTTTTATTAAAAGAGGAATTTTAGTTAGAAAACATAAAAAAGATACTCCCTCTGTCCCATTTATTTTGGCCACATTTCCAATATTTTTTGTCCCACAATATTTGTCCACACAAGGGTAAATAAAGCTCTAAATATGTTAAAAATTTGTAAATATAGTAATATTTAAGCTTAGTTATGGAAACTAAACAAAAAATATAGTAAATTGGTAAAACGTGGATTTTGATTGATGGACAAAATAAGTGGGATGGAGGGAGTAATACATTTTAGTTGAAAAATGTAATCTGTTAATTATTAATATTATTAGTTTATTGTATAAAATAGAACCGTCCGTGATACAATTGGAAAAAGAGATATTTCAGTTAGATAAAATATAAAGGTAACGTGAAAATTAAAAAGGTGACATGATTTATGTGAAAAGGTAATTGATTATTTATAGTAATCATAATTTAATTATTTTATTTTACTAAATAAACTTGCTCATGGTGTTTTTAGAAAATGAGAAATTAATGTTACCCGTGATATTTCTAAAAAAAAAGAATTTAATTAGAAAAAATAGAAAAGATGACACATTTTAGCTGAAAAGGTAATCGGTTAATTATTAGTATTATAATATTATAATTTTATTTTTATTAAAAAGAAATTCATGTGATATAATTGGGAAAGAGAGATTTTAGTAAGAGAAAAGAAAAAAAGTAACGTGTTTTGGTCGAAAAAGGTAACCGTCCATGATATAATTGGAAAAAGAAAGATTTTAGTTAGAGAAAAGAGAAGAGGTAATGTTTTTTGGGTGAAAAAGGTAATTGATTAGAAAATTGATTAATAAAGGAGAAATTTCAGTTAGATAAAATATAAAAGTTACTGTATTGTACCTGAAAAAGGAAATTATTTAGTTATTGAAAAATAGAAAGATAATATGTTTAACCTGAAAAAGAAAATTGATTAGTTAGTAGAATGGATTTTATCTGTAATTGAGTAAGGGTAAATAAGTAAAATCAACAGGTACCGTACCGATCGACCGACTGACCGACCAAACTTTTAATGTTTCGGCTTTTATATAATAGTATAGATTAGAAATTTGGGAGATTATTAGACATGTCAAAAATACGGCATAATAATCACTATAACGATATATTTCTCATTTTTCGACGAAGCGTCAGTAGTTCGTACTTCCGGAAACATTTTAAAATATAATATAAAATTTATATAAGGCCTATCTCTAACACTTTTGTGATTCACTCTTCGACTCAAATAATGGACCTTCGAGTGGGGAGGGATGTTGAATATATGATATGATCCTGATAAGCCCTCTTTCCTAACACCCTGAGATTTTTGGAAAATTAGTAACTTAACTTTGTATCATAGCTCCGGATGTGGAAGGTCTCAGGTTCGAGTCACTTCTACCCCAACATTCTCATTTATTGAAATATTGAAATTGTGTGCTTTGGTAGGCCCAAAAGGGACGAGATCCTCACCTAGTATTTAAAATCGATGAACCGGATGCTAATATTTAATATGAACATGAAGGCAATTTATGCTCCAAAGATGGACGCCCAAAAATGGGCTTTTGAATTAGTAGAATGCTAGAATATAATATAAGATCCATATTAGACCTCTCACTTACCAAAACATGTTGAGAACAAGTGTAAATGGAATAATTTACACATACATAAATAGAAATCCTTGTCTTTTTTACTTTTGATTTGATTTATGTGTACTATTTTTCAGTTGTGCCAACCCATTCTAGCCGTCTCTAATCTAATTTATGTTTGTCAAAAAGGGATTTTGTTTCATTTTTTCATTCCATGACCTCGAATCTCATTTACTATTTTTTTCAGAAAGGAATTTAATTACGAGAACTAAAATTTAATCTATTTCGTAACATATTAATCAAATAGGTCTTTGTGTTCATATCGCTTATTCCTTTCCGTATCTGAATACCGTCTCAATACGCATTGACGTAATCAAAGAAGATAAAATGACCAAGCAAGTGGGATATTTGGTTTCAGGAATGATTGATGATTCTTTGGAGAATTTCGTTATATGACATATTAGACACACATTTAGTAAATCGTTCATAATTAATTTATTGATTTTGCCTTTTAGCCCCTTGGGTAAAAAACATCATATATAATTTCCTTGTACGCTTATGTTAATATATAAAGACTAGCGTTCTACCCGTGCTATGCACCAAACGGTAAAATTAATTAATTAATATAAACATATTATTTTAATCATTATTTAGGAAAACAATTAATTTCATGAGAATGCAATTAATTTAAGTATAGAATTATATTCGTCATTTTATACCAATTGCAATAAAATTAATATTATCATACAATTATCATAACATCCACATCCCCCGTTGAAACGCTCTAAACCCCTCTTTACTATTTTTCATTTGATTTTTCTCATTTTTCGGAATCTTTTTTTACCCATATTTTAAGTTTTGTTTAGGAAATTTGGTGTATTTAAATGTAAAGTACCGTGGGTTTCTAGAATTTTTATCATATTAATTTAATCAAAAAATTTATATGGGTTGCGATCAATTTTTCAAATACATATTGAAAATTCATAAACACTTATTTCTCACGATCATAATAAATCATAAGATTGTCTCTCAAAAAAATGCTGCATGTTTCAGCAATGTGAGAAAGGATCTCTATTGTGTAAGATCCATTAAACGAACGTAGTTATGATAAAGGAAACTTTCTTATAATCTAATTTCATATGTGTTTGTTCAAAATCATTTTACAAATTGTATGTTCTTTTATTAGTAAATTGATTTACTATAGAAAAATAAATATTACCAATCAAACAAACATATCCAACATATCCCGTTCTTAGAGTAAGATATGACTGTTAGAGCTTATGGTGATTACCCACGATTTGTTTTTAATGACAACTTAAAATGTGTATATTCACTTTGGGAGTTTGAAGGTTGATTTTTTTTTTATTTTTTTTCCATTAGAACATGGTATATTAAATATTAGTTTTCTTTTACCGATAAATAGGGGTGGCAAATTAATTCGATCATATAGTACCCGATCCAAAACTAAAAATTTTGGACGTACCGAACCCGAATTTTCGGATTCAAGTTTGGAATTAAATTTTAAACCCGAAATAGTTTCGATTTGGATTTGGATTTCAGTTGTACCGAACCGATATCTGATCCAAAAACCGATCCAATATCGAAACCCGATACATTTGTTTTGTTTAGACAAAACAAAACTAATAAATATCTTTGTTTGTTTAGAAACTATCTACCAAGTTGTTAAGTTTTTTTACCTATATTTAAAGTTCTGTTGATATTAAAAATAAATATTATCAACCAACCAAGCGAATTTGATATATCTGTTCTTAGATTATGATGTGGAAATCGAATACTATTAATTTAATTCAAGAATACAAAATTAAAAAAGGAACCTTTTATTAGAACAATATATAATTTTATGTATTGACCTATCTAGTTAGCAATAATAGTTATTTTTATAACGATGGCTATAGCCGTTCCTCTCTCTACTCCTCTCCCAAAAAATACTAAACTAAAGTTTAGGGGTTGACATCAATTTTGGTTGATGATAAGCCCACCTTTTATTGTTTTCCTTGATTTTGCTCTATTTTTTTAAATAAAAATCTCTCTTTATTGAGATTCTAGTAACCCGTTGGTAGGTTTTATCTACTGATATATTGGATTTTGTATTTTGTCCTTGTGAATGATAACTTCCATTTTTTTCCTTGAGTTTACTTTATTTTTCAATAAATATATCTCTTTATCGAGAGTCTAGTACCCTGTTTGTGGTTTTTGTCTACCCATGTATTGGGTTTTGTTCTTTCTTTTTGTGAGGGTAGATTCTTTTTATTTTGGCATCCGAATTCTTAGATCTACAAGATTTTGTTATATTGGTTCGTTGATTTGGATAGTATAGAATCGTAGCTATGGTCGATTGTTCGAATTGATTTGGATTTTGTTATATTGGTTCTTATGGCAATTTATAAGAAAATTTAAATTTTTTGATTATTTTTATAGATGTCGTATGTCCTTTCACTGATAAATTAATTATATATAAAAAAAGTAGTGATTCATAAGAATTGTTGCGCTGAGTTGAAGAATTTGCTATAAAAATATTCAATAACAATATTTTCATTGACTCTGTAATATGATAATTTATACACCAAATAATGTCTAATACTATTTGAGCGTATCTTTAGTATTTTGAATAATTCAAATATCTTGTCGAGTCAATTTGTTTGTCCGATTAATTATTGCATAGCCAAAAAAAATCGATAAGTGAAATGTTAAAGATAATTAGTTTAAAATTCATTTTAATATTTTAACTGGTTGTTAGGTTTTTTTAATAATTGATTAATTTAAATTTTGAACATGTATTTAGAATAGTGTGGTAAATATTTTTCAATTTTTAAAATTTTTTATTCAATAATAATAGATTTATTCAAATTTGATTGCAAATTGTGATTGTAGATCGAGAGTTTGAGATATTAAAATACTATATAATATAATATAGATAAAATAGACTCATGTATTGAATAATGTATTTATATTAAAATCAATTAATAAATACACAATTTTGGAAAATGGCTCTATACATAGAGACATGTGCAAAAAATAGATGTATCAGTATATAATGATATAATTGTAATTGATTTATATCAAAAATTGTGATTAATTTAGTTAGTGTTTATGAAAATTAATCTGTAATATATAACTATATACTGTATTATAGTATGATTTTAGTTGATATTTATGAAAATTAGCTCGTAATATATAATAGTATAAATTTTATTGACTTTAAATTAAAAGATTGATAAGTTAGTAAATATTTTATCACTTTAAAAAATATTCAATTTATGCATGTACTAAATAAAATAAATTTTATATTTCAAAAAATTGTTAAGTAACCAAGAAAAGTAATTTAGGATGAGATTGTTATGATTAATTTAATTTATGTGGTAAATTCTAAATGGCTCTTATATATATATATATATATATATATATATATTTATAAAATTAATTTGTAATGTATAATAATATAATTATGATTAATGGTAAATCAAAAGAGTGGAAAATAAAAATTGTAATAATCGTTTAATATTATATTTATGTATAATCTAGATTGATTTTAAATATATACTAATTTATTATAATTGTTTTTTAATATTAAAAAATTTGTAATATATGGATATGTTAAATCAAGTAACTACTATATTTAATTTAGAATTGTTAATGTTGTGCAATAAAAACTAGGTTACGAATATTGCGGGTAGGGTTTGTGTGTATTTAATGCAAAAGGGGTTGGTGAGCTTCAAACTTTAATGGCTGTTTTCGTGTTCGAGACTAATCGGTCCTCATAGAATGCCTACGTATCTCGTTACTGAGAATCAAGCCAAGACGTATTTCTGAGAATGAGGGGTCAGGCCCTTTATATAGGCTGAGAAGCCTTAGAATTATGGTAGGATTCGGATACTTGGTGGGCAGGCCACCGCCTTGAGGAAGGTTCTAGACTCCTTCCTTGTAGGAGTCTGTTTCCATATCGAATTGGGTGCCTTGGAAGCTAAGTCTGGTAGGAATAGTATCCTTATCTGATTCTTATTGCTGAGCTGTTAATATCCCTTAATATTAATTACGAAATTATTATTGAAAATATGGGTTTGGGCCCCACTAATGGTCCCCACGTTTGGACCATGTTGGGTCTAATTAATACAATATTAAATGTGTCTTTAGGGCTTACTTTTAGCCCATATCATTTGCCCCCCAACTTCCAGGAAAATTGATCAGGCTTTCCTTGAAGTTATAACGGCCTTATTCGAGACTCGGGTCAGGGTCCATCTTTATACACTAGCGTTTCACGAATATTGTCTTGATGTAAAGCGTGGAGCGACCGACGCGTTTACAACAATGTTAAGCAAATGCTACTTGGCGCTAATTAGCCTTAACAACGTTTAAACGATGTTAAACGGCGTTAAACGACATAAAACGGTGCTGATCGACACTAACCGATGCTAATCGACACTAATCGATGCTAATCGACACTAATCGGTGCTAATCGGTGCTAATCGACAATAATCGGTGCTAATCAGCATTAATCGGTGCTAATCGGCACTAATCGGTGCTAATCAGCACTAATTGATGCTAATCGGCACTAATCGGTGCTAACTTGATTGGCCGAAAGGAGACCCGGAACAGCTGCAGCCACCCCCTAGTCAGTTGGTTGGCTGCCAGGAGGTCCTGGTCGGCTGCCAGGAGGTCCTGGTCGGCTGATAAGAGGTCCTGGTGGCTGACAGGAGCTCCTGGTCGGCCTGACCCCTTCAATGGCACCTGGTCGGCTGCCAGGAGGTCCTGGTCGGCTGCCAGGTGCTCCTGGTCGATTGATTGGCTTACAGGGGCTCCGTGTTGACTGCAAACGGCAATAATCGATGCTTAAATGACGTTTAATCTTTGTTGAACGACATTAAATGGCATAAGACGGCACTATATGGTGCTAATCGATGCTAAACGGCGCTAAGTTTCACAAATGTTCGAAGGTCGACGCTCGTTTTGGAAAGTAAAAACCTTCACCAGAACCATCAACCGGGCCAACAAACTGACGGGAGGTGCCAGGAGGTCGGCCAGACCCCCTCCATGGCACCTGGTCGGCTGCCAAGAGGTCCTGGTCGGCTAGACCCCTTCCATGGCACTTGGTCGGCTGCCAGGAGGTCCTGGTCGGCCACCAGGTGCTCCTAGTCGGCTGGGACCTTCCAAGGTTGTGGAAAACTTTGTGATCTTCGCGTGGACTGTAAGATCGTCCAAATCCGATACCCGGCGCTCAAGATATGGCCGAAACAGCGTTGAAAGGTCCGGTGCCGGCTTGCCATGTGATCCTGGTCGGCCAAGGCTGCCAAGAGGTCGGCCAGACCCCTCCTCGGGCAGCTGGTCGGCTGACATGAGGTCCTGGTCTTGTGCCAGGTGCTCCTGGTCGGCCGAGGCTGCCAAGAGGTCGGCCAGACCCCTCCTCGGGCAGCTGGTCGGCTGCTAGGAGGTCCTGGTCTTTCCTTGGGCGCCTTGTCGTGCCTCTCGGAGCTTTTTTGCAATATCTGAATTCTCGTTCTTGAATCATGACCTTGATCGTTGGCTGTAGAGTATCACCTTTTGAAGCATAACTAGTCTTTTGATTAGCGAAGCTAATCTCTTGCAATCTATCTTCCTTAAATGTAATTAACTCTTAATGCTCAGTTAAGCGTCCAAGCATAACATGGCGCAACATACTCTTCTAAACGCTTCTTTTCTTCGGAATCATATAAATTTGTTACAATTCTTTCCATATATATCGAATGAATTTCATCTTTTTTCGCTCATAAACGATAGATGACCTGCAAACACGAACCGAGCTGTATTTCAACCTGGTATAGGAAGTCACCCATTTTCTATAAAAGAGTGGAAGAAGCCTTCATTTTCATTCACTTCATCTCTTCTTACTTCTAAAATTCTCTCTGAAAGCTCTCAAGCTCCCAGGCTTCCAAGTTCTAGTTTTAATTTCCAAGTTTGAGTTCAAGATGTCAGACGGCAACCGAGCACCTGCCCCATCATTCTCTATGTCCGAGGCGATGTCCAAGAGGGCCATAGCAAGAACTCTTCGAGGTAAAACTAGATTGCAACCTCCATCCTATATTGATCGTAGATTTCATTCTTTATTAGACTTGTTGAGTACTATGAGGGATGCATTCCCTAATAGTTCTGAATTAGACTTGTACCATAGTCCGTGTAAGTTAAACGAGCGTGATGTAGAAAAAATTAGACAGACGTATGGCTTCCCGGACTCGGTCAAGGTCCGCCTTCCTGGCCTAGGTGACAGAACCTGTAATTGGCATCCTGAGAAGCTTTGTGTTTTCAGGGGTGCCCTTGAAGCAGGTTTGAGATTTCCAGTTGATCCATTCATTATCAGGCTTCTAGCGGAGATCCAGGTTCATCCCTGCCAACTATATCCTAATGCATGGCGTGCTATTCTCATTTTCATGTTAAGGTGCCGGGATCTAGATATCCAGCCGACCACCACATTGTTCCGGAGCATATTTTCAATAAATAATTCTTCTGACTCTAAAAAGGGATGGATCAGTATCCAACACAGGTCCAACGTTCCTCATATTGTGAATGCCTTCTCCTTCCCAGATTCCCATCATTCTTGGGGAAATGAGTTCGTGATTCTGAAATGGAGTGGTGGCAACTGGGGCCATTTCTTTGTGTCAAAGTTCGGAGAAGTGAAAGACAGTCTGCACTTCGTGTGCGATCTCAGCCCAGAAGAGCTGCTTGATCGAGATAAACTAATTGTGGATGATGGTCGAACTCATTACAAAGTTTTCTTGAATGAGAAGAGGCTTGTGGAAGCTGGCCTTAGCTTACTTTCTATTGAGGGTAATTTTTTTATAGCACATTATGAACTCTGTTTGTTCTTATCCCAATATCTTTTCTGTTGCAATTTTAGCTGCTTAAGAAATAGATAGTCGTCTAGAGAACCAGCCGAAGGTTATAAGAAGGATGATCAAGAGAGCCGAGGCGGCTGCTGCACCCCCTCGCCAGAAGATTCCACAGTTCCTGTCGGGATGTTCTTCGAAAAGATCCCGGAATGCTGCCGTGAAGATCAAAACCCCTTTCATCCCTGGTTGGGCATTTGCGAACAAGACTCTGTCTTGGGATGCCCGGAGTCGGCCTTGGATTGGTCTAATTGTTGCATCACTCCCCCCGATCTTTTGACAGTGACTGCCGGTGATAAAATTGACGAGGCGGAGACTCTAGGAGCCCAAGCCCTGTATCAGGTTTCACACTCTCTATCTCAGATGTAACGTCTTCATATAACTCATCATTGTCAATATCTTACTAACTCTTTGTTCCAGGCTAACGCTTACTTCCAGGCCAGCACTCGTCAAGGCCGAGCATACCGAGATGAGAACGTGGCCTAAAAAAAGGAAAAGGCAATATTTGACGAGAAATGTCAGGACTTAGAGCCTAGGGCCATTCGTGCTGAAGCTGATGCACGTTCTTTCCAGAGGCAATATGACTCCTTGTACAAGAAAAGGGCGGCTGACTACAAATTGGTGGTGAAGGCTTACCAAGAGTCTGAGGACTTTTTCCAGCTTATAGACAAGCATGATGACGAAGTACGCCCGAGTATCATGTCTGTCGGCTGGGACAGGGCTGTTAATGCTGTGAGCAAAAGGAATCCAACCGTAGTGTAACACCCCCAGATCCGGGGTCGGGGATCTGGTCGTTACGGTCTCAACTCCAACAATAATCCTTGAACTTGAATCAAAATAAATAAACTGCACATTATGACCCCACAATAATATCACACACACAAACAGTTATAGTCCCAGAGATGAAATCAGAGTAATTTATCGTATATTATTAATCAATGGTTTGAGTTCTTACAACTCCAAAGAATAACTTTCAACTTACAAACTCTTTGCCATCCATTTACAAGTCATATAAATAAATATAACCGGTGCTCAGAAGCTGATGATTAGTCTACCCCTGGCTCTCTGCTCCACAATGGTAGCCACATCGTCCTCAGGTTACGGACCATCTACTCTATCTGTTGTTGTGATATAAATAATAAAGCAAGGGTTAGCCAAAACCCACCAAAATAATATAACTGGACAACATTATATATAATAGTTCAAACGAGTTTTGAAACCATATGCCATGCATTTAATGAACATAATTCCAGTATAAGGTAAATGATGAAGTTACAAGGTAACTCAAAATATATATATTCCATGGACATACTTGCTACGCAAAAGATAAGCTAGATAGCATTATTTATCATAAAAGAGGAACTTGCAGAAAATATTACAATTCCAATTTTGAATACTTTTCGAATACTGCCAACAATGATAATGTTGCAAAAAATAAATGAATTTGAATGATGAACTAATGCTGGAGTATTCACCGTGCCCGTTGTTCCAATCCTTACGATGATCAGTCGTAGATTGTACAGCTCAATTTAGATTTACTACTGGTAGAAGGAAGAGCTGAAAGATTTACTTGTCTACCGCCCTGTTAGATCTTCCCGGCCAACGGTTGGGCCAATGGGATGGACCGGCGCTACTCGGCCTCTTACACGACTCCAAGTTCAAAAAGAAGTTCATGACTCTGAACATAAAGTTCGTCCCCCTTTCCCCAAGTATAATACTTGTTGATAAGACTCCACAAAGTAGTCGTATCTAGTTGGAAAGGAAAATTTAACATCATATCTCCCAAGCTGCTGCTTGTTAGAGGATACCATCTTATTCCAATAATCTTACCCCTCGAATGATGAGAGGGTACACAGATGCAATAGATAGAAATCCAAGTTGAGAGTGAAAGGAATACTTTTCAAAAGATTTATGACCGGGAAGTCAACAAGATAAATAACATTTCTCAGGTAAGGTCCCCTTATTATTTGGAAGATAGATTCGAAGGAAGAATGAAATCTTGAGAACCTTTCTTGATATAACATTAATAATAATACGATTCCGAAGTAATTTTTTTTATAATAATCGAAGGTCGAAGATAATATTTGAAGTCATTTCAGAGTATCGGATAAATATTCAGAGAATATTTATTGAATCAGAAATAGTTAAAGAAGACTTATAACTACGAACGAATATTTAAATCGAAGTATTTCTCAGAATAATTCTCGAGGGAATAAAGAGAAAATATTTATGAAATAATTAAATATTTAAATGAATATTCAAAATAATATTCATTTAATTAATAAGACTCGAAAGGAATATTAAATATATTATTCGATAAATAAATATAACATCAGATGAATATTTAAAATAATATTCACTAAGTAAATGGGAACTTAAATGAATATTTAAAAAGTAATATTCATTTAATGAATAATATTCTAAATGAATATCGAAATAATATTCATTTAGTAATCCAAGCTTTAAAGGAATATTCGAAATAATATTCGATAAATGAATCGACTTTAAATGAATATTGAAAAATAATATTCGTTGAATAGATAACGTTCAAATAATTATTTGAGGTAATGATCGTTGATTAAATGATCTCGGACGAATACTCAAATAACATTCGTCGACCAAATAATGGAAAATATTTACTTAAATATTTCCCTCGAAGGTAATTATGATATATCAAGAAGTAATGACTCCCGGTCTATATTCAACGAATACGATATATATGCCCTTCTCTAAGGGACTTCATAACACCCGGCTTATAACTGATTATTCACTATCTAGCTTATAAGCCAACAATAATTCAAGGAACAAGTATATCAATATAACTTGGAAGTAGGCATACATGACATGGCATATGTATAACAGAAATCATATATATATTCCCAACAACAGCCTTTAAAAGGATTTGAAACTTGCCTGCAATCGGGTGTGGGTAGAGGTAGCGTGTCCCGATTCAGCTCGGTGATATATAATCAATCAGAATATCCGAGATTAATCACCTAACACTTCTTTATAAGGTTACGTATAAACTTTACTTAAGTCGAAACACGCTTTCGAGTTATCTTGTTATGCACCCTTTTGTATAATTCTGTTTATTACCGATACGATCCGACTTTTGTTCATTATTAAGACATGTCATTACATTTACACTTGACATATACTTAAGCTGGGTAAGTTCTAAGGTTGGTCGTTTACAAACCAAGATTATACCTCGAGTTTTATCGCCCGTTTTCTAAGTGTTTTACCAAAGTTATAACCAAGTACGCTTTTAGGGGTTTGTTCGCGTTTAACCTCGATTCAAACATTTTTATAAAATTGAAAAATGATCCGTTTGACATGAGGTTTTCTCCTACACCTTCCTTATGATCTCTAATATTTAATTACCAAAGTTCGTCACTAACTTGCATATTTTACGAGGGTTCAATTTCAGTTACGAACTCTCATTTATGGTTTCGAACTACTTTTAGTAAATCGGTCATAATTCCTAAACCGTAAATCCGTTTCACATGATTTTTATATCAAAAACGAAGCTTATAACATAATCTATATTGTCATGGCATAATATGAAACTGGACAGTGGGTTATAGCTACTGTCAACTACTATTTCTAAAGGTTAATGAAAATCGGGCATTACGACGACTATAATTCGGACGTTCTAAAAATCGTAACATCAAAACCAAGGCACACCGGGCATCCATACATCTTATACACATGTTATACATCTCACTAAGTCCAGAAATTTTACACTCCATCATAATGATCATCATGTTACCAAATCAACCACCAAATCATGCTAACATGTCTATAATAACACTAATATCATAACTAATCTTAAAATACCAAGATCATACTTAAAACTCAAAGTAAGATCTAGGGTTTCAAGAGAGTTATACCTTCCTTGGTGTGTATGTGAGTCTAAAAAGCCTTGATCTAGTCCTTAGAACTCCTTACAACCTTAAACTAGCAAGAATCATCAAGAACATAATTATTGATTTTCGGATCTGCTATAACTCAGTGGAAAGATCATGAAAAACGAGGGCCTTACCGAGGTTTTCTGATCAAGACTTCTAAAGGAGAGTTGTAGAGAATCCAACCAGCTTTTCCAACAAGCTAAAGAACACCAAATTCCATTGATTAATGAAGGAGATATGGCCATTAGAAAATCGGTCCAGAAACTGTCAAGCATCAGGACAGTTTGCTTCTTCAACTTGGGGAGGTGATTTGCCTAGGCTATACTACTTGAATTGCTATGAAACTTTGTGCGAATATTTCCCATGGAGTGGAGAGGCCGTGGTAAAAATTTGGTGATTTTATCATGGATAGAAATGGAGATATGAATTTTCTTCTTTGATGAGGTTCTGCTGGACAGTTTGTAAGAATGGAGAGAATGGAGTTGTTTGCTTTTATTCTCTTGCTTGGTTTGCTAGAAATGAATTATTGTGATGGGAGCAAGATAATATCTTGGTCAAAAGCTACTTTAATAAAGGTGTGATGCAATGGATGATGTATTTGTATGGCTTGATGTGGAAGCTTGGTTGAAAAAATATCTATTATGCTAAGTACAAGGTTTACATCACTAAGTGCATTGGTTACTCATGTAACCACTTGGTTACTAGATATTTATACTAGCACATGCATGCATCTTGCTCTCTGCTTGCTCTTTTGTCCGGTTATTACTCAATTTGATTGATCGTTCGAACGAATATCTCAATCGTTTTTAGTTAGGGTTTTACCGGAAACCTTCTTAACATTTATACCACCATTCTCCATCATTCTTAATAATTCTCGAATCCATTTTCCTTAAATCCTTTTAATAATCTCTTAGGTCTTTCAGCGTCCAGGGAAATCTCGGAGAAAATTAAAGTGCCGTTTTTCAGAATCCGACAGCTTTTACATACAATCTTTTTCCCCCTGGATCATTAATATGAACTCAAAAATTCGTTCCGGGTACTTCTATATAGCGTCGTCTAATAATATTCCTAATCCATCAAAATCACTATTCACCACTTGTTCTTTACTTATTCTCTTAGGGTTATATAGATGTCCCGGTTCTCTTTCGATCGTTCCTTAACCCTTTTACGAAACCACTGGACTGATAACAGATATCGATTTGGATGACATAAGAATAACCTTTCCCTTTGGAATTATCAAATCTTAATTTCCTAGGAGATAGATAATTCTTATCTAGATTGTCAATCAATAGCATTCTTCATGACATATAAATATTTGAATCCAAATCTATTCCATTCATTCATTAGAACATTCGTTATATCATAGCCGTACCCACTATTCACTATTACATCCATACATAATAAAAAGTTTTAATTCTATCCAAAATCTGGGTTCTTACAGTCTCCCCTCCTTAAAAGGATTCCGTCCCGGAATCAGGTAGGAAGCAAAGAGTCGTTTGTCTGTCGTTTCACTTTTTAATTTCCCGGTCAATTCTTAGTCGTTCTACCCTTTCTTAGCACATCTTCTAGTGCTACAATACATACTTTATCCTTTTTCCATCAACTTGCTACTTTTTCGTACAACACATTATCCGGGTTATGCTCTTACTCAGTCCTATACTATTATCCTTATTGATACCCGCAGTGGCTTTGGTATCACTATTGTACCGCGAATTCGGAGATAACCTCACTCGCACTTTGCATTTCCTGATCGCCTTATTCTTCGCAATCTCGATCAATATAGAGAAGTGGAAAGATTTGTTTAGAGATCACTATGATCAATGAACATTTGTTATATTACATAGTTAGTACAGAAGGGGGCTAGCCTTTAGTACTTGACAATCAATTAAACAAGTTATGGTATTCCACTTAGACTGCTATCACACAGATAGATAGTCACGCAGCAGTACCTCCCCTCCTTAAAGGGTTGTTCTTCTCAATTCATAAAGAAGATGAATAGGAGAGAAGAAATGAAAAGAATTCTAAAGGATTATAGAAAGTTTTCATGATTGTAAAATATCATACTCAGAATTTACCTCTGAACTATAGAGGTTCATCAAAGAAGAAAATAATCATAATTATATCCAATACTATTTGATCGCAATCTCACGTTTAAACATATCTTGCTGCTTTGTCCATTATTCTATGGACCTATACTCTGGTTCAACCTTAGTAACACTTACTTTTGGAAAATCTTTCAACCTCTTAGGTTAAATCTTGGATTTCTCGCTTGACATCATTGTTACTGGCATTCCACGCCACGCTACTAGCTCTTTCATAATTATAATTCTAACATCTTCAGGTTGTCATCCCGAGAATTCATTAGAATGCCCATTCATTAATCCATCCATAACATTCCTTGCTTCACATTCCATAGTTTCTTTCCCAGTCTTTTCTTTATCAATCACATTCTTCTTATTATCTGATTCCTATTCACTTCTGTTATTTACCTCCACCGTCATCTCTTTATTGAGACATCTTTCGCACTTGGCACCTTCTTATTGGTATCCTGTCACATTTACTCTATAAACATCACATTATTCCAATTTAAACCCTCCGAAATGAATCTGGTCAATTTCTTTAACTTAGATCCAATATAATCTACTTCTGCCAAACTTGTTTCTCATCACTTGTTCCTTTCCATCCGTGATTTTCCACAGGTTGCTCTTCATAAGTCAGACCAGGTCGTAAGGTGCTCATACCCTTATCATCTGTCGAGCATCTGCGTTTTACTGGTGTAGCTTTGCCACATGTTACGACCATGCTATAAGTTTTGGGGGTAAATCTGGCTCGAATGCCACCTTCTAAACACCTTTAAATTCTCAGATGGCCCAATAAATCTCGGGCACAACTATCCTTCTCTCCAAGTCTCATTAATTCTTTCTACGAGAATACTTTTAGCATCATGAATCTCCAACCTCGTATTCTCTATCTTGTTTGCGCAGAAATACACTAACATAAACTTGTTTGTCATTCATCAACATGCCATTTAGCTTATCAATAGCAGCACTATCTTTATCTTTGCGTAGTGCTTTAATGGTTATCAATAGCAGCACTATCTTCATCAACCTCGTATTCTACTTTCTTAGAAGAATCACCATCGTTTGCTATTTACGTAGTGCTTTAATGGTTAATCAGATGGGTTTCAAATCCTCTAGAGAGACAAAGTAATCACTATTCCATACCCATAAGGAATACTTCCTGAACTTGATGTAGATTTTACATGAAGTAAATACAATTGCAGAAGAGTTTCAAGCATCGCAGCTATGTCAGGTTGATGAAACTATCACTCATGCATCTTCCATAAAAGACTGGAAACTTAACGGTTTAATTCGTCAATTATGTATCATGGTCCTGGCTTACCTTAACTGAGGACCTCCTAATGTAGGTAATATGGTTAAGACGATATTAGGAATCGAATATTTATTTAAACTATTATTACAATTGATCCTTACACAATCATCAGAAGAAGTGTAATTTCCTCCACCCTATTATGACCTTCAGAGTTCATCTCTATATTCTCTAGTTTCTTTGGTATGAGTATTTATAATTACTCCTCTATACTTAAAGTTTCGGCCACCTCGTTGGCCTTTCTTGCTAATAATAATTTCTTGTAATCATTGTCTTCTGGATCTATTCCAACTCACATTTTTCTACCTCATTGCCATTACTGTTGGGTGAAAGCATTCTCCCTTAAACTCTGCTGAAGGAGAAAAGTATCTATCAGTCTTTTTCCATAAGTCATTGCTTCCACCTTTCTGTGTGAACCTTATCACGGTTACTCCTAATTATACCTAGGATATTTCTCCTCTTATCTCTTTCTTGTTCTAGGATAATCTCAACCTTCTTTGGTTCCATCCATACCTCATCATGGTTTCATACATGCCTCATCTGGCATTATTGTTATTGTGTGTTACATTCTCTACCAAACTTCTATTTTGAAACTCAGAATATTAACTTTCCCTTGTAAGGTTTCTTAGGTCATCCTCATCATTCTTCCAGTATTTTCCAGGTACAGGGTATATCAAAATATCGCTAATTGATCCTGTAACAATTCTGTCGGTGTACTTTCCGAAACTCCTTTCAATAAATTCTTAAAGGTTATTGTTACCTTAGTCAATCCAACTTATATCATCCGAATTCATAATGTCTTTATTAGGGCAATTCCATCCTCTATGCACTACACACCTTAGAAGGTCCCGTTTTGAGGCAAACCAGGACCATGATACAAAATTGATGAATTAAACCATTAAGTTTCCAGCCTTTTATGGAAGATGCATGAGTGATAGTTTCATCAACCGGACATAGCTGCGATTAGGGCTGTAAACGAACCGAGCCGAGCCGAGCTTTGACCGAACCGAGCCGAGCTTTTACCTTAACGAACCGAGCCGAGCTTTGATCTTAACGAACTGAGCTGATTTCTTAACGAACCGAGCCGAGCTTTGACCGAACCGAGCCGAACTCGAGTTGTTCACGAACAGCTTCGATCCGAGCCGAGCTCGATCCGAGCTCAAGCTGTTCGCGAACAATTAATTTGTCACGGATTATTATTTCTATTTTTTAAAAAATATTTCTCGACGATCCAACCGTACGGATGTCAAGATATATCTAATTTAGTGATATTCCCAAATTTTCAAAAAATAAAAAATTAATTTAGTTGGAGATCTTAGTAGATCACTACTATTCTAACTAATACTAGTAACTAGTGCTTTGTCACGAATTGATGTTTCTATTTTTTAAAAAATATTTCTCGACGATCCAACCGTACGGATGTCAAGATATATCTAATTTAGTGATATTCCCAAATTTTCAAAAAATAAAAAATTAATTTGGTTGGAGATCTTAGTAGATCACTACTATTCTAACTAATACTAGTAACTAGTACTTTGTCACGAATTGATGTTTCTATTTTTTAAAAAATATTTCTCGACGATCCAACCGTACGGATGTCAAGATATATCTAATTTAGTGATATTCCCAAATTTTCAAAAAATAAAAAATTAATTTGGTTGGAGATCTTAGTAGATCACTACTATTCTAACTAATACTAGTAACTAGTACTTTGTCACGAATTGATGTTTCTATTTTTTAAAAAATATTTCTCGACGATCCAACCGTACGGGTGTCAAGATATATCTAATTTAGTGATATTCCCAAATTTTCAAAAAATAAAAAATTAATTTGGTTGGAGATCTTAGTAGATCACTACTATTCTAACTAATACTAGTAACTAGTGCTTTGTCACGAATTGATGTTTCTATTTTTTAAAAAATATTTCTCGACGATCCAACCGTACATGATTATGATATTATGTGGCCACTGCCCAGTACATTGAATTATGGTTATTGTAACTTTTAAATTAAAAATGTTCCTAGTATATTATATAATTTATATTATAGAAAATATTGTAAAATTTGAAATTTTTTCGAGCTTAACGAGCCGAGCTCGAGCCGGACGATCTCGAGTCGAGCTCGAGCCGAGCTCGAGCCGCACAAGACAAAAGCTCGGCTCGAGCTAGTTTGCTTAACGAGCAGAAAATCGTGTTCGAGCTCGAGCTAGTTTAGCAAACGAACCCAGCCTAACGAGCTCTTAACGAGCCGAGCTCGAGCTTGTTCGCTAAGAGCTAGTTTCGTTTACAGCCCTAGCTGCGATGCTTGAAACTCTCCTGCAATTTTATCTACTTCATGTAATACCTACATTAAGTTCAGGAAGTGTTCCTTATGGATAAGGAATAGAGATGACTTTGTCTCCCTAAAGGATTTGAAACCCGTATGGTTAGCCATTAATGCACTACGTAAACAACAAGCGATGGTGATTTTTCTAAGAAAGTAGATGACAATGTAAAGATAAAGAAAGTGCTGCTATTGATAAGATAAATGGCATGTTGATGAATGACAAGCAAGTTTGTGTTAGTGTACTTCTGCGCAAACAAGTAATAGGAGGTTGATGATTCATGATGCTAAAGGTATTCCTGTGGAAAGAAGTAATGAGACTTGGAGAGTAGAAGGGCAGATGAGCCCGAGAATTATTGGGCCACCTGAGAGTTTAAAAGTGTTCGGAAGGTGGCACTCGAGCCAGTTTTACCCCCCAAAACTCATAGTATGATCGTAACGTGTTTCATGTGGCAAGGCTACAACAGTAAAATGCAGATGCTCGATAGATGATAAGAGCACAAGCAGGTAGATATACGACCTGGTCCGACTTACGAAAGACAACCTGTGGAAAACCACGGGTTTAAGAACAAGTGATGAGAAACAAGGTTGGCAGAAGTAGATTATATCGGATCTAAGTTAAAGGGATCGGCCAGATTCATTTCGGAGAGTTTGAATTGGAATAATGTGATGATTATAGAGTAAATGTGACGGGATACCAATAAGGAGGTACCAAGTGCCAAAAAAAAAGTCTCAATAAGGAGATGAAGGTGGAAGTAAATAACAGAAGTAAATAAGAATCAGATAATAAGAAGGATGTGATTGATAAAGAAAAGACTGGGAAAGCAACTATGGAATGTGAAGCAAGGAATGTTATGAATGGATTAATAAAAGGGTTTTCTGATGAATTCTCGGGATGACAACCTGATAGTGTTAATATTATAGATATGAATAAGCTAGTAGCGTGACATGGAATGTCAGTAACAATGGTGTCAAGCGAGAAACTAAGATTTAACCTGAGAGGTTCAAAGATTTTCCAAAAGTAAGTGTGCTAAGGTTGAACCAGAGTATAGGTCCATAGAATAGTGGACAAAGTAGCAAGATATGTTGACACATGAGGTTGCGATCAAATAGTATTGGATATAATTATGATTATTTTCTTCTTTGATGAACCTCTATAGTTCAGAGGTAAATTCTGAGTATGATATTTTACAATCATGAAAACCTTCTATAATCCTTTAGAACTCTTTTCTTTTCTTCTCTCTTATTCATCTTCTTTATGAATTGAGAAGAATAACCCTTTAAGGAGGGGAGGTACTGCTACGTGACTATCTGTCTATGTGATAGAAGTCTAAGTGGAATACCATAACTTGTTTAATTGCTTGTCAAGTACTAAAAGCTGGCCCCCTTCTGTACTAACTATGCAATATAACAAATGTTCATTGATCATAGTGATCTCTCAATAAATCTTTCCACTTCTCTATATTGATCGAGATTGCGAAGATTAAAGCGATCAGGAAATGCACAGTGCGAGCGAGGTTATCTCCGAATTCGCAGGGTGATAGTGATACCAATGTTACTGCTGCAGCTATCAATAAGGATAGACTGGGTAAGAACATAACCTGGATAATGTGTTGTACGAAAAGTAGCAAAGTTGATGGGAAAAGGATAAAGTACGTATTGTAGCACCAGTAGATGTGCTGAGAAAGGGCAGAATGACTAAGAATTGACCCGGAAGCTGAAAGGTGAAACAACAGACAAACGACTCTTTGCTTCCTACCTGATTCCGGGACGGAATCCTTTTTAGGAGGGAAGACTGTAAGAACCCAAATTTTGGATATAATTAAAACTTTTTATTATGTACTGAGGCAATGGTGAATAGTGATTACGACTACGATATAACGATTGAGATAATGAATGAAAGGAATAGATTTGTATTCAAATGTTTATATGCCATGAAGAATACTATTGGTTGACACCTTAAATAAGAATTATCTATCTCCTAGGGAATTAAGATTAGAAAATTCTAAAGAAGAAGATTATTCTTATGTCATCCAAATCGATATCTGTTATTGGTCCAGTGATTCCGTAAAAAGGTTAAGGAACGATCGAAAGAGATCAGGGACAATTATACAACCCTAAGAGAATAAGTAAAGAAAAAGGATGAATAGCGATTTTGGTGGACGTAGGAATATTATTAGATGACGCTATATAGAATTACCCGGAATGAAATTCTGAGTTCATATTATTGATCCAGGGGGAAAAAGAGTGTATGTAAAAGCTGTCGGATTCTGAAAAATAGCACTTTTATTTTCCCAGAGATTTTCCTGGACACTGAAAGACTTAAGGAATTATTGAAGGGATTTAAGGAAAATAAGTTCAAGAATTATTAAAGAGAATGGAGGATGATAGTATAAATATTAAGACGGTTTCCGGTAAAACCCTAACTAGAAACGAATGAGTTATTCCTCCGAATGATCAGTGAATGGAGCAATAAACGGACAAAGAAACAAGCAGGGAAGCAAGATGCAAGCATATGCAAGTGGATGGGATAAAGTAACCAAGTAGTTACCAAAGAAACTAGAACAATTAGAAACTAAACCAAGTACTTAGTTCAAAACCATAAGAATTCAACACATGTCCCTTGCAAATGCATCATCCATGACACAAGCACTTTAATAAAGTGGATTTATGCAAGATATTTCCTAAACACAGCAATAATACACTTTAGAGTGGATGAGAGCAAAAGAGAAGCTAGCAAAACAAAAAGCAAACCAAGAACAACCAATCTCTCCAAAATTGCCAACCATGAACCAAGCTCAAAGAAAAATTCATATCTCCCAATCTAGAGCTTCTAAAATCACCAAATTTTAACCATAGCTTCTCCACTCCATGGGCAACATTAGTTCCAAATTTCATATCAATCCAAGTAGTATAGCCTAGTCAAATCACCTCCCCAAGTTGAAGAAGCAAACTGTCCTGATGCTTGACAGTTTCTGGACTGATTACTCAATGGAATTTGGTGTTATTTAGCTTGTTGGAAAGCTGGTTAGATGCTCTACAACTCTCCTTTAGAAGCCTTGTCCAGAAAAGCATGGTAAGGGCCTCGTTTTTGTAGATCTTTGAACTAATGAATAATAACCTTCATGAACTAACTTTGATTTCTTGTTTTGTTTGGATGATCTAAGCAATCCTAAGGCTAGACAAGGACAAACCAAGGCTTATTCATGTATTAGGATACTCCAGGGAAGGTATAACTCTTAAGAAACCCTAGAACTTATTTTGAGTTTTTGGTGACTATTGGATTAGTTTTGATGATGATGTGGTTTTAAGCATATAAGCATGATTATGTAGTTGATTTAGTTCATTTAGCCATATAATGATTAAGAGGATGAGTTGAGATGTTCCTGGACTTATGAGGTGTATATCATGAACGTAAGATGTTTGGTTTGCCTGGTGTGGCTTGGTTGAATTGTTGTGATTTTTAGAACGTTCGATATATAGCCGTCGTAATACCGAATTTTTGTTAACACTTTGAAACCGAGCATGACAGTAAATATAATTTCCTGACCTTGATAATATTATGACTGGTCCTTGTAGATATCGAGCCATAGATCTTTTTGGTGCAAGAATTGAAACATTCCGACTTACGGTTTAGGAGTTATGGTCAAATTACTAAAATTGGTTCGGAATCGTAAATAAAAGTTCGTAACTTCAATTGAACCCTCGTAAAGCATGTTACTCAGTGGCGAATCTTGGTAAATAAATAATTAGAGGTCATAAGGAAGGTATGAAAGAAAAACACATGTCAAACGGATCGTTTTCCGATTTTATAAAAATGTTGGAATCGAAGTTAAACGCGAACGAACCCCTAAAAATTCGATTGGTTATAACTTTGGTAAAACACTTAGAAAACGAACGATAAAACTCGAGGGATAATCTCGGTTCGTAATCGATCGACTTTAGAACTTATACGAATTAAGTATATACCGAGTGTGGGTATGATGACATGTCGTAATAACGAACAAATGTCGGATCGTATCAGTAATAAAAAGAGTTACACTAAAAGGTGTATAACGAGATAATTCGAAAACTTGTTTCGATTTAAGTGAAGTTATACTTAGACTTTTAAAAGGTGTTAAGTTGTTAATCTCGAATGTTCTGATTGTTGATAGATCATCGAGCAGACCCAGGACACGCTATCTCCACCCACACCCGATTACCAGGCAAGTGTTCAAAACTTTGAACATGTTGTTGTGATAATATATATATGTGATTGCCGTTTTACATATGCCATAGCATGCATGCCTATTGTCAAATTATATTATGATACCTGTTCCCTGAACTGATATTGGCTTATAGACTAGATACGAATTATCAGTTATAAGCCGGATTGTTTTGATAAGACCCTTAGCGAAGGACATATGATATTCATTCTTAAATATAGACCGGGAGTCGGTATTTTAAGATATAGATAGTCGTGGAAAACCGGAGGGATATCAACGGCGAATTATTATTTATTTTAAGGAATGTTATTATTAAACGTTATTTATATTTCCATAAAGTATCAATTACTTGGAAATATTTCGAAGAATGTTATTTAAGAATCCGACAGCTTTTACATACACTTTTTTTCCCCTGGATCACTAATACGAACTCAGAATTTCGTTCCGGGTAATTCTATATAGTGTCGTCTAATAATATTCCTAAATCCACCAAAATCACTATTCATCTATTTTTCTTTACTCATCCTCTTAGGGTTGTACAATTGTCCATGATCTCTTTCGATCGTTCCTTAACCTTTTTACGGACCTACTGGACCAATAACAGATATCGATTTGGATGACATAAGAATAATCTTCTCCTTTAGAATTATCAACTCTCAACTCCCTAGGAGATAGATAATTCTTATCTAAAGTGTTAACCAATAGTATTCTTCATGGTATATAAACATTTGAATCCAAATCTATTCCTTTCTTTCATTATCTCAATCGTTACATCGTAGTCGTAATCACTATTCACCATTACCTCAGTACATAATAAAAAGTTTTAATTATATCCAAAATTTGGGGGTTCTTACAGTCTCCCCTCCTTAAAAGGATTCCGTCCCGGAATCAGGTAGGAAGCAAAGAGTCGTTTGTCTATCGTTTCACCTTTCAGCTTCCCGGTCAATTCTTAGTCATTCTACCCTTTCTCAGCACATCTACTGGTGCTACAATACTTACTTTATCCTTTTCCATCTACTTTGCTACTTTTCGTACAACACATTATCCGGGTTATACTCTTACTCAGTCTTATCCTTATTGATACCTGCAGTAACATTGGTATCACTATCACCCTGCGAATTCGGAGGTAACCTCGCTCGTACTGTGCATTTTCTGATCGTTTTAATCTTCGCAATCTCGATCAATATAGAGAAGTGGAAAGATTTATTGAGAGATCACTATGATCAATTGAACATTTGTTATATTGCATAGCTAGTACAGAAGGGGGCCAGCCTTTAGTACTTGACAAGCAATTAAACAAGTTATGGTATTCCACTTAGACTTCTATCACATAGACAGATAGTCACGTAGCAGTACCTCCCCTCCTTAAAGGGTTGTTCTTCTCAATTCATAAAGAAGATGAATAAGAGAGAAGAAAAGAAAAGAGTTTTAAAGGATTATAGAAAGTTTTCATGATTGTAAAATATCATACTCAGAATTTACCTCTGAACTATAGAGGTTCATCAAAGAAGAAAATAATCATGATTATATCCAATACTATTTGATCGCAATCTCATGTCTCAACATATCTTGCTGCTTTGTCCACTATTTTATGGACCTATACTCTGGTTCAACCTTAGCACACTTACTTTTGGACAATCTTTGAACCTCTCAGGTTAAATCTTAGTTTCTCGCTTGACACCATTGTTACTGACATTCCATGTCATGTTACCAGCTCTTTCATATTCATAACAATAACACTATCGGGTGGTCATCCCAAAGGTTTGTTAGAAAACCCATTCATTAATCCATTCATAACATTCCTTGCTTCACATTCCATAATTATCTTCCCCATCTTTTCTTTATCAATCATATCCTTCTTATTATTTGATTCTTATTTACTTCTGTTATTTACTTCCACCTTCATCTCTTTATTGAGACATCTTTTGCACTTGGTACCTCCTTATTGGTATCCCGTCACATTTACTCTATAATCATCGCATTATTCCAATTTAAACTCTCCGAAATAAATCTGGCCGATCCCTTTAACTTAGATCCGATATAATCTATTTCTGCCAACCTTGTTTCTCATCACTTGTTCTTTTCTACCCGTGGTTTTCCACAGGTTGTCCTTCGTAAGTCAAACCAGGTCGTATATCTACCTGCTCGTACTCTTATAATCTATCGAGCATCTGCATTATACCGGCGTAGCCTTGCCACATGAAACACGTTACGATCCTGCTGTAAGTTTTGGGGGTAAAACTGGCTCGAATGCCACCTTCCGAACACTTTTAAACTCTCAGGTAGCCTAATAAGTCTCGGGCTCAACTACCCTTCTCTGTAAGTCTCATTAATTCTTTTTACGGGAATACGTTTAGCATCATGAATCATCAACCTCATATTCTCTATCTTGTTTGCGCAGAAGTACACTAACACAACTTGCTTGTCATTCATCAACATGCCATTTAGCTAATCAATAGCAGCACTTTCTTTATCTTTACGTTGTCATCTACTTTCTTAGAAAAATCACCATCGCTTGTTGTTTACGTAGTGCATAAATAGCTAACCCTACGGGTTTCAATCCTTTAGGGAGACAAAGTAATCACTATTCCTTATCCATAAGGAACACTTCCTGAACTTGATGTAGATATTACATGAAGTAGATAAAATTGAAGAAGAGTTTTAAGCATCGCAGCTAATTCAGGTTGATGAAACTATCACTCATGCATCTTCCATAAAAGACTAGAAACTTAATGGTTTACTTCGTCAATTTTTGTATCATGGTCCTGGTTAGCCTCAAAACGGGACCTTCTAAGGTGTGTAGTTTGCTTAAGACGATATTGGGAATCGAATCTTTACTTAAACTTATTATTACCGTCGATTCTTGCACAGTCATCAGAAGGAATGTAATTTCCTCCACTCCGATATGACCTTCAAGTTCCTTCCAAAATCATTCTGTTTCTTCGGTATGCACATTTGCAATTATTCCTCGCTACTTAGAGTGTCGGCCACCTCACTGGCCTTTCCTGATACTAACAATTTCTTGTAATCCATGTTCTATGGATACATTCCAACTCAAACTTTTCTACCTCATTCCCATTACTGTTGGGTGAATGCATTCTCCCTCAAGCTCTGCTGTAGGAGAAAAAAATATATCTATCAGTCTTTTTCCATAAGTCATTGCTTCCACCTACCCGTGGGAACTTTATCAAAGTTACCCTCAATCATACCTAGGATATTTGTTCTCTTAGTTCTTTCTTGTTCTAGGATAATCTCAACCTTCTTTGGTTCTATCCATACCTCATCATGGTTTCATACATGCCTCATCTGGCATTATTGTTATTGTGTCTTACATTCTCTTCCAAACTTCTAGTTTGAAATTCAGAATATTAACTTTTTCCTTGTAAGGATTCTTAGGTCGTCCTCATCATTCCTCCTGTATTTTCTAGGTACAGGGTATATCAAAACGTCATTGATCAATACTCTAATAATTCTATCTATGTCTTTTCCAGAACTCTTTTTAATAATCCTTACAGGTCATTGTTGCCTTAGCAAATCCAACTCATATCATCTGAATTCACAATGTCTTTATTAGGGTTAATGCCATCCCTGGTGCATTCCCCAGGGTTTGTTTTAATTTATGGATATCCTATTCTTAATTCAACTGCCAAGGAATTCTTGCATCCTATAATTGGAAATCAAATCATGTATCCTTAACAAGTGTCTCTTTTCAATCATTCTCATTTGATAATCGATTGGTAGCTTAATGCTAACCTCTTCTTTCGGATAGTTGTTAGCCTATTTGACCTTCCAAAAGACAATGTATGTATGTCTGTTTTCTTACCAAACTTGGTAATCGTAGCAAGGATGTTTTGGAAGATATTGGTTGAGTTCAACGTGAATCTCTTAGTACTTATCGTTCTTCGCAAAGGTACTTGCCTTAAACAAAATTTCTACAGCATACTGATCAATCTCTGACCATTTCTATACTCTCTTCATGAACCTTCATTGTTTATTTTCTTCCGTCATAATATATTCATGGTATTCATGATACCCTAACATCATACATCTCAAGTCATTATACTTCCATTTTTACTCGTAATCTTGGACAATCGTATACACATGAATCACTTTAGTACGGGTGACCCCATTCCAAAAAGTCTAGTAAATTCCCAATCTAAACATGGGTTGCAAAGGGTTCAGTAGAAGATTCCTACGATCTCATTAATATTTCATTTATATCAGAAGCCCTTGCAGTCGGTGCTTACTTAGAAGCAACCCTGCTTTGTCCTTTCATTGTTGGTCTAGTCACTTGAGAATCCTTTGTGACTTGGCCTCAACTGACCACACTAAAATAAAAATATACGATTTTAGGGGTTGGATAATTAGCATTACTTTTCTATAAATTGCTGGCATAGTGCCTTCTACTTTGATACCTTTCTACCTTTCCAAAACTTTACTTCATATAAGTCTTAATCGACTACTCGGCCCGTCTCCGGCCACCTTTCCTCTACTTTTATCTTTTCAACTATTCTTATCAATCCCGCGTGCCACGCAAGCTTACCATTCCTGGCATAACAGCCTTTTCACTTAAGTCAATCCTGGAGTTTCTTAGTCCGTCTGGTTTCTTACTTACATTTCCTGTTTCCGTCCAATCTCACTTCATCATTTTATCTCTACCATCGATTGTAATACTCAGGGTCCGTCTACTAACCCATATGACAGCAACCTTACCCAATCCACAGGGTTCGCTCTAGTTTCCATTCTTTTCAATGATGTTCTCTGATAATCAAAAAGACAAGGTTTGCCAAAATTCTCCGGATTTCTTTCCAGAATCAGGGAAATTTTGGTCAATCTATCCACCTACTGGTAACATTAAGGAGACCAGTTTCGAAACCTGAAGAATAGTTCTATGAACCGCCAAGCAGGTAGAACCATAAGCAGTCATAATTTACGAAATAATCGTCATTAGATTGGAAGTTTAACCACCGGAGAGGAACCAATTATATACATTTCTTAGAAGGGAATCAACAGTTTCAAACTGAAACCTGTCACAACGCCCTGATACCTATACGTCCTGATATTCAATATTACCAAATGTCAGTCTACCTAACCACTAGTCTCAGAAGGAACATTACCGTTGGAGTTGGTTGTTCCACAAAATTGGCACTACTAAGGCCATCCGAACCTGGTGAACCGTGCTGTCCGAACACATCCGCAAGTACTTTGTCGTGCTGTGCAAGCACACATCTTAATCCTTTATGCGAAGCATCGTTGGAAGCACAAAGTCTTCTTTTCCCATTAAGCAATGCCAGCTCTTGGTCTTTACCAATTTCATCTTTTAGCTCCAGGAAGATTTTCTCACATTTTTCTCTTTAACTTCTGATCGTATTACTTGATCCATTATAATTCCGCATCGGAGTAAACTTAAGGTAACTACTATAATTCATTCAAAGAAAGAATTTAATATTCTTCTGAATCACATGCATCTAACATTTCTGGTTCATCATTTCACTGAGTTGAAATAACCCTATACTCAGTCTCTGACAGTAGTCTCATTACGAGTTCATCTTGGCTCACTGGTCCTATCTTCCGGTAGGTTCTGAGATCATTGTCTTGCATACTACTTCCTTATATAACTTTATCCAATCATGCTGTCACTTCCCAATGTCTTTACTTTCTAACTGATTCATTCATAAAATGAACATTTCCCTGAATAAAACCACCTCATTAACCTCAAATTGGTTGTATAAATTACAACCTATGACATCTACCTTCTCATGGCAAATTATTACTGACAATATTCATACTTATTCATTTATCAAATGATATAGCACTTACTTCCTCTTCTCAACTATTCCTAGGGACTCTGCTCCTCGTCTTATATCGATGCCTTTGATAATCATACATCCCTCTAGCACTCTTTTCATTAAAATGAAAGTCTCTAATGATTCTCATCTATTCCCGTATAAGATCTCAAGTAATTCTTCCAATCCGTCTTACTTGCTGGTACTACCTCCAGTAGTTCGGCCACAAATCCAACATGAATCTTCAATTCTCTTGCTAATAGCTTAGTTCTTTATGCTCACTTTTCTGAGCACTATACCTTAATCATCTCAGTCTTTCTGGCTATAGCCCTCATTCCTCGAGGGTAAGCTCCTTATCCTAACAGGATTTTCCTTATCTGCTGGAACCTCTTCCGGGTCTCCAGTAGGGTACTTCATCGAATTTACCCGCTGATCTTCAGCATATAAAGCATTATCGCGCTACTGCTCATATGCCTCAAGGTCTGACGCCTTATTCGTCGATACGATATCGAACTAAGTTACTATCATGATACTTAAGAGTTCCCATAAGGGTTTTATATGTCATCACTACATTAAGTAGTCCGACTATGAACTTGGCAAGAGTTATTATTATCTTAGTGAATTTATTGTTTTAATGTCGCCTCATCTCTGGGGTTTATAACGTACGCTCTGATACCATTTCTGTAACACCCCCAGATCCGGGGTCCAGGATCCGGTCGTTACGGTCTCCAATTCTGTCCACAACACTTGAACTTACCTCAACATAAAATAAATTACATCTTTATGACCCAAGATGAACTCGTAATGAGACTATTGTCAGAGACTAAGTATATGGTTAATTTCAACTCAGTAAAATGATGAACCAGAAATGTTAAATGCATGCGATTCAGAGGAATATTAAATTCTTTCTTTGAATGGATTATAGTAGTTACCTTAAGTTTACTCCGATGCGGAGTTATAATGGATCAAGTAATACGATCAGCAGTTAAAGAGAGAAATGTGAGAAAATCTTCCTGGAGCTAAAAGATGAAATTGGTAATGACCAAGAGTTGGCATTGCTTAATGGAAAAAGGAGACTTTGTGCTTCCAACGACACTTCGCATAAAGGATTAGGATGTGTGCTTGCGCAGCATGACAAAGTACTTGCGGAGGCATTCGGACAGCACGGTAATGTTCTTTCTGAGATTAGTGGTCAGGTAGACTGACATTTGGTAATATTGAATGTCAGGACGTATATGTATCAGGATATTGTGACAGGTTTCAGTTTGAAACTGTTGATTCCCTTCTAAGGGATGTATATAATTGATTCCTCTCTAGTGGTTAAACTTCCAATCTGATGACTATTATTTCGTAAATTAGGACTTCTATGGTTCTACCTGCTTGGAAGTTCATAGAACTATTCTTCAGGTTTCGAAACTGGTCTCTTTAATGTTACCAGTAGATGGATAGATTGTCCAAAATTTCCCTAATTCTGGGAAGAACTTCAACGAATTTTGGCAAACCTTGTCTTTCTGATTATTAGAGAACATCATGGAAGAGAGTAGAAACTGGGCCGAACCCCGTGAATTGGGTAAAGTAGCCACTATATGGGTTGGTGGACCCACTATATGGGTTGGTGGACAGACCCCGGTTATCGCGATTGATTGTAGAAATACAATGATGAAGTGAGATTGGACGAAAACAGGAAATGTAAGTAAAAAACCAGCCGGACTGAGAAACTACGGGATTAACTTAATGAAAAGGCTGTTATGCCAGGAATGGTAAGCTTGTGTGGCACATGGGATTGATAAGAATAGTTGAAAAGATAAAAGTAGAGGAAAGGTGACCGGAGACGGTGCCGAGTAGCCGATTATGACTTATATGAAGTAAAGTTTTGGAAAGGTAGAAAGGTATCAAAGTGGAAGGCACTATTCCAGCAATTGCTAGAAAAGTAATGCTAATTAGTCAACCCCTAAAATCATATATTTTTATTTTAGTATGGTCAGTTGAGGCCAAGTCACAAAGGATTATCAAGTGACTAGACTAGTAATGAAAGAACAAAGCAGGGTTGCTTCTCAGTAAGCACCGACTACAAGGGCTTCTGATATAAAGGAAATATTAATGAGATCGTAGGAATCTTCTACTGAACCCTTTGCAACCCATGTTTGGATTAGGAATTTACTAGACTTTTTGGAATGGGGTCACTCGTACTAAAGTGATTCATGTGTATATGATTGCCCAAGATTACGAGTAAAAATGGAAGTATAGTGACTTGAGATGTATGATGTTAGGGTATCATGAATACCATGAATATATTATGACGGAGGAAAGTAAACAACGAAGGTTTATGAAGAGAGTATAGAAATGGTCAGAGATTGATCAGTATGCTGTCGAAATTTTGTATGAGGCAAGTACCTTTGAAAAGAACGATAAGTACTAAGAGATTCACGTTGAACTCGACCAATATCTTCCAAAACATCCTTGCTGCCATTACCAAGTTCTGTAAGAGAGCAGATAGGCATACGTTGCCTTTTGGAAGGCCAAATAGGCTGACAACTATCTGAAAGAAGAGGGTGGCATTAAGTTACCAATCGATTATCAAATGAGAACAGTTGAAAAGAGACCGTTATTAAGAATACACGATCTGATTGCCAATTATAGGATGCAAGAATTCCCTGTCAGTTGAATTAAGGATAGGATATCCATAAATTAAAACAAACCCTGAGGAATGCACAAGGGATGGCATTAACCCTAATAAAGACATTGTGAATTCAGATGATATGAGTTGGACTTGCTAAGGCAACAATGACCGGTAAGGATTATTAAAAAGAGTTCTGGAAAGAAAATAGATAGAATTATTAGAGTATTGATCAATGACGTTTTGATATACCCTGTACCCAGAAAATACAGGAGGAATGATGAGGATGACCTAAGAAACCTTACAAGGAAAAAGGTAATATTCGAACTTCAAAATGGAAGTTTGGTAAGGAATGTAAGACACAATAACAATAATGCCAGATGAGGCATGTATGAAACCATGATGAGGTATGGATGGAACCAAAGAAGGTTGATATTATCCTAGAACAAGAAAGAACTAAGAGAACAAGTATTCTAGGTATGATTGAGGGTAACTTTGATAAAGTTCCCACGGGAAGGTGGAAGCAATGACTTATGGAAAAAGACTGATAGTTATATTTTTCTCCTTCAGCAGAGCTTAAAGGAGAATGCTTTCACCCAACAGTGATGAGAATAAGGTAGAAAAATTTGAATTGGATGTATCCAGAGAACATGGATTACAAGAAATTATTATTATCAGGAAAGGCCAATGAGGTGGCCGACAGTATAAGTATAGAGGAATAATTACAAATGTTCATACCAAAGAAACAGAATGATATTTGGAAGGACCTTGAAGGTCATATCGGAGTGGAGGAAATTACATTCCTTCTGATGACTATGTAAGAATCGACGGTAATAATAGTTTAATTAAAGATTCGATTCCCGATATCGTCTTAAACGAACTACACACCTTAGAAGGTCCCGTTCTGAGGCAAACCAGGACCATGATACAAAATTGACGAAGTAAACCGTTAAGTTTCCAGTCTTTTGTGGAAGATGCATGAGTGATAGTTTCATCAACCGGACATAGCTGTGATGCTTGAAACTCTTCTGCAATTTTATCTACTTCATGTAATACAAGTTCAGGAAGTGTTCCTTATGGATAAGGAATAGTGATTACTTTGTCTCCCTAAGGGATTTGAAACCCGTAGGGCTAACTATTAATGCACTACGTAAACAACAAGCGATGGTGATTCTTCTAAGAAAGTAGATGACAACGTAAAGATAAAGAAAGTGCTGCTATTGATAAACTAAATGGCATGTTGATGAATGACAAGTAATTTCATGTTAGTGTATTTCTGCGCAAACAATATAGAGAATATGAGGTTGATGATTCATGATGCTAAATGTATTTCCGTAGAAAGAATTAATGAGACTTAGAGAGAAGGGCAGTTGAGCCCGAGACTTATTAGACCACCTAAGGGTTTAAAACTATTCGGAAGGTGGCATTCGAGCCAGTTTTACCCCCAAAACTTATAGCATGATCGTAACGTGTTTCATGTGGCAATACTACGCCAGTAAAATGCAGATGCTCGATAGATGATAATAGTACGAGCAGGTAGATATATGACCTGTTCTGACTTACGAAGAACAACCTGTGGAGAATCACGGAAAGAAAAGAACAAGTGAGGAGTAACAAGGTTGGCAGAAGTAGATTATATTGAATCTAAGTTAAAGGGATCGGCCAGATTCAGTTCGGAGAGTTTAAATGGGAATACCGATAAGGAGGTACTAAGTGCAAAAGGTGTCTCAATAAAGAGATGAAGGTGGAAGTAAATAACAGAAGTAAATAAGAATCAGATAATAAGAAGGATGTGACTGATAAAGAAAAGACTGAGAAAGCAACTATGGAATATGAAGCAAGGAATGTTATGAATGGATTAATAAATGGGTTTTCTAAAAAAACCTTTGGGATGACCACCTGATAGTGTTATTGTTATGAATATGAAAGAGCTAGTAACATGACATGGAATGTCAATAACAATGGTGTCAAGCTAGAAACTAAGATTTAACTTGAGAGGTTGAAAGATTTTTCAAAATTGAGCATTGCTAAGGTTGAACCAGAGTATAAGTCCAAAGAATAGTGGACAAAGCAGCAAGATATGTTGACACATGAGTTTGCGATCAAATAGTATTGGATATAATTATGATTATTTTCTTCTTTGATAAACCTCTATAGTTCAGAGGTAAATTTTGAGGATGATATTTTGCAATCATGAAAACTTTCTATAATCCTTTAGAATTCTTTTCTTTTATTCATCTTCTTTATGAATTGAGAAGAACAACCTTTTAAGGAGGGGAGGTACTGCTACGTGACTATCTGTCTATGTGATAGAAGTCTAAGTGGAATACCATAACTTGTTTAATTGCTTGTCAAGTACTAAAGGCTGGCCCCCTTCTGTACTAACTATGCAATATAACAAATGTTCAATTGATCATAGTGATCTCTCAATAAATCTTTCCACTTCTCTATATTGATCGAGATTGCGAAGATTAAAGCGATCAGGAAATGCACAGTACGAGCAAGGTTACCTTCGAATTCGCAGTATGATAGTGATACCAATGTTACTGCAGGTATCAATAAGGATAAGACTGAGTAAGAGCATAACCCGGATAGTGTGTTGTACGAAAAGTGACAAGTTGAGGGAAAAAGGATAAAGTATGGATTGTAGCACTGGAATATGTGCTGAGAAGGGGTAGAACGACTAAGAATTGACCGGGAAGATAAAAAGTGAACGACAGACAAACGACTCTTTGCTTCCTACCTGATTCCGGGACGGAATCCTTTTAAGGAGGGGAACTGTAAGAACCCCAAATTTTGGATATAATTAAAACTTTTTATTATGTACTGAGGTAATGGTGAATAGTGATTACGAGTACGATGTAACGATTGAGATAATGAATGAAAGATTTGGATTCAAATGTTTATATGCCATGAAGAATACTATTGGTTGACGCTTTAGATAAGAATTATCTATCTCCTAGGGAATTGAGATTTGATAATTCGAAAGGAGAAGGTTATTCTTATGTCATCCAGATCGATATCTGTTATTGGTCCAGTGGGTCCGTAAAAAGGTTAAGGAACGATCGAAAGAGATCAGGGACAATTGTACAACCCTAAGAGGATGAGTAAAGAAAAATGTATGAATAGTGATTTTGGTGGGTTTAGGAATATTATTAGACAATGCTATATAGAAGTACCCGGAACGAAATTCTGAGTTCGTATTAGTGATCCAGGGGGAAAAAGAGTGTATGTAAAAACTGTCGGATTTTGAAAAATAACACTTTTATTTTCCCCGAGATTTCCCTGGACACTGAAAGACTTAAGGAATTATTGAAGGGATTTAAGGAAAATGGATTCGAGAATTATTAAGAATGATGGAGAATGGTAGTATAAATATTAAGACAGTTTCCGGTAAAACCCTAACTAGAAACGAATGAGTTATTCCTACGAAAGATCAAGGAATTAAGCAATAACCGGACAAGGAAACAAGCAGGGGATCAAGATACATGCATGTGCTAGTGGATAACATCAAGTAACTAAGTAGTTACAAGAGTAACTACCATACTTAGAAACATAACCAAGTGCTTAGCTTAATCTAACCATTCAATCACAAAACCACCAATACTTATCCATCCAAAAGACATCATCCATGACAAACCACTTTATTAAAGTTACTTTACATGAGATATTATCTAAAACACATCATGTTTATGCAAAATTATCAAGCAAGCCAAGCAAGAGAACTCCATTCTCTCTCCATGTATTCCATTCGACTTCTAGCTAATTCAAGAAGGAAAATCCCACTTCCAACCATCTTTTGATCTCCAAATTATTATGGTAAGTCCCATATTTCATATAAATGATCTCCTATAAATCCTAGCTTCAAAATCCTTTGTTTCCATTTTCAAATAAATCACCAAAGTTTAGGGTGAATAAAGATTTCAAGAACTAACTTCGATTTTCTTGATTCTTTTGAATGATCCAAGCTTTGTTAAGGTGTTCTAAGGATTGATCAAGGTTTATTAAGGTCTTATATACTCCAAGGAAGGTATAAACTTCAAGAACCCTAGTCTTTGTTTTGAGTTTTAATGGAGTTTTAGATGAGTTTTGGTGATGATGTTATTAAGAGCATGTTTATATGATTATGTAGTTATTATTAGTAGTTATTAAGTCATGATTCAAGTTCTTGATGAGTTGAGATGTACCTGGACTTATGAGATGTACATCATGTATGCAAGATGTTTGGGTTGCCCGGTGTGGCTTGGTTTTGATATTACAAATTTGGAAACGTCCGATTTATAGCCGTCGTAATGCCCGATTTTCGTTAGACCTTAGTAATTTGTGCATAACAGTTAGGTTACGTTTCTGACCTTAATAGATTCATGACCTACCCTTATAGATCTCGAGTCATATATCGTTTTGGCACGAGAATCGAAACATTCCGACTTACGGTTTAGGAGTTATGGCCGACTTAGTAAAAGTTGTTCGAAACCGTAACTACAAGTTCGTTATTAAAATTGAACCTCGGTAAAATATGAAAGTTAGTGACGAATCATGGTAATTAAATACTAGAGGTCATAAGGAAGGTATGAAAGAAAACCACATGTCAAACGGATCGTTTTCCTATTTTATAAAAATGTTTGAATCAAAGTTAAACGCGAACGAACCCCTAAAAACCCGCTTGGTTATAACTTTGGTAAAACACTTAGAAAACGAACGATAAAACTCGAGGTATAATCTCGGTTCGTAATCGATCGACTTTAGAACTTTTACGACTTAAGTATATACCAAGTGTGGGTATGATGACATGTGTTAATAACGAACAAATATCGGATCGTACCGGTGATAAAAAGAGTTACACTAAAAGGTGTATAGCGAGATAATTCGAAAACGTGTTTCGATTTAAGTGAAGTTATACTTACACTCTTAAAAGGTGTTAAGTGGTTAATCTCGAATGTTCTGATTGTTTATAGATCATCGAGCAGACCCAGGACACGCTATCTCCACCCACACCCGATTACCAGGAAAGTGTTCAAACCTTTGAACCTGCTGTTGTGTTAATATATGTATATGATTTCTGTTTTACATATGCCATCGCAAGCATGCCTGTTTCCAATTATATTGTGACTCTGGTTGTTGTGATACTTGTTCCCTGAATTGCCATTGGCTTATAGACTAGATACGAACTATCAGTTATAAGCCGGATTGTTTTGATAAGACCCTTAGCGAAGGGTATATGTTATTCATTCTTAAATATAGACCGGGAGTCGGTATTTTGAGATATAGATAGTCGTCGAAACCCGGAGGGATTCCAATGACAGATTATTATCTGAGGAATGTTATTATTAAACGTTATTTATATTTCCATAAAGTATCAATTACTTGGAAATATTTCGAGGAATGTTATTCGAGTATTATCTCAGTCGAGAGATATTAAATGAATGTTAGTTTCGAATATTCACTTAGAGTTGATTATTTAATGAATATTATTTTGATATTCATTAGAATGTTAATTATTAAATGAATATTACTTCCGAATATTCATTTAAGGTTTTATGTACTTGATGAATATTATTTTATTTTAAAATATTCATTGGAAGTTCTATTTACTTAAGGAATATTATTTCGATTATTCCTTTAAAGTTTTGATTACTAAATGAATATTATTTGGATATTCATTTAGAAGATTATTTATTAAATGAATATTATTTTCAAATATTCATTTAAAGTTTGACTCATTTATTGAATATTATTTTAAATACTTATTGGAGTCTAATTATTAATGAATATTATTTTGAATATTCATTTAAGGAGTGATTTATTTAGTAAATAATTCTATATATTCATTCGAGGATTACTTACGAGCAATATTATGATTTAATAATATTCCGTAATTATTATTGAGTTAATAAATATTCTTGGAATATTTATTTAATTCTTTTAAATTCTTTTTTAAAATGATTTATATTATTTGGAGATTATCTTTCACCTCCTAATATTATGTAAAATATTTCGGAGTCTTTTTACGACTATTTTATCAAGGAAAGGTTCCCAACTCTTTATTTTTCATTTAAATCTATCTTAAAAGTATTTAAATGCTCGCTCAAACTTCCATATTATAGGGGAACCTACTTGAGCAATGTTATTTATCTTGTAGACTTCCCGGTCCTAAATATGATAATTTATCCTTTTCACTCGCAACCAACCTATGGACTCATTAAGTCTGTGTGTACCTTCTCATCATTCGAGGGGTAAGATTGTTGGAACAAGTTGATATCCATTAACAAGCAAAAGCTTGGGAAATGTTGGTGAATTTTCCTTTCCAACTAGATACGACTACTTTGTGGACTCTTATCAACAAGTATTTCACTTGGGGAAGGGAGGACAAACTCTACGTTTCAATGCTTCGGATTTATTCGAACTAGGAGTCGTGTGTAAGAGGCCGAGTCGCGCGGTCCATCACAAGGCCTAACCATTGGCCAGGGAGTTACTATTAAAGGCAATCGATAAGTGGAGCCGTCAGTTCTTCCTGCTACCGGTAGTAAACTATATTGGGTTGTACCATCCCCGACTGATCATTAGGGAGTTGGACAGCAGGCGTGTGATGACTCCAGTATTGGTTCATCTCCCAAATTGGGAATTCCCTGCAACACGTATCGAAGAGACTTCTTTCAGGTTGACGGTGTCTTCCGCAACACATATCGAAGAGACTTCTTTCAGGTTGTAGGACTTCAAAAAATGCTAATATCTTTAATTGCAATATTTTCATTGCAAGTTCCTCTTTATATGATAAATGATAATATCTGGCTTATTTTCGACATAGCAGATATTCCCACCTATATATGTATTTTGAGTTACCTCGTACCTTCATCGTTCATGTTATTCTGGCATCATTTCCGTAAATGCATGGCATATGGTTTGAAAGATACTTTTGAACTGTTATATATTATCGTTCAGTTAAATATTATTGTTGGTGGGCTATTGCTCACCTTTGCTTTATTATTATATCACAACAACAGTTAGACCAGATGACTCGCACAAGGCGCACTTGACGCTGGCAAGGACGATGAGACTACCAGAGCCAAAGAGAAAGCTATTGGTATGATAGATTCATTCTTTCAGTATCAAATATATGTACTAGTATGACTTATGTAAATGGATGGCAAAGAGTATCTATTCATATTGTAACTCTTTTGGGTTGTAAGAACTCATAATGTGTTTAATAAAATTTGATTGTTACTCTGATTTCATCTCTGGGACTATAACGGGTGTGTTTTATATTGTTGTGTTGGGTCATAAAGATGTAAATTATTTTATGTGGAGGTAAGTTTAAGTATTATGGACAGAATTGGAGACCGTAACGACCGGATCCCGGACCCTGGATCTGGGGGTGTTACAGCTGGTCTGTCAAGACTTCAATTTTGTGTGCCTGGAAGTACGGTCGTAGCTTCCTCGAGGCTGTTATCAATGCCAAAACAAACTTCTCAATGGGAGAGTAATTCAACTCTGCTCCAGGCAACACCTTGCTCACGTAATAGACTGGTTTCTGAGCGTTGTTCTCTTCGCGAATGAGGAAGGCACTCAGTGCTTGTTCGGATACCACCAAATATAAGTAAAGTGTCTCCCCAGGGCTAGGCTTGGCCAACAACGGGGCTTCTGCCATGTATTTCTTCAATTGTTCAAAGGCCTCTTGGCTTTCAAGTGTCCACTCAAAATTTTTCACCTTCTTCAATGCTTGAAAGAAAGGCAAGCATTTATCACCAGACTTTGAGATGAATCTTCCTAAAGCTGCTACTCGGCCCGTCAACTTCTGCACATCTCTTATAGAACGCGGCGGTTCCATATTTAAAATTGCCTTGATCTTGTTAGGGTTGGCCTCTATGTCTCTCTTTGAAACCATCAAACCTAAAAATTTTCCAGATCCAACACCAAAAGCACACTTGGCTGGATTCAACATCATCTTGTGGTGCCTCAGCACTTCGAATGCCTTTCTGAGGTGCTTAATATGATCTACCTTGACTAGGTTCTTGACTAACATGTCATCAACATAGACCTCCATGGTTTTTCCAATCAGATGAGCGAATATCTTATTCACTAGTCGTTGATAAGTAGCGCCTGCATTCTTTAGACCAAAAGCCATAACAAGATAGCAGAAAACACCAAAGTCAGTTATGAAAGATACCTTTGGGATGTCATCCTTGTGCATCTTAATCTGATTGTAGCCGCTGAACCCGTCCATGAAGCTCAACATCTCATGTCCAGCTGTGGCATCTATCAACATGTCTATCCTTAGCAGGGGAAAACAATCCTTCGGGCATGCATCATTCAAATCAGTGAAGTCTATACACATCCTCCACTTCCCATTTACCTTTTTGACCATCACAGGGTTAGCCAACCATTCGGGGAACTGAATCTCTTCAATAAACCCAGCCTCTAAGAGCTTGTCAACTTCTTGCCTAATGGCCTCATGCCTTTCAGGAGCAAAATTCCTTTTCTTCTGTTTTATTGTCTTCCGTTCAGGATCAACATTCAACTTGTTAGTCATGAGTTATGGATCAATCCCTGGCATATCAGCTGCTGTCCAAGCAAACACATCGCTATTCTCTTGTAAGAATGCTGTCAACTTTCCCTTCAAGGGTTCTTTCAGAGAAGCTCCAATATAAGTTACTTTCTCAAGCTCGCCAGTTCTAGAGGTATGGGAATCAAGTCCTCTGTTGGCTTCCCTCGGTGCTCATCATCATTACGGACATCCATGTCTTCAATTGGAAGGACCTGCCCCCAAACTCCATCGGCTCTTAAAGTAGCCACAAAGCAACTTCTAGCCATTTTCTGATCTTCTTTTTGTTCTCCAACACCATTCCGGGTTGGAAACTTGACCTTCATATGATAGGTAGAGGCAACAGCCTTGAACGCATAAAGTCCGGTTCTTCCCAGGATTGCATTGTATGTCGAGGCAGCCTTGATCACCAAAAAATTCAATATTTGAGTAGCCTCCTTAGGTTCCTGCCCAATAGTCATGGGCAACTGAATAGTCCCTTCAACTTTGGACTCAACTCCATTAAATCCGTAGATAGGCATGTTGGTCGGGGTCAACTGAGAGTCAGTGCACCCCATCTTTACAAATACGTCATGAAATAGGATATCAACAGAAGCTCCATTGTCTATCAGGACTCGCTTTACTTCCGAATTTCCAATTACAGGGGTTATGACCAACGGGTCGTCGTGGGGGAACTTCACCCCTTCGAGGTCTGAATCATAAAAACCAATCACTATCTCGATCTTAGCACGTTTCGGGGCCTCTCCCACGATGTGCATCACTTCTCTGGCATAGGCCTTTCGAGAGTTTCGAGTCGTGCCGGCCACTGTCGGGCCTCCCCAAATAATACTGATAACTGGCCCCAGGGGCTGTGGGTTGCGATCACGGTCGTTGTCTCTACGATCATTATTCTTCCTGTCATAATCCCTCATTTGATTTCCACGATCTTCACCCTTCGTGAACTGGCCTAGCTTCCCTCTTCGGATCAGGAATTCAATCTCGTCTTTGAGTTGCCTACAATCATCGGTATCATGTCCCACATTCTTATGGTAGTACTGATCCTTGTTTCATTTTGCGGGGTCTCCCCTAAGTGGCTTCGGCCATCGGAATTCCTTATCTTTCTCAATTTCCAACAAGATTTGACTCCTAGGTGCATTCGACCTTGCATAGCCAGAAAATCTTGGTCCAAAATTCTTCTTTTGTGGCGGTGAGTCAGAGTCCTTGCTAATTCGGGGATACTTGTCCCTAGCATCGTACTCTTGCTCTTGCTTTCGCTTCTTTGAACCATTGCTACCTTTTCCATTACCTTCTGCGGCTTCTTTCTTCATGCTATCCTCAGCTTTAATATACTTATCAGCCCTTCGTTGGAGCTCGGCCATGTTTTCAGGAGGATGTTTTGCCAAAGACCTCTTAAAGAAGAGATCAGTGGTTCCGTGTTCCAGGGCCACCATGGCTACCTTATTCTCCAGATCAGTGATATTTAACGTCTCCTTAGTGAATCGCTTGAGGTGATCCCTCAAACTTTCGTTCTTTCCTTGTACCACATACATGAGAGATGCGGAGCTTTTCTCGTGAACTCTTCCGCTGATGAACTGGCTAACAAAAGCAGCACTCAACTCCTTAAAGGAGCCAATTGAATTCGCGGGCAAGCGACTATACCATCTTTGAGCCATGCCAGATAGAGTTTGAAGGAATGCCCTACACTTTAAAGCATCACTTGCAGGCTGCAACAGTAGTGCGTTTGAGAACGTCCTGACATGTTTGTGGGATCACCCGTTCCATCATAAGCCTTGATTGTCGACATCTTAAACTTCTTTGAAATAC
Source organism: Saposhnikovia divaricata (assembly GCA_036435485.1). Taxonomy (NCBI): domain Eukaryota; kingdom Viridiplantae; phylum Streptophyta; class Magnoliopsida; order Apiales; family Apiaceae; genus Saposhnikovia; species Saposhnikovia divaricata. The sequence goes on along the minus strand of CM071599.1, from coordinate 108,006,155 downwards.
GAGCATTCATCACCTCCTCCGTAAACGGGGGTGTGGGATCATCAGGATCTCCTAGTGCCATCAGATCTTTGGGGTTACCCTTGGGGGTTTCCACCCTTGTTTTTCTTCTAGTTGGGGCATCAACCCTTTTCTGTCTCCTTGAAGACCTTTCCAAGTCGATAATAGGAATCCTCTCTGTGGTTGGAGGAGGCTGAGTTTGATTCAATCTAGATTGTTCTCTCGCCATATCGTCCTTTAACTTTAAGATCTCAGCCTCGTAAGCCTTGATCCTCTCAGCAGTGTCAAGGGGGGTCCATCATGGATACTTCGTGTCCTCCTTAGAGGTTCTTTGCTAGCATGTCGCCTCCTCGGGGCTTCATCTCTATCATCATCCTCAGATGATGATGAATCATCAGTATAAGGACCAGAGTAGTCATCATACTCTCGATCTCGGATGTGTAAGGCATGACCGCTTGGTCCAGGTTCCCTTTATCGAGGGGGATAATTAGGCAGCCCATACATCGGGTTGGTATTCAAGGGGAGATCCGTAGTGTGGATCTGTATCCCCGGGGGTAGCGTATGATTAACGTTACCAAGAGGAGAAACCACCATCTGAAGAGGGTTAGCTTCTTGGCTTTGATGGACGACCACTGGTAGAGTTCCCTCAACATGGGGAGTCATCCCTGGGGGTTGAGAGACTAGAGGTTGAATGATCGCCCCTGTTAACGGGGATAATTGTCCTTCTTCAGTAGTGATAAGCGGATCAGAAGTGGCAGGTGGAGCAGAGCTAAGGGGTATGGCCTCAGTCGAGGTTGATGTTGTTCTTCGTGTTTATACCATGGTTGATGTTGTCTTCCCACAGACGGTGCCAAATGCTGTGGAATAAAAACTAGGTTAAGAAAGTGTATTTAATGTTAGGGATTGGGAGCTTCGTGCTTTAATGGTTGTTTCCGTGTTCGAGACTAATCGGTCCTCACAGAGTGCCTAAGTATCTCAGATTGAGAATCAAGCCAAGACGTAGTTCTGAGAATGAGGGGTCAGGCCCTTTATATAGACTGAGAAGCCTTAGAATTATGGTAGGATTCGGAGACTTGGCGGGCAAGTCACCTCCTTGAGGAAGGTTCTAGACTCCTTCCTTGTAGGAATCAATTTCCATGTTGAATTTGATGCCTTGGAGGCTAAGTCTAGCAGGAGTAGTATCCTTATTTGACTATTATTTGCTGAACTGTTTATTATCCATAATATTAATTACGAAATTAATATTTAATTAGGGTTTTGAGCCCCATAATTGGGCCCCACGTTTGGACCATGCTGGGTCTAATTAATGCAACATTAAATGTGTCTTTATGGCTTACTTTTATCCCATATCAAATATTGACATATACGCCACCAATCTCTGTGTAATTCATTACTTTAATTAACAAAGTCCATCAACACCGAGTAGGAAAACCTGTCAGGATCTTCCGAAAATGTCTCATGTTGGCCACCAGAATGCCTAGTCTTTGTGAAGTTTCCCTTGTGGTGCATTTGTATAACCAGAGTCTCAGTTTCCATTCTGTAACAGAATACAAAAAAAAGTCAGTATTAAGTAACTAATTTGAAGATGGCAAATATAACTAATTAACAAAAATCATGTGTAAATACTAATTAACAATGTATAAACAAGCATGGCCACATAAATAAACATTTTTTCACATCACTAAACAAAAACAAACACAACTAACGTAAATTACATGACACTGTCATAGCTAAATCAGGATGGAAAAAATAACCGGAAAAAAAACTGATTAACAAAAATAACAGAAACAAATAACGTAATTTCTACTTTAAGTCAAAAATATAATTTATACAATTAATTTTCCATGTCTAATTCATGATCAGTTTTCTTAGGTGACTAAATAGGAATTTCTGTTACAGGCATATCATCTCTAAAACAACTAACTTCACGATCCTTTTGTTCTATTACAGAACGAAATATTCATGTGTAAACTGCCCGTTTATATCATCTTCAACTACATTATCCCAGTCATGTATTTCATGGAACTCCGTTGATAGCCTCTTAATAGGATATTTGATATGTTTTTCAACTGGATCTTCAATGTAGAACACTTGTTGCACTTGCGTTGCCATGACGAAAGGATCATCTTTTTGACAAACTCGATTGAAGTTAACTCGAGTAAAACCAAAAGAATCCTTTTCATCTTTTTTCCAAGTACACCTAAACAGAACTATAGAAAAAGCACCCCAGTAGTCAACTTCTATTATTTGTTCAATTGATCCATAATAACCAACATTCCCAACTAATGGATTACTATCCTTTTAACTTGCTAAACTAGTTGTTAAGGCTGTCAAAAACATACCACTATTCTGCGTTGTACACTTACGATCTCTTTGTTTCGCATGAAACCTATATCCATTTATTACATACCCACTAAACCCCTTAGCCGCTTATCGTGGACCTTTTGCTAAGGAAAGCAGTTCCCTTGAAACCCCCGATTGTTTCCTTATTTCACTCCTGAACCACTCACATATATCGTCGGTATGTGTTTTTTCCTTTTTATACCGTTTGGACTTTACGTTATTGTCGAATAATGCACGATGTTTCCTGAAATTATACACAAGTATAGTATTTCAGTGTACTGACTTAGATAAATTACTTTATTTACTTTTAAATTAAATGTTCAGGAAATTATTAAGTTTTAAGGACTTACTCAATTAGCTCTACCACTGCCTCATCATTGTAGTTAAATAAAATATATCGATGAGCTGCGATCCACATTTCTTCAGACAAGTGAATATCTTTCCTGTTTTTGTTTTTCCCCAAACCAATAAAATACCCACCAGTTTCTACATTTGGAGTTGCAGACTCATTTAATGACTTATCTTCGCCATCATTTAGGAATCTTGAACAAAATGTCACACATTCATCAGCGAGATACCCTTCTGCAATGGACCCTTCTGGTATGCTCTTATTGCGGACATATTTTTTTAATACACCTAGGTACCGCTCGATTGAATACATCCATCTTTGGTGGACTGGTCCACCGTATTCAATTTCCTGGCACAAATGTACCGGAAGGTGAACCATTATGTCAAAAAAGGCATTTGTAAATATATTCTTAAATTGACATAGTATTTCGATAATCTCCTTTTGTAGCATCTCTATTTCATGCACCTCAATAACTCGGGAACAAATACCTCTTAAACATTCACCGAGTCTGATTAATGGAACTGCAACCTCGGGCTTTAACGTTTGTTTGACAGCAAATTGTAAGAAGTATTGCATTATTACATGTGCATCATGACACTTATATCCAACAACTTTCCTATATTGCACGCAAGCTAATGTTAGAAACAAAACCATATGGGAATTTAGGATTTTGAAGCACCGAACAGAATAAATCCTTTTCTTTGTTCGTCATGTCGAAGTTTGTTGCCCTGATTTTGATGTACTTTCCATCAGCAGAGGTGGTGGGATGAAGGGCCTTCCTAATGCCAAATTCTTGAAAATCATACCGAGCATTTAGATGGTCTTTCGTCTTACCACTAATATTTAACAAAATGCCCAAAATGCTATCACATATGTTCTTTTCTATATGCATAACATCAAGGTTATGTCGAATTAAGTTGTCTCTCCAATATGGCAGGTCAAAAATATTGACTTCTTATTCCAAGGGTTGACATCGCAACTTACTTTTCGTTTTTTCCCCACGCCATGAAAATCATTCTCGTAACCATCCAACATTAATTCAATTTGCCTGGCAGTTAACATTGGAGCACTTGTTCCAGCCTCGACCTTGCCATTAAATCTTCTCTTATCAGATCGCCATTTGTGGTTGGGGTCTAAGAATTTCTGATGGTTCATATAGCACACTTTCGTGCTATGCTTCAAATACATTGATGATGTCTTGTAATGACATATTGGACACGCAAGTTTCCCTTTTGTGCTCCACCCTGACAACATTGCATATCCAGGGAAGTCACTAATGGTCCATAGGACACTTGCACGTAATGTCTGTTTGACCAGTGAAAGCATCATATGTTTCTACTCCCGCATTCCATAGCTCTTTCAGCTCCTCGATCAGCGGCTGCATGTAGACATCAATATTGTTTCCGGGATCATTTGGGCTAGGTATAAGGGTTGAGAGAATCAAGTTTTCTGGTTTCATGTTTAGCCAAGGAGGCAGATTGTAGTTCACGACTACAATTGGTCATGTACTGTGTGTGGAATTCATTGTACGAAATGGATTGAACCCGTCAGAATCTAACCCTAATCTCACATTGCGATTATCTGCCGAAAATTGTGGATACAAGGCATCCATCGTCTTCCAGGCTTCACCATCTGTCGGATGCCGTAACTTCCCATCTTTTTTCGCTCTTCTGCATGCCACACCATTTGTTTGGCAAAATCTTTGCACATAAACATTCGTTGGAGCCTTGGTGTCAATGGAAAATATCTCATCACCTTGGCAGGAACTCTATTATTATCGTTGTCCAATTCTTGTGCCACGCTTTTCCACCTTGAAGTACTACAAGTTTTGCAAGAAACTGAGTTTTCATTCTCATGCATTGACAACATGCAATCATTTGGACATGCATGTATCTTCTTGTAGTCAAGGCCCAAATTCTTCATGATCCTTTTAGTGGAATTGAAAGTGGCAGGCACATTAATATCTGTAACAACCTCTTTCATCAGTTGTAATATCTCACTGAACGCAGACTCGGTTACTCCATGAATGCACTTCCAATGGTAAAGCCTAACTAAAAAACTTAAACGAGAAAATTTTTTACAACCAGGATAGAGGGGTTGTTTTCCTTCCTCAACATACTGATAAAATTTCCTTGCATCTTCATTTGGTCCCACGTTGCCATACATAACATTCAACATCTCGTCAAAATTATCTTGAAATCCCGTATCTGGTTCAATTCCATGATATTAGTATCTCTTAATAACGCAACATCATAAATCCATTCTACAAACGTTATAAAATATTTTCACACTTATCACAAGGACACTATATTTCGTTCCCGTCGGCAAATTTGGCCATCGCATTTTTCAGAAACAATTCGACTCCTTCGGTATATTCTTTGGTATACTTGGGACGATTCAACCAAGTATTACCTCTCTGACTCATGACTACAGAAAAAAATAACTGCGATCAGCAACTAATTCTACCTATTTAATCTCGTAGTTTTAGTAACTAACTAATAACTAATTAAAAAATACCTACAACTTGTAGATAGTCTCATTTTAAAACAAACATTCTAGTATTTAATACAAATATTAATACATACTAAATAATCGACTCTGTTTACTTTGAATTTAGGACATATATGTATTTAACTTCAAGTCACTCAGTCCAATCACACTATGGACACGTATAGTCATATGTGTCCATGGTATACGCTATTGGAAAATATTGCAATTGTATTTTGCAATAAATTTTAGACAGAGTACACCATGGACACGCATGTATCCATCATGACCACAACATTTTGAAAACTCATTTAAAGTTAGACAACACAATGAAATAGTGAATGTGTGTGTCAAAGAAGTCACAATACAAACACAAAATCAATCAATTACGATAAGCATAATAAAAATTCTAAACTAAGAAACAGAAAATAATAAGCATAATCAAAAATCAACCAACAAACAAGCACAAGCTATCAAAAATCTAACCATAATTAGAAATAAACAATATTAGTAAGATATGTATTATTATTCAGGTGCCCATGCTATTGGTTCTTTATTATTCAGGTATTCCATTTACACAAACTTCAACTGTTAACTACTTAAACAACACGCTAGAATGCGGATGGTGATAATCTGCCATTGAGTACAATCACCCTAATTACCATTATTTTACAAAAACACAAAAATCATGATAATTAACTAGGTCACAATTTTGTAAAAATAAGAAAAATCAAAAATCAAGCAACAAACAAGCTTAAGATATCAAAAATCTAAACATAATCAGCAACAAATAATAAGCATATAAAAATACAAAAACTTTCAAGCATAATTAAACCCAATATTCAGTATTAAAACAAATAATTAAATAAATAATAATTAAACCAAATAATCATAATTAAACCCAATAATCATGTAAACCCAAATAACTAAACCCAAGAAGAATGTAAGCATGTAAGCATAATTAAAACCTTCATAAATGAAACATGTAAACAAGAGCAGAACTCAATTGAACAAGAACAGATCTCAATAATTGAAGCATGTAATCGAAACAAGAAGAAGGTAGAGCCCAATACCTGAAGAAGACAGTTAAACAAGAACCCTAATTGAACAGAACTCGCGGAGAGAACCCTAATTAAACCCGTACCGAGCCCTTAAGCAAACCCTAGCTAACTGAACCCGTGAAGAAATGTGTGTGTATGTGTGTGTGTGTGTGTGTGTGTGTATGTTGAGAGAGTTTAATTTGGGAGAGAGTTGAGAGGTAGAGAGAGGAAGAGCGAGAGCGAGAGCGAGAGTGAGAGGGAGAGAGAGTTGAGAGAGGGAGTGAATAATTGAGATAGTGTGTTGAGAGAGGGAGTGAATTATTCAGACTAAAATTATTGACCCGCTTAAATGAAATATTCAGACAAAAATTTCCCCCGCCTATTTAATTGTGTGTTAAATGAAATATTCAGACAAATATTGAGCTACCGTTACACTTTTTTTAAAGACCAACGGCTACACCGACTTCCGCATTACGATAGATACATTATGAAGTGTACCGTAACACTCGTTTATAGCAATGCTAACACTAAAAATATGTGTAGGCGTAGACCAATTTTAAGGCATATACGGTTACACTTTTGCTTGTAACATTGAAAAAAACGTTGTTACAGCCCATATATGGGGTAGTGCTGCTGACTTAACAGTAGGTTTGGAAGTTGCTGTCTTAGGTACTCTCTTGATAGTATCTTTGAAAGTTTCTGTCTTATCCTTGTTGACAGCTTCTTTAGAACATTCTGTCTGATTGCTTGGTAAAGTTTCTGTCATGGGAATCTTGATAGTATCTTTCCCTTCACTAGATGTGCTGTCAATACTATCTTCATCAAGAAGTTCTTGTTTAATGAGCAAGGAATTCTCATCAAAATCAGCTTGAACAGTTTTGAAAATAGGTTTATAGACTTTCTTGAGAATGTGAGGTTTGACAGCATCACCACTTGAACAATCATTAACCATAGCTGCCTTTCCAGGCCTCCTACCATAGTCAAAACCTACTCCAACCTTTTGATTCTCAGTGTGATTCTCATAATATTCCTGAACTAGTTTAGAAGAGTTTATAAAAGCCTTAAGCTTGAATTCGTTTTCAGCAATTTCTTTTCTTAAAATTCTTCTATCTCCTTAGCACAGACAACATCATTTTTCAGTCTTTCATTTTCTTGAGCTAGTGAATCTAATGGACTGATCTAAAGAAAAAGCACTTGATTCTCAGATTTGAGTGTTTCATTCTGTTTAGTTAACTTAGCAATTTTCTTCATTTGTAGCAGATAAACTAACATAGATATTAAACATCTCAGCACTCAATTCCTCAATAGTTTGCTTATACTCAGTTTTAGAAATATCAATTAAAATGAGAGATCGTACCTGATTTGAGGAGCTTGATGCATCATCATCAGATCTAGCCATGAGAGCTAGATTCACAAACTCTTCTTCTTCCTCATCATCAGAATCATCCCAGCATTTTCCTTCAGCCACATAGGCTCTTCCTTGATTTCTTTTAAACTGACCAGATCCTTTCTCCATTCTTTGATTTTGTTTTGGCCTTATGCACTCTATGGCAAAATGACCTAGCTTATTGCAGTTGTAACATCTGAACTTTGACCTATGCACCATCCCTGTCTTGTATCCTCCTCTTGTGGCACCACCAACAGCCTTTGAAGAATTTCCCTTGTTGAACTTAGATATCTGACCTTATGGCTTATATGACTTGTCTCTTCTGAATTTGATATTCTTGAATCTCTTAACCATATATGCCATGGTTGGATAATCCATGCTTTCAATCTCTTCTAATGAATAGAAGTCTTCATCTTCAACATCTTTGAGCTGTAGAACCACTTTCTCCTCATCATCCAACACCTCTTCAATTTTCAAAGATGACACTTGTGTTGGTTGTGAACTTTGAGAAGATTCACTTGGCAGAGACACATGTGGTTCATGGGCTACAAGGGCACCAGACATGTTTGCCATCTTTCCTTTGGCTCCAGTTTGAATAGCTCTCTTATGAAAGAGTTCAAGTTCATATGACTTGAGCACACCATAGAGAGTTTCAAGAGAAACCTCATTCAAGTTTCTCCCTTCTCTGATGGCAGTTACTTTGTGCTCAAGATGTTCAGGAAGAGTGAGCAAGAACTTGACATTAACCTCTTTTCTATCATAGAACTTTCCATGAAAATGTGCTCAGCTATTATCTTACTGATTCTTTCAAACATGTGAGTGAGCTCTTTACCAGGCTTAGCCATAAAGGCTTCATATTGTGACAGAAGAATCTGTCTTTGATTTTCTCTGACTTCTTAACTTCCTTCACACAGCAGCTCTATCTTGCTCCACATCTCTTTGGCAGATAGACATCCCATAACATTTCCACACATGGCCTTGTCCAGCGAGAGAGAATCAAGCAAGATAAGTTGTAGGTAGTCGTCTAGAGCTACCTTTTCTTTCTCAGACTCTGTGTATTCTGAGGGTCTCTTTGCAACCCAATGTGCTGCAATAATAGTATCTCCAACTGTAGAGGCTGCTACTTCTTTTTGAGGAATAAAGGGGGCATTCTCAAGGATTCCCAAGTACAGTGGATGAGCAGCTTTGATAAATAACAAGATCTTTCTTTTCCAAAAATTGTAGTTCTCTTTATCAAATACTGGAATCTTGATACCACTTGATTTCTGTATACTCGTCATGATCTCAGATTAGTATATCAATCTGTTCGCTCTGATACCAGTTGTTGGTCCCGGAGTATTGCAGAAGGGAGGGTTGAATGCAATACTGATAACTTCAAATCTTTATTTCAACAACAATAATAAAGATTGGAAACTATCAGTACAAGAATTGTAAACGCAAGTGGTAACTCAAGATATTCTCACCAAAAAAATGTTTTATTTATTCTGCAAAGTGTTGCTACAACCTTGAGAGAAAGTATTTTCTCAAGCTTCAGTTTCTTGAGTGATTTCGGAAAAGAATAAGAGATGATTCTCTATGTAGACTAATTTGCTCTAACATCTCTGTCACATGGGTTGTGGAGCTGCTATCATTTTCAAGTGGCAGCTCCTTACAATTTGCACACCCATGTGACTTTCCTAAATTGCTATACAAATAGAGTTACCATTATATGTAAAGCAACCTAGATTCTTTCAAATTCAAGCTAATACAATTCTAGTAGATGTAGATTTGTCATACTCTTGAATTGACGAGTTTTGTCTTGTGATCTCTCAAGCTTTTGTTGTAGTGTTGCAGGTTTGCTACAATCTTTGACAAGTTGCAGCAAATTTGTTTCTTGAACATCTAAACTGTCACGGGTTTGCTGAGATAAATCCCCAATTCAAATAATTCAGTGAGACTCTAACTTTAACCGCCAAGTCTCCTGTCAAGAGAATGTTCCTTAGTTGACAGTATAAATCCCCGCCAATGTTGCTGTTAGGAAATCCAGACTTGCTGTCAAACTGTGAGAATGTTGTTGTCTCATCCTTCCGCCAATGTTGTTGTCAGATGGAGTCTGTTGTCGTGACTTGCAACATGTTGTCTTCTTGTAACATTACTGTCAATGTTGTGACAATAACATTTATTCTTGCTGTCGAGCTAATGCATTACTTGAGGCTTGAACATTTGAATGAACTTCTTTCAAGTTACATACTTATTAAATTTACAGCAATTATTCTGGTCACAAGAACCCACTCTGACTGTGACAGTATGTTCTACTTAAAAAAAACTAAGTATAGAAATTTCTAGTTAAGTTGTCTCTAAGCTATCACCCATAAATCCCAACATGAATTATTTTAACATCAATCAGAATCTACTAAATTTTAGACCAATTAAACTTAATGTAACATGTTTCTCAGTATAGTCCAAGTAAAGCCTGTAAAGATACCTAATTTTTTCATGATTAAGTACCTTTACAAGCTTTACTTGGATTATATCTTTTTATTATATGACATACTATATTTGGATAGATTATCTTTTTATTTCGATTATATATATGTATCGTATATATGTTTCGTATTTTAATTGTCCTATAAAATCAACAAAAAAAATTTCTAACAAAAAAAAATAGAAAACGATTTAGGTTATCATCATCCCCAGTCCAGATTCTCCCAGAGTTACTTCCCATTAGACTATTTAGTGGCGAACTCCAATAATTATGCGACGTACTGAATTCCAGGCATCAATCCTTACCATATTACACTGTTTTGATTACATTATTAGGCATGCCTATAGATAAATGTTTTTACCAGTGTTGGGTTGTCGATGTTATTATGTGATTACTTAACGATTTTATTCTAAATACGATAATTATTTAATTTAAAAAATAATACATTAATACATAAGTCTATATATCCATAATAGATATTTTGATATCTCAAACTCTCAATTCAAAATTATAAGGTGCAATCAAAATCATGAATTAAAAATTGTTAACAATAAAAAACTATTTAACACATTATTCTAAATACATATTCAAAATTAAAGTTATGTAAAGTATTAAATAATTTGGTCAAAAAAAAAAGCTATCATCAACCAATTGAAATATTAGAATGAATTTTAAACTAATTATCTTTCACATTTTAATTACGAATTTTTTTTAACTATGCAATAATTAATGGAAAAACAATTTGACCATCCAATATATTTGAATTATTCAAAATATTAACGGTTTGATGGCCCTAAAGTTAAGTCATATTTCAATACAAAAGTAAGTCATATTTCAATACAAAAGTAAGGTTATTTTTGTAAATACAGGGGGTGAATTCTATTATTACAAAAATGCCATCTAACTTTTGTACATAAAATGAAAATGGCTTTACGTAATTTGCTTAAAGTTAACTTTAGGAATATTTTTCTCATATATTAAATATATATACTCTTAAATAGTACTATACATTATTTGGTGTATAAATTATCAATCCAAAAATAATTTTTTTAAAGAGTTAATGAAAATATTGTTTTCCATAATAAATTGGTCAATTTAGCACAAATTTTCTTATAAATCACTATTTATTTATACATAATTAATTCATCTATAAAAGGACATATATTATCCACAAAAATAATCAAACCTGCAAAAATCATCAATAAAATCGCATACAACATCTAAAAAAATAATTAAAATTGAACAAATACATAGTAAAATAGATCACTGATTTCCCATATCCAATCATTGAACAGATCTTCAATTATGATACATCCATCATCTATATCTCTAAATTATGTAGCCTTTTCGACGAGATAATCTAACAGTTTGTTATAAACGTGAGTAATATGTATATCTGATTTGTCAGAACGTATTCAAACAACCGACCAAAACTGTGATTCTATACTATCCAAATCAATGAACAAATATAACAAAATCTAATATATGGGTATACAAAATCCACGAATATGATAGTTTTATTGAAAAATAAAAGAAAAATAAATTAAAATTATAAAAAAATATAAAAACCAAAAAGCTGATATTAGCTCCTAAATTTTAGTTTAGCATATTTTGGGAGAGGTGGAAAGAGAGAGAGAAGAGAGAGCAAGCAGCAGCAACTACAGTCTTTGTTATAAAAAATATTAATATTGATAAATAAAAAGGTTGATACACTTAAATTATTTATTATTTTTAATAAAAGGGTGTCTTTTTGAATTTTGTATTCTGGAATTAAAGTAATCGTATCAATTCTCATATCTTAACCTAAGAGCATATATTGAATTTGCTTGGTTGGTTGATTATAATTTGTTTTTTAATATCAACAAATCATAAAATATGGGTAAGAAAACTCAATAACTTGGTAAAAAAATTCTACACAAAGAGAGATATTTGTTAACAAAAAACAATATTAAGAACACATAAAAAAAAAAGAGTTTCATTTTGTTTTGGAAACTTTACATCATGCATATTACTCTTAGTTTAGTTTTGTAACATCTCAGTGTTGTTCTAAGATACATAATTATATATTTACATAACTTGGATACAGAGTGTTATTACATGTAATTGTCATATTTTTTCTGTTTGCATGTTTCATTTCATGTACACGAAAAAATTCATGTAGTTTAGTATCATTTTGTGTTATAATTTCGGTACACGATTCAATATCATGTCATTTTTGTTGAAGACCCTGAAGTACACGACATGAATGTACAAAATGATTTGTTAGGTCTACATAAGCTATTTTTGAGTTCTAATTTCGGGTACACGATTCAATATCATGTCATTTTCGTTCAAGACACTAAAGTACACAACATGAATGTGCAAAATGATTTTTCAGGTCTATATAAGCTATTTCTTCTTATATATGTCGTAAAAATATACTCACTCTTAAAGAAAAATGAATTTCATGTTATTTAACCTAATATCTAAAAAAAGGGCACATATATAAAAATGTGATTATGTGTTAATATATTACACACTTGATTTCAATTTATGGACAGTAGCTTATTTTCACAAGTTAGTCAAATAGAAAAAAAGATAGGTGATACTCATTTTTATATGTCTTATTTTAAGAGTAAATTAAACTAAAATTTATTATATCATGTTTTACTAGAAAAAAAATAAAAAAATCCAACATACAAACTTCCAAACTGAAAATGCACATTTTAAGTTGTCTTTACAAATAAGCTAAGGTCAATCACCCTAAACTCTAACAATGATACGTTACTCCAAGAGCGCGATATATTGAATTTGTTTGGTTAGTTGATAATATTTATTTTTCAATAGTAAATCAGTTCATTAATAACAGGATATATAATTTGTAAAAAAGATATTGAATGATCACATAGCAAACAAGATTAGATGAAAGTTTCTATTGCTATAACTACGTTCGTTTCATGTATCTTTCACAGTAGATATCCTTTCTCATATCGCTGCAACCTTTCTTGATAGATAGTCTAATGATTTATTGGAGTCGTGAGGATTGAGTGTCTATACATTTTTTATATATAATCGAAAAATTAACCACGACCATACAAATATTTTAAATGTATTAATATAACAAATATTTTAAGGATCCGATATTGAATAAATATACCGAATTCTCAGAATAAGGGTGAAAAATTTGTTAACATGGCACTCAGAAATATTCTCTAACAAAGAGAGAAATAAAATGAAAGCTAAATTTAAAAAAAAAACAGCAAAGAAGGGTTTTGAACTTTTCAAGGGGGGTTGTATTTGTTTTGATGATTGGTTCATAATATTAATATTAATTCAATTGGTATGAATTCGCCGATAAGTAATTTTTATACTTAAGTTAATTAACATTCCAATAAAAAATTTTTTTTCTAAATAATAATTAAAATAATATATTTATATTAATTAATATAATTTATTGGTCGGTGCGTAGCACGGGTAGTATATATATATATATATATATATATGCTTTTACTCAAATACAAAGCACTTTTAAAATGACAATTACAAACCAACACTAAATATATTATATTTCATTTATTCTAAGGGCCCCGCTAGGGACACTTCACAAAAAATTTCATAAATTAGCTCACCAATGTTCAGAAAAAAAAATACTGTTCACTGCCACGTCATTGCCACGTCAGCAGTGAACATTTTTTATAACTAAATAGAGTGTAGATTATTTTAAGTTTTTTGTATTGAGGTACCCCTAATTTGGTCATTAGATTAGCTTGAAATGTTAGATTGGAATTTGGATTTTAGGTTTGTATTCTAAGAAGGTTTGTATTGGATATATATATATATATATATATATATATATATATATAAGTTTTATGGAGTACTATTTTAATTGGATGATATGGGCTAAAAATAAGCCCTAAAGACACATTTAATATGGCATTAATTAGACCCAGCATGGTCCAAACGTGGGGCCCATTAATGAGGTCAGAATCCCTATTTTGATATTAATTTCGTAATTAATATTGAGGGAAATAAACAACTCAGCAATAAGAGTTGGATAAGGATATTATCTCCATCAGACTTAGCCACCAAGGCATCCAATTCGATATGGAAACTGATTCCTACAAGGAATAGATCTGGAACCTTCCTCAAGGAAGACTTGTCTACCAAGTCTTTGACTCCTACCATAATTCTAAGGCTCCTACAGCCTATATAAAGGGCCTGACCCCTCATTCTCAGAACTACGTTTTTGGCTTGATTCTTGATATTCATCAAGGTACGTAGGCATCTTGTTAGGACCGAGTTAGTCCCCGACAACAAGAGCAGCCACCATTAAAGCTCGAAGCTCCCACCAACCCTAGTAGTGAATACGCAATAAATATACCCTACATTTTATTCCACAACATTGGCACCGTCTGTGGGAAGACAACATCAACCATGGTTCAAACACGAAGAACAACACCAGTTGTAACTGAGGCCGTGCCACTCAGCTCTGCTCCACCCCTGACCGAACAGACTCCCCCAGCATCAGGGGCGATCATCCAACAGGCTCCCCCAGCATCAGGGGCGATCATCCAACAGGCTCCCCCAGCATCAGGGGTGATCATCCAACAGGCTCCGCCAGCATCAGGGACGATCACCCAATCTCAAGTTTCTCAACAACCAGGGGTGATTCCCAACGTTGAGAGTACGCGGCCTCTGATCGACCAAGCAGGACGAGGAACCAACCCTCTTCAGATGGTGGTCTCTCCTCTTTTTAATCCTGACAACCCACCACCAGGGGTACAGATCCACACCACGGATCTCCCCTTGAATACTAACCCGAGGTATGGTCTGCCTAACCACCCTCTAGCTGCTCGAGGAGCAGGGCCAAGCGGATATGCCATGCAAACATAGGATCCATCTTATATTAGAGGATTGGGTCCTTATCAGGACGACTACTCTGGCCCCTATTCTGATGATTCGTCATCTGAGGATGATGATCGTGATGAACTTCAAAGGAGGCAACGTGTTAGCAGAGAACCTCGGGCGAGGACCCAAGGAATCCATGATGGACCTCCACAAACGGCTGAGGAGAGGATTAAGGCTCATGAGGCTGAGATCCAAAGGGTAAAGGATGACATAGCAAGGGAACAGGCAAGATAGAGTCTGATTCGACCCCCTCCAATCTCAGGAAGGATTCCCGTTATAGATTTGGAGAGGTCCTCAAGAAGACAGAAGAGGGTTGATGTCCCAACAAGAAAAGCTATGAGGGTGGAAACCCCCATGAGTAACCCCAAGGATCTCATGCCACTTGGAGACCCTGATGATCCCACACCCCCGTTTACTGAGGAGGTGATGAATGCTCATATTTCTAGGAAGTTTAAGATGCCGACAATTAAGGCTTATGATGGAACGGGTGATCCCGCAAATCACGTCAGGACGTTCTCGAACGCACTGCTGCTGTAGCCTGCAAGTGATGCCCTAAAGTGCAGAGCGTTCCCCCAAACCCTGTCGGGCATGGCTCAGAGATGGTATAGCCGATTGCCTGCAAACTCTATTGGCTCTTTTAAGGAGTTGAGTGCCGCCTTCGTTAGCCAATTCATTAGCGGAAGGGTGCATGAGAAGCGCTCCGCATCTCTTATGTATGTGGTGCAAGAAAAGAATGAAAATCTTAGGGATTACCTCAAGCGATTCACTAAGGAGACCCTGAATATCACTGATTTGGAAAACAAGGTGGCAATGGTAGCCCTGGAACACGGAACCACTGACCTCTTCTTCAATAGATCATTGGCGAAGCATCCCCCTGAGAACATGGCTGAGCTCCAACGAAGGGCTGATAAGTATATTAAAGCTGAGGATAGCTTGAAGAAAGAAACCACCGCAGGTGGAGGAGGAGGTAACAATGACTCCAAGAAGCGAAAGCAAGGCCAGGACTATGATGATCAAGAGTATGATGCTAGGGACAAGTATCTCCGAACTAGCGAGGACTCTGACTCTACCCCTAAGAAGAACCAAGGGTCAAGGTTCATTGAGTATGCAAGGTTGAATACCCCTAGGAGTCGAATCTTGTTGGACATTGAGAATGATAAGGATTTCAGATGGCCGAAGCCACTCATGGGTGATCCCGCAAAGAGAAACCAGAATCAGTATTGCAGATTCCATGGAGACGTGGGGCATGACACTGACGATTGTAAGCAACTCAAAGATGAGATTGAGTTTTTGATCCGTAGAGGGAAGCTGAGGCACTTCACTAAGGGTGAAGACCGTGCTAATCAGAGAAGAGACTATAATAGAAGGGATGACGATCAAGATCGCAACCCACAGCCCCGAGGGCCAGTAATCAACATGATCTCATGAGGCCCGACTGCGGCCGGGACAACTAGGAACTCTCGAAAGGCTTATGCCCGAGAGGTGTTGCACATCGTGGGAGAGGCCCCGAAGCGTGCAAAAACTGAGGTAGCGATTAGCTTTGATGACTCAGACTTGGAAGGAGTGAAGTTCCCCCATGACGACCCGTTGGTCATAACTCCTGTGATTGGAAACTCGGAGGTGAAGCGAGTCTTGATAGACAATGGAGCTTCCGTTGACATTCTGTTTCATGATGCGTTTGTGAAGATGGGATACACTGATTCTCAGTTGACCCCCAATAACATGCCTATATATGGATTTAATGGAGTAAAATCCAAAGTTGAAGGGACTATTCAGCTGCCTGTAACTATTGGGCAAGAGCCCAAGGAGGCCACTCAGATGTTGAACTTCCTGGTAATCAAGGCGGATTCAACGTACAACGCTATCCTTGGAAGGACTGGACTTCATGCATTCAAGGCTGTTGCCTCAACCTATCATGTGAAGATCAAGTTCCCTACCAGGAATGGTGTTGGAGAACATAAAGGTGATCAGAAGATGGCACGAAGCTGTTATGTAGCCTCGTTAAGGCCTGACGGAGTCGGGGGGTAGGTCCTTCCGATTGAAGACATGGATGTCCACAGTGGTAAGGAACACAAAGAAAGGTCAGCAGAGGACATCACACAGAAGCCTCGGACAGCCATTGAGGCTAAGGCGTTAACTGACTTTATGGTTGAGTGCACCATTGGCAACCAAGAAGTTGGTGGGCAGGAGGTAGTACCCCGAGCAGGAAGTGAACTGCAGAATAAGAATGAGGAGACCAGAAGGAGTGGCGGGTGCTCTATTTTGATGGAGCATCAAAAACAAAATCAAGTGGTGCAGGCCTAGTCTTGCAAAACCCCGATTGGGCTTAAGTTATTCCAGTAGGACTTAGCTTCATATTTATATAGTAGAAGTAGAAATAAGGTTCATTAAAACCATTGCAGAGCATGTTGCTCCGAGTAGGACAGTAGTACTCTATGTAAGGGTTGAACCCATTTCAAGTTATTAATGCAAGTTTGTTTTCCATTCATTGATTGCGATTTTATTTATGTGCCAAGCACCTGATGTGTGAGTCAAAGAAGACCAAGTACCGAAAATAAAAGAATACACGAATGAAAACAAACGAATGCATACCTCGAATGGTAGAGTTAGGTTACAGCAGATAAGAGTTTAAGTCCTTGAAGGACCCTGGATAAAGACAAACGTTGAAGTCCTGATGGAATACCCGCTGAAGAAACATATTGCATAGCCCGAAAGCCAATGGAAGGCTCATCAAGTGGGCAATCAAACTAGGAAAATTTGATGTTAAATACAAGCAAAGGACGACCATCAAAACCCAGGCTCTAGCTGACTTCATGGTTACCATTGACAACCAAGAAGTCGGGGGGCAGGAGGAAGGTCAGCAAGGTGAGAAACCCATGGACGAGAAGAAGGAGTATTGGATTCTCTATTTTGATGGGGCATCAAAAACAAAAAGCTCTATTTTCATGGGGCATCAAAAACAAAAACCAGTGGTGCAGGTTTAGTTCTGCAAAGCCATGATGGGTTCACACTTGAGTATGCCTTAAAGTTGGACTTCCAAACAACCTACAATAAGGCGGAGTATGAAGCTCTGATGGCCAGCCCTGGATTGACGAGAGCCCTGAGGGTGAAGACTCAAATCTGGTAGTCTCACAAGTCAATGGAGAGTTTGAGGCTAGAGAAAAGAATATGGCCAAACACTTGAGGATTGTGAAAGCCGTGATAGCCCCGCTCGATAAATGCCATGTTGAGTATATCCCAAGAGAGAAAAGAACATTAAGGCCGAAGCCCAGTCTAAGTATGCAGAGAGCTTCTGAGATAAAGAATTATGCAGAGAGCTTTTGCTTCCAGGTCCTGAAGACCCCACCATCGAATCAAAATTGGTAGCACCAGTTGATGTAAGCTGAAGGATAGACCCTCTTCGAGCTCATCTCGAGACTAGTTGGCTCCCTGATAATGCCTTGAAGGCACAGAAACAGTTAGTGAGAGTGTTGAGATGAGAGGTCCTTTGTCATTCCTTACCTAAAATCTTGAATCTCAAATCCCAACACAAAATTTTAGCCTTGATGGCCAAAAAGGCTGTCCGCCTCCAATCAAATTTGTCATTTGAAGTTTAAGGACTTGAATCAAGAGCCTTCAATCGAATATAAACCAAAGCAAGGTCCTGTGAGCATAAGAAGAAGGTTGGAAACCTAGAATCAAGAAAAGAAGGTTAACAACCAGCCAAGACACACCGGACTTGAAGTCAAACGCTGAGGAGCAAGTGAACTCCCTGAACGATTGACTGAAAAGTAAGACCTCCTCCGTATGAAGCAAGGGGGGCAAGAACTAAGGGACTTCATCATTCCTACATCTTAGAATGAGAATCAAGGGAATCAAGGGTTGATAATAACCTTAAAACCAAGGTCTCAGCAAATAAGTTAAGGCCCGGAAGGTCACAAGTCAAGGTTCACGAAACCATTTAAGGCATAACAAACACCTCCTATTGACCTGAAACCTCGTGTTGGTGATCCAGAACACCAACATCAACCTTAGAATCCAGGCCTTGTGTTATAAATGAAGGGCTAAGGAACTAAGTTGAAGCCTTGGAAGGCCAACAAAGCTATCAGATCCAACCTTGGGTCAAGAGATTCGTGAACAACTCAAGAATGTGTAACTGAATCAACATTCCAACAAGGTGGATGAAAGGTTCAAAGTAATTCTATGTAAGATTAGGCAAGCTCGACCCCAGCCAGGGGCTCTGCCCCTTTGACCCCGCTAGGGGCTGCCGCCCCTTGGACCCCGCCCGGGGGCTGCTGCCCCCGGACCCCCGCTAGTGCCGTTTAGCACCGTTTAGAATCGCTTAACATTGTTTAAGTGTCGTTCAAGGCTCGTTAGTGCCGATAAGCACCAATTAAGTGCCGATAGCACCGTCAGTGCCGATAAGCACCGATTAAGTGCCGATTAACACCGTTAGTGCCGATAAGCACCAATTAAGTGCCGATAGCACCGTCAGTGCCGATAAGCACCGATTAAGTACCGATTAACACCGTTAGTGCCGATAGCACCGTAAGTGCCGATAAGCACCGATTAAGTACCGATTAGCACCGTTAGTGCCGATAGCACCGTTAGTGCCGATAAGCACCGATTAGCACCGTTAGTGCCGATAAGCACCGTTCAGTGTCGTTTAATGCCGGTTGGCGTCACTTAAACGTTGTTTAAGTGTCGTTTAAGGCTAGTTAGCACCGTTTAGTGCCGTTTTATGCCGTTCAACGCCGTTTAAACATTGTTTAAATGTCGTTAAGGCTGATTAGTGCCGATTAGCATCGAATTAACATTGTCGTAAATGCGTCGGTCGCTCCACGCTTTACATAAAGACAATACTCGTGAAACACTAGTGTATAAAGATGAACCCTGACCCGAGTCTTGGAAAGGACCGTTAAAACTTCAAGGAAAACCTGATCAGTTTTCTTAGAAGTTGGGGGGCAAATGATATGGGCTAAAAATAAGCCCTAAAGACACATTTAATATGGCATTAATTAGACCCAGCATGGTCCAAACGTGGGGCCCATTAATGAGGTCAGAATCCCTATTTTGATATTAATTTCGTAATTAATATTGAGGGAAATAAACAGCTCAGCAATAAGAGTTGGATAAGGATATTATCTCCATCAGACTTAGCCACCAAGGCATCCAATTCGATATGGAAACTGATTCCTACAAGGAATAGATCTGGAACCTTCCTCAAGGAAGACTTGTCTACCAAGTCTTTGACTCCTACCATAATTCTAAGGCTCCTACAGCCTATATAAAGGGCCTGACCCCTCATTCTCAGAACTACATTTTTGGCTTGATTCTTGATATTCATCAAGGTACGTAGGCATCTTGTTAGGATCGAGTTAGTCCCCGACAACAAGAGCAGCCACCATTAAAGCTCGAAGCTCCCACCAACCCTAGTAGTTAATACGCAATAAATATACCCTACTTTTTATTCCACAACATTGGAGTACTTGGAGTACGCATGCGTTCTGTATTTAAAATATTTTAAAATTTATTATTTTGCAAATCTTGTTATATGAATATCATAATTTCATTGATAATCTTGAAAATCATGTATGTTTTGCAATATGTTCATCTTGAAAATTCTTTATGTTTTGCAATCAGAACATATATGTTTTGCAACCTAAATGTGTTTCGCAGAATAATTCGTTTTGCAATATTTTGTTAGCAAAACATACAAAATTTTCATGATTTTCGATGAAATAGTGATATTCACGTAATAAGCTTTGCAAAATAATAAAGTTTGCAAAATTTTGAATACAAAATGTATATGAACTCCAAGTACTCCAATTAAACGAGTACTCCATAGAACTTTACTATATATATATATATATATATATATATATATATATATATATGAGTTGCACTCCATAACAAACACTTTTTATAACAAACAATAAATAACACCTCATATCTAATCTAATATAAGAGTTCCGTCATGGCACCCAATACAAAAAGTTGTTATTTTTTTACCCTTTATCCATCCAGCAAAAAAATATAAAAAAAATTACTGTTCATGATGACGTCATTGATGACGTCAGCATGCTGACGTCATCATGAACAGTATTTTTTTTAAAAATTTTTTTATTGTTTTTTGCTGGATGGATAGAGGGTAAAAAAATAACAACTTTTTGTATTGGGTGCCCCCGGCGGGGCCATTGGATCTATTTGATCTAAGGTGTTCTTTATTGTTTGTTATATAAGGGTGTTCTGTATGGAGCAATGACCTATATATATATATATGTCTGTGTGTATGAATATGCATAAAAAATTATCAAATATTTTTTATTAATTACACTTTTTAAGCATGCATTTAGTAGAAAGGATGTTATTTACATCAAGTCATAGATTTTTCTTAATTATTATACTAACCTTTTTGTAAATATTTCAAATTATTTTTTAAATTTATAGCATTTTGATTATATAATATCCGTATCACGAACACGACATGTCCCATTTAACACATTTTTAGCAATGGTATATAGATATATAATTACTTAGATTATGCATGCATTTCTTTTTGTGGAGTGTGTTCAAATCTTGTAGTTTACACTGGTTGTACAAATTTTATTTTTCTTAACTTTATGTATCTCATTTTAAACACAATTTTCATGTACTCGGTATCAGTAAATTCTTAATTAAGACTACTTCTACTATTTAATCAATAATTTATTGAATAATTTAAATTTAAAAGATTAATATTGGAAGTTGGCTTATAAAACAAATATTTTTATGCTTTTTTTTTTTGTTGGTTTTGAAGTATTGAAGAGCAAGTTCAATAACTTCTTTATCTTGGTTTTTACTTAGAATTTAGGAAATTTGATATAAAATGAAGTTCCAACCGTATTTTAGTGATTCTCTAAGGGGGTGGTATTGTATTAGGACTTTTAATGACAATTCTTTGGAGAATGATTTTAATGGATTTTATAGACTTTTAATGATTTTTAATGACTCTTGTTGAATCACCAAGATTTTCAAATACTTTTGATGACTCCTAACAAAATGACTTTTAAAAATTTTCATAGACTTTTAAATATATAGCCTATATTTAAATAAATAGATTTTGTGGTGTAGTAAGATCATATTTGCCTATATTGTGAAACCCTTTAACCTTTCTCCAGTATAACGATCGTGTATTATCTATTCAATCCGGCCACCAAAAAACTTGAGTACAAGGTATATTTCAGTTGTACTGAAACTCTATTGCCTCAAGTCCGAGTTCTAAAAACTCACTCCTTGCTGCCATTGTGTTTTCTTATCTAGAAAATGATAGCTAAAGTAGCTTAATAATTAGCCAATGGTATAAATTCAAACCATTGTGTTTTCTATTGCCATTGTATAGAATAATTGTGTTTTCAGTTGCCTTTTATATTACAATGGTATGGTCTGCAATATATATAAATAAATTAAACAACTTGATACCTGCGATCAACTTAGCCTTTATATTACAATGGTATGGTCTGCAATATATTACAATGGTAGAGGTACAGAACTAGTAAATAGAAATAAAGAGTGTTGAGTAGCTGTAGCGCACATAAAATAGATAGTCCAGCCAATAAAATTTGACATTATATATATGTTTCACTCTGCAACCCAGATAGAATGTATATTTATATATATTTTACATGATTATATTCCTCATATTTATTGTATTTTGCATTTAATTGGATTTTTATTCATTAGATTTTAATGTTTTATTGTAGGAAGTAAGGAAATTTTAAACTTGGAAGGATTGGAGAATAAAGAGCTTAATTGGAGATTTATTAGAAGGAAATTCGGATTTGTAGGGCTGCACGCCCGTACTTCATTGTTTGGACCATATCTTGAGTTCTACAAGTCAGAATTGGGCGATTCAACAGCCCACGCGAAGATAATTAAATTTTCTATCATTCTAAGATGGTCCAGATGTCATGTTACAACTGGAGCGGCCCAGAATTACTGGAGGGAAGTCAACTACGAATTTTCCTTGAAAATCTATTCAGTTTTGGAAACGTACTTGTAAAATATTTTTATTAGAGACATATAAAAACAAGAGATAGTATTTTTACTAGGGGGGGAGATACATAGATACATATAGAGAGACAGAGAGAGGGCGAGACTTTTATTTTTCTTCTGGTGCAAGGATTGAAGATTGAAGGTTTTTCTCTATTCTTATAATTATGTGTTCATCTTATAATTCTTGTTTTGTTAAATCAATTATGAGTGAGTAGATTATTAATCTAGGGTTAAGTAGAACCCTAGTTATGATTGATGTGTGAATTTCCCAATTCCCCCAATTTGATTGTTTAATTGCTCTTGCTTATTGAGTTGTTTAAATTAACAATTACAAATCAGACGTGATTATGTGTATTGTTTGAACCAATATCTAATTATCAGCGAGAGTTGGATTTAGATGGTTGTGATTTATCCAATAAGAACATGAAATTCTCCATGAGAATAGGTAGAATGGATTGTTGGGAAATTAGGATGCTGTAATTAATGTCTTTAAATTGCATGATACCATGAGAATAAGTTTGATTGTATTTTAAGAAAACCAAACCAAACCAAACCAAACATACCCAGTATATCCCGCTCAGAGCAGGGTCTGGGGAGGGTAAGATGTACGCAGACCATACCCCCACTTTTAGAGCGGGGAGGCTGTTTCCGTGTAGACCCTCGGCTAAGTGCACGACAAACAAAGAGTGTGATAAATACAAAGGAAACCATCTGGAACGGAAATGAACGAAGCCATACCTGAGCCCATGGCGTTCTCCACATGGGGCATACCTGTTTGCACGGAGTTATGCTACCACCGGAGTTATGCTACCACCGGGCCGGGATCCCTGAAACTGCAAAACCAGCAAACAAAAGACACTAAAAACGCAAAGTGAGAAACGCTAAAGTCGAACTACTACAAAATCGCTAACCGAGACAACCCAAGTCTGAGGCTCTCGACAACTGATCCGCACCCTAAAAGAGAATCCACCACTCTGATACGCCGCCTCCAAGCCGACCTATCCGCAACCATGGTCTCATTTAAGTCTAAGGCCTTCAAATCCAGCCTGAGCTGCTCTTCCCACGACCTCCTCGGTCTGCCTCTCCTCCTCGCCCCACCAACCGAAAGATTCTCGACCCTCCTAATTGGGGCTTCAACCATCCTCCTACGGACGTGGCCGAACCATCTCAACCTTCCTTCCCTAAGTTTCGCAGAAAAAGGCGCCACTTCAAGCTCGCTCCTAAACACCGCATTTGGGACTCTGTCCAACAACGTGCGCCCACAGGACCACCGCAACATCCTCATTTCAGCCGCTTCCAACTTCCTAACCAGGGCCTTCTTCTCCGCCCAACACTCCGAACCATATAACATCGCTGGACGGATAGCCGCTCTATAGAATTTCCCTTTCAACTTTAAAGGGACTTTCTTATCGCACATCACCCCTGACGCTGCCCTCCACCTTAACCACCCATTGTATTTTAAGAGAAGCCATTAATACTCGAGAGGGGTTATTGGTATTTATAGGGCGCATCTTTCCTGTTGAGTAGTGCACGATTAATTGGGGAGGAAATTCACGATTGCATTAATTCATGCTAGTGGGGATACTTAATTCTGGATGTTTTTAATACTTGATTAATATAAACAAAATTCTCTGTAGTATAAATTAGTTTAATAATTTCTCAAAATTTATTGTGTTACTTGCTTAGCCGAATTAAATCAGAAATAACTGGTGATTGATACGTTTGTCTCTGTGGGATCGACTCTGACTTACCCTACTACATAGTTAGAAGGATTTATTAGAAATTATTATTTGATAGGCACGCGACGGCCATGTCAATCGATGGCATCTCAAAACAAGGATCAGCAGCACAAACGCACCATATTCGCTATATATGCTCTATTGATTCTTACTCTACTTGTGGCCTTTGGTTTTTACTTGAGACGTCACTTCATCATTACTCATAAAGTCAATGTCCCATACAAACCAACCAAGCCATTATCTGACGACGACCCTCTTTTCCTAGCGCTTAACAACTCCATTTATCGACTCATACATGTATGCAGGTTTGGACTTTACATGCTTATATACATCTAGAAAGCTTTATCATGTATCATATCAATTTCAAAAAAAAAACATCCAACCATTCATAATTGATAAATTAACCACACAATATATACACACTTTTTCATAAAAAGTCATATAATAAGTCTCTCACTTTTATTTTTCCACCAAAATCATTGACTTTTTGAATAACAAGTGGCTTTTAACAACTCTTTAAAAGTTGTAATTGAATACCTTAAACTTTTAAAGACTTTTTTAAAACCCTGATACAATACCTCCTTACTTTTAAAAAGTATTTAAAAGTATTAATTGAATACCCCTAAACTTCTAAAGTATTTAAAAGTCATGATACAATACCACCCCCTAAATCACTAAGAATCCCTAGTCATATTAGCGGATCTGAACTTGGGCTGGGAATTAGCTCCACCCCGGATCATCGGTTTCTGCCAAATTTTACTAACTATCTGTGTTCTTGAAATAGTTTTAGACCGGTTCATAATTCTAGTCTAGCCGCTTTATCCGTGTTACAGCTAAAAAAGGCCTAAGTTTTTTAAGGAAATTAGATGGTTAACATTAATTAGTTAAGTGTATTTAATTTTATTTATTTTGTATTTCACTGTGTCATAATAAAATTTCAAGTTATATTAGCATATTCATTTATCCCTTTTATTTAAATTGCACTTTTCCAAATTTCTTTTGCATGATTGTTTATAAATATTTTAGTGTGCAAAATCTAAACAAAAATTAAATATAATTTTGAGCTTTAAATTAAATATATTTTCATTTACATCTAGTCTTTAATGTTAGCCAGGAGATAATTGATATTTAAATTATTAATCTCATTTTCTCATCTTTTTTAATAAGATCAACTCAAATTTATTAGTTTTTTGTTTCACTTCATGAATTATGGAAAAACAATAAAATTTATTGTTTCTAATGATATAGATTACTTTTTAATATAAATAGTCTAATTTTATATTGTCTTAATTTGTAGTTTAATGGATAATATACATCACATTATTTAATATTTATTTAATTCTGTTTATTTTATATTATAATGATAAAAGGATTTGAGCATAATATGCAAAATTTTGGGCTGCTTTTTTGTTCAAATAAATTACATATTAGAAAAAGATTTATTAAATTTGTTTGTCAAAAATATTTAATACATATAATATTAGAGATATTACACTTCAGAGCATCTCCAAAGTCTCTTAACTCACTCCTAAATATATTATTAACAATTAAGTTTTTAGCAAGATATTACATTGATTTATGTGTCAACTCCAACCATCCTCCCTATTATGACTATTTATTTTATATTTTATTTATATTTCAATTTTACTACGACGAACATTCAATAGAGGAGAGAGAAAAACCACTATTTTACTAAAAAAAAAATTAAGTTAAGAGCTACTACTAGTTGCTTCTAAAAGAAGCTCTGAACTTTTTAAAGAGCATCTAAGAGTTTGTAGACTCATTCTAAATCATCCTCTTTATATTTTCATTTAAGAGCTTAAATAAAGAGTGCTCTGTATACAAATGTATGTAATAACTTGGACAGTGAGTTAAAAAAAAAAATTAGGCCCGATGCTGGGTCCGCCCCTGCCTAGCCATTCCCTATTTTGGGGAACCTAGTCATCCCTAACTTTATTTTTATCAATAAAAAATTGTTTAGCTCCTTTTTCCACTAGTTGTCATTATATCATTTCCGGGATAATTAATTCTAAGTTCCCTGAACTATATTCATTTTTTATCTAGGTTCCTAAACAAAAAAAGTCAATAGGTAGGTAATTAAACTTTTAAAATTTCTGATCTTAGTCCTCCCTTAAATTCCTGCCAAATTCAAGAAAGTCGGTGAACTTCGATTCCTCCGGCAATCAAAAATAAACTCAGAACTCGACAAAACAGGTACCAAATTAAAGCTTATGACCTGACAAAACTATTTCAGTAAACAACATATACAATCAATGAACACTACGCCTGCAAATTGAGAGAAACGATGCCAGAGTAAAACTTTTCCGGCAAACATAAGCCTGAACTTTAAAAGTTAAAATAAAAATACCTAAGAACTCAGGATAAGCCGATCTATGCAACCATATAAACAAAAACATGTATAAATCAACGGTTCATAAACCCTAATTAATCGAAAATTAAAAAATATACCTATCCTTGAAATTAATAGCAGAGGCTTGTAGAACAGCTCGAGAGATTCTATTTGGTTACTAGAACTCTGGATTTGGACTACAATAACACGATTAAAAGTACTTTGATCTCCAAGAACACCTTAATAACAATTTTCCAGAAAATTTTTATTTTTAGTAACTTTTAATGGAAGGACTTAGATTATAAAAATTCAAAAGTTTAATTATCTATCAATTGACATTTTTAGTTCAAGGACTTAAACAAAAAACAGCCAATAGTTCAGGAATTTTAGAATTAATTTTCCCTTTCATTTCCAAGTTAGTTACAAATTTATTATTATTATACACAACAAGATCACTAAAATAATAAGAATTCTTATATTATTTATTGTTTTTGTCTGCAGATGCTTCACCCAGCGCGCATTTTTAAATAAGTATTTAACCTAATTATCTTCGAATACACCACTTAAAATCACAATTTATCAAGTGAGGTCCATCCTGAATTCAGGAAAGAAAAGAAACGAATACTCCAATTTTGAAAAAGTAAAAACAAATTTTTTAAAGCAAATTTATAACACACCTTTCATCAAACTTTTAGGTTTCTTATCTCTTTCTTCAAATAATTATTGAACAAATTAAAATAAATAATTTTTTTCCTTGATTTTACATACCAAAAAAATTTCTCAGACATGGTGTAACTGCTACAAACTAGTACACTACATTAAAATCTTCCACACTTTAGCTTTTGTTAATAAAATGTTCTACTACAATTTAATCCATCCCATCCTTCCTTCCCAAAATATATGTTCCTTTTAATTTTTGATTAATGAAATTGATTAAAATGTGACTAAAATTTACATGTATTATAATCCAAAAAAATTATAACATTAAAAAATACATATAATCTTCGTTACAATGTAAACTTTAATTTTCAAAATTAATAATTGAAGAATTTTTAAATTTAGTCAAAAATTGGTTAATTTGACCACTAAAAATCAAAAGGGACATGTAAAATGGGACGGATGAAGTACCATATTTGAAAAAAAATACACATATTATTATGAGAAAAAAGAACCTAACATGTATCTTAGGTATCATCCCTAAGATTCTAAAATCTAAACGTTTTAAAATAAAACTAGGTAGTTTTGATCATGTATGAGTAGGTCCCGCATAGGCACACAAGGCTTTATGTCAACATGCTCACATATAAGTCTTCCTTATAACATCATGCATGACATCCGTTAACATATAAGTCCTACTTATGACTTCATGCATGACATCAGTTTACTCTCTGCAACTTGTATAAAAGAGAACAGCTTCCTCATTTGTAAGTCATCCAGATATATGATATAAACACATATAGTTCATTCATTAATCTCTCTTCCTCTGCTTATTATTTAATCTATAGTTACATATCTTGTAACATGGTATCAGAGCAGGTATAATCCAAAAGCTCCGCTCCAGTTTTTCAGCTGGTTCTTAAGGAAATAAACTGCAAACAGAAAATTCATACCAACAACAGAAAACTGCAAACATACTGTAACAGATTCAAACCTCAAATACAAACACATACATCAATAAGGTGCCACTAGACGAATCTATACCTGAAAAATGAGAAGAAAAGCTCCTGCACGCGCCCGCACGCGCCACCACACGTGCGGTAGACCCGTCTGACGCGCATCACGCGCCCGCGCGTGGGACGAACTCCAGCCATTTTTCAGCGACAATCCAGTTAGACTTCTTGATCGCCTCTTCATTGCGAATCCATCTGTGGTACTCTTTCTTAAATCTGAGAACTTTTAATTTATTCATAGTCTTTGTTCTGTAGTTTCTGCTGTTTACAGAGGCTATTACTAAAAACTATTAATACTAGTATACTGTCTTCAAAGAGGGACTGCTGAGTTTTCTTGAGATACTCTTCTTCTGAGGGATATATACATACGTTATATGCTGCTAGGATTTAATACTGCAGTTATATATACAACAGCAGTTTCCTTGTTTTTTAGCTAAGGCTAGACAATACTTGTGATAGCTACTTGAGTACTATATTTGTTTGTTTTTTTAAATGGCAGAAGTGGTCGATACGTCAGTCACAATCGACAACACTACTGTAACCAGTGGTAAGTCCAGATTTCATAATACTCCATATGTAATTCATAAATTTGACGGGAAAAATTTTCTCGAATGGTCGAAAGCTTGTACGATGGCTCTAAAATCACATACATTAATGAAATATATCAATGGCAAGGCCAAGCAACCTAAAGAGAGCGATGCAGGCTTTGATGATTGGGATTCTGAAAATGCCATGGTATGTTCATGGTTGTTCAACTCTATGGAAGTACATATTCGTAAAAGCTATATTTTTATTGATACGGTTGAAGAGGTGTGGAATTCTCTCACCCGGACTTATTCTTTCTCCGAGAATGTAGCCAAGTGGTTTGAGATAAATCGAAAAATATGGGCATTAATCCAAGGTGACCGGACACTTGCTCAATATTATTCAGAGCTTACATCATTATGGAGCGAATTGGGACATTACACTATTTTTTAGTGTAAAATGCCGAAGATCAGGAGTGAAGGGTTTCGAGCATCAAACGCAGCGGAAAATTAAAACAAAAACAATAATTATCGAAACCCTACCGTAGGATCCATGCAAAAACATGATATTTAATTCGGAGATTGATGATTTACCTTAAAGAAGCTTTACGATTGTATGTCTAATGGATATCCAAGCTTTCACGATCGTTGAGTGCTCCTCTTCGAAGCCTCCTCTACGGTATCCACACGAACACTCCAAGAACGATTCTTGATTGGAAGGGAGGTACTAGCCTCCAATGAAAATATGAGATCTTCTTTTTAGGTTTTGGTTCAAGCGGCTGGGGATTATTTTTGTCGTACAAAAATTAATTTCCTTCTTTACCTATCATCATATATTTATATGATAGTGTAAGGTAAAAGCCCAACTAAAAACCTAGCCCAAGTTTGATTAATTAAATAATAGAATCAAATCCTATTATTTAAATAAATAATAATTAAGTCATACTTAATTATTAAAATCATATCTCATTTGTATTTTATTATATTAATTAAGATATAATAAAATACAACTAATCATTTAATTAATTAAAATTCATAATTTAAATTAATTCTTCCTTAAAATGTTCTATGTGTGTGACCCTGTAGGCTATCATTTAATTGGCAATAATTTTATTCTCTAATAAAATTATAAACAATGAGCGGCATCTAGTAATACATCATTGCTACCCAATTAAATAATAATTAAATCGTGATTCGATAAAACTTTTTGTGATTAATGTTCCCGTGTAATATAATCCCTTTAACCAAATATTATAGATTAAACTCGAGGCATGTTTCATGTCATCCTCTTCATAATTTAATCCGGGTTTACTTGATCCATGAGTAGACTATTAATAACAAATCATTATTTGAGCACGGCCATGCATTTTATAGTCTCACTCAATCAAGAGGCCAATAATATCTCTCCAAATAATAGGAGGGTTAAATCCTTTATCTATCATTCATATTTCTCATACGATTCACAATATACCCGATGTCCACTTTTATCATTACCCGGTCAAAGGTAACTTTTAATGTAGTCAAAGTATATTATCCTCGTATAGAAATATAATGATCTCAAGTCAAAGGATCATTACACCATTATCACTGTGAGTCTTTCTTATGACTTAATTAACATGAAGAATCTCACGGTGGGTCTGTCCAGTACCATGTACCCTACATGTACCTATGTATTGACTTTAGTATCTCCATACTTATAACCAATGAGATGTGGTTATCAGTCAAAAACATACTAGTCTATTTATGTATTATTATTGTCCTGTATAATAATACTCGACTAGGGACCTTTAAGAATATGATATTATATAATCTCAAATTCAAGTTGTAAACTTAAACTATATAATGTGTATCATTATTCTAAGGACATTTATTATGCTAACAAATATCGCAGTAATTCGAGTCATAATAAATACATTTATTTAATAATCAAATTACATAAGGTTTATTTAAGAAACAATGTATTGCCTCTAGGGCACCTACACTAACAATCTCCCACTTGCACTAGAGCCAATCACCCATGTATCTAATACCCATGGAACTAGTGTGACCGTCGTGCTTCTGCTGCGATAAAGCCTTGGTCAGTGGGTCCGCAACATTTTTATTGGTATGCACTTTACATATATGTATATCTCCTCTCTCGTTTATCTCTCGAAAAAGATGATATCTTCTAAGTATATGCTTTGCCTTGGAATGGGACCTTGGTTCCTTAGCCTGCGCAATGGCTCCATTGTTATCGCAATACAGATCAACTGGATCTGCGATCGACGGAACCACACCAAGTCCGGTAATAAATTTCCGAATCCAAACAGCCTCTTTGGCTGCTTCACTAGCGGCAATATACTCAGCTTCCATTGTAGAATCAGCTACTGTCTCTTGTTTCGAACTTTTCCAGCTTACAGCACCTCCATAAAGACAAAACACGAATCCAGACTGGGACACAGAATCGTCCCTATCTGTCTAGAAACTAGCATCAGTGTAACCTTTTACGACCAGCTTCTCATCTCCTCCGTATATCAAGAACGAACCTTTAGTCCGTTTAAGGTACTTAAGAATATTCTTGACAGCTGTCCAGTGACCCTCACCTGGATTAGACTGGTACCTGCTCGTCATGCTTAAAGCATACGAGACATCAGGACGAGTACATATCATTGCATACATTATAGAACCAATTGCCGAAGCATATGGTACTTTACTCATACGGTCCTTATCATCTGATGATTTAGGACAGTTTTCCTTTGAGATCACTATCCCATGAGACACCGGGACAAAGCCCCTCTTTGCCCCTTGCATTCCAAAACGATGCAATACTTTGTCAATGTATGTACTCTGACTTAGGCCGATTAATCTTTTAGATCTATCCCTATAGATCCTGATCCCTAAGATATAGGTAGCATCGCCTAAGTCTTTCATCGAGAAACTTTTTCCCAACCAAGTCTTCACAGCTTGTAGAGAAGGAATGTCATTCCCTATTAGTAATATGTTATCCACATATAATACTAGGAATGCCACATGGCTCCCACTAACCTTCTTGTAAACACACGGCTCATCCTCATTTTGTTTGAAGCCAAACTCTTTGACTGTTTCATCAAAACGGATGTTCCACCTCCTTGAGGCCTGCTTCAATCCATAAATAGATCGTAGCAACTTACAAACCATTCTAGCAAACTTTGGATCGACAAAACCCTCAGGTTGTGTCATGTACACATCCTCTTCTAAGCTTCCATTTAAGAAAGCAGTCTTGACATCCATTTGCCAGATTTCATAGTCATAATAAGCCGCTATCGCAAGCAAAATCCTGATGGACTTGACCATAGCTACCGGTGAGAAAGTTTCATCATAGTCAATACCATGAATTTGCTTGAAACCTTTCGCCACCAGTCTTGCTTTGTAGGTCTGTAAATTGCCATCCATGTCAGTTTTCTTCTTGAAAACCCACTTGCACTCTATGGGTTTAATCCCATCAGGTGGTGCAACCAAAGTCCATACTTTGTTTTCATACATGGAATCCATCTCAGATTTCATGGCTTCCAGCCATCTCTCAGAATCTGGACTATTCATAGCATCCTTGTAGGTGAGAGGCTCATCATTGTCTACAAGCATCACATCACCACCTTGAGTCAGGAGAAATCCATAATATCTCTCTGGCTCATGGCGAATCCTACTTGATCTACGAACAACCTGTGTTTCTTGAGCATTATCGTTATTCTGCTCTTGTTCCACCTCAGGTTCAATGCTATTTTGTGGTTCTCGATCTTCATCGAGATCTATAGTCCTCCCACTGTTTCTTTTGGAAACAAAATCTCTTTCCATGAAAACAGCATCTCGAGCAATGAACACTTTCTGCTCAGAAGGATTATAAAAATAATACGCCTTTGTTTCTTTAGGGTATCCCACAAAATTGCACTATTCGGATTTAGGTCCAAGCTTGTCAGATACTTGACGTTTTACAAACGCCTTGCATCCCCAAACTTTCATAAAGTTCATGCTTGACCGTTTCTCCTCCCATATCTCATATGGAGTCTTTTGAACCTTCTTAGTTGGAACACGGTTAAGTGTGAAAACTGCTGTTTCTAGAGCATAATCCCAGAAACTTATTGGAAGATCTGCATGACTCATCATCGATCGTACCATGTCTAACAGGGTACGATTTCTCCTCTCTGAAACTCCATTCCATTGAGGAGTACTTGGCGGAGTGAGTTGTGATACAATACCACACTCCTTTAAATACTCTTTAAATTCGGTGCTTAAGTATTCACCCCCACGATCGGATCGTAAGATTTTAATACTTGCACCTCCGCCTATTTGCTTCTCTACTTCAGCCTTGTATTCTTTGAATTTTTCAAAAGAATCGGATTTGTTCTTCATAAGATATACATATCCATATCTACTGAAGTCATCAGTAAATGTTATGAAGTAGTAGTAGCCTCCTCTAGCCATCACACGCATCACTATGTATTAGCTCCAAACGTTCAGTGGCCCTTTGACCCTTACCAGTAAAAGGGGCTTTAGTCATCTTACCAAGCAAACAAGATTCGCATTTTTCGTATGATTCAAAATCAAACTTATCCAAGTATCCATCTTTATGTAATTTGGAAATGCGTTTCTCATTTATATGGCCTAGACGACAATGCCAGAGGTATGTTTGATTTGAATCATTAACTTTAAGTCGTTTGTTTTTCTATGTTACAGATAGGATTATCTAAATCAAGAACATATAAACCATTAAATAAACGCGTAACACCATAGGTTAAATCATTCAAAGCAAAAGAGCAACTGTTGTTCTTTATTGTAAATGAAAAACCTTTCTTGTCCAAACAAGAAACAGAAATAATGTTTCTGCGAATCGCAGGCACGTAATAACAGTCATTTAGTTCTAAAACAAGCCCAGAGGGCAAAGATAAATAATAAGTTCCTACGGCTAAAGCAGCAACTCTTGCTCCATTGCCTACTCGTAGGTCCACTTCTCCTTTAGCCAAAGTCCTACTTCTCTGCAGTTCCTGCACATTTATACAAATGTGAGAAGCACATCCAGTATCCAATACCCAAGATGTAGAAATAGACAGATTGACTTCTATAACATAAATACCTGATCCAGAAATCTGAACACCCTTCAATTTCTTCAGATCCTCCAAGTAAGCATGACAGTTTCTCTTCCAATGACCAGGCTTGTGACAATAGTGACAATCACCTTTGTCAGCCTTTGCGACATCTCCCTTCGGCTTTTTAGCCTTTTTGAAAGAGGGCTTAGAAGGACCAAGATCTTTCGGTGTAACCTTTTTCTTGCCCTTCCATTTCCCCTTTCCCTTAGCACCTTTCTTGCCCACCATCATTATGGGAGCCTTCTCAGGTGCCTTGACCATATTTGCTTCAGTGGTCCTCAGCATGGCCAACAATTCCATAGGAGTCTTATCTTGCTCAACCATATTGAAAGTCATTATGAACTGAGCATAGTCGTTGTTCAAAGATTGCAAGATTATATCGACTTGAGCCTCTCGCTGAAGCGGGAAACCCAAACGAGCAAGGTAATCACAATACCCAATCATCTTTAGAACATGTGGTCCGACTGGTCCATTGCCCTGCTTACACGAGAAGAGTGCTTTGCTTGTGTTGAACTTTTCAACACGAGCCTGTGATTGAAACATCGATGAAAGATGTTCAAACATAGTATAAGCATTCATATCAAAATGCTGCTTCTGGAGCTCAGCATCCATAGTAGCAAGCATAAGACAAGCCACATCAGTTGCATCATCAATATGCTTCTGATAAGCATTTCGTTGAGCAGCAGTGGCATTGTTAGCAGGGGCTGCCGGTGGAGGAATATCAATCACATAAGATTTCTTTTCCTGCATGAGAACAATTCTCAAATTCCTAGACCAGTCAAGGAAGTTCGATCCTGTCAGCTTGTAATCAAGGACTGATCGCACAGAGAAAGTGTTGTTTGTATTTTGTGCCATTTGTTTTCTACAATGATAAAATGCATAAGATAAGTTAGATTGTTACATTAATTATGTTCAAGTAATTATGACATATTCATAATATATCTCCCACTATTTTTATCAAATTAATAGCCCTTACTATTAAATCGGAAAGAATATCTCATAAATCTTTCTAGTGAGCCAAGATCCATATTTCGTCATATCCTAAGTCAACCACTGGTAGTCCTTAAAACATGATTATTTAGGTAGACAACAGTTGTCAATTATATCATATATAATTCTTGGATAGTTTGGTGAACAACAATTGTTCTTGTCTATCTAATAGATTTTGAACCAAACTCTATGCTTCTAAGTTCATAATAATTGAATATAACCGTTTATTTTCACCTTATTATGACGACTCAGTTAAGTTAAACCCAATGATACAACGGTCGAATATAACCGCTTATATTCGTCACATCTCACCACGATAGACAGGAGTCCCCTGCCACTGGCAGTCATTCCCCTTATCGATCTAGGATTCAATGAGTGTTCATTCATTGGAAAGCATCCGATAAAAGAACTTAATATTTTGTTAAGGGGTTTTGTATTAAAACGACCATGATCCCATCATAAAGAGATTCCCAATTTTTCCTTGAATTAAATACTTAAAATCAATATTCATCAATAGTTTGATTTCCAGGTTGTTGGAGGAGTCACAAGTGGCCTCACTTAATACCCAACTTCCTTACAGGTAAAACCCGTTTTTGACAAAATCTCCCAATATCTAAATAATTGAAAATTCGTATTTAATTCCGTGTTTCATAAACACAGAAATCTCATGATCGTTTGTTTATTTTAAAATCTCGATCGTTACAGATTTTATCTTGTTTAGCATGGCAAGCATGGTATGGGTGACGTATCTAATACATGCATACATCATTAATCTAATTAAAACATGCATACATTTGCTACTCTACACATGCATCATATGTAAAGTAATTGCATTATGTAAACGTGATTGGTTATGGCCTTTATCCTATATGATCCTTTCAAGCTAATGAAAGGATCAAGGACAATCTATGGGTGGTTTAAAATACTATACTATTACATGTCTTCTTCTTTGCTGCTACAATGCCTCCTTGGATCGCCTCCTTGCTTGCTTGTCTTCATGTATTCATGTACATTACATAAACAAAACAACTATACTAATGTACTTACAAGGAGAACTCGAGTTACATTCGAGATTTACTCATTACAAGGAATGACGACATGCAAGTCGTATTTAGAAACCAAACCATAAACAAAAACCTCTATCCTATGGGTCTCAAGGCCATAACCATCCACCATGCTCAAGTAACAATTAAATAACATGTCATATTATCTAATCATGTTATACCATATCATATTTCAGATGATCCAATCAAAGAAATCATATAACGCAAAAATCAGAAAATCAGAATCAAATTCTGAAAACAACAAATCGCGTTTTGATGCACTAAACGGCGTCAAACGCCTTACAGACGAGTCGGTGATACCAATGGTATCAGTTTTGTTCAGACATTCGTTTCCAGTCAGAAAACACATATCGTTTGCGAAAATCTAACACTGGACACAGATTTCACCAGATCTGCGCAGCGTATACAGAAATCGTATCGTATACAATCCCCATATCATGAACAAACAAAAATCATGTATATATCAATATACATACAGATTATATGATCATCATATGATCATCCCAATCATCATTAACATACAGTTTATACATATATATATCAAAATCAACGCATCATACATGACAATCATCAAACATGCTCGTATATATATCAAAACTGTAACATATAACCGAATTAAAACGTTTTTGCAAGTAGCTCTGATACCATTGAAGGGTTTCGAGCATCAAACGCAGCGGAAAATTAAAACAAAAATAATAATTATCGAAACCCTACCGCAGGATCCATGCAAAAACATGATATTTAATTCGGAGATTGATGATTTACCTTAAAGAAGCTTTACGATTGTATGTCTAATGGATATCCAAGCTTTCACGATCGTTGAGTGCTCCTCTTCGAAGCCTCCTCTACGGTATCCACACGAACACTCCAAGAACGATTCTTGATTGGAAGGGAGGTACTAGCCTCCAATGAAAATATGAGATCTTCTTTTTAGGTTTTGGTTCAATATATAATAAAATACAACTAATCATTTAATTAATTTAAATTCATAATTTAAATTAATTCTTCCTTAAAATGTTCTATGTGTGTGACCCTGTAGGCTATCATTTAATTGGCAATAATTTTATTCTCTAATAAAATTATAAACAATGAGCGGCATCTAGTAATACATCATTGCTACCCAATTAAATAATAATTAAATCGTGATTCGATAAAACCTTTTGTGATTAATGTTCCCGTACCCTTTAACCAAATATTATAGATTAAACTCGAGGCATGTTTCATGTCATCCTCTTCATAATTTAATCCGGGTTTACTTGATCCATGAGTAGACTATTAATAACAAATCATTATTTGAGCACGGCCATGCATTTTATAGTCTCACTCAATCAAGAGGCCTATAATATCTCTCCAAATAATAGGAGGGTTAAATCCTTCACTTTGTCAAAGGTAACTTTTAATGTAGTCAAAGTATATTATCCTCGTATAGAAATATAATGATCTCAAGTCAAAGGATCATTACACCATTATCACTGTGAGTCTTTCTTATGACTTAATTAACATGAAGAATCTCACGGTGGGTCTGTCCAGTACCATGTACCCTACATACCTATGTATTGAATTTAGTATCTCCATACTTATAACCAATGAGATGTGGTTATCAGTCAAAAACATACTAGTCTATTTATGTATTATTATTGTCCTGTATAATAATACTCGACTAGGGACCTTTAAGAATATGATATTATATAATCTCAAATTCAAGTTGTAAACTTAAACTATATAATGTGTATCATTATTCTAAGGACATTTATTATGCTAACAAATATCGCAGTAATTCGAGTCATAATAAATACATTTATTTAATAATCAAATGACATAAGGTTTATTTAAGAAACAATGTATTGCCTCTAGGGCACCTACACTAACAAGGAGAAGTATCAAAAGTTGATGACTGAAGAAAGGGTTATGAAATTTCTTGATGGGTTATCTGATGAGTATGATTCGATCAAAAATCAACTTATCGGACAGGTTCCTTTTCCTACTGTGGAGAATGCATATGGATGTGTCCGTCTAGAGGAAAGTCGAAAGCAAAGTATGGCTCAGCTATCCCGTCTGATCGATCTGCACTCTTAACAGAAAATGTTCAACAACCAGAACAGGTTCTGGCAGCTCTAATGGGTGAAAAATCTATTCCTCGGTGTGATTATTGCAACAAGTTGTATCACACTCGAGAGAATTGCTTTATCTTGCAACCCCACCTCAAAATTCGGGGACGAGGAGGACGCACTCGAGGTGGTTATCGAGGTGTCTCATCTGGTAGAGGCACAGGAAGAGGCGTTCTTTTTAATGCTCATACAGTATCGGATTATGAGTCTCCTTCTACTGAGTCAGTGACTGCTTCTGAACTCAACACCCTCCTCCGTCAGTTAATGTCTCAACTGAACACCACTCCACAAACACCTACAGCTAATTCTGTCCATGCAGATATCTTGTCATTTTACATCCGATAAATGTTTCACATCATGGATCATTGATTCCGAAGCATCAGCACACATGAATGCTAATTCTAGTTTTCTAGAATCATATCATGGTAAAACAGGCAATATTCGTGTTGCTAATGGAATTCTTGTACCTGTTCAAGGACAGGGCACTTCTCTTTTTCTCTCATCATTACCATTATCTGATGTTTTACATGTTCCTTCATTATCTGCAAATTTACTATTAGTGCCTCGTATTACTGAAAATCTTAATTGTTCAATGACCTTTTTCCCTTCTCACTGTGTATTTCAGGATCTGGCAACATGCAAGGTCCTTGGCAGTGGTAAAGTGGTAGATGGACTCTTCGACGAGTTATCAGGTCTCGTCTAAATCTAATCCAATTTTACAAACTTTGTATCAATGGCATAGATGGTTAGGCCATCCATCTTTTGGTGTTTTGACACATCTTTTTCCTAA
The DNA here is from genome assembly GCA_036435485.1 of Saposhnikovia divaricata. NCBI lineage: Eukaryota > Viridiplantae > Streptophyta > Magnoliopsida > Apiales > Apiaceae > Saposhnikovia > Saposhnikovia divaricata. The sequence continues at coordinate 107,966,854 of CM071599.1, read as the reverse complement.
TTTAGCAAAACAATGTAATAAGGATGAATTTTTCTGTGAAACTTGTGAACTTGCCAAATATAAAAGGTCATCTTATCCCTCTAGAAATAAAAGAAGTTCCACTCTTTTTTCTACTATTCATTCTAATGTGTGGGGTCCCTTTAGACATCCTACACATGATGGGTATAGGTTGTTCGTTGTCTTTGTTGATTGTCACTCTCGACTTACTTGGGTATACCTTCTTAAACACAAAAGTGAAGTCTTCGGTGTTTTAAACCATTTCACCTAATGATCCAAACACAGTTTAATGCCTCCGTTAGAATTCTTCGGAGCGATAATGGTACTGAGTATGATGGTTTATTCATATCTTGTTTAGACAAATGTGGTATTATTCATCAAACTACATGTGTTAAAACCTCCCAACAGAATGGGGTTGCCAAAAGGAAAATTAGTCACTTACAACAGGTAGCACGGTCTTTGATGTTAGCAATGCATGTCCCCAAATATCTTTGGGGCGAGGCAATCATGACTGCTGCATATTTAATCAACCATCTTCCAATTCAGAATGCCATTGTCATTTGTTCCTGCACCTTCATCTCATCCTTTACCTCTTCGGTTATTTGGAAGTGTATGTTTTGTCCATACTCATTCTCCTTCTCGAGATAAACTTGATTCTCGTGCTCTCCGTTGTGTTTTCATTGGTTATTCACCAACACAAAAGGGATACAAGTGTTATCATCCTCTATCGCGTCGCATATTTGTTAGTCATGACGTTACTTTTTGGGAGTCTATTTCTTATTTCTCTTCAGGTTCCTCCTCTTTGCTTCAGGGGGAGATTAATCAGCATAGCCTTGATAGTGAAGCAACAAAGGAGTCATCGGAGTCACTTCCATTCATTACTATGCCTGGCCCAGATTTGCCTAGTCCAAATACTAGCCCACATGTGTCGTCTAGTCCAAACACAACATCCACCCCTCCACGTTTGTGTAGTGAGTCAGATGATCTAAATAGATTTGACATGCCAGATTTGATTACATATTCTAGGCGGAACAATGATGATGTCACTACTTTACCACATCCAGAGACCTCTGACCTCGAGGCAGATCCTACAGCTCCAGTGATTGAGCCTGATAATGGTAACACTCTTGATCCTAATCTGAATCTTCCTATTGTTATTAGAAAGGGTGTCCCTATTTCATTAATGTTAGAAAACTTAGTCAAACCCTTTGACTTTTATCATTGCAAATCAAAATGAGTTGTTTTCTTAAAATACTTTGAAGTTACTTAGACTGGGCTGATTTGTTATCAGAGAGTCGAAGGTACTTCGAAGTAAAGGTTTTCAAAAAGATTAAGTATTAAAATGTTTTATAAAGATAAAAAGAGTTTTGCAAAGCTTAATGTTTTAAAAATAAGATTTCTAATAAAAATGTTAGGAACTCCGTCTAAATGGTTTCCACGGATTCCTGACGATTGGAGAGACGGGGCGAACGGGTAATGCTGGTTCCGTCAGTTTTTAAGATGTAGTATTGTGTAGTTCTGGTCTGTCCAGTTCGACACCTTTATAGGCCAATGTGTTGCATCTTGGGAACCCAAGCTATCCTAATGGAAGGAAATGATGGCCAGAGGGACTTTGTGTCCGGTATGGGGACTTTATGGGCTGATCACCCGTATTGTCTGTTATGAAATAAAAACCTCCAATCAGTTTTCTTAAAGTGATGATTACTTTTTATTTACCATGAAATGAAATTGGTTTACCGATTGAAATGTCAATTACTTACAGTTTTGAATATTTATTGCTATCCTGATTATCAGTTAATATCCTGTCATTTCTAAATACCAGTATTGTTTATACTGCTTCCAGCATATTTATGTCATATTTTGAATTACTGTCATCTTCTGTGATACCCTGTTATATTGTTTTCAGTTGAGATCTTTAGTTACTTGCTGAGCATTGGCTTATTATTATTTTATCTAACCCTTTTGATAGTAATCTAAGAATCATGGTTCGTACAATCCAAACCGCAAGGAAGCGCACCTACCGTGGCCCTGAGTTGGTTCGTTTTGAGATAACTCCCGAGGTAGATGCAATAACAGCTCAGTGAGGAGATCTTTAGTTAGTTGTGAGAACTGGCAGTAGAACCTTTGAGAACTTTGGTTTGTAATAATAATATATTTTGAATTCAAGTTTGTAATAATAATTAGTTAGACGATGGCTTGCTTGTTTCATACCATTACCTATGAAAGATCTTGGATAGTAGTGTTGGGACCAGTCAGCATGTTATATTTATATTATATTTTAGGTTGTTTGAATCTAGATGTGTCAGTGACTCTCCGATCTATGCCCCTAATTGGGAGGGCATCACAGGTTGGTATCAGAGCTACAGGTTTTGGTCAATGAAACAAGCCAGGAATTTAGGATCATTAATAAAAGAAGTAGATACAATTAGGATTTAAGAGTGATAGATATAGGGAGTGATTATAGGTTTAGGTTTTCCCTTCGCGATAGATTTTTAGGACTAACCTAACTTAACTCGTTTATATTCTGCGTGTATATATATATTATTACTACAGGAGATGGAGTTGGGCGATGATGCCCTGTTACATCCCGATTCTGATAGCTCATCCGAGGAGTCCGATCCTTCAAAGATTATGTCTGATGCTGATACGGAGGTCGAGTTTGATACTGAGGTTATATCCGAGTCTGAGGTTGAGCCTGCACCTGTGTTTGAGCCTGTTACCGATACCGTGCCTGTTCTAGTCCTAGTACCAGTTGTGACCCCATCTGTCACCGAGCATGGCGAGTCCTCTATCGGATCTTTCTCAGTTCCCGAGCCAGTACCTGAGCCTACCTTCGAGGATATGGTTCGTAAGTGTGAGAGTTTAGCAGGTCAGAATGCAGAGCTGAAGGAACTTATGGAGAAGATGAAAGTGGAGGCGCAGCTTCGAGTAGATCTGACTACTATTGATTGGAGGGGTCGTATCAGGATGTTGGAGGATGCTGTTAGGCACCGTTTACACCGGAACCCTATTACACATGATGTACTAGCCGAGGCCCGTAGACTTTCGAGTGTGATTTGCTGGATGTTGTGCGAGCTTCACGAGACCCGAGGTTCCCGTGATTAGACTACTGCTGTGGAGATGGTTGTGAGTGGGACGTATGGTAGAGCCCACTAGTGTTAGTTATGTTTACTACTAGTTTATGATGTTTTCCAGTATTCCTAGTGGTAGTAGACGGATTGTTGTTATTTTAGTTTGTTTATTTCAGTTTGGATGTAGAAGGGCTGAATGCCCTTAACTTTTATGATGTTGGATCATTTTCGTCTTAGTGACGTATGCATATTTCGTATATCCCTGTGTTCACTGCTTTATTTATTGTCTTTTACATACTGTCTTTACATACCATATTTCCATAATTTATTGACCTGTTCATATAAACCCTGTTGCATAATTTACAAATGTACCCATATCATAATGATTTATTGGAACCGATCGTCTATTGGTACCAGACGGAGGAACCCTATTTCTTTTGAATATAAACGTACTTGTTATTTACCAACTGTTTACCTTCTTATCAGAAAGATGCCTCCCAGAAGAACCCGTCAAGCAACCAACAATGATAACCAAGACCAACAAAATCAAGATAACCCTACCATGGCCCAGATGTTCCAATTACTTCAACAACAAACTGCTGCTTTTGTTCAACACCAACAACACCAAGCTGCCCAACCTACTACAACTTTTAAATCTTTTCAAGCTGTACACCCACCTGAGTTTAAAGGTACCTTGAACCCTGTTGAAGCTAAATCTTGGTTGATGGATATTGAGAAGTCTTTCATGTTAGTTAGGGTTGATGAAGTTCAAAAGGTGGAGTTTGCCAATTTTTATTTGAGAGCGGAAGTGAATTTTTGTTGGGAGTCTGTTAAGGCCGCAGAAGGAAATGCGATTACGTGGCCAAGATTTGTAGAATTGTTTAATGAGAAATATCTGTCAGGTTATTTACAAGACCAGTTGGAGATTCAGTTTATGGAGTTGAAACAAGAAGGAATGACTGTTGCAGAGTATGAAGCTAAGTTTACTGAGTTATCTAGGTTTGCACCTCAGTATGTAGGAAATGAAGCTAGCAAGGCTAAGAAATTTCAGCATGGATTAAAGCCCTGGTTAAGGAGTAGAATTGCTGGGTTTGAGTTGAGAACCTATTCTGCTGTTATGCAGAAGGCAATGATTATAGAAGGGGAAAGTGATTTGAACCAGAAGGAGAAAGCTAGTAAGAAAAGGAAGTTTGAGAAAGTAGAGAAACGCCAAGAGACAGAAGGCCAGAAAAGTTTTTAGAATAGAGGACTACTGAGGTGAGAAGTTTTCTAGGATTGGATGGTTATTATCGAAGATTTGTACAAGATTTCTCAAATATTTCTACCCCGTTGACAAAGTTGACCGGAAAGAATGAGAAGTTTATTTGGAATGATAAGTGTAAAGAAAGCTTTCAAGAGCTAAAGAAAAAATTAGTTTCAGCACCAGTGTTAGTATTGCCAGATGATAAGGGAAATTTTGTTATCTATAGTGATGCTTCGCATAAAGGATTAGGATGTGTTCAGATACAACACAGAAATCTTATTGCGTACGCTTCGAGACAGCTTAAGCCGCACGAGCAGAAGTATCCGACACATGATTTGGAGTTAGCTGCAATTGTGTTCGCGTTGAAAATATGGAGACATTATTTGTACGGAGAGAAGTGTGAAATTTTCACCGATCATAAAAGTTTTAAGTATATCTTTACCCAGAAAGAGTTGAATATGAGACAAAGAAGATGGTTGGAGTTGATTAAGGATTATGATTGCACGATAAGTTACCATCCCGGAAAGGCGAATGTTTTCGCTGATGCGCTAAGTAGAAAAGAGAGATTGAATACATTGACAATGCCAAAGGAGTTATTTCGAGAATTTGAGAAGTTAAGTTTAGGAGTCTATGATTCAAAGGATGCAGATGAGTTTCTGAGTACGATGACTTTTCAACCAGAGTTGATGGAGAAGATTCGGAGATGTCAAGAGGAAGTGATGAATTGTGAGATGAATACGTTGACTGGAGAAGAGATTTGTACATAGAAAGATGATCAAGGTATTTTATGATTTGGAAGGAGAATATGGATTCCTAATGTTGTGGAGTTGAAGAATGAGATTCTGAGTGAAGCCCATAGTTCGAGATATTCTATTCACCCTGGAAGTACAAAGATGTATCGGGATTTGAAAGAGAACTTTTGGTGGCCAGATATGAAACGTGAGATAGCCGAATGGATAAGTACGTGTTATACTTGTTAGAGGATTAAAGCAGAACATCAAAAACCAAGCGGATTGTTACAACTGTTAGATATTCTCGAGTGGAAGTGGGAGCACCTTGCCATGGATTTTGTAGTAGGATTACCAAGAAATAAAGCGAATCATGATGCGATTTGGGTAATCATTGATCGACTGACAAAGCCTTCTCATTTCTTACCAGTTAACGAAAGATTCTCATTGGATGAGTTAGTGTATTTGTATTTAAGGAAATAGTGTCACGTCATGGAGTTCCTGTTTCGATAGTCTCTGATCGAGATCCACGATTTAATTCGAAGTTTTGGCGACAATTTCAAGAATGCCTAGGAACCCAACTTAAAATGAGTACAGCTTACCATCCACAGACAGACGGACAAAGTGAAAGAACTATTCAGACTATAGAAGATATGTTAAGAGCTTGTGCATTGGATTTCAAAGGAAGTTGGGATGAACATTTGCCATTGGTGGAGTTTTCATATAACAACAGTTATCACGCGAGTATCGGAATGCCCCCGTATGAAGCCTTGTATGGGAGAAAGTATAGATCGCCAGTGTATTCGGAAGAAGTTGGTGAGAGGAAAATTTTAGGATCAGAGCTTCTTCAGCAGACGAAGGAGAAAGTTGAGATTATTCAGAAGAGATTAATTACTGCCCAAGAACGTCAGAGAAAGTATGCTGATTTAAAAAGAAAGGACATTAGTTTTGAAAAGGAGATCAAGTGTTATTGAAAGTGTCACCGTGGAAAGGAGTTACAAGATTTGGTAAGAAAGGAAAGCTGAGTCCCAGGTATGTAGGACCATTCGAGATATTGAAGCGAGTTGGAAAGGTTGCTTATGAATTAGCGTTGCCACTTCATATGCACCATATACATAATGTGTTCCATGTATCTATGCTTAAGAAGTACAATCCTGATGCGAGTCACGTAATCGAATATGAGCCTATCGAGATTCAGCCAGATTTATCTTACGAAGAGCAACCAGTAGAGATTCAGGATAGAAGTAATAGAAAGCTTAGAAATAAGGTTGTTAGATTGGTTAAGGTTTTGTGGAGGAATCCTGGAGTCGAAGAGTCAACTTGGGAACTTGAAAGCGAGATGCTTGCCAAGTATCCTCATCTGTTTACTTAGGTGAGATTCTGGGGACAGAATCATTTTAAGGGGGGAAGGCTATAACGACCTAGAATTTTTCGCGATTATATAAATGTTTATTTAATTATTAAATGTGGAAATTATGTGAAGTATGTGGTGGATAAATTTTGTGAAGTCAAGATATATGTGAAATCATGTTTATGTGATTATATGGATAAATATGGGGATGCTTCTAATTTCATAAACTTTATTTTAAAATTTTATAAAAATATTTTCACCCTATTCTCCTATTTTATTTCGATTTTATAGTGATTTAAAAATCAGATTTTTCAGAAAGTATTTAGTAAAAGTGAAATTACAGTTTTGCCCTTGAGGCATTATACCTCCACCGCCCACCTCATTTCTTCCTTACTCTCTCATTCTTGTTTCTTTCTGTTCAATCACTCCCGTCTCTCTCTAGCTGGTAATCTCTCTCTCTTCTGTTACCATTGATTTCCAGCTAGGTTTTTCGATTTGGAACCATAGTTCTACTCAGTTTTCTTCCCTCTATACTATACTGTAATTGCATGTCACTTTCGTGATGAAATTTTAAAACCCACTTTGGGTCTTGTCCGATTTTTGCGACTGGACAGTTGGTTTTGGTGCTGTTATCCTTGTTCGTTGCCTTGAGAAGAAGAAGGGGGAGTTTGTTGAGGAAACCCGAGTGATTTGGGGACCTCCAAACTCAACCACCGCCGGCCGTGAGCTCTGGTGAGCCGGCGGGAGGCGATGATGTAATTACCTTAATAACTTGTTATAAATGTTATAATTTAGTTTTGTTGAGTTGCATGCAAAAATATTAATTTCTTTTAAATTTATTCGAATATATATGAATTGTTAGATTTAAATTCTTGATAATGATAGAAGATTGATGATGTTCTTGATGATAGATTCTTGATTTCAATCTCATATAAGTGTAGTAAGAGTTAACCGAATTGCATGCTTGATTTTCTTGTTAACTCGAATAACTTGTAGAAGGGGGGGTTGAATACAAGTTATATAATCGTGTCTGATTTTTGCTTGATTATATGAACAAGAATAAACGAATGAATCAAACTTTGTTTGCATTAAAATAATCAAATACAAACTCTACCAAAGGTGTACAATACCTTTAGCAGCTGCTTACAATATAAATCTCTCTCTCTGTTTGTTTCGAACTCTCGAATACAAATCTTACGAACTCACACACTCACACACACCTCTTTTACAATGATATAGAGAGAGTATTTATAATGCTACCTATCAACTAATAACAGAATTATAATCTATCTATGACAATGTTCTGCCATCAAGTTGATAGTTTCCATCAATAGAGAATTCGTTTCCTTCACGATATCTTCTTGCTTGTTTTCCAAAACAAAGATCCTGTTTTATAGCACTTGCCAGTTTCTGTAGCATCCATAATGACATCACCAGTAACACGACTGACATCATCAGTAACACGATTGATATCAGTATTAGCAAAATTCTATTCTTAACATCACAACTTATGAATTATTCCTAACAATCTCCCCCTATTTATGCTTTAGAATCTGAAGCATAAATCTAAGTTGTAGATGTCAAAACATATAACAATACAACCAGAATAGAATTTATGAATTCAAGATCATGAAGTTAAGTACCTCCTTCTTCAGATGTAGACATGTATCTAGTACTTAGAAGAAAGAATTCAACTATTTGATGCTTCTTTTCCTTTACCACTTCTATGATGAAATTTACCAACTCTGTCACCCTTGTTTCTGTTCCCAGTCTGCTTATCTCCCCTAGTCTGTTGTTGTTGTTTCTAAATTGTCTTTATCTCCCCCTTTTTGACATCAGCAACATGAATTCCAAGAGATTCAGTAACAGAACAAATGAGATTCATCATAACTGCTTGATTGTCCATTATAGTGACTTGGTTATTTTCAAGAATTTGAAGTCTCGATTGAATATCACTTTGAGATTTCTGAATGTCCTTAAGAATTTCAGAATTGACTTCAATGTTGGAAGTGCTTGTTGTATCTTCAGATTCAGATGCAGAAAGAACATTATCTTCAAGTCTTGTAGAAGAAGTTGCCTGTTGAGAATGATATTCAAGTAATAATACTTGAGTAGAAGTACAAACATCTTCATTTTTCTGATCTGGAGCTGAAGTATGATCATCCTGTCCTTCACCAGTATTCTGTGTACTAACATCTACAAATCCTGACTCCTCCGTAGATTGATCAGATATTGTTGATGTCTGAAATTCTTCTGGTACTGGTTGAGTAGAAGTTTGTCTTAGCCTTTCACCTCTTCTGTTAATGTTCTCTGCAAGCCTTTCTTTCTATTTCTGAGCTTTAACTTCTGGCTTTGCATTGTGATGTGCTAATTCATGCTTCTCATACATCTTGATAAAAGAATAAGTACCAGCATCCATACCAAGATTTTCAGACCAAGATTCAGGAAAAACCCTATCCCAGAAATCAAACAATGGTGGTTTCCTAATTTTCTCTCCCTCACTATGGAGTTGATCATCCATACCCTCATTCTCACTTTGATTATCTAAAGTCAACACTCTTTCTACCTCTACTTTTGCCTGGTCAGGAGCCAGCCTCTCTGTGTGTGGATCTATGTCCATCTTTTGAAGTGTATCACTCAAATTTGGATAAGTGCTCTCATGACCTACAGAAAAATAGGGGTTAGAAGAAGTTTTTATACCTAAACTCACATGGAGATAGGGTTCCTCATATGGCATGGGGCTTGAGGTTTTCTCCAAGGAGTGAGCTGCTATAGTCTCTGAACCCTTACAAACATCTACTTTCTTTTCAGAAACTACAGGCTCTAGTATACCACTTTCAAGTTTTACACTAGACTCTGATGTCTTCAGTAATACTTCATTAGACACCATAGCTAATATGCCACCGTCTTTAAGTGTTGGTTGCTGAGACACACCCTCAAGATGGATAGACTCTGAAAGAACAATATTGGTTTGATCTTCAGAAAAATCAATCAAAGTCATTCCTCCCATATCATAGGGTTTCTCACTTGCAATTTCAGTCATCACAGAAGACCTTTCAGCATCATCAATCACAGTTCCTGAGTCATCCAACCTCTGACTAGATGGTTCTTGTGTTGCAGTGGCTGTGATATGATCTATTCTACTATTCACCACTGGTGCAATAGTATCTTCTGTTGACTGCTTCCCTCTATCAACTACCTCCTCTTGTTCACCTTGAGCTGAAGCATCTTCAACAATGACATCTTGTCAAATAGATATGCATGAAGTGATTGAAGTGCAACATGCTTAGGAAGTCCAAATTTCTTGTGTAACTCCTTTCTGACTGATACATAGAAATATGTCTTCATTAATCAAGCCTTTGATGTAACAGTCCATATTCTTCAGGAAATGAAAGTTTAGGAACTCTTTCAATAAAAAAATCTAGAATAGGCCTGGAAAGCTTCACTTTCAGAGAAATAAGTTCAATAGCCATTCTATATGTCAATGTAGTTTCCCATGAAGAATCAAGATCCAGATCTCTCTTCCCAGATACTGACTTGGATATAGCATTATTTGTAGAGACCTGCATAATGTTAGTTGGACTTGACACTGTGTGTGTAGGTGACAAATGAATCTTTCTCCTTGTTCTCCTAGTATAGTGAGCAACAGATTTGTCTTGAGAAGACTCAAGAGGTGTAGACACAGAATTGATCTTGGGATGAGAACCTTTTTCAATAGACACAGTCTTTTGAGAGATAGTATCTAGTAACTGTTTTCCCTTTTTAAGAACTACAGCCTTTTGAGAGACTGCAGCCTGGCTGTGACTAGGTGTTCCATCTCTTTGTCCTAGCTTAGAAAGTTGAATTGCATCTTTCAATTCTGCTCTCTCAGCAAGAGATATATTATCAACATCTTCACTAGAACTACTACTTGAAATAACAAATCTTCTCTTCCTTACAACTGATGTCTTTTGAGAAACACCAGAGGGTGGCTTCTTTGAAACAATAGGCTGTGGATCAAAATTTGGTTCTAGAATTGTTTCAAAGACTGTAATGTTTTTGGCTACTTGGGTAGACAAAGGGGGGTTCTCCTCCAATTGAGATTTCTGAGTCATTTCACCATCAAAGAAAGAAGAATTATAGATAGTAGGAAGATGAGTTCTTAGAAGTACCTGAACATGATTTGGATAGTGTAATGCAGGTATTTCATCTAGATTCTTTTCACTATCCTTCTTTGTAATGTCAGAGAAAATTCTTTTTTGCTGTACATAAGAAGAAACACGATACTCTCTACCAAATCTAGCTTCACCATCAGGAATGAAATGGTTAATAAACAGTTTCATGAATCTGTGATAATAAACCATATTCCTGTCATGATCTCTTGACCCAAGTTTAATACACATCTGATTTAGGATAATGTGACCAAAATTAATTACTCTGTTATACAGCAAAGCATATGCAATATGTGATGTAACAGCTGTAATTTGTTGAAAAGAACTACATTTACCAGTAAAACATTTAGCAATTTGATCAAAGAAGAAAGACCATTCTTTCCTAAGAAAAGATCTATTTAACTGGCTCATGTTATCTAGAGGTCCATCATAACCTAATTTAGATAACATAGTTCTGACATCATCATCAGATGGTACATTCTCAAAATTTGTACTAACAGGTAAGCGAAGTACTGAATTAATAACAGATTCAGTAAGATCAAATGAGTCTTGTCCTAAGTGTAGAACAATCTTACCTGATTGACTCTGAGTAAAATCAATTACCTCAGCATTCTCCCAAGCTTGTGAAACAGCTACTTGATTAATTTGCGGAGATGCTGTCAAGGCATAGCTTAATGGTCCTTTCGCCATAAAGTCCATTATCAGGTGAAAATTAGTTGACATCCCTTCCTTGTTGGTGATAGCTGCAACATGATTGTTCATCATAAAATCAAAGTCACCAAACTTGAAAGCTACTGATTTGGGTAGTCTTCTTTGAGTTGCCATTTTGATCTGAAAAGAACTTAAGAAATCGTTGAAATTGATTAGTGATTTTGAGAACTTGAGAGTGTTTTTGCTTTAGAGAATGAAGTTAGAGAAAGCAATTACACGATTAGAGTGTCAAAATAATTATATTTCAAAAATCTTTCAGACCCATTATCCCACGTTGACACGTAGGTTGACAGGTGTCAGTCCCTGAAAAATGCAGTTACCCATGACTTTTGGAAAATAAAATCCCAAAATAATTTCAAGTAAATAAATCAAGGTAAAATCAAGATAAAAATCAATTCTGATCAGCTTCCTTTTCCTGATGTGATCTACTCATCAGGATAATCACACGATTCAATGTGATTTCTGAATAGAAAGAATTACTAATCCTGATGTGAACACATTCACATTCCTGATCAATATCATCCTGATTCCAGAGACTAAATGAAGTTTCCACACAGCATTTTCTTTTTCCTGTAAAAGAAATAACAAAATCAATTGGTTAAATTCATTTAATATTTCTTGAAAATACAAGAAATACAGTCACACATAATTATGACTGAATGCATTGATATCTCCCAAATGATTGTTCAGCTTCCCACGTCTTTCTATAACAGAAACCGACGCCTTATGCCATTCTCCAAAACCTTTTCATTCTTTTCTCTTTCCATCATTGGCTTTCAACCCAAATCTTCCTATGAACCCTAGCTTTTGGTTCATTACCACTGAGAAGTTCTTTACTCTTGATAATCAGGAGCAAGTGAACTATCTCTTAGAAGAGATGACTTTTCTCATCAAGTCAAATATGGTTAATCTTAACCCAGATGATTTCCACGAATCTCCTCTAAAACATCTATCAGTTGGATACAATCCTCCTCTAATCTCTTCACTCCTTGAGGATGAAGAATTTGGTGAATAGTCTGAGGTTGATCTTGATGGAGATGCTATTCATCTTCTTCAATAAGCATGAAGATGAGTCAGCTGCTTTCATTCAAGTCGCCCAGATAAGAAATCCAATCTTGAGATGCTCCTTGTCCTGAAGTCGATCGTTGAGGATTGAAGTAGCAACAACTTTAGCCAAGAATAGAATTATCAGTAGAAGTTAGACAAAAAGAAGAATTGTATTTCATTTCCATGTATGTAATGCTTTTTATTAATGAAAATACAAGTTTTCTTAATATCTACTTGTTTATCGTTGTTTATTGACTCACATGAATAATGACATAAATTATCAGTATGCATGTAATAACACTTGCTAACATAGACTTAACAAAACTCAGAATTGAACCACTAAATAACATGAACTTCAGAATTTGAAACAGTAAGACGCACAAATTTCACAATCCTGATACTGACGATACAATCCTGATGTCAATACTGATGACGTCAGCATACTGATAGCAATCCTGATGTTTATTAACTGTAATTTATCAAAGTAAAGTGTTACAGCTTAAGCATTTAACCATCAAGTATAGATCCTGACAAAATATCAAGTCTATAAGCTAAAACAACATACCTTGCTACTTTTGCAGATGTTAAAGATCTAAAAATTTAACATTCCTAACTCACTAACCAATCTAATGAATGTGGCCTCATCAAGTGGTTTAGTTAGAATATCTGCAAGCTGTTTGTCAGTAGGAACAAAATGGAGTTCCACAGTACCATTTTCAATATGTTCTCTAATAAAATGATACCTGACATCAATGTGCTTAGTCCTTGAGTGTTGGACTGGATTTTCTGCAATTTTGATAGCACTAGTATTATCACAAAACATTGGAATATTACTAAGTGTCATACCATAATCCATCAACTGATTTCTTATCCAAAGGAGTTGAGCACAACAACTGCCTACTGCAATGTATTCAGCTTCTACAGTTGAGGTTGAAACTGATTGCTGCTTCTTGCTTGCCCAAGAAATCAATCTGTTTCCCAAGAATTGACATGTACCTGTAGTGCTTTTCCTGTCTATTTTACACCCTGCATAATCAGAGTCTGAATAGCCAATTAGGGAGAAATCAGATTCTCTTGGATACCACAAACCAAGATTTGGAGTTCCCTTGAGATATCTAAAAATTCTCTTCACAACAATTAAATGAGATTCCTTAGGATCACTTTGGAATCTAGCACATAAACAGGTAGAGAACATTATATCTGGTCTACTTGCAGTTAAATATAATAGTGATTTCATTACAGTGAAATTAAATGAAGTGTTTCAGAAAGAAGTTGTCTTGGTCACAAAAGACAATAGACTATGGCATCTTACTCTAGATGTACTTAAGAGCTTAAACTACACTGAAATCAGCACTCTGATGAAAAAGATCAACAAAGATGGTATACAAAATCAAGCACTGGAACATGAGCTCAAATCAGTTCTTGAAGAAAAGTTGCCTCAAGTGTGCACTAAGCCTAGAACAATTATCTACAGCAAGAACTCTGAAGGAGCAATTGATCAAATACTGATTCTTAAGCACCTGGTTCCACAAAATAGAAAAATCATTGAGAATGTCTTAAACTCTTTGATTCAAAAGAAAGGTATTAGGAATGCTGCTGAACAAAATGCAATTGCATGTCTTCAAGAGTTTCTCAAGAAAGATGTAGTGCCACAAGTTGAGGTAGCTAAAGAGAAAAAAAAGATGATGATGAGGATAAAGATGAGGATTTTGATGATAATGAAAAGCTGATTGCTAGAGTAAGAAGAGCAAGGAGAAAGAAAGCTGAAGAAGGGAGTGATAAGGTAGGAGAACCTCAAGGTAGTAATAAGGGTGGAAGTCAAGGTAGTAATAAGGATGGAGCAACTGGGAGCCATAAGGATGGTAAAAAGAAGAAAGGTAGTTATAAGGGAGGAGATAAGAAGAGTGATGATAAAGAAGGTGAGCAAGTGTTAAAAGCTTCAAGTGGTGAGCAACAGAAAACCAAGGACATTACTGATAGTACTCTTACCACTTCAGGCCTAAAGCCTAGGGTGGATACTATTTGTAATGAGCCTAAAAAAGATTACCAATGGTTTCTGAAGCTGTTGAATCACCATCTACACCAGAATCAGGAACTACAGAGCTAGAGGAAAGAAAGAAAAGATTTTCTGCTAAGTATGCTGTAAAGTTCACTGATAGACAAGGAAAAACAAGGTGGAAAATGAAGCAAGGATCATTGAAGCTGAAGCCTATTACCAGAATCTTAAATCAGGAAAAAGCTACTAAGTTCAAATCTGTGCCATCTTATAGAAGAAATGTCAGATCAAGACCTTCATCTTCAAAGTGTGGTCTTGATATTGAACCATTGGACATGGAAATGGATGAAGAACACTTCAAGCAGTTTGCAGCAAACAAGATTCAACTGATTGAAATAGAAGATCACAAATTCAAACTTTCCAGTGTGGATGGCAAGGAAGAGGTGAAGTCAATGAATGAATGTAATGACTATGAGCTAAGAAGGATATCTAGTCTACTCAACAATTCAAATCACATTGAAAAATTGTGGAAACTCAAGATTTGTGAGGAGATTGTTGGGAGATTAGAAAGAGCTGAAAAAGCTATAAGGTTGGAGTCTGAAATACAAGAAAAGAGAAACAAAGAAAAAAAGAAAGGATCAAGTTGTCAGAAGAATGGAAAAAGCACCATAAATCCAGAATTACAACAGAAAGAGAACCAAGGGTAGTAGTTACTGATAAATATGGAAGAGAAACCTCTGTTAGACTTGGATTTCTAAGATTCTACTCTACAGAAATTCTAACAAGGGTTATCAATGAACTAGAAGACTCTACCCTGATTGAAGAAATTGAAGTAAAACTAGAATGTATGGGAGCATTACTAGAGAAGCAGAATTCTTCAATACATGTTCCTACTCCTGCACCTGCATCCTAAAATGTACAATCTTAAACTCTTCTTTGTACTCAATTTTCTTGTAGTTAAACTTGTTCATAATTGTTTATATAAATGACAAGTCATTTCTGCAATTATGTACTTAATTGTTTAGATCTTTTAATTGTGGTTAGGCTTGTTATCAGACATGAAATTATGACTAAGGATCTTACTCACAATTTGGGGGAGATTGTTAGCCATGATGCATGTCTGAATAAACAGTATAACAAGCCTATGATAAATCCGTGATTTATCTATATGAACTCTTAAATGAGGGAACCTTGTCTTTGAACAAGTCATCTTAGATTATGACTTCTTTTGTAATTTACATACTTGTATATGTTTGTCTGAATATCTGGAAGAAGATCTATCTTGATCATGCCCTAGAACATGGAATACAACAATAAAGAAATTACAGAAGTATGGGAAAATCTCTAAGTCCTGATTCGAGAAGTCCAACTGTACTATTCGACAAGTAGCTGATTCGAGAAGTACCCTCAATCGAGAAGTCTAAATAATGCTATTCGAGAAGTCCTGGATTAAAGCTATTCGAGAAGTAGTTATTCGATAAGTGCTATTCGAGAAGTCATTAATTCGAGAAGTACTATTCGATAACTATGTCATTCGATAAGTAGCTATTCGAGAAGTATCATTCAAGAAGTCTCTCTTATATGCCCATTCGAGAAGTCTCATAAAATGAACTATTCGACAAGTCCAAAGAAGCCAATCGAGAAGTCTGTAAATCAACTGTTCGATAAGTCCCACTTATCGAATTGAATCAAACAGAAAAAATATCAGACAAATCGAATGGATACTGAAGATATTTCTGAGCTCAATAAAGATCAAGTTGGAAGACTAATTTACAGACAAGAAACTTGACACTACTGAATAGTATAATCTATTGATCAGAGTGTACATGGAAAGCCTACAACAACACACAAACTTTGGGGAGTATCCCAGAGATAACCGCAGAAGTGAAGACTTATGTACTTAAGTTAAAAGAACATTAAGTTGCCGTTTTCCTGTATTAGCAAGTGGTATCTCATAACTCGAGTGCTAGTTACTAGTATGACATCATTATACAAGGCAACTTGGATACAGTCTATAAGTATACCAAGTCCTTCACTTTAGCAGTTAAGAACTTTCTATTTAGAAGCTGAGTTTACATTTTGTGAACACAGGTTGTAGCAACACTTTGAAATTAATCAAAAGTTAATTTCCCAGTAATTTGTGTGTTCTTGTTTATTTACTTCCGTAATTTAAACAACCACACACATTTGATCAGTTGTGAACAACATAAGTTAATTGAAGTTCCATAAAGTTACTTCAACACTTTGAAGAACAATTCGAAACACATTCACCCCCCATCTGTGTTACTTTAGTGATTATTCATAACTAACACTCAGTGGTAGAGCGGTCGGCTGTTAACTAACTGGTCGTAGGTTCGAATCGTACTTGGGGAGATTTGATTCATTCTGAATTCTTTAATTCAGAATAAAAGAAAGGGGCTCGCTTTGACCGTTAAGAGTAGGTAATCCCTTCCCCGTCTTTGTTTCTATTGCATTTTATCTCATCGTATCACATCCTGTTCTGCGAGATTTTAAAATCACCATCAATACAATACCTCGGCGTAGGTCCGAGATAATCCTTTGTTCTACAGCCCTGAGGCTATTTACAACTATCCAATTAAGAATTCTCAGATGGACTAGTACTAGCAGTGCATCAAAGATGCAGTCATCGATTGTCCCGAGAGTCCACAATTGCCGTGAGCAAACATATTAATGACGAGGAACGCTTTTTTGTTAGGCTACTAATACTTGTACTTGCTCTACTATTCTTTGAGGAAGAGTTACGGGACGTAAAACAAAAAATACGTTGATGGGGGTCGAACATACTATGTGTAATGAAAAAGTTTACGATAAATAAAAAAGGCCATTCCATTTCGACAAAAGACCCACACCCAAGTTCCATTATCCCGATCATGATTTTCCTACCCCCAGAGGGAAAGGCACTTCCCTTTTGGGCCTGTTGTGGGCGAGGAGGGATTCGAACCCCCGACACCGTAGTTCGTAGCCACGTGCTCTAATCCTCTGAGCTACAGGCCCCACCCCGTCTCCACTGGATCTGTTCCTGGGAGTACCCTAAAAAAAAGGAACCTTTCCTCTCCCCAGCCATTTCGGGTTAAGAAGATGTGAAAGCGACGTTCTCTCTATAAGAACGGAATGGTGCGTTCCGAGGTGTGAAGTGGGAGAGGAGGGATGTCGTAATTGGGTTTTTGAATAAGACGACCTTTTTGATTTCTCATTTATTTCTTTTTCAAAAAAGAAATAAGAATGGGAGGTGTTAAGCTTTTTAGCATCTTGGCGTCGAGCTATTTTTCCGCAGGACCTCCCATACAGTATCGTCACCGCAGTAGAGTTTAACCACCAAGTTCGGGATGGATTGGTGTGGTTCCTCTACGCTTAGGACACCAGAATATCGAATCATGAACGAAGAAAGGCATGAGAGAAAGTTATATTGGCTAGTGATTTTGAGGCCCCAATTCTTGATTGGAGGGGACACCAAATGCCTCTGTCCTTCCATCCCTTAGTTGGATAGGTAGAGATGGCAGAGCTTTTGGTTTTTTTTTATGTTGTCAAAGAGTTGAACAATGGTTTTTTCATGTTGTCAAAGAGTTCAACAATGAAAATAGACGGCTAGTGCCTGACCCGAATTGATCGGGTCAATTTAAACAAGTTACTTTTTAAACACAATTTTAGGTATAATTTATAAACGAGAGCTTATACACTCGTAAAATGATTTAGGTTCTGACTTAAAAAATTCAGTTTAATTTACTTGAGCTAATTTTAAACGTAATTTTATGTTCACTTTGTATATGAGATATTGATTACGCTAAAATTCGGCTCAAATTTTTTGAATAAGTTCAATTAATATGTTAATAAACATGTATACTAATAAGTTTGATAAGTTAATTGATGAATATATTCATATTTATTTATACAAGTTTATCAATATATTTGAAAAAAAATCGATAATTTGAATTATATATATTTTTATCAATATATATAATAAATTATTATAATTAACATAAATTTAAAATTTATAATTCTAATACTAATAGATAAGTTCTATTGCAAAACAATAATACCATGCATCATATTAATAGATTGCATACATAATTAATACATCCATTATATTTGTAATTTATTATGTATATAAATTTATGAATAAATTTGGTGCTTTTTTAATAAATACTCACTATATTAAAGATTTTTGCAAAAATATCATCTTTTTTTTTGTCAGGTAAAATAATACTATCTTTAAAATTCAATAATATATACCACCAAATACAACCTGTTCAACTTGTTATGCAATCATATATGCAAATATATGTAACTTGTTGAACCTGCTACGCAACCATATATACAAATTCAACAGGCTGCAATGCAGCCAGTTGCAATTTAAGTTATTTTTGTAAATGTTTTATTTTATAATGGTATTTTTTCAAATATTTTACTTTATAAAAATATTTTTGTAATTATTTGGAGAAGATGGTAAAATCAAAAAAAATAATTTTTTTGATAAATAACCATAAATTTGTGTGTGACATTTCTATATTTATTCGTGAACATAAAGGTCGTGAGTACTAGTTATTAGGGGTGTGCATGGTGCGGTTTGGTGCGGTTCCGGAAATTAATCGTTACCAAACCATTAAATGCGGTTCGGTTCAGTTAATTACCATAATCAAACCATTTAACACGGTTTCTCGGTTTCGATATCGATTTCGGTTTTTTTTTCTGGTTTTTCATTATTATAAAAATAATTATAAAAATATTAATATTAATTATATATTTATAGTTGAATTTAAATTATGGTAGAATGACTAAAGAAATTAATAAATTTAATATATTTTATGCTATTTGTTTCTTTTTCTAAAAATTTTATATGTTACGTTTTAATTGATAAATGTTTTAATTAAATTTTTTTTCAAAAACCACTATTTTGAAATAACATAGTTTTAAAATGACCACAATTGCTTTTCCTTTGTTGTTTCTCTAGGACTCTTGATAATGAAGCCACTATCCACTACTTAGATACTCAAACAAATTGCAGACTTGAGAGTGCAGAGACCCGGAGCAAATATGACTCGTGCATCAGTGTCGCAAATTACAATTTTAATTAAAATAATAATATAAATAATCTATATTATATTATTAAAGACGAAATATTAAAAGTTTGGTTGGTACGGTACTTCGTGTTTTTACTTAATTACCCTTACTTTTTTTATAGGATAAATATTATTAAATAATAATATTATTTATTTATAATCAGTTACCTTTTTCAATCAAAACACGTTACTTATTATATTCTATTTTTTCTAAGAGAGACCTATTTTTTCCCAAAAATAACATCAATTCATTTCTCAATTAGAACACATTACTTATTTAATTTTTTTTCAACAAAATCTCCTCTTCTATAAATATCACGAACAATTACCGTTTTCAAATAAAACATGTTACATTATTTATTTTAATTTACTAAAATCTCTTAATTTTCAAATATCACGGGTAAATCATTATTTATTTATTTTAAAATATATTTTAAAAATTTTATTTATTTAAAAAAGTTTACTATTTTAACAAATATACTTATTTTTTATAATATAATTAATAAAATATTAAAATATATATTAAAATAATAATTATTAAAAATCCGTTCATCACACGTGTTTTAAGCTAGTATATATATATATATACATATATATATATATTATATTATGTTCGGTTCGGTTAATTTCGGTGCGGTTTTAACATAAAACTGAATATAAAACCACACCATTAATTTTGGTTTTTTTCATTTCGATTTTTTTCAGATTTTTTTCGGGGTTTTTTCGGTTTCATTTTTTTTGGCTCACCCCTGCTACTTATGTTACCGAACCTATCAATATACTTATTTTTAACAAATCAAAGCTCGAACTTATTTTTTTGGCTTCATTTCAAGCTCGATCGTGAATTCCTGATACTTATTTTTAATAAACATCACATTATCATTTTATTTAGGGTGAATCGTAATCTAAACTTAACAATTAATAGTGTATAAAAAAATGTTAGAGATCCGAACAAATTTTCTCAAAAATTTATATATAATACTCTCTCTGTCCCTCTCATTTCTTTACAGTTTTTTTTCAATACTTGACACGCACTTTAAGGTAAATATAAAATATATTTTGATAATCTTTTTTTAATTTTTTTAATAAAAATTTAAACATCAAATTTTAATTCAAAATAAAAAAATATTTATAGAATTATATTTTTATAGAGTCTTAAAGTGCGTGCCGAGATCACGTTCCCCAACGTAAATAACCTAGTGGGACGGAGGGAATACATGTATTTGATAATTTTTCTAGTAATAATATAAGAGTCCGTGTATATATATATACATCCCAAATTAAAACTTGACATTTATTATATTATATTTGAATAAATATCGAGAAAAATATTCAATAAAGCTCCGAAAATTCTTTCGAATTTTATCAGATCTGTTCCGATCTTGAGCTAGTTCTGAAAATAAAAAATATCTTGAGATTCCATTTATCCTTCTTAACATCATACCAAAATTTGGTGTTATTCCGAGGACTTTGATTTTGGATCTTCGTCTCGCCTTTTGGCGTGTGTCTCGCCTTTTGGCGTGTTCTTCGTCTCGTCTGTGTGCGAGTTTTGTTTGTTTGTTTGTATGTTGTTATGGGTTTGGTTCCGGGCTAATTTGAAAAGGATTTTTGTGGCTTGGTGGGAGATCTGTAATGTATGCATTGATTTTGGGCTGATATTGGATATTGCAAGAGCTTACTTTTCACAACTAAAATTTGTTCATTTCATTTGCGGCATGTCTATAGCTGGTTTTCGGCATGTAGATAGCTGGGGCTTCATTTTCGGCATGTCTATAGCTGGTTTTCGGCATGTAGATAGCTGGGGTGCTTCTGAACAATGGGCTGCAGGTGGTGCGTATGTGAAGGTCATTTGCGATATTACTGGATTCAGGATTGGTGCAGATTGGATTGATCGGAAAGCTACTCTAATCTTTTTTAATTCAAAGAATATTATTATTCATGATGTAAAACAGTCTGTAAACATAAGCGGCTATTTACTTAGTTCGTTTATTTGTTTCCTGTCAGATTGTATTGTCAGTTCAGGGTTTTGTCCTGGCTGTGATTGGTTTGATGCAAGTTAATACAATTACTTGTTTGTCAAAAAAAAAAACTAGAACGAGTTTAGTTGTACTCTTAAAAAGTTATTTAGATTTTGTCAAAAAAAAAAAAAAGTTATTTAGAAGTGTATGGTATTAAAATTTCAGCTGACATAATTAAATACACCTGATATTCGAATATTACAATTTACAACTTACAAGTTAGGACCCAGAAAAACCTCGAACGAATGGCATTGCACAAAGACAAAATACAGGCAATTAATCCTATTTGAAGGAAGAAAACAGAATGGTGGCAGTTGGTATTAGAATCAAGCTGATGCAGTGCATCTAACCATACGGATAAAGGTAGGATACAAATATAAAATGTAATTGAAAGTGGATTATTTCCTTCTCTCCGTTAATTTGTCTTTGTCGGGAACAGGGGAAGATCGGTTGAGCTATCGATTTAGGATAAATCGGTGAATTGGGGATTAATCTGAAAATTGGATATATTTTAATATTATAATATTATTTAATATATTATTCTGATTATATTAGGTATTTATTGACTATTATGTATTCATCATTACATAAAATATATAATTATTTATATTTGATCAATATATTATTTTAAATCTAATAATTTATTATAAATACTCATCGGGGATTTTAAAGATCGGATCGACTGAATACTTTATAAAAAATTAATCGGGGATTTTTAGAACAATGATATTTGTTTTATTATATTCGTAATACAAGAATATTCATAAAAGAAGTGTTTGTTAGCTAAAGCACTTTTGGTTTTGAACATTACTCCCTCCGTACCTATTTTCTTTTCCTATTAACTACTAATTTACGCATAATTTATAAGACAAAATATAGTCATGAGTGATCTTGTTGGATTCGTATTTGTGAATACTTTAATACAGTGAAATTTTTATATTTAATACTAATACGAAATTAAAGATATTAACGATCAAAAGTATGCGTTGGCAAACGCGCACATGATTAACAGGAAAAGAATTGTGGTACAAGGGAGTACTGTACAAGAGAGGGAGGGCCCCTATTTGGTGATAAAAAGGCGATGCTTGTACTCTATATAAGTATTTGTCAGCACAAGTGGTGCAATTTGCATCTAGAGGGAATGTATAAAAGAGATGGATATTAAATGATGCATTTAAATATGTTTAGGTAGTTCCTTTCTTCTTTCACAGTTGAGCAGATACTGGTTTAAAATTTTATGCATTATATTTTTGTTTAATTGATATTTAAGTAGATAAATTATCATCAATTTAATCTTATTTAGTAGAATATTATGAGTCTCCAAATTAAAGTCCGATGATCAAATTTATTTAAATTTATAAGATGTTAATTAAAAAGATGAAAGTACAAGTAAAATGTAATATATAAATGGTAGGCGAACTCATTTAGAAAAAAAAAATAATTGTAGGCGACACTTGACAGAGACAAGAGAGTAATGTATGGCAAGGGAAGGAGAGATCCATTGATTCTAGGCATACGTGTCTCTAATGTTTTTGGTGTGAACCCATTTTTGTGAGAATAAAATACAGGGAGGATAGAATGTGGACCTACACTACATCTACATGCTCAACTCATTTTCCATGCATAGCATACATACTTTTAAAGTCATTTGATTTATTATACCAGCCAACACGCATGATGTGTAGATACAGATATGCAATGTATCTTCTATGTAATGTAATTATGGAGTATTGTTCCTATTATTTCTTGTTATATCTCCCTTTTCATGCATTTTTGTTAAATTATTAAGCAAAAACAAACTGCTGGCTGCAGCTGCTACTGTTGGACAATCTTGTACGAAATCATATAATTATCTAAATCAGATATCTAATTATATACATACACGAAACAATTAATTCATGTAATAAACATATAACAAAATTACAGAATTAATTATAACTTAAGAAGAAGGGTTTGAGAAAACAAACAGATATTGAATTAATATCGAGTGCAGAAACCTGTCTCCTTAAAGCAGTTTCGCCCCGCACCGTCTGTGTTTAGCGACCTGCCTCCCAAAATAAAACGAGATGCAGTATAATCGATAATTCGAAAATACTCTCAGCGAACTTGAACTGAGCCCGAAAACTATCACCGGAATATTTGAAACTTTAAAACTGAACAGACTCAATTATAGAGGAGGAGACTATAATATTCTTAACTTAATTAAAACTGATGCCCTAAGACTCTATTTATAAAGAGAGACTCCAAAGGGACTTAATTTCTTTTCGATGTGGTAAAAGGTATTTATAAGAAAAACCAGGGAATAGGTTTGTGCTACTCTCGATGTGGTACAAAACTAAATTACCACTATAAAGAGTGGACTTTGGAACATCAGTTCTCATTCACTCTTTATTCATTTTGAGTGTGTAAATATGCATTGAAATCCTCTCGCGAAGGAGATAACAATTCACTTAATACACAACACTAACATATAGTATTTATCACTCAAATTGAGTCTCAAAATGATCAACAACTTAGTCTGAAATACTAAGTTTTTCCAACAATCCCCCATAAATGAGATTGATGGTCCAGTAGCACACACCACATAGATAGACAGACACGGAGCTTGACTTGGTGATAGTTTCAACGGTCAGATATAACATACGGTAGGTAGAGGTATGCTCCTTGAACCTCCGCTCGAGTAAATATACCGACCTTACTGGTAGACAGTAGACGCGAGTGTCCTTGAACTGTTCGACCATTTGTGTAAGCGATGATATACTTATCACTATACCCTTCCTGACTCGTTCAGTTCTCATGATTATGTCCATTTTGGCCATGGCACATCGTCCTAGTTCTGCAGGAGTTTCTAAAGAATTGTGCCTCGCAATTCTCCTCTGAAGCGGCCCCACTTCTCTCCCACATAGGTGATCTTTATCTTATAGAGTAACCCGCGTTTACTCAACTGAATTTCATGCATTCAACTTGAACTCCATGTATTCGCCAAAGATCATTAAAAGCATAAATGCTTAACCTCGTACCTTACGGGTCTCACTGTTTCCTCATCAGGAACAGGTCAGGGGTTACCCCCACAGTGATTTGGTCATCATCATTTAGTTGGCCCATTGAACCAAGTTCTTGGGACCTCAAGTCAGCAATGGTTGGGTGTTCACCATGACGCCGTTAAACAATAGGCTAAGGTCTCGATGATTTTACAACTATCTCTCGGTTTAACCACCTGGTTAGTGGGTCCACCATATTATCATTTGATTTTACACAATCATTCTTGATAATTCTTGTTGAGAGTAGTTGTTTAATGGTACTGCGGCATTATCACAAAGAGCGAGACATACATTACACACATAACAATGTGATCTTCCAATTTAAAGATTATTTATATAATCTAAACTGGAAACATATATCCTTGTCGCATAGGAATATCCTTTACAAAGTGGCTAATACTAAAGCATTTTCCATGCATATATCTTATGCAATAAACTCGCATTTTCTCATGAATCGAGCTTATATTAATACATTTGTTAAGGATTTCCATGACACGGCTGCTTTCGTTAATGTGAATTTTATTCACTAATGACTTTTAAACTCAAAAAGTCAATCATCTAATTTTCATACTATATCCACACAGTATAATTAGATATCTCATGCAACCCAAGATTACGAGTACACAACAAGTACTTTACTTTTATTGTAATCACTCTCTAAGTGACCAATTTCTAACATACGCGTGCATCTACTCAGTTATCAACTGTATAGGTCTGATATTGTACCATCTCGGATAATATAAATAGACTTCAAATCATTCGTGAGAGATCATTCCAAATCTATACTGGGATATACAAATTTATATCCACGGTTTTTCTAGCTTCGCTAGAATTCATTATATTGATCTTCTCAAGATTCATGCCATCATAATATGATTTGCATACTCTTAGATTCTATGAAGTTATCAAGATTTCCATTCTCAAAAATCAAAACTTCAAGTCTCATCATAATTGCTAGAGATGATCCTTTAGTCATCACTTTAGTAATGATCAGATCACTCGCGTGCAATTTCGTATAGTTTGTATTTCATGTGTAAATGACGCATACACACTTGTCAACTCATTGACTCTCAACCAATTTGGCATCTTGACATAGACATATATCACGTTTTGGTAATCACTTTACCAATTATTAATTGAGGCTTCAACTCGTTATTGACATCACTAAATTTTAGCGTCCCAAAAATTAGCAATCTCAAATTTAATTCATTACCAAGTTTAAGCGTCCTTAAACTGGAAATGCACATATTAAGTCACCATATTTGAGCGTCCTCAAAGTGGAAACTAAATCATATCATATGAAGCCATCGATTTCGATAATATTGTCAATATCATATACCATTGGTCTTGGTATTCATTTTGCTTCACAAAATATTTCACCAAGTCATAGTCTTTCTATTTTTGTCCAAGCAAATAAACCGTTGGGTTATTTCACATAGATTTCTTTCAATCTTTATCAGAAAGACCATCTTAATGTTCATTTGATACACTTTTAGATTCCGTAAGACGGTAATCCAAAGTACTACCCCAATTAATTTTATTCTCATTACTAGAGAATATCTATAAGTATTATAGGTCCTCACTTTGACTACAATATCTAATTATCAGTCTGACCTTTTAACTTTCTTTCGACCCTTATATTTATTTTCTTATTTGAAAATACATTTTGGTCTCAAATGGCATCTTTCTCGCAAGAAGATCCACGTTTCTACATAATAGAAACATCCTATCTATTTATTAACATCCTTTCTTCCTTCATAAAGGATAGATAGATAAATCATATTTGTAAAATATGACATTCCATTTTCTATCATACATGTTAGAAAATCTCGACTCATTGACTTATTCAATTTAGTCAATATTCCTCTTAATGTCTTCTTTCATCAAAGAATTTTTCAGAAGATCACATACTTCTTTCAAGCTTTGAGGTTTATCACCACTAAGCAAAATGACAAGATACTTTGGACTAAATGGTTTATGTCTCAAATCTTTTGCTCTATCTAAGTTCAACCTCACATTCGTCCAAGAACATATAAGTTCACTTGGATTAATTACGGATCTATAAAGAAATACTAAGCTCCTCATCAAAGCTTCTGTAGATTCCGTTATTCGCATCATCATGAATCTCATAATTTAGATTCACATGCAGGATATCATTAAACTAAATCAACGTCCATATCCATCCAAATTATCTCGATTATTTGGATCTTTTTTTTTTACCCTTTAAAGGTACCGGTATCAAGACATCTTCCAGATACCCCACATTTTAATCATTTCTTAGAATGTTGTTCAACATTCTAGAACTTGTAGAAAATCCTCCAAATTTTCTCATCAAGATACCCCCACAATTTCAATATTTCTTAGAATATTTCGGTACAGTCCAAAATTAATAGGAAATTCAAATATTTCCTTTCATGGTATCTTGTTTTACGTTAATTAGTCACCACGGGACTAATATTCTCATATTCAGTGATAGTCTGAACTGATCAAATAGTTTTTCTATCTTCGTTAGATAGCGATCCAAATTTACAATTACTCAATTTTAAACTATGCAAGTAAAGTGCAATGACCTCATGAATACATTCACCTTATAAAACACAATTCACCCAGTGATTATTCAACGCCAAAGTCATTCATAACCGTCTTAATTTTGCATTAAGTTGGTTTTAATCATGAGCTTATAGAGCGTAAATATCTCTATCTAGCTTCATTCTTACTCTTAATGAGTACACATACAGATATATTACTATCTTAGTAATTACATCTCTTTTTATCACCTATCATAAGAGCAGGTTTCATCATCATTCGTCAATAACCTCACAAGGTTTCAACATAATCACGTTGAACAATATTTGTTCTAATCATTAGAAAATTCAATATTGAATCTCTCCAAAATTTCAGCATGGTTCACAAGAGAACCAAAAATTCAGTGTCAATCACTGGTACACCATCTTGATCAACCCAAAATTAATGATCCGGTGTTCGTTGAAGAACATAAGCTTCCAATATACCCACATTCAGTTATCCTCGATAACTGATGCGTTAGGGTTTAAAACATCACAAATTTCTCCGAATTTTTAGCATACATTACTGATCTCAATTTTTGCCGTATTAGGTATCACAAGGATCACCTTGATAGGCTCGTGTGTCATTGCCTCAGCAAACCGACACCAACACAAAAATTAATATTTAATGGGAGGAAAAAATCCAACCAGAAAATATAAATCTCATGCCGACCCACAACCTGTACTCGAGGTCCGTTAGGTTTTTAACGTTTCAATACCCTCGATGTGGTACAAAACTAAATTACCACTATAAAGAGTCGACTTTGGAACATCAGTTCTGATTCACTCTTTATTCATTTTGAGCGTGTAAATATGCATTGAAATCCCCTCGCGGAGGAGATAACAATTCACTTAATACATAACACTAACATATAGTATTTATCACTCAAATTGAGTCTCAAAATGATCAAAAACTTAGTCTAAAATACTAAGTTTTTCCAACAGCTTCTTCCATTATAGTAAGATATTAATGTCCTTTTAAATTTATCGATGTGTGTGGATTGTTTGTGAATATGTCAGAACTTAGAATGTAGATGATGTTGAGAAGATTGAAGAGTGTAATTATAGGAGTTAAGAGAGAGGATGGGATCATTCGGCAGAAACTAGTGGCCAAATGGAGCAGTACTGAATGCATGACTTTGGTGAACAAGTGGAGGATCTCTTCTGCTCTATATTCATTGCTTTTTCTTTCATTTTTTTAATTACATTGCTTCTGTGAGTCTCACTGGATTGGATATCCGATCAGGAGTAATTTAAATAGATATGAATTTTTCTTAAAAATATATAATTTAGAATTTAGAATTCGATTTTATAACAACGATTCAAATAATAAAATAAATTTAATATAATTTTAAGTTGATCCGATCTATTTATCCATGACCTGATCCGTTTAATTATATATTTCCTCTGTTCCCCTAGGTTCTTTACATTGGGGGACAGGGACTCGACACGTACTTTAAGGCTCCGTAAAAATATAATTCTATAAATTTTTTTACATTTTGAATAAAAAATTGATGTTTAAACTTTTATACAGAAAAAGAAAATTTCAAAAAAAGATTATAGAAGTATGTTTTATACATACATTAAAATACGTGCTGAGCATTAAAAAATGTAAAGAAATGAGAAGGACGGAGTGAGTATATAATACAATATATATTATATGATATATTATATATATATATATAATATTTTATTAGATTAGGTTGTATTATAATCTTAAATCTAACATCTAATCTTATATTTTCAAATTTCATGCACGAACTTTATTCTTAATCTTAATCATTCTTTCTTATACCGATCTTCAAATTTTATGTATGATATGAAGATTATAAATTAGTTTTAATTTAATATTTCTTCTGTCTCACCCAATTATTTATGTTTCTTTTTCAATGTTCAGCATGTTAGATATGAATAAACACTAAAGTAACATAGAGGGGGGTGAATGTATTTTGATTACTCCTGAAGTGTTGAAGTAACTTTATGATCTCATTTATGTTAGTTATGAATAATACCTAAAGTAACACAGAGGGGGGGTGAATGTGTTTCGATTGTTCTTCAAAGTGTTGAAGTAACTTTATGGAACTTCAATTAACTTATGTTGTTCACAACTGATCAAATGTGTGTGGTTGTTTAAATTGCTGAAGTAAATAAACAAGAACACACAAATTACTGGGAAATTAACTTTTGATTAATTTCGAAGTGTTGCTACAACCTGTGTTCACAAAATGTAAACTCAGCTTCTAAATTGAAAGTTCTTAACTGCAAGAGTGAAGGCCTTGGTATACTTATATCATGTATCCAAGTTGCCTTGTACAATGATGTCATACTAGTAACTAGCACTCGAGTTATGAGATATCACTTGCTAATACTGGAAAACGGCAACTTGATGTTCTTTTAACTTTAGTACATTAGTCTTCACTTTTGCAGTTTCTCTGGGATACTCCCTAAAGTTTGTGTGCTGTTGTAGGCTTTCCATGTGCTTACTGCACAGTGATTTAGACTGTTACAGAGTGCACAGGTTTCTTGTCAGTGAATAATTCATCCAACTTGATCTTTGTTGCAGCTCAGAAATATCTCAGTATCCATTCGATATGTCTTTGCTTTAATCAGTTCGATAAGTGAGACTTCTCGAACAATTATTGCAGACTTCTCAATTGGCTTCTTTTGGACTTGTCGAATAGTTCATTCTGTGAGACTTCTCGAATAGGCATATGTGAGAGACTTCTCGAATGATACTTCTCGAACGGCTTAGTTATCGAATAGTACTTCTCGAATTGATGACTTCTCGATTAGTACTTCTCGAATAGCTTAGTCCATGACTTCTCGAATAGAATTGTTAGACTTCTCGATTGAGGGTACTTCTCGAATAGGCCAAATGCTACTTCTCGAATCCATACTTTTTGATACTTCTCGAACCAGCTACTTCTCGAATAGCTCAGTTGGGCTTCTCGAATCAGGACTTAGAGATTTTCCAATTCTTCTGCAATTTCTTTATTGTTGTCTTCCATGTTCTAGGGCATGATCATGAAATGATCTTCTTTCAGTTTTTCAGACAAACATATACAAGTATGCAAATTACAGAAGTAGTCCTAATCTAAGATGACTTCTTCAAAGACAAGGTTCCCTCAGTTAAGAGGTCATATAGATAAATCATGTATTTATCATAGGCTTGTTATATAGATGTATTCAGACATGCCTTCATGGCTAACAATCTCCCCCAAATTGTGAGTAAGACCATTAGTCACAATTTACATGTCTGATAACAAGCCTAACCACAATTAAAAAAATAATATATTCAAAGCATAATTGCAGAAAGAACTTGTCATTTATATACACATATGAACAAGTTTATATTGAAAGAAATTGAAAGTACAGATAGATGAGTTTAAGATGTGTATATTATTCTGAATCTGGCTGATTTGCTTTTCTTTCCTTTAGAGTAGCTAAACAGTCTAATCTTACTTGAATTTCTTCAACCAAAGGAGAACCTTCCAATTCATCAACAACCTTGGTTAGCATATCATCATAGTAGTATTGATACATTCCTACTCTTACTGAAATTCTGACTCCATTTCTAATGAATTCAACCTTGGGAAGGTAACCTGGTTTAATTCTTGACTTGCCTTGTGCTCTCCATTCTTCAGCCAGTTTATCCATTTCTTCACATTCTTTCTGTCTTCTTTTAAGATTCTCAGCTCTCTCCCTTATATCTTCTTGTTTGAGTTCCAGTCTTCTAGCAATTTCTTCAGCTATTTGGATTTTCCAAGCTTTTTCAATCATACATGACTTGCTTAGTAGACTGATTATTCTTTTAAGTTCATATTTTCTGAGAGTCTCCAATTTCTTCAATTCTTCACTTCCATCAACCCTTGTAACCCATAGCATAGATCCATCAACTCTAACCCTTTGTATCATTGAAGCTTTTCTCTCTTTGAAACTTCTAGCATCCACCTTCATATCAAGAGGTTCAATGTCCAAGCCAATCTTCACAGAAGTAAGAGGTAATCTTAATTTTCTTCTATGACTTGGTACATTTTTTAATCTTATGGATTTTAGAAAGCTCTGTTTTACTTCAATAATGGGCTTGAGGTCCCGGGGTTCAAATAAAATCTTCCTCCATATCACTCCAGTTGCAGTATTCTTCACCAGATATCTAGTAGGGACTACTAGACTTGTAGATGTCTTGATTGGTGTTTGTGTTGGTTCAGTAGTTTCAGTAGCCAAAATTATTGATTGTGTTGGATCATTATTAATAGCATCCACCCTAGGCTCTAGGCCTTGTGTAGTGGTGAGAGTACAACTAACAATGTCCATGGCTTCCTGCTGTACAACACTTGCAACTTTGACTCTCTCACTTCCTTTATCATCATTATTTCCATCTCCACCCTTATTGCTACCTGATTTTCCATCCTTATTACTACATGATTTTCCATCCTTATTACTCCTAGCTCTTCTTCTTCTGTCAATCAACTTCTCATTCTCATCATCCTCATCATCCTTATCAGCATCTTTCTTTCTCACTTCTGTAGCTTCATCAAACTGTGGCACTTTTCTTGATTTAAGAAACTCTTGAAGACATGCAATTGCATTTTGCTCAATGGTTGTCCTAACACCTTTCTTCTGTATCAAAGAGTTCATAACATCCTCAATGATTTTTCTGTTTTGAGGAATTAGGTGCTTGGGAACTTGCAATTGACCAATGGCTCCTTCAGAGTTCTTGCTGTAGATTATTGTTCTAGGCCTTATGCACACTTGAGGTAGCTTTTCATGAAGAGTTAGTTTGAGCTCTTGATCTAGTGACCGATTGGCTATTCCATCTTGATTGATCTTTTCATTAGAGTATTAATCTCAGAGTAGTTCAGGCTTTTAAGTACATCCAGAGTAATATGCCAAAGTCTTTTGTCCTTTGTGACCAAGACTATTTATTTCTGTAAAGATGTACTCATTTTCACTGTTATGAAATCAACTTCATTTCTTAATGATCTAATTTACTCAATCATGTCACCTTTTACTTGAGAAAGTTTAGCCTCCAGGAACTGCAGAAAGATATTTCCATGATAAACTTTTGAATTTGTTGTCTCCTGTACTTTGGCCATTGTCACCTGATCTAAGTACTTTGGAAATTCTAAAGATTCAGAACTATTACTTTCAATACTTGGCATTGTGCCAGGATAGATTGTAACAGTATGTTCAGATACATTTCCACTTACATCCTTTACTATAATAGGTGGTAGCTTGATTGGTTAAATAATGTATTCTCCACTTCTTTCAGTAGAAAGTGGCTTCCTTGGTCTCAAAGTTCTGGTTGATGTTGACTGAGAAACTTGTTCTGTGGTTGGGCTTGTCCCAACAGTCTTCCCTTTCCTTGCCCTTGAACTCTCATTCTCCCTCTTAGGCTTGGAATCAGACTTAGTTGGTTTTGTTGACTGTAGTTGAGCTTTAGCATCACTAGGCAAAATTGCACTACCTCTCATTGCCTTCAGATGTGATTGTATCTCAAGCAGAGCATCTGCAAACATATTAGTGAAGTTATCCATTTTCTTGTTTGACTCTTCAGCATTTTTCACTAATAGTTTATTGGTCAATTTCACATCATTCAAATAATTTTTGAGATTTGTGGCATCTTCAGTGATTCTGAATGTGGCTCTTGCTTGTTCTTGGAGCTGTTCATACTCTGTCTTTGACATTTCCCTCACATGCACCTCTGTTGGAATTTTATCTCCATAGGAGTTTTTGTAGAGGATTTTGATCATAGGGGCCACTTCATTGTAAAAAGCAAGTTGCTTTCTCACAGATTCTTGGAGTTCCACATTTTGCTTTTTTACAAAGAGTGCTCCAGTCATCAAATTTGCATAATTACCCTTCAGCTTCTCATTTTCATTTATATACCTATGAATTTCAGTAGTGAAGCTGGACATCTTGTTTTTGAGCCCCATGCCAACTTGATGTGTGTGCTTCAAATGAGACTTATGCATTTCACAGATCAAGTCATACATTTCATTGACATTTGACTGTGTCTTCCTTAGATTGACAGATGTCAGGTAATCTTACCTTAGACTGTGTAATGCCTCGTCCAGGGTTACAGTAGAAAGAATGTTTAACCAGACATCATCACTTTCTTCAAAGACAGCTTCATCAACAATTTTCTCCCTTTGAAGCTGAACATCTTCATTATGAGCAAGGAACATTGCCTGATAGTCTGCAGATGGCATGTCCCTAGAGAGTAGTTGTTGAGCAATATATTTTAACCCATCCAACTGTGTATTGTACATATCCATGAACTTTTCTTCAGTAGATGCATCAGTTGATGGTCCTACACTTCATTGCAGCCATTCATTTAGTGGATGTTTTTGTTGTTCAGTTTGAAGAACCTGAGATGGAATCTCAGTGTTAGATGTAGAGGCCCCTGTAGTAACAGGGTGTAGATCCTCTACATTAACATTGACCTATGAAGGCCTTTGCACTGTCACAGGGTCTTTGGTATGAACCAATGAATCCCCCATGTTTGTGTTGGTGTCATCAGGATGCACCCCAGCATGTGCTCCCTCACCAACTAATTGTGGGTTCTGAGTAGGGGTGAGCAAAAATTTCCGAAACCGTCCAAACCATCCGTTTCAAACCGTCCAAACCGAAATTTACGGTTTTATAACGGTTTGGATTGGTTATGGTTTCATTTTTTTAAAAACCGAAAAATAATGGTTTGGTTTGGTTTTATATTTTATACCGACCGATATAACCAAACCGCAAACCGATAACCAAACCGCCCGTTATACCCAAACCGACCGAATATATTATAATATATATATATATAAATATATATATATATATATATATATATATATATATATTTAAGTGATAATATAGAGTTTAAATGATACCTATGTTCATCATGACCATATAAAAGGATTGCACTTAAGGGAGCGAACTTTGATTAGTCCAAATTATGTGTATCTGTACACTAAGTCTCATCGATTTTTGGTAATTATTTGCAAGTGAATATAAATTTTATTTTAACGGTTTAAAACCGAAACCGCCCAAACCGAACCGTTATAATTTGGGTGGTTATGGTTATGTATTAACGGTTATGGTTATGGTTATGGTTGGTCGGATTGAAAAACCGAAATATATGGTTTGGGTGGTTTTCTTGTCCAAACCCGACCGTTTCACCCGATACTCACCCCTAGTTCTGAGTGGTGAGCACAATGTCAAGCACCATGTCACTTGAAGTAGGGGGCTCATGACCAGAAATGGATTGGTCATGATCAAATGAGTGAAAAGCATCTTGATGCAATTCTTGTGAAGAAATATTTTCATTAGGTTCTACAAGAGAAGTGGCATCTAGATTGATTTTTGACAACTCCCCCTGAGAAATAGGAGGAGTTTCAAGTAGATTTTGTGTGTGCTCCTCACTGTGCACTTGTTTGCCCTTATCACTCCCATGTGTGGACTCTTTACAGGGTTCCATGGTGGGTTGACCACTGACTTCAATGGTGACATTCTTTTGAGAGAATGGCTCAGATAATAAGTTTATCCCTTGTTGTACAACTGTGTCCATTTGGGTGGGCACAGAGGCGGCTTTAGATTTCTTCTTCTTTGGCCTCTTTAAGGGTGACTCAGAATTCTCACTCTCTAATTCTTGATTTGAAACCTCAGCTAAGATTTGTAAAAGGTTTGAGGTTGCCTTCCTTTTCTTCATTTTACTAACCTCACCCTTTTGAGAGGATGAGGCAGTTTGCTCAGTGTTTAGTGTAGAATCAATAGGTTGTGAGCTTGGGATACGAGGTTATGGTTGAACAAGTTGGTTTCCCTCTTGTTTCAGCCTCTCTTGCTCAGACAAAGAATGGTATATGGGTTGATCAAGTGGATAAGTTTCATAGGTATCACTCATGAATTGAGTGATAACTAATTGAACATCCACATGATTCTTTGTTTCCAATGAACCAGATAGAACTTTGGACATGGTTTTCACATACCCTATTTTTGTAACATCTATGATAGGAAGTGTAGTTAAAGCATTGCATTTGTAATTTACTACACTCATAATAAACCTAGGCGTAAATATATCTGAACATCTTTGAGCAATAGACATACCTAGTCTCTGTGCAAGTTCTTGGATGATCAGCTTCCCTACATTGATTCTTTTGTTGTAAGCCAATGAGTAGCCAATCTGTTGTACCATGCTATGTATGTGATCAAAGCTTGATTTTCTGCAAACAAAGACCATTAAGAGAGTTCCAAATACAAAGCTCCACTCCTTCCTTAGCTTGTTTCTGTTGAGAGACCCCATGCTTATGGTTGTTGAATAATTGATTAGGTCAAAGAATTCCACAAGCTCATTATCACTGACTAAACCATCAAAGCTTTCTTCTTCAACTCCCTCGATTTTATTTCCTTCAATTCCTAGGGCTTTGTTGAAGTCCTCAGATTTGATTTCAAGGTCTTTATCTCCAAACTTGAAGTGAATAATGTAGAGGGTATCACCACTTGTTAGGTCCTGAAGTATCGTAGAAGGGGGGGGTTGAATACGATACTAACAATTATTCAATTTCGTTCGCGGAATATTATGATTTGTTACGAAATTAAATTGACCGAATTTAAAACACAAGCAGTTCTCAGATATATATTGTTTTATTGATATAAATCTGAAAGGGTGCCTTCTCTCTAACACAGGTATTTATTTCTAAGTACAAGGTTACCTTCGGGGTTGATCTCTATAATTCTAGATTATAACAGCGTCTCAATACTTAAAAAGTTTAGAGCGACACAAGCTATAATCTTGATTACAACAGCGTTTCAATACTAAGAGTTTAGAGAAACAAAAGCTGTAATCTTGCAGTGTTTGGTCGAGAGATCCACACTTCTAAAATGTTGAAGTTGTGCTGCTATTTATAGAGAAGGGCTTTGCCAAAAGTAGCCAGCTATTTATGACTTGTTTGACCCCTAAAACTCACAAACACACCGTTTCCAACACGCTGGTACAAGAAAACTAATTTAGCTTCCATTTGGATTCGTTTGAGCGTGGAAACCACTTGTGGGTTCATTTATGACTTGTTTGACCCCTAAAACTCGCCAACACTCAGTTTCCAACACTTTGGTACAAGAAAACTCATTTAGCTTTCAATTGGATTCGTTTGAGTGAGGAAACCACTTGTGGGTTGCCAACAAGGTGTTGGTGTGGTGGATGAGCTCTTGTACCTCCTTACGGAAGGCCGGGAGTTCGACTCCCCACGTGTGCAATCAACTATTAAAAAAAAAAAAAAACCACTTGTGGGTTCATTTATGACTTGTTTGACCCCTAAAACTCACAAACACTCCGTTTCCAACACTTAGGTACAAGAAAACCAATATAGCTTCCATTTGGATTCGTTTGAGCGTGGAAACCACTTGTGGGTTCATTTATGACTTGTTTGACCCCTAAAACTCGCAAACACTCAGTTTCCAACACTTTGGTACAAGAAAACTCATTTAGCTTTCAATTGCATTCGTTTGAGTGAGGAAACCACTTGTGGGTTCATTTAAGACTTGATTTACCCCTAAAACTCACAAACACTCCGTTTCCAACACTTAGGGACAAGAAAATTAATTTAGCTTCCATTTGGATTCGTTTAAGCGTGGAAACCACTTGTGGGTTCATTTATGACTTGTTTGACCCCTAAAACTCACAAACACACCGTTTCCAACACGTTGGTACAAGAAAACTAATTTAGCTTCCATTTGGATTCGTTTGAGTTTGGAAACCACTTGTGGGTTCATTTATGACTTGTTTGACCACTAAAACTCATAAACACACCGTTTCCAACACGCTGGTACAAGAAAACTAATTTAGCTTCCATTTGGATTCGTTTGAGCGTGGAAACCACTTGTGGGTTCATTTATGACTTGTTTGACCCCTAAAACTTGCAAACACTCAGTTTCCAACACTTTGGTACAAGAAAACTCATTTAGCTTTCAACTAGATTCGTTTGAGTGAGGAAACCACTTGTGGGTTCATTTATGACTTGTTTGACCCCTAAAACTCACAAACACTCTGTTTCCAACACTTAGGTACAAGAAAACCAATATAGCTTCCATTTGGATTCGTTTGAGCGTGGAAACCACTTGTGGGTTCATTTATGACTTGTTTGACCCCTAAAACTCACAAACACTCCGTTTCAAACACTTTGGTACAAGAAAACTCATTTAGCTTTCAATTGGATTCGTTTGAGTGAGGAAACCACTTGTGGGTTCATTTATGACTTGTTTGACCCCTAAAACTCACAAACACACCGTTTCCAACACGTTGTTACAAGAAAACTAATTTAGCTTCCATTTGGATTCGTTTGAGTGTGGAAACCACATGTGGGTTCATTTATGACTTGTTTGACCCCTAAAACTCACAAACACACCGTTTCCAACACGCGGGTACAAGAAAACTCATTTAGCTTCCATTTGGATTCGTTTGAGCGTGGAAACCACATGTGGGTTCATTTATGACTTGTTTGACCCCTAAAACTCGCCAACACTCAGTTTCCAACACTTTTGTACGAGAAAACTCATTTAGCTTTCAATTGGATTCGTTTGAGTGAGGAAACAACTTGTGGGATCATTTATGACTTGTTTGACCCCTAAAACTCACAAACACTCCGTTTCCAACACTTAGGTACAAGAAAACCAATATAGCTTCCATTTGGATTCGTTTGAGCGTGGAAACCACTTGTGGGTTCATTTATGACTTGTTTGACCCCTAAAACTCGCAAACACTCAGTTTCCAACACTTTGGTACAAGAAAACTCATTTAGCTTTCAACTGGATTCGTTTGAGTGAGGAAACCACTTGTGGGTTCATTTATGACTTGTTTGACCCCTAAAACTCACAAACACTCCGTTTCCAACACTTAGGTACAAGAAAACCAATATAGCTTTCAATTGGATTCGTTTGAGTGTGGAAACCACTTGTGGGTTCATTTATGACTTGTTTGACCCATAAAACTCACAAACACACCGTTTCCAACACGCTGGTACAAGAAAATTAATTTAGCTTCCATTTGGATTCGTTTGAGCGTGGAAACCACTTGTGGGTTCATTTATGACTTGTTTGACCCCTAAAACTCGCAAACACTCAGTTTCCAACACTTTGGTACAAGAAAACTCATTTAGCTTTCAATTGGATTCGTTTGAGTGAGGAAACCACTTGTGGGTTCATTTATGACTTGTTTGACCCCTAAAACTCACAAACACACAGTTTCCAACACGTTGTTACAAGAAAACTAATTTAGCTTCCATTTGGATTCGTTTGAGGGTGGAAACCACATGTGGGTTCATTTATGACTTGTTTGACCCCTAAAACTCGCCAACACTCAGTTTCCAACACTTTTGTACGAGAAAACTCATTTAGCTTTCAATTGGATACGTTTGAGTGAGGAAACCAGTCGTGGGTTCATTTATGACTTGTTTGACCCCTAAAACTCACAAACACTCCGTTTCCAACACTTAGGAACAAGAAAACCAATTTAGCTTTCAATTGGATTTGTTTGAGTGTGGAAACCACTTGTGGGTTCATTTATGACTTGTTTGACCCCTAAAACTCACAAACACACCGTTTCCAACACGTTGGTACAAGAAAACTAATTTAGCTTCCATTTGGATACGTTTGAGCGTGGAAACCACTTGTGGGTTCATTTATGACTTGTTTGACCCCTAAAACTCGCAAACACTCAGTTTCCAACACTTTGGTACAAGAAAACTCATTTAGCTTTCAATTGGATTCGTTTGAGTGAGGAAACCACTTGTGGGTTCATTTATGACTTGTTTGACCCCTAAAACTCACAAACACTCCGTTTCCAGCACGCTGGTACAAGAAAACTAATTTAGCTTCCATTTGGATTCGTTTGAGCGTGGAAACCACTTGTGGGTTCATTTATGACTTGTTTGACCCCTAAAACTTGCAAACACTCAGTTTCCAACACTTTGGTACAAGAAAACTCATTTAGCTTTCAATTGGATTTGTTTGAGTGAGGAAACCACTTGTGGGTTCATTTATGACTTGTTTGACCCCTAAAACTCGCAAACACTCAGTTTCCAACACTTTGGTACAAGAAAACTCATTTAGCTTCCATTTGGATTCGTTTGAGCGTGGAAACCACTTGTGGGTTCATTTATGACTTGTTTGACCCCTAAAACTCACAAACACTCAGTTTCCAACACTTTGGTACAAGAAAACTCATTTAGCTTTCAATTGGATTCGTTTGAGTGAGGAAACCACTTGTGGGTTCATTTAAGACTTGATTTACCCCTAAAACTCACAAACACTCCGTTTCCAACACTTAGGTACAAGAAAATTAATTTAGCTTCCATTTGGATTCGTTTAAGCGTGGAAACCACTTGTGGGTTCATTTATGACTTGTTTGACCCCTAAAACTCACAAACACACCGTTTCCAACACGTTGGTACAAGAAAACTAATTTAGCTTCCATTTGGATTTGTTTGAGTTTGGAAACCACTTGTGGGTTCATTTATGACTTGTTTGACCCCTAAAACTCGCAAACACTCAGTTTCCAACACTTTGGTACAAGAAAACTCATTTAGCTTTCAACTGGATTCGTTTGAGTGAGGAAACCACTTGTGGGTTCATTTATGACTTGTTTGACCCCTAAAACTCACAAACACTCCGTTTCCAACACTTAGGTACAAGAAAACCAATATAGCTTTCAATTGGATTCGTTTGAGTGTGGAAACCACTTGTGGGTTCATTTATGACTTGTTTGACCCATAAAACTCACAAACACACCGTTTCCAACACGCTGGTACAAGAAAACTAATTTAGCTTCCATTTGGATTCGTTTGAGCGTGGAAACCACTTGTGGGTTCATTTATGACTTGTTTGACCCCTAAAACTCGCAAACACTCAGTTTCCAACACTTTGGTACAAGAAAACTCATTTAGCTTTCAATTGGATTCGTTTGAGTGAGGAAACCACTTGTGGGTTCATTTATGACTTGTTTGACCCCTAAAACTCACAAACACACCGTTTCCAACACGTTGTTACAAGAAAACTAATTTAGCTTCCATTTGGATTCGTTTGAGGGTGGAAACCACATGTGGGTTCATTTATGACTTGTTTGACCCCTAAAACTCGCCAACACTCAGTTTCCAACACTTTTGTACGAGACTCATTTAGCTTTCAATTGGATTCGTTTGAGTGAGGAAACCACTCGTGGGTTCATTTATGACTTGTTTGACCCCTAAAACTCACAAACACTCCGTTTCCAACACTTAGGAACAAGAAAACCAATATAGCTTTCAATTGGATTTGTTTGAGTGTGGAAACCACTTGTGGGTTCATTTATGACTTGTTTGACCCCTAAAACTCACAAACACACCGTTTCCAACACGTTGGTACAAGAAAACTAATTTAGCTTCCATTTGGTTTGAGCGTGGAAACCACTTGTGGGTTCATTTATGACTTGTTTGACCCCTAAAACTCGCAAACACTCAGTTTCCAACACTTTGGTACAAGAAAACTCATTTAGCTTTCAATTGGATTCGTTTGAGTGAGGAAACCACTTGTGGGTTCATTTATGACTTGTTTGACCCCTAAAACTCACAAACACTCCGTTTCCAACACGCTGGTACAAGAAAACTAATTTAGCTTCCATTTGGATTCGTTTGAGCGTGGAAACCACTTGTGGGTTCATTTATGACTTGTTTGACCCCTAAAACTCGCAAACACTCAGTTTCCAACACTTTGGTACAAGAAAACTCATTTAGCTTTCAATTGGATTTGTTTGAGTGAGGAAACCACTTGTGGGTTCATTTATGACTTGTTTGACCCCTAAAACTCATAAACACTCTGTTTCCAACACTTAGGTACAAGAAAACCAATATAGCTTCCATTTGGATTCGTTTGAGCGTGGAAA
This sequence comes from Saposhnikovia divaricata, assembly GCA_036435485.1. Taxonomy (NCBI): domain Eukaryota; kingdom Viridiplantae; phylum Streptophyta; class Magnoliopsida; order Apiales; family Apiaceae; genus Saposhnikovia; species Saposhnikovia divaricata. The sequence goes on along the minus strand of CM071599.1, from coordinate 107,925,964 downwards.
CCACTTGTGGGTTCATTTATGACTTGTTTGACCCCTAAAACTCACAAACACTCAGTTTCCAACACTTTGGTACAAGAAAACTCATTTAGCTTTCAATTGGATTCGTTTGAGTGAGGAAACCACTTGTGGGTTCATTTAAGACTTGATTTACCCCTAAAACTCACAAACACTCCGTTTCCAACACTTAGGGACAAGAAAATTAATTTAGCTTCCATTTGGATTCGTTTAAGCGTGGAAACCACTTGTGGGTTCATTTATGACTTGTTTGACCCCTAAAACTCACAAACACACCGTTTCCAACACGTTGGTACAAGAAAACTAATTTAGCTTCCATTTGGATTCGTTTGAGTTTGGAAACCACTTGTGGGTTCATTTATGACTTGTTTGACCACTAAAACTCATAAACACACCGTTTCCAACACGCTGGTACAAGAAAACTAATTTAGCTTCCATTTGGATTCGTTTGAGCGTGGAAACCACTTGTGGGTTCATTTATGACTTGTTTGACCCCTAAAACTCACAAACACTCTGTTTCCAACACTTAGGTACAAGAAAACCAATATAGCTTCCATTTGGATTCGTTTGAGCGTGGAAACCACTTGTGGGTTCATTTATGACTTGTTTGACCCCTAAAACTCACAAACACTCCGTTTCAAACACTTTGGTACAAGAAAACTCATTTAGCTTTCAATTGGATTCGTTTGAGTGAGGAAACCACTTGTGGGTTCATTTATGACTTGTTTGACCCCTAAAACTCACAAACACACCGTTTCCAACACGTTGTTACAAGAAAACTAATTTAGCTTCCATTTGGATTCGTTTGAGTGTGGAAACCACATGTGGCATTTATGACTTGTTTGACCCCTAAAACTCACAAACACACCGTTTCCAACACGCGGGTACAAGAAAACTAATTTAGCTTCCATTTGGATTCGTTTGAGCGTGGAAACCACATGTGGGTTCATTTATGACTTGTTTAACCCCTAAAACTCGCCAACACTCAGTTTCCAACACTTTTGTACGAGAAAACTCATTTAGCTTTCAATTGGATTCGTTTGAGTGAGGAAACAACTTGTGGGATCATTTATGACTTGTTTGACCCCTAAAACTCACAAACACTCCGTTTCCAACACTTAGGTACAAGAAAACCAATATAGCTTCCATTTGGATTCGTTTGAGCGTGGAAACCACTTTTGGGTTCATTTATGACTTGTTTGACCCCTAAAACTCGCAAACACTCAGTTTCCAACACTTTGGTACAAGAAAACTCATTTAGCTTTCAACTGGATTCGTTTGAGTGAGGAAACCACTTGTGGGTTCATTTATGACTTGTTTGACCCCTAAAACTCACAAACACTCCGTTTCCAACACTTAGGTACAAGAAAACCAATATAGCTTTCAATTGGATTCGTTTGAGTGTGGAAACCACTTGTGGGTTCATTTATGACTTGTTTGACCCATAAAACTCACAAACACACCGTTTCCAACACGCTGGTACAAGAAAATTAATTTAGCTTCCATTTGGATTCGTTTGAGCGTGGAAACCACTTGTGGGTTCATTTATGACTTGTTTGACCCCTAAAACTCGCAAACACTCAGTTTCCAACACTTTGGTACAAGAAAACTCATTTAGCTTTCAATTGGATTCGTTTGAGTGAGGAAACCACTTGTGGGTTCATTTATGACTTGTTTGACCCCTAAAACTCACAAACACACAGTTTCCAACACGTTGTTACAAGAAAACTAATTTAGCTTCCATTTGGATTCGTTTGAGGGTGGAAACCACATGTGGGTTCATTTATGACTTGTTTGACCCCTAAAACTCGCCAACACTCAGTTTCCAACACTTTTGTACGAGAAAACTCATTTAGCTTTCAATTGGATACGTTTGAGTGAGGAAACCACTCGTGGGTTCATTTATGACTTGTTTGACCCCTAAAACTCACAAACACTCCGTTTCCAACACTTAGGAACAAGAAAACCAATTTAGCTTTCAATTGGATTTGTTTGAGTGTGGAAACCACTTGTGGGTTCATTTATGACTTGTTTGACCCCTAAAACTCACAAACACACCGTTTCCAACACGTTGGTACAAGAAAACTAATTTAGCTTCCATTTGGATACGTTTGAGCGTGGAAACCACTTGTGGGTTCATTTATGACTTGTTTGACCCCTAAAACTCGCAAACACTCAGTTTCCAACACTTTGGTACAAGAAAACTCATTTAGCTTTCAATTGGATTCGTTTGAGTGAGGAAACCACTTGTGGGTTCATTTATGACTTGTTTGACCCCTAAAACTCACAAACACTCCGTTTCCAGCACGCTGGTACAAGAAAACTAATTTAGCTTCCATTTGGATTCGTTTGAGCGTGGAAACCACTTGTGGGTTCATTTATGACTTGTTTGACCCCTAAAACTCGCAAACACTCAGTTTCCAACACTTTGGTACAAGAAAACTCATTTAGCTTTCAATTGGATTTGTTTGAGTGAGGAAACCACTTGTGGGTTCATTTATGACTTGTTTGACCCCTAAAACTCGCAAACACTCAGTTTCCAACACTTTGGTACAAGAAAACTCATTTAGCTTCCATTTGGATTCGTTTGAGCGTGGAAACCACTTGTGGGTTCATTTATGACTTGTTTGACCCCTAAAACTCACAAACACTCAGTTTCCAACACTTTGGTACAAGAAAACTCATTTAGCTTTCAATTGGATTCGTTTGAGTGAGGAAACCACTTGTGGGTTCATTTAAGACTTGATTTACCCCTAAAACTCACAAACACTCCGTTTCCAACACTTAGGTATAAGAAAATTAATTTAGCTTCCATTTGGATTCGTTTAAGCGTGGAAACCACTTGTGGGTTCATTTATGACTTGTTTGACCCCTAAAACTCACAAACACACCGTTTCCAACACGTTGGTACAAGAAAACTAATTTAGCTTCCATTTGGATTTGTTTGAGTTTGGAAACCACTTGTGGGTTCATTTATGACTTGTTTGACCCCTAAAACTCGCAAACACTCAGTTTCCAACACTTTGGTACAAGAAAACTCATTTAGCTTTCAACTGGATTCGTTTGAGTGAGGAAACCACTTGTGGGTTCATTTATGACTTGTTTGACCCCTAAAACTCACAAACACTCCGTTTCCAACACTTAGGTACAAGAAAACCAATATAGCTTTCAATTGGATTCGTTTGAGTGTGGAAACCACTTGTGGGTTCATTTATGACTTGTTTGACCCATAAAACTCACAAACACACCGTTTCCAACACGCTGGTACAAGAAAACTAATTTAGCTTCCATTTGGATTCGTTTGAGCGTGGAAACCACTTGTGGGTTCATTTATGACTTGTTTGACCCCTAAAACTCGCAAACACTCAGTTTCCAACACTTTGGTACAAGAAAACTCATTTAGCTTTCAATTGGATTCGTTTGAGTGAGGAAACCACTTGTGGGTTCATTTATGACTTGTTTGACCCCTAAAACTCACAAACACACCGTTTCCAACACGTTGTTACAAGAAAACTAATTTAGCTTCCATTTGGATTCGTTTGAGGGTGGAAACCACATGTGGGTTCATTTATGACTTGTTTGACCCCTAAAACTCGCCAACACTCAGTTTCCAACACTTTTGTACGAGACTCATTTAGCTTTCAATTGGATTCGTTTGAGTGAGGAAACCACTCGTGGGTTCATTTATGACTTGTTTGACCCCTAAAACTCACAAACACTCCGTTTCCAACACTTAGGAACAAGAAAACCAATATAGCTTTCAATTGGATTTGTTTGAGTGTGGAAACCACTTGTGGGTTCATTTATGACTTGTTTGACCCCTAAAACTCACAAACACACCGTTTCCAACACGTTGGTACAAGAAAACTAATTTAGCTTCCATTTGGATACGTTTGAGCGTGGAAACCACTTGTGGGTTCATTTATGACTTGTTTGACCCCTAAAACTCGCAAACACTCAGTTTCCAACACTTTGGTACAAGAAAACTCATTTAGCTTTCAATTGGATTCGTTTGAGTGAGGAAACCACTTGTGGGTTCATTTATGACATGTTTGACCCCTAAAACTCACAAACACTCCGTTTCCAACACGCTGGTACAAGAAAACTAATTTAGCTTCCATTTGGATTCGTTTGAGCGTGGAAACCACTTGTGGGTTCATTTATGACTTGTTTGACCCCTAAAACTCGCAAACACTCAGTTTCCAACACTTTGGTACAAGAAAACTCATTTAGCTTTCAATTGGATTTGTTTGAGTGAGGAAACCACTTGTGGGTTCATTTATGACTTGTTTGACCCCTAAAACTCATAAACACTCTGTTTCCAACACTTAGGTACAAGAAAACCAATATAGCTTCCATTTGGATTCGTTTGAGCGTGGAAACCACTTGTGGGTTCATTTATGACTTGTTTGACCCCTAAAACTCACAAACACTCAGTTTCCAACACTTTGGTACAAGAAAACTCATTTAGCTTTCAATTGGATTCGTTTGAGTGAGGAAACCACTTGTGGGTTCATTTAAGACTTGATTTACCCCTAAAACTCACAAACACTCCGTTTCCAACACTTAGGTACAAGAAAATTAATTTAGCTTCCATTTGGATTCGTTTAAGCGTGGAAACCACTTGTGGGTTCATTTATGACTTGTTTGACCCCTAAAACTCACAAACACACCGTTTCCAACACGTTGGTACAAGAAAACTAATTTAGCTTCCATTTGGATTTGTTTGAGTTTGGAAACCACTTGTGGGTTCATTTATGAATTGTTTGACCCCTAAAACTCGCAAACACTCAGTTTCCAACACTTTGGTACAAGAAAACTCATTTAGCTTTCAACTGGATTCGTTTGAGTGAGGAAACCACTTGTGGGTTCATTTATGACTTGTTTGACCCCTAAAACTCACAAACACTCCGTTTCCAACACTTAGGTACAAGAAAACCAATATAGCTTTCAATTGGATTCGTTTGAGTGTGGAAACCACTTGTGGGTTCATTTATGACTTGTTTGACCCATAAAACTCACAAACACACCGTTTCCAACACGCTGGTACAAGAAAACTAATTTAGCTTCCATTTGGATTCGTTTGAGCGTGGAAACCACTTGTGGGTTCATTTATGACTTGTTTGACCCCTAAAACTCGCAAACACTCAGTTTCCAACACTTTGGTACAAGAAAACTCATTTAGCTTTCAATTGGATTCGTTTGAGTGAGGAAACCACTTGTGGGTTCATTTATGACTTGTTTGACCCCTAAAACTCACAAACACACCGTTTCCAACACGTTGTTACAAGAAAACTAATTTAGCTTCCATTTGGATTCGTTTGAGGGTGGAAACCACATGTGGGTTCATTTATGACTTGTTTGACCCCTAAAACTCGCCAACACTCAGTTTCCAACACTTTTGTACGAGAAAACTCATTTAGCTTTCAATTGGATTCGTTTGAGTGAGGAAACCACTCGTGGGTTCATTTATGACTTGTTTGACCCCTAAAACTCACAAACACTCCGTTTCCAACACTTAGGAACAAGAAAACCAATATAGCTTTCAATTGGATTTGTTTGAGTGTGGAAACCACTTGTGGGTTCATTTATGACTTGTTTGACCCCTAAAACTCACAAACACACCGTTTCCAACACGTTGGTACAAGAAAACTAATTTAGCTTCCATTTGGATACGTTTGAGCGTGGAAACCACTTGTGGGTTCATTTATGACTTCTTTGACCCCTGAAACTCACAAACACTCCGTTTCAAACACTTTGGTACAAGAAAACTCATTTAGCTTTCAATTGGATTCGTTTAAGTGAGGAAACCACTTGTGGGTTCATTTATGACTTGTTTGACCCCTAAAACTCACAAACACACCGTTTCCAACACGTTGGTACAAGAAAACTAATTTAGCTTCCATTTGGATACGTTTGAGCGTGGAAACCACTTGTGGGTTCATTTATGACTTGTTTGACCCCTAAAACTCGCAAACACTCAGTTTCCAACACTTTGGTACAAGAAAACTCATTTAGCTTTCAATTGGATTCGTTTGAGTGAGGAAACCACTTGTGGGTTCATTTATGACTTGTTTGACCCCTAAAACTCACAAACACACCGTTTCCAACACGCTGGTACAAGAAAACTAATTTAGCTTCCATTTGGATTCGTTTGAGCGTGGAAACCACTTGTGGGTTCATTTATGACTTGTTTGACCCCTAAAACTCGCAAACACTCAGTTTCCAACACTTTGGTACAAGAAAACTCATTTAGCTTTCAATTGGATTTGTTTGAGTGAGGAAACCACTTGTGGGTTCATTTATGACTTGTTTGACCCCTAAAACTCATAAACACTCTGTTTCCAACACTTAGGTACAAGAAAACCAATATAGCTTCCATTTGGATTCGTTTGAGCGTGGAAACCACTTGTGGGTTCATTTATGACTTGTTTGACCCCTAAAACTCACAAACACTCAGTTTCCAACACTTTGGTACAAGAAAACTCATTTAGCTTTCAATTGGATTCGTTTGAGTGAGGAAACCACTTGTGGGTTCATTTATGACTTGTTTGACCCCTAAAACTCACAAACACTCCGTTTCCAACACTTAGGTACAAGAAAACCAATATAGCTTTCAATTGGATTCGTTTGAGTGTGGAAACCACTTGTGGGTTCATTTATGACTTGTTTGACCCATAAAACTCACAAACACACCGTTTCCAACACGCTGGTACAAGAAAACTAATTTAGCTTCCATTTGGATTCGTTTGAGCGTGGAAACCACTTGTGGGTTCATTTATGACTTGTTTGACCCCTAAAACTCGCAAACACTCAGTTTCCAACACTTTGGTACAAGAAAACTCATTTAGCTTTCAATTGGATTCGTTTGAGTGAGGAAACCACTTGTGGGTTCATTTATGACTTGTTTGACCCCTAAAACTCACAAACACACCGTTTCCAACACGTTGTTACAAGAAAACTAATTTAGCTTCCATTTGGATTCGTTTGAGGGTGGAAACCACATGTGGGTTCATTTATGACTTGTTTGACCCCTAAAACTCGCCAACACTCAGTTTCCAACACTTTTGTACGAGAAAACTCATTTAGCTTTCAATTGGATTCGTTTGAGTGAGGAAACCACTCGTGGGTTCATTTATGACTTGTTTGACCCCTAAAACTCACAAACACTCCGTTTCCAACACTTAGGAACAAGAAAACCAATATAGCTTTCAATTGGATTTGTTTGAGTGTGGAAACCACTTGTGGGTTCATTTATGACTTGTTTGACCCCTAAAACTCACAAACACACCGTTTCCAACACGTTGGTACAAGAAAACTAATTTAGCTTCCATTTGGATACGTTTGAGCGTGGAAACCACTTGTGGGTTCATTTATGACTTCTTTGACCCCTGAAACTCACAAACACTCCGTTTCAAACACTTTGGTACAAGAAAACTCATTTAGCTTTCAATTGGATTCGTTTAAGTGAGGAAACCACTTGTGGGTTCATTTATGACTTGTTTGACCCCTAAAACTCACAAACACACCGTTTCCAACACGTTGGTACAAGAAAACTAATTTAGCTTCCATTTGGATACGTTTGAGCGTGGAAACCACTTGTGGGTTCATTTATGACTTGTTTGACCCCTAAAACTCGCAAACACTCAGTTTCCAACACTTTGGTACAAGAAAACTCATTTAGCTTTCAATTGGATTCGTTTGAGTGAGGAAACCACTTGTGGGTTCATTTATGACTTGTTTGACCCCTAAAACTCACAAACACTCCGTTTCCAACACGCTGGTACAAGAAAACTAATTTAGCTTCCATTTGGATTCGTTTGAGCGTGGAAACCACTTGTGGGTTCATTTATGACTTGTTTGACCCCTAAAACTCGCAAACACTCAGTTTCCAACACTTTGGTACAAGAAAACTCATTTAGCTTTCAATTGGATTTGTTTGAGTGAGGAAACCACTTGTGGGTTCATTTATGACTTGTTTGACCCCTAAAACTCATAAACACTCTGTTTCCAACACTTAGGTACAAGAAAACCAATATAGCTTCCATTTGGATTCGTTTGAGCGTGGAAACCACTTGTGGGTTCATTTATGACTTGTTTGACCCCTAAAACTCACAAACACTCAGTTTCCAACACTTTGGTACAAGAAAACTCATTTAGCTTTCAATTGGATTCGTTTGAGTGAGGAAACCACTTGTGGGTTCATTTAAGACTTGATTTACCCCTAAAACTCACAAACACTCCGTTTCCAACACTTAGGTACAAGAAAATTAATTTAGCTTCCATTTGGATTCGTTTAAGCGTGGAAACCACTTGTGGGTTCATTTATGACTTGTTTGACCCCTAAAACTCACAAACACACCGTTTCCAACACGTTGGTACAAGAAAACTAATTTAGCTTCCATTTGGATTTGTTTGAGTTTGGAAACCACTTGTGGGTTCATTTATGACTTGTTTGACCCCTAAAACTCACAAACACACCCTTTCCAACACGCTGGTACAATAAAACTAATTTAGCTTCCATTTGGATTCGTTTGAGCGTGGAAACCACTTGTGGGTTCATTTATGACTTGTTTGACCCCTAAAACTCGCAAACACTCAGTTTCCAACACTTTGGTACAAGAAAACCAATATAGCTTCCATTTGGATTCGTTTGAGCGTGGAAACCACTTGTGGGTTCATTTATGACTTGTTTGACCCCTAAAACTCACAAACACTCTGTTTCCAACACTTAGGTACAAGAAAACCAATATAGCTTCCATTTGGATTCGTTTGAGCGTGGAAACCACTTGTGGGTTCATTTATGACTTGTTTGACCCCTAAAACTCGCAAACACTCAGTTTCCAACACTTTGGTACAAGAAAACTCATTTAGCTTTCAATTGGATTCGTTTGAGTGAGGAAACCACTTGTGGGTTCATTTATGACTTGTTTGACCCCTAAAACTCACAAACACACAGTTTCCAACACGTTGTTACAAGAAAACTAATTTAGCTTCCATTTGGATTCGTTTGAGGGTGGAAACCACATGTAGGTTCATTTATGACTTGTTTGACCCCTAAAACTCGCCAACACTCAGTTTCCAACACTTTTGTACGAGAAAACTCATTTAGCTTTCAATTGGATTCGTTTGAGTGAGGAAACCACTCGTGGGTTCATTTATGACTTGTTTGACCCCTAAAACTCACAAACACTCCGTTTCCAACACTTAGGAACAAGAAAACAAATATAGCTTTCAATTGGATTTGTTTGAGTGTGGAAACCACTTGTGGGTTCATTTATGACTTGTTTGACCCCTAAAACTCACAAACACACCGTTTCCAACACGTTGGTACAAGAAAACTAATTTAGCTTCCATTTGGATACGTTTGAGCGTGGAAACCACTTGTGGGTTCATTTATGACTTCTTTGACCCCTGAAACTCACAAACACTCCGTTTCAAACACTTTGGTACAAGAAAACTCATTTAGCTTTCAATTGGATTCGTTTAAGTGAGGAAACCACTTGTGGGTTCATTTATGACTTGTTTGACCCCTAAAACTCACAAACACACCGTTTCCAACACGTTGGTACAAGAAAACTAATTTAGCTTCCATTTGGATACGTTTGAGCGTGGAAACCACTTGTGGGTTCATTTATGACTTGTTTGACCCCTAAAACTCGCAAACACTCAGTTTCCAACACTTTGGTACAAGAAAACTCATTTAGCTTTCAATTGGATTCGTTTGAGTGAGGAAACCACTTGTGGGTTCATTTATGACTTGTTTGACCCCTAAAACTCACAAACACTCCGTTTCCAGCACGCTGGTACAAGAAAACTAATTTAGCTTCCATTTGGATTCGTTTGAGCGTGGAAACCACTTGTGGGTTCATTTATGACTTGTTTGACCCCTAAAACTCGCAAACACTCAGTTTCCAACACTTTGGTACAAGAAAACTCATTTAGCTTTCAATTGGATTTGTTTGAGTGAGGAAACCACTTGTGGGTTCATTTATGACTTGTTTGACCCCTAAAACTCGCAAACACTCAGTTTCCAACACTTTGGTACAAGAAAACTCATTTAGCTTCCATTTGGATTCGTTTGAGCGTGGAAACCACTTGTGGGTTCATTTATGACTTGTTTGACCCCTAAAACTCACAAACACTCAGTTTCCAACACTTTGGTACAAGAAAACTCATTTAGCTTTCAATTGGATTCGTTTGAGTGAGGAAACCACTTGTGGGTTCATTTAAGACTTGATTTACCCCTAAAACTCACAAACACTCCGTTTCCAACACTTAGGTACAAGAAAATTAATTTAGCTTCCATTTGGATTCGTTTAAGCGTGGAAACCACTTGTGGGTTCATTTATGACTTGTTTGACCCCTAAAACTCACAAACACACCGTTTCCAACACGTTGGTACAAGAAAACTAATTTAGCTTCCATTTGGATTTGTTTGAGTTTGGAAACCACTTGTGGGTTCATTTATGACTTGTTTGACCCCTAAAACTCGCAAACACTCAGTTTCCAACACTTTGGTACAAGAAAACTCATTTAGCTTTCAACTGGATTCGTTTGAGTGAGGAAACCACTTGTGGGTTCATTTATGACTTGTTTGACCCCTAAAACTCACAAACACTCCGTTTCCAACACTTAGGTACAAGAAAACCAATATAGCTTTCAATTGGATTCGTTTGAGTGTGGAAACCACTTGTGGGTTCATTTATGACTTGTTTGACCCATAAAACTCACAAACACACCGTTTCCAACAAGCTGGTACAAGAAAACTAATTTAGCTTCCATTTGGATTCGTTTGAGCGTGGAAACCACTTGTGGGTTCATTTATGACTTGTTTGACCCCTAAAACTCGCAAACACTCAGTTTCCAACACTTTGGTACAAGAAAACTCATTTAGCTTTCAATTGGATTCGTTTGAGTGAGGAAACCACTTGTGGGTTCATTTATGACTTGTTTGACCCCTAAAACTCACAAACACACCGTTTCCAACACGTTGTTACAAGAAAACTAATTTAGCTTCCATTTGGATTCGTTTGAGGGTGGAAACCACATGTGGGTTCATTTATGACTTGTTTGACCCCTAAAACTCGCCAACACTCAGTTTCCAACACTTTTGTACGAGACTCATTTAGCTTTCAATTGGATTCGTTTGAGTGAGGAAACCACTCGTGGGTTCATTTATGACTTGTTTGACCCCTAAAACTCACAAACACTCCGTTTCCAACACTTAGGAACAAGAAAACCAATATAGCTTTCAATTGGATTTGTTTGAGTGTGGAAACCACTTGTGGGTTCATTTATGACTTGTTTGACCCCTAAAACTCACAAACACACCGTTTCCAACACGTTGGTACAAGAAAACTAATTTAGCTTCCATTTGGATACGTTTGAGCGTGGAAACCACTTGTGGGTTCATTTATGACTTGTTTGACCCCTAAAACTCGCAAACACTCAGTTTCCAACACTTTGGTACAAGAAAACTCATTTAGCTTTCAATTGGATTCGTTTGAGTGAGGAAACCACTTGTGGGTTCATTTATGACTTGTTTGACCCCTAAAACTCACAAACACTCCGTTTCCAACACGCTGGTACAAGAAAACTAATTTAGCTTCCATTTGGATTCGTTTGAGCGTGGAAACCACTTGTGGGTTCATTTATGACTTGTTTGACCCCTAAAACTCGCAAACACTCAGTTTCCAACACTTTGGTACAAGAAAACTCATTTAGCTTTCAATTGGATTTGTTTGAGTGAGGAAACCACTTGTGGGTTCATTTATGACTTGTTTGACCCCTAAAACTCATAAACACTCTGTTTCCAACACTTAGGTACAAGAAAACCAATATAGCTTCCATTTGGATTCGTTTGAGCGTGGAAACCACTTGTGGGTTCATTTATGACTTGTTTGACCCCTAAAACTCACAAACACTCAGTTTCCAACACTTTGGTACAAGAAAACTCATTTAGCTTTCAATTGGATTCGTTTGAGTGAGGAAACCACTTGTGGGTTCATTTAAGACTTGATTTACCCCTAAAACTCACAAACACTCCGTTTCCAACACTTAGGTACAAGAAAATTAATTTAGCTTCCATTTGGATTCGTTTAAGCGTGGAAACCACTTGTGGGTTCATTTATGACTTGTTTGACCCCTAAAACTCACAAACACACCGTTTCCAACACGTTGGTACAAGAAAACTAATTTAGCTTCCATTTGGATTTGTTTGAGTTTGGAAACCACTTGTGGGTTCATTTATGACTTGTTTGACCCCTAAAACTCGCAAACACTCAGTTTCCAACACTTTGGTACAAGAAAACTCATTTAGCTTTCAACTGGATTCGTTTGAGTGAGGAAACCACTTGTGGGTTCATTTATGACTTGTTTGACCCCTAAAACTCACAAACACTCCGTTTCCAACACTTAGGTACAAGAAAACCAATATAGCTTTCAATTGGATTCGTTTGAGTGTGGAAACCACTTGTGGGTTCATTTATGACTTGTTTGACCCATAAAACTCACAAACACACCGTTTCCAACACGCTGGTACAAGAAAACTAATTTAGCTTCCATTTGGATTCGTTTGAGGGTGGAAACCACATGTGGGTTCATTTATGACTTGTTTGACCCCTAAAACTCGCCAACACTCAGTTTCCAACACTTTTGTACGAGACTCATTTAGCTTTCAATTGGATTCGTTTGAGTGAGGAAACCACTTGTGGGTTCATTTATGACTTGTTTGACCCCTAAAACTCACAAACACTCCGTTTCCAACACTTAGGTACAAGAAAACCAATATAGCTTTCAATTGGATTCGTTTGAGTGTGGAAACCACTTGTGGGTTCATTTATGACTTGTTTGACCCATAAAACTCACAAACACACCGTTTCCAACAAGCTGGTACAAGAAAACTAATTTAGCTTCCATTTGGATTCGTTTGAGCGTGGAAACCACTTGTGGGTTCATTTATGACTTGTTTGACCCCTAAAACTCGCAAACACTCAGTTTCCAACACTTTGGTACAAGAAAACTCATTTAGCTTTCAATTGGATTCGTTTGAGTGAGGAAACCACTTGTGGGTTCATTTATGACTTGTTTGACCCCTAAAACTCACAAACACACCGTTTCCAACACGTTGTTACAAGAAAACTAATTTAGCTTCCATTTGGATTCGTTTGAGGGTGGAAACCACATGTGGGTTCATTTATGACTTGTTTGACCCCTAAAACTCGCCAACACTCAGTTTCCAACACTTTTGTACGAGACTCATTTAGCTTTCAATTGGATTCGTTTGAGTGAGGAAACCACTCGTGGGTTCATTTATGACTTGTTTGACCCCTAAAACTCACAAACACTCCGTTTCCAACACTTAGGAACAAGAAAACCAATATAGCTTTCAATTGGATTTGTTTGAGTGTGGAAACCACTTGTGGGTTCATTTATGACTTGTTTGACCCCTAAAACTCACAAACACACCGTTTCCAACACGTTGGTACAAGAAAACTAATTTAGCTTCCATTTGGATACGTTTGAGCGTGGAAACCACTTGTGGGTTCATTTATGACTTGTTTGACCCCTAAAACTCGCAAACACTCAGTTTCCAACACTTTGGTACAAGAAAACTCATTTAGCTTTCAATTGGATTCGTTTGAGTGAGGAAACCACTTGTGGGTTCATTTATGACTTGTTTGACCCCTAAAACTCACAAACACTCCGTTTCCAACACGCTGGTACAAGAAAACTAATTTAGCTTCCATTTGGATTCGTTTGAGCGTGGAAACCACTTGTGGGTTCATTTATGACTTGTTTGACCCCTAAAACTCGCAAACACTCAGTTTCCAACACTTTGGTACAAGAAAACTCATTTAGCTTTCAATTGGATTTGTTTGAGTGAGGAAACCACTTGTGGGTTCATTTATGACTTGTTTGACCCCTAAAACTCATAAACACTCTGTTTCCAACACTTAGGTACAAGAAAACCAATATAGCTTCCATTTGGATTCGTTTGAGCGTGGAAACCACTTGTGGGTTCATTTATGACTTGTTTGACCCCTAAAACTCACAAACACTCAGTTTCCAACACTTTGGTACAAGAAAACTCATTTAGCTTTCAATTGGATTCGTTTGAGTGAGGAAACCACTTGTGGGTTCATTTAAGACTTGATTTACCCCTAAAACTCACAAACACTCCGTTTCCAACACTTAGGTACAAGAAAATTAATTTAGCTTCCATTTGGATTCGTTTAAGCGTGGAAACCACTTGTGGGTTCATTTATGACTTGTTTGACCCCTAAAACTCACAAACACACCGTTTCCAACACGTTGGTACAAGAAAACTAATTTAGCTTCCATTTGGATTTGTTTGAGTTTGGAAACCACTTGTGGGTTCATTTATGACTTGTTTGACCCCTAAAACTCGCAAACACTCAGTTTCCAACACTTTGGTACAAGAAAACTCATTTAGCTTTCAACTGGATTCGTTTGAGTGAGGAAACCACTTGTGGGTTCATTTATGACTTGTTTGACCCCTAAAACTCACAAACACTCCGTTTCCAACACTTAGGTACAAGAAAACCAATATAGCTTTCAATTGGATTCGTTTGAGTGTGGAAACCACTTGTGGGTTCATTTATGACTTGTTTGACCCATAAAACTCACAAACACACCGTTTCCAACACGCTGGTACAAGAAAACTAATTTAGCTTCCATTTGGATTCGTTTGAGCGTGGAAACCACTTGTGGGTTCATTTATGACTTGTTTGACCCCTAAAACTCGCAAACACTCAGTTTCCAACACTTTGGTACAAGAAAACTCATTTAGCTTTCAATTGGATTCGTTTGAGTGAGGAAACCACTTGTGGGTTCATTTATGACTTGTTTGACCCCTAAAACTCACAAACACACCGTTTCCAACACGTTGTTACAAGAAAACTAATTTAGCTTCCATTTGGATTCGTTTGAGGGTGGAAACCACATGTGGGTTCATTTATGACTTGTTTGACCCCTAAAACTCGCCAACACTCAGTTTCCAACACTTTTGTACGAGAAAACTCATTTAGCTTTCAATTGGATTCGTTTGAGTGAGGAAACCACTCGTGGGTTCATTTATGACTTGTTTGACCCCTAAAACTCACAAACACTCCGTTTCCAACACTTAGGAACAAGAAAACCAATATAGCTTTCAATTGGATTTGTTTGAGTGTGGAAACCACTTGTGGGTTCATTTATGACTTGTTTGACCCCTAAAACTCACAAACACACCGTTTCCAACACGTTGGTACAAGAAAACTAATTTAGCTTCCATTTGGATACGTTTGAGCGTGGAAACCACTTGTGGGTTCATTTATGACTTCTTTGACCCCTGAAACTCACAAACACTCCGTTTCAAACACTTTGGTACAAGAAAACTCATTTAGCTTTCAATTGGATTCGTTTAAGTGAGGAAACCACTTGTGGGTTCATTTATGACTTGTTTGACCCCTAAAACTCACAAACACACCGTTTCCAACACGTTGGTACAAGAAAACTAATTTAGCTTCCATTTGGATACGTTTGAGCGTGGAAACCACTTGTGGGTTCATTTATGACTTGTTTGACCCCTAAAACTCGCAAACACTCAGTTTCCAACACTTTGGTACAAGAAAACTCATTTAGCTTTCAATTGGATTCGTTTGAGTGAGGAAACCACTTGTGGGTTCATTTATGACTTGTTTGACCCCTAAAACTCACAAACACTCCGTTTCCAACACGCTGGTACAAGAAAACTAATTTAGCTTCCATTTGGATACGTTTGAGCGTGGAAACCACTTGTGGGTTCATTTATGACTTGTTTGACCCCTAAAACTCGCAAACACTCAGTTTCCAACACTTTGGTACAAGAAAACTCATTTAGCTTTCAATTGGATTCGTTTGAGTGAGGAAACCACTTGTGGGTTCATTTATGACTTGTTTGACCCCTAAAACTCACAAACACTCCGTTTCCAACACGCTGGTACAAGAAAACTAATTTAGCTTCCATTTGGATTCGTTTGAGCGTGGAAACCACTTGTGGGTTCATTTATGACTTGTTTGACCCCTAAAACTCGCAAACACTCAGTTTCCAACACTTTGGTACAAGAAAACTCATTTAGCTTTCAATTGGATTTGTTTGAGTGAGGAAACCACTTGTGGGTTCATTTATGACTTGTTTGACCCCTAAAACTCATAAACACTCTGTTTCCAACACTTAGGTACAAGAAAACCAATATAGCTTCCATTTGGATTCGTTTGAGCGTGGAAACCACTTGTGGGTTCATTTATGACTTGTTTGACCCCTAAAACTCACAAACACTCAGTTTCCAACACTTTGGTACAAGAAAACTCATTTAGCTTTCAATTGGATTCGTTTGAGTGAGGAAACCACTTGTGGGTTCATTTAAGACTTGATTTACCCCTAAAACTCACAAACACTCCGTTTCCAACACTTAGGTACAAGAAAATTAATTTAGCTTCCATTTGGATTCGTTTAAGCGTGGAAACCACTTGTGGGTTCATTTATGACTTGTTTGACCCCTAAAACTCACAAACACACCGTTTCCAACACGTTGGTACAAGAAAACTAATTTAGCTTCCATTTGGATTTGTTTGAGTTTGGAAACCACTTGTGGGTTCATTTATGACTTGTTTGACCCCTAAAACTCGCAAACACTCAGTTTCCAACACTTTGGTACAAGAAAACTCATTTAGCTTTCAACTGGATTCGTTTGAGTGAGGAAACCACTTGTGGGTTCATTTATGACTTGTTTGACCCCTAAAACTCACAAACACTCCGTTTCCAACACTTAGGTACAAGAAAACCAATATAGCTTTCAATTGGATTCGTTTGAGTGTTTTGGGTTCATTTATGACTTGTTTGACCCATAAAACTCACAAACACACCGTTTCCAACACGCTGGTACAAGAAAACTAATTTAGCTTCCATTTGGATTCGTTTGAGCGTGGAAACCACTTGTGGGTTCATTTATGACTTGTTTGACCCCTAAAACTCGCAAACACTCAGTTTCCAACACTTTGGTACAAGAAAACTCATTTAGCTTTCAATTGGATTCGTTTGAGTGAGGAAACCACTTGTGGGTTCATTTATGACTTGTTTGACCCCTAAAACTCACAAACACACCGTTTCCAACACGTTGTTACAAGAAAACTAATTTAGCTTCCATTTGGATTCGTTTGAGGGTGGAAACCACATGTGGGTTCATTTATGACTTGTTTGACCCCTAAAACTCGCCAACACTCAGTTTCCAACACTTTTGTACGAGAAAACTCATTTAGCTTTCAATTGGATTCGTTTGAGTGAGGAAACCACTCGTGGGTTCATTTATGACTTGTTTGACCCCTAAAACTCACAAACACTCCGTTTCCAACACTTAGGAACAAGAAAACCAATATAGCTTTCAATTGGATTTGTTTGAGTGTGGAAACCACTTGTGGGTTCATTTATGACTTGTTTGACCCCTAAAACTCACAAACACACCGTTTCCAACACGTTGGTACAAGAAAACTAATTTAGCTTCCATTTGGATACGTTTGAGCGTGGAAACCACTTGTGGGTTCATTTATGACTTCTTTGACCCCTGAAACTCACAAACACTCCGTTTCAAACACTTTGGTACAAGAAAACTCATTTAGCTTTCAATTGGATTCGTTTAAGTGAGGAAACCACTTGTGGGTTCATTTATGACTTGTTTGACCCCTAAAACTCACAAACACACCGTTTCCAACACGTTGGTACAAGAAAACTAATTTAGCTTCCATTTGGATACGTTTGAGCGTGGAAACCACTTGTGGGTTCATTTATGACTTGTTTGACCCCTAAAACTCGCAAACACTCAGTTTCCAACACTTTGGTACAAGAAAACTCATTTAGCTTTCAATTGGATTCGTTTGAGTGAGGAAACCACTTGTGGGTTCATTTATGACTTGTTTGACCCCTAAAACTCACAAACACTCCGTTTCCAACACGCTGGTACAAGAAAACTAATTTAGCTTCCATTTGGATTCGTTTGAGCGTGGAAACCACTTGTGGGTTCATTTATGACTTGTTTGACCCCTAAAACTCGCAAACACTCAGTTTCCAACACTTTGGTACAAGAAAACTCATTTAGCTTTCAATTGGATTTGTTTGAGTGAGGAAACCACTTGTGGGTTCATTTATGACTTGTTTGACCCCTAAAACTCATAAACACTCTGTTTCCAACACTTAGGTACAAGAAAACCAATATAGCTTCCATTTGGATTCGTTTGAGCGTGGAAACCACTTGTGGGTTCATTTATGACTTGTTTGACCCCTAAAACTCACAAACACTCAGTTTCCAACACTTTGGTACAAGAAAACTCATTTAGCTTTCAATTGGATTCGTTTGAGTGAGGAAACCACTTGTGGGTTCATTTATGACTTGTTTGACCCCTAAAACTCACAAACACTCCGTTTCCAACACTTAGGTACAAGAAAACCAATATAGCTTTCAATTGGATTCGTTTGAGTGTGGAAACCACTTGTGGGTTCATTTATGACTTGTTTGACCCATAAAACTCACAAACACACCGTTTCCAACACGCTGGTACAAGAAAACTAATTTAGCTTCCATTTGGATTCGTTTGAGCGTGGAAACCACTTGTGGGTTCATTTATGACTTGTTTGACCCCTAAAACTCGCAAACACTCAGTTTCCAACACTTTGGTACAAGAAAACTCATTTAGCTTTCAATTGGATTCGTTTGAGTGAGGAAACCACTTGTGGGTTCATTTATGACTTGTTTGACCCCTAAAACTCACAAACACACCGTTTCCAACACGTTGTTACAAGAAAACTAATTTAGCTTCCATTTGGATTCGTTTGAGGGTGGAAACCACATGTGGGTTCATTTATGACTTGTTTGACCCCTAAAACTCGCCAACACTCAGTTTCCAACACTTTTGTACGAGAAAACTCATTTAGCTTTCAATTGGATTCGTTTGAGTGAGGAAACCACTCGTGGGTTCATTTATGACTTGTTTGACCCCTAAAACTCACAAACACTCCGTTTCCAACACTTAGGAACAAGAAAACCAATATAGCTTTCAATTGGATTTGTTTGAGTGTGGAAACCACTTGTGGGTTCATTTATGACTTGTTTGACCCCTAAAACTCACAAACACACCGTTTCCAACACGTTGGTACAAGAAAACTAATTTAGCTTCCATTTGGATACGTTTGAGCGTGGAAACCACTTGTGGGTTCATTTATGACTTCTTTGACCCCTGAAACTCACAAACACTCCGTTTCAAACACTTTGGTACAAGAAAACTCATTTAGCTTTCAATTGGATTCGTTTAAGTGAGGAAACCACTTGTGGGTTCATTTATGACTTGTTTGACCCCTAAAACTCACAAACACACCGTTTCCAACACGTTGGTACAAGAAAACTAATTTAGCTTCCATTTGGATACGTTTGAGCGTGGAAACCACTTGTGGGTTCATTTATGACTTGTTTGACCCCTAAAACTCGCAAACACTCAGTTTCCAACACTTTGGTACAAGAAAACTCATTTAGCTTTCAATTGGATTCGTTTGAGTGAGGAAACCACTTGTGGGTTCATTTATGACTTGTTTGACCCCTAAAACTCACAAACACTCCGTTTCCAACACGCTGGTACAAGAAAACTAATTTAGCTTCCATTTGGATTCGTTTGAGCGTGGAAACCACTTGTGGGTTCATTTATGACTTGTTTGACCCCTAAAACTCGCAAACACTCAGTTTCCAACACTTTGGTACAAGAAAACTCATTTAGCTTTCAATTGGATTTGTTTGAGTGAGGAAACCACTTGTGGGTTCATTTATGACTTGTTTGACCCCTAAAACTCATAAACACTCTGTTTCCAACACTTAGGTACAAGAAAACCAATATAGCTTCCATTTGGATTCGTTTGAGCGTGGAAACCACTTGTGGGTTCATTTATGACTTGTTTGACCCCTAAAACTCACAAACACTCAGTTTCCAACACTTTGGTACAAGAAAACTCATTTAGCTTTCAATTGGATTCGTTTGAGTGAGGAAACCACTTGTGGGTTCATTTAAGACTTGATTTACCCCTAAAACTCACAAACACTCCGTTTCCAACACTTAGGTACAAGAAAATTAATTTAGCTTCCATTTGGATTCGTTTAAGCGTGGAAACCACTTGTGGGTTCATTTATGACTTGTTTGACCCCTAAAACTCACAAACACACCGTTTCCAACACGTTGGTACAAGAAAACTAATTTAGCTTCCATTTGGATTTGTTTGAGTTTGGAAACCACTTGTGGGTTCATTTATGACTTGTTTGACCCCTAAAACTCACAAACACACCCTTTCCAACACGCTGGTACAATAAAACTAATTTAGCTTCCATTTGGATTCGTTTGAGCGTGGAAACCACTTGTGGGTTCATTTATGACTTGTTTGACCCCTAAAACTCGCAAACACTCAGTTTCCAACACTTTGGTACAAGAAAACCAATATAGCTTCCATTTGGATTCGTTTGAGCGTGGAAACCACTTGTGGGTTCATTTATGACTTGTTTGACCCCTAAAACTCACAAACACTCTGTTTCCAACACTTAGGTACAAGAAAACCAATATAGCTTCCATTTGGATTCGTTTGAGCGTGGAAACCACTTGTGGGTTCATTTATGACTTGTTTGACCCCTAAAACTCACAAACACTCCGTTTCAAACACTTTGGTACAAGAAAACTCATTTAGCTTTCAATTGGATTCGTTTGAGTGAGGAAACCACTTGTGGGTTCATTTATGACTTGTTTGACCCCTAAAACTCACAAACACACCGTTTCCAACACGTTGTTACAAGAAAACTAATTTAGCTTCCATTTGGATTCGTTTGAGTGTGGAAACCACATGTGGGTTCATTTATGACTTGTTTGACCCCTAAAACTCACAAACACACCGTTTCCAACACGCGGGTACAAGAAAACTAATTTAGCTTCCATTTGGATTCGTTTGAGCGTGGAAACCACATGTGGATTCATTTATGACTTGTTTGACCCCTAAAACTCGCCAACACTCAGTTTCCAACACTTTTGTACGAGAAAACTCATTTAGCTTTCAATTGGATTCGTTTGAGTGAGGAAACAACTTGTGGGTTCATTTATGACTTGTTTGACCCCTAAAACTCACAAACACTCCGTTTCCAACACTTAGGTACAAGAAAACCAATATAGCTTCCATTTGGATTCGTTTGAGCGTGGAAACCACTTGTGGGTTCATTTATGACTTGTTTGACCCCTAAAACTCGCAAACACTCAGTTTCCAACACTTTGGTACAAGAAAACTCATTTAGCTTTCAACTGGATTCGTTTGAGTGAGGAAACCACTTGTGGGTTCATTTATGACTTGTTTGACCCCTAAAACTCACAAAACTCCGTTTCCAACACTTAGGTACAAGAAAACCAATATAGCTTTCAATTGGATTCGTTTGAGTGTGGAAACCACTTGTGGGTTCATTTATGACTTGTTTGACCCATAAAACTCACAAACACACCGTTTCCAACACGCTGGTACAAGAAAACTAATTTAGCTTCCATTTGGATTCGTTTGAGCGTGGAAACCACTTGTGGGTTCATTTATGACTTGTTTGACCCCTAAAACTCGCAAACACTTAGTTTCCAACACTTTGGTACAAGAAAACTCATTTAGCTTTCAATCGGATTCGTTTGAGTGAGGAAACCACTTGTGGGTTCATTTATGACTTGTTTGACCCCTAAAACTCACAAACACACCGTTTCCAACACGTTGTTACAAGAAAACTAATTTAGCTTCCATTTGGATTCGTTTGAGCGTGGAAACCACATGTGGGTTCATTTATGACTTGTTTGACCCCTAAAACTCGCCAACACTCAGTTTCCAACACTTTTGTACGAGAAAACTCATTTAGCTTTCAATTGGATTCGTTTGAGTGAGGAAACCACTCGTGGGTTCATTTATGACTTGTTTGACCCCTAAAACTCACAAACACTCCGTTTCCAACACTTAGGAACAAGAAAACCAATATAGCTTTCAATTGGATTTGTTTGAGTGTGGAAACCACTTGTGGATTCATTTATGACTTGTTTGACCCCTAAAACTCACAAACACACCGTTTCCAACACGTTGGTACAAGAAAACTAATTTAGCTTCCATTTGGATACGTTTGAGCGTGGAAACCACTTATGGGTTCATTTATGACTTCTTTGACCCCTGAAACTCACAAACACTCCGTTTCAAACACTTTGGTACAAGAAAACTCATTTAGCTTTCAATTGGATTCGTTTAAGTGAGGAAACCACTTGTGGGTTCATTTATGACTTGTTTGACCCCTAAAACTCACAAACACACCGTTTCCAACACGTTGGTACAAGAAAACTAATTTAGCTTCCATTTGGATACGTTTGAGCGTGGAAACCACTTGTGGGTTCATTTATGACTTGTTTGACCCCTAAAACTCGCAAACACTCAGTTTCCAACACTTTGGTACAAGAAAACTCATTTAGCTTTCAATTGGATTCGTTTGAGTGAGGAAACCACTTGTGGGTTCATTTATGACTTGTTTGACCCCTAAAACTCATAAACACTCCGTTTCCAACACGCTGGTACAAGAAAACTAATTTAGCTTCCATTTGGATTCGTTTGAGCGTGGAAACCACTTGTGGGTTCATTTATGACTTGTTTGACCCCTAAAACTCGCAAACACTCAGTTTCCAACACTTTGGTACAAGAAAACTCATTTAGCTTTCAATTGGATTTGTTTGAGTGAGGAAACCACTTGTGGGTTCATTTATGACTTGTTTGACCCCTAAAACTCATAAACACTCTGTTTCCAACACTTAGGTACAAGAAAACCAATATAGCTTCCATTTGGATTCGTTTGAGCGTGGAAACCACTTGTGGGTTCATTTATGACTTGTTTGACCCCTAAAACTCACAAACACTCAGTTTCCAACACTTTGGTACAAGAAAACTCATTTAGCTTTCAATTGGATTCGTTTGAGTGAGGAAACCACTTGTGGGTTCATTTAAGACTTGATTTACCCCTAAAACTCACAAACACTCCGTTTCCAACACTTAGGTACAAGAAAATTAATTTAGCTTCCATTTGGATTCGTTTAAGCGTGGAAACCACTTGTGGGTTCATTTATGACTTGTTTGACCCCAAAAACTCACAAACACACCGTTTCCAACACGTTGGTACAAGAAAACTAATTTAGCTTCCATTTGGATTTGTTTGAGTTTGGAAACCACTTGTGGGTTCATTTATGACTTGTTTGACCCCTAAAACTCACAAACACACCGTTTCCAACACGCTGGTACAATAAAACTAATTTAGCTTCCATTTGGATTCGTTTGAGCGTGGAAACCACTTGTGGGTTCATTTATGACTTGTTTGACCCCTAAAACTCGCAAACACTCAGTTTCCAACACTTTGGTACAAGAAAACTCATTTAGCTTTCAATTGGATTCGTTTGAGTGAGGAAACCACTTGTGGGTTCATTTATGACTTGTTTGACCCCTAAAACTCACAAACACTCTGTTTCCAATACTTAGGTACAAGAAAACCAATATAGCTTCCATTTGGATTCGTTTGAGCGTGGAAACCACTTGTGGGTTCATTTATGACTTGTTTGACCCATAAAACTCGCAAACACTAGGTTTCCAACACTTTGGTACAAGAAAACTCATTTAGCTTTCAACTGGATTCGTTTGAGTGAGGAAACCACTTATGGGTTCATTTATGACTTGTTTGACCCCTAAAACTCACAAACACTCCGTTTCCAACACTTAGGAACAAGAAAACCAATATAGCTTTCAATTGGATTCGTTTGAGTGTGGAAACCACTTGTGGGTTCATTTATGACTTGTTTGACCCCTAAAACTCACAAACACACCGTTTCCAACACGTTGGTACAAGAAAACTAATTTAGCTTCCATTTGGATACGTTTGAGCGTGGAAACCACTTGTGGGTTCATTTATGACTTCTTTGACCCCTAAAACTCACAAACACTCCGTTTCAAACACTTTGGTACAAGAAAACACATTTAGCTTTCAATTGGATTCGTTTGAGTGAGGAAACCACTTGTGGGTTCATTTATGACTTGTTTGACCCCTAAAACTCACAAACACTCCGTTTCCAACACGCTGGTACAAGAAAACTAATTTAGCTTCCATTTGGATTCGTTTGAGCGTGGAAACCACTTGTGGGTTCATTTATGACTTGTTTGACCCCTAAAACTCGCAAACACTCAGTTTCCAACACTTTGGTACAAGAAAACTCATTTAGCTTTCAATTGGATTTGTTTGAGTGAGGAAACCACTTGTGGGTTCATTTATGACTTGTTTGACCCCTAAAACTCATAAACACTCTGTTTCCAACACTTAGGTACAAGAAAACCAATATAGCTTCCATTTGGATTCGTTTGAGCGTGGAAACCACTTGTGGGTTCATTTATGACTTGTTTGACCCCTAAAACTCACAAACACTCAGTTTCCAACACTTTGGTACAAGAAAACTCATTTAGCTTTCAATTGGATTCGTTTGAGTGAGGAAACCACTTGTGGGTTCATTTAAGACTTGATTTACCCCTAAAACTCACAAACACTCCGTTTCCAACACTTAGGTACAAGAAAATTAATTTAGCTTCCATTTGGATTCGTTTAAGCGTGGAAACCACTTGTGGGTTCATTTATGACTTGTTTGACCCCAAAAACTCACAAACACACCGTTTCCAACACGTTGGTACAAGAAAACTAATTTAGCTTCCATTTGGATTTGTTTGAGTTTGGAAACCACTTGTGGGTTCATTTATGACTTGTTTGACCCCTAAAACTCACAAACACACCGTTTCCAACACGCTGGTACAATAAAACTAATTTAGCTTCCATTTGGATTCGTTTGAGCGTGGAAACCACTTGTGGGTTCATTTATGACTTGTTTGACCCCTAAAACTCGCAAACACTCAGTTTCCAACACTTTGGTACAAGAAAACTCATTTAGCTTTCAATTGGATTCGTTTGAGTGAGGAAACCACTTATGGGTTCATTTATGACTTGTTTGACCCCTAAAACTCGCAAACACTCAGTTTCCAACACTTTGGTACAAGAAAACTCATTTAGCTTTCAATTGGATTTGTTTGAGTGAGGAAACCACTTGTGGGTTCATTTATGACTTGTTTGACCCCTAAAACTCATAAACACTCTGTTTCCAACACTTAGGTACAAGAAAACCAATATAGCTTCCATTTGGATTCGTTTGAGCGTGGAAACCACTTGTGGGTTCATTTATGACTTGTTTGACCCCTAAAACTCACAAACACTCAGTTTCCAACACTTTGGTACAAGAAAACTCATTTAGCTTTCAATTGGATTCGTTTGAGTGAGGAAACCACTTGTGGGTTCATTTAAGACTTGATTTACCCCTAAAACTCACAAACACTCCGTTTCCAACACTTAGGTACAAGAAAATTAATTTAGCTTCCATTTGGATTCGTTTAAGCGTGGAAACCACTTGTGGGTTCATTTATGACTTGTTTGACCCCTAAAACTCACAAACACACCGTTTCCAACACGTTGGTACAAGAAAACTAATTTAGCTTCCATTTGGATTTGTTTGAGTTTGGAAACCACTTGTGGGTTCATTTATGACTTGTTTGACCCCTAAAACTCACAAACACACCGTTTACAACACGCTGGTACAATAAAACTAATTTAGCTTCCATTTGGATTCGTTTGAGCGTGGAAACCACTTGTGGGTTCATTTATGACTTGTTTGACCCCTAAAACTCGCAAACACTCAGTTTCCAACACTTTGGTACAAGAAAACTCATTTAGCTTTCAATTGGATTCGTTTGAGTGAGGAAACCACTTGTGGGTTCATTTATGACTTGTTTGACCCCTAAAACTCACAAACACTCCGTTTCCAATACTTAGGTACAAGAAAACCAATATAGCTTCCATTTGGATTCGTTTGAGCGTGGAAACCACTTGTGGGTTCATTTATGACTTGTTTGACCCATAAAACTCGCAAACACTAGGTTTCCAACACTTTGGTACAAGAAAACTCATTTAGCTTTCAACTGGATTCGTTTGAGTGAGGAAACCACTTGTGGGTTCATTTATGACTTGTTTGACCCCTAAAACTCACAAACACTCCGTTTCCAACACTTAGGTACAAGAAAACCAATATAGCTTTCAATTGGATTCGTTTGAGTGTGGAAACCACTTGTGGGTTCATTTATGACTTGTTTGACCCCTAAAACTCACAAACACACCGTTTCCAACACGTTGGTATAAGAAAACTAATTTAGCTTCCATTTGGATACGTTTGAGCGTGGAAACCACTTGTGGCTTCATTTATGACTTCTTTGACCCCTAAAACTCACAAACACTCCGTTTCAAACACTTTGGTACAAGAAAACTCATTTAGCTTTCAATTGGATTCGTTTGAGTGAGGAAACCACTTGTGGGTTCATTTATGACTTGTTTGACCCCTAAAACTCACAAACACACCGTTTCTAACACGTTGTTACAAGAAAACTAATTTAGCTTCCATTTGGATTCGTTTGAGTGTGGAAACCACATGTGGGTTCATTTATGACTTGTTTGACCCCTAAAACTCACAAACACACCGTTTCCAACACGCTGGTACAAGAAAACTATTTTAGCTTCCATTTGGATTCGTTTGAGCGTGGAAACCACTTGTGGGTTCATTTATGACTTGTTTGACCCCTAAAACTCGCCAACACTCAATTTCCAACACTTTGGTACAAGAAAACTCATTTAGCTTTCAATTGGATTCGTTTGAGTGAGGAAACCTCCTGTGGGTTCATTTATGACTTGTTTGACCCCTAAAACTCACAAACACTCCGTTTCCAACACTTAGGTACAAGAAAACCAATATAGCTTTCAATTGGATTCGTTTGAGTGTGGAAACCACTTGTGGGTTCATTTATGACTTGTTTGACCCCTAAAACTCACAAACACACCGTTTCCAACACGTTGGTAAAAGAAAACTAATTTAGCTTCCATTTGGATACGTTTGAGCGTGGAAACCACTTGTGGGTTCATTTATGACTTCTTCGACCCCTAAAACTCACAAACACTCCGTTTCAAACACTTTGGTACAAGAAAACTCATTTAGCTTTCAATTGGATTCGTTTGAGTGAGGAAACCACTTGTGGGTTCATTTATGACTTGTTTGACCCATAAAACTCGCAAACACTAGGTTTCCAACACTTTGGTACAAGAAAACTCATTTAGCTTTCAACTGGATTCGTTTGAGTGAGGAAACCACTTGTGGGTTCATTTATGACTTGTTTGACCCCTAAAACTCACAAACACTCCGTTTCCAACACTTAGGTACAAGAAAACCAATATAGCTTTCAATTGGATTCGTTTGAGTGTGGAAACCACTTGTGGGTTCATTTATGACTTGTTTGACCCCTAAAACTCACAAACACACCGTTTCCAACACGTTGGTACAAGAAAACTAATTTAGCTTCCATTTGGATACGTTTGAGCGTGGAAACCACTTGTGGGTTCATTTATGACTTCTTTGACCCCTAAAACTCACAAACACTCCGTTTCAAACACTTTGGTACAAGAAAACACATTTAGCTTTCAATTGGATTCGTTTGAGTGAGGAAACCACTTGTGGGTTCATTTATGACTTGTTTGACCCCTAAAACTCACAAACACTCCGTTTCCAACACGCTGGTACAAGAAAACTAATTTAGCTTCCATTTGGATTCGTTTGAGCGTGGAAACCACTTGTGGGTTCATTTATGACTTGTTTGACCCCTAAAACTCGCAAACACTCAGTTTCCAACACTTTGGTACAAGAAAACTCATTTAGCTTTCAATTGGATTTGTTTGAGTGAGGAAACCACTTGTGGGTTCATTTATGACTTGTTTGACCCCTAAAACTCATAAACACTCTGTTTCCAACACTTAGGTACAAGAAAACCAATATAGCTTCCATTTGGATTCGTTTGAGCGTGGAAACCACTTGTGGGTTCATTTATGACTTGTTTGACCCCTAAAACTCACAAACACTCAGTTTCCAACACTTTGGTACTAGAAAACTCATTTAGCTTTCAATTGGATACGTTTGAGTGAGGAAACCACTTGTGGGTTCATTTAAGACTTGATTTACCCCTAAAACTCACAAACACTCCGTTTCCAACACTTAGGTACAAGAAAATTAATTTAGCTTCCATTTGGATTCGTTTAAGCGTGGAAACCACTTATGGGTTCATTTATGACTTGTTTGACCCCTAAAACTCACAAACACACCGTTTCCAACACGTTGGTACAAGAAAACTAATTTAGCTTCCATTTGGATTTGTTTGAGTTTGGAAACCACTTGTGGGTTCATTTATGACTTGTTTGACCCCTAAAACTCACAAACACACCGTTTACAACACGCTGGTACAATAAAACTAATTTAGCTTCCATTTGGATTCGTTTAAGCGTGGAAACCACTTGTGGGTTCATTTATGACTTGTTTGACCCCTAAAACTCGCAAACACTCAGTTTCCAACACTTTGGTACAAGAAAACTCATTTAGCTTTCAATTGGATTCGTTTGAGTGAGGAAACCACTTGTGGGTTCATTTATGACTTGTTTGACCCCTAAAACTCACAAACACTCCGTTTCCAATACTTAGGTACAAGAAAACCAATATAGCTTCCATTTGGATTCGTTTGAGCGTGGAAACCACTTGTGGGTTCATTTATGACTTGTTTGACCCATAAAACTCGCAAACACTAGGTTTCCAACACTTTGGTACAAGAAAACTCATTTAGCTTTCAACTGGATTCGTTTGAGTGAGGAAACCACTTGTGGGTTCATTTATGACTTGTTTGACCCCTAAAACTCACAAACACTCCGTTTCCAACACTTAGGTACAAGAAAACCAATATAGCTTTCAATTGGATTCGTTTGAGTGTGGAAACCACTTGTGGGTTCATTTATGACTTGTTTGACCCCTAAAACTCACAAACACACCGTTTCCAACACGTTGGTATAAGAAAACTAATTTAGCTTCCATTTGGATACGTTTGAGCGTGGAAACCACTTGTGGCTTCATTTATGACTTCTTTGACCCCTAAAACTCACAAACACTCCGTTTCAAACACTTTGGTACAAGAAAACTCATTTAGCTTTCAATTGGATTCGTTTGAGTGAGGAAACTACTTGTGGGTTCATTTATGACTTGTTTGACCCCTAAAACTCACAAACACACCGTTTCTAACACGTTGTTACAAGAAAACTAATTTAGCTTCCATTTGGATTCGTTTGAGTGTGGAAACCACATGTGGGTTCATTTATGACTTGTTTGACCCCTAAAACTCACAAACACACCGTTTCCAACACGCTGGTACAAGAAAACTATTTTAGCTTCCATTTGGATTCGTTTGAGCGTGGAAACCACTTGTGGGTTCATTTATGACTTGTTTGACCCCTAAAACTCGCCAACACTCAATTTCCAACACTTTGGTACAAGAAAACTCATTTAGCTTTCAATTGGATTCGTTTGAGTGAGGAAACCTCTTGTGGGTTCATTTATGACTTGTTTGACCCCTAAAACTCACAAACACTCCGTTTCCAACACTTAGGTACAAGAAAACCAATATAGCTTTCAATTGGATTCGTTTGAGTGTGGAAACCACTTGTGGGTTCATTTATGACTTGTTTGACCCCTAAAACTCACAAACACACCGTTTCCAACACGTTGGTAAAAGAAAACTAATTTAGCTTCCATTTGGATACGTTTGAGCGTGGAAACCACTTGTGGGTTCATTTATGACTTCTTTGACCCCTAAAACTCACAAACACTCCGTTTCAAACACTTTGGTACAAGAAAACTCATTTAGCTTTCAATTGGATTCGTTTGAGTGAGGAAACCACTTGTGGGTTCATTTATGACTTGTTTGACCCATAAAACTCGCAAACACTAGGTTTCCAACACTTTGGTACAAGAAAACTCATTTAGCTTTCAACTGGATTCGTTTGAGTGAGGAAACCACTTGTGGGTTCATTTATGACTTGTTTGACCCCTAAAACTCACAAACACTCCGTTTCCAACACTTAGGTACAAGAAAACCAATATAGCTTTCAATTGGATTCGTTTGAGTGTGGAAACCACTTGTGGGTTCATTTATGACTTGTTTGACCCCTAAAACTCACAAACACACCGTTTCCAACACGTTGGTACAAGAAAACTAATTTAGCTTCCATTTGGATACGTTTGAGCGTGGAAACCACTTGTGGGTTCATTTATGACTTGTTTGACCCCTAAAACTCGCCAACACTCAATTTCCAACACTTTGGTACAAGAAAACTCATTTAGCTTTCAATTGGATTCGTTTGAGTGAGGAAACCTCTTGTGGGTTCATTTATGACTTGTTTGACCCCTAAAACTCACAAACACTCCGTTTCCAACACTTAGGTACAAGAAAACCAATATAGCTTTCAATTGGATTCGTTTGAGTGTGGAAACCACTTGTGGGTTCATTTATGACTTGTTTGACCCCTAAAACTCACAAACACACCGTTTCCAACACGTTGGTAAAAGAAAACTAATTTAGCTTCCATTTGGATACGTTTGAGCGTGGAAACCACTTGTGGGTTCATTTATGACTTCTTTGACCCCTAAAACTCACAAACACTCCGTTTCAAACACTTTGGTACAAGAAAACTCATTTAGCTTTCAATTGGATTCGTTTGAGTGAGGAAACCTCTTGTGGGTTCATTTATGACTTGTTTGACCCCTAAAACTCACAAACACTCCGTTTCCAACACTTAGGTACAAGAAAACCAATATAGCTTTCAATTGGATTCGTTTGAGTGTGGAAACCACTTGTGGGTTCATTTATGACTTGTTTGACCCCTAAAACTCACAAACACACCGTTTCCAACACGTTGGTAAAAGAAAACTAATTTAGCTTCCATTTGGATACGTTTGAGCGTGGAAACCACTTGTGGGTTCATTTATGACTTGTTTGACCCCTAAAACTCGCCAACACTCAATTTCCAACACTTTGGTACAAGAAAACTCATTTAGCTTTCAATTGGATTCGTTTGAGTGAGGAAACCTCTTGTGGGTTCATTTATGACTTGTTTGACCCCTAAAACTCACAAACACTCCGTTTCCAACACTTAGGTACAAGAAAACCAATATAGCTTTCAATTGGATTCGTTTGAGTGTGGAAACCACTTGTGGGTTCATTTATGACTTGTTTGACCCCTAAAACTCACAAACACACCGTTTCCAACACGTTGGTAAAAGAAAACTAATTTAGCTTCCATTTGGATACGTTTGAGCGTGGAAACCACTTGTGGGTTCATTTATGACTTCTTTGACCCCTAAAACTCACAAACACTCCGTTTCAAACACTTTGGTACAAGAAAACTCATTTAGCTTTCAATTGGATTCGTTTGAGTGAGGAAACCACTTGTGGGTTCATTTATGACTTGTTTGACCCATAAAACTCGCAAACACTAGGTTTCCAACACTTTGGTACAAGAAAACTCATTTAGCTTTCAACTGGATTCGTTTGAGTGAGGAAACCACTTGTGGGTTCATTTATGACTTGTTTGACCCCTAAAACTCACAAACACTCCGTTTCCAACACTTAGGTACAAGAAAACCAATATAGCTTTCAATTGGATTCGTTTGAGTGTGGAAACCACTTGTGGGTTCATTTATGACTTGTTTGACCCCTAAAACTCACAAACACACCGTTTCCAACACGTTGGTACAAGAAAACTAATTTAGCTTCCATTTGGATACGTTTGAGCGTGGAAACCACTTGTGGGTTCATTTATGACTTCTTTGACCCCTAAAACTCACAAACACTCCGTTTCAAACACTTTGGTACAAGAAAACACATTTAGCTTTCAATTGGATTCGTTTGAGTGAGGAAACCACTTGTGGGTTCATTTATGACTTGTTTGACCCCTAAAACTCACAAACACTCCGTTTCCAACACGCTGGTACAAGAAAACTAATTTAGCTTCCATTTGGATTCGTTTGAGCGTGGAAACCACTTGTGGGTTCATTTATGACTTGTTTGACCCCTAAAACTCGCAAACACTCAGTTTCCAACACTTTGGTACAAGAAAACTCATTTAGCTTTCAATTGGATTTGTTTGAGTGAGGAAACCACTTGTGGGTTCATTTATGACTTGTTTGACCCCTAAAACTCATAAACACTCTGTTTCCAACACTTAGGTACAAGAAAACCAATATAGCTTCCATTTGGATTCGTTTGAGCGTGGAAACCACTTGTGGGTTCATTTATGACTTGTTTGACCCCTAAAACTCACAAACACTCAGTTTCCAACACTTTGGTACAAGAAAACTCATTTAGCTTTCAATTGGATTCGTTTGAGTGAGGAAACCACTTGTGGGTTCATTTAAGACTTGATTTACCCCTAAAACTCACAAACACTCCGTTTCCAACACTTAGGTACAAGAAAATTAATTTAGCTTCCATTTGGATTCGTTTAAGCGTGGAAACCACTTGTGGGTTCATTTATGACTTGTTTGACCCCTAAAACTCACAAACACACCGTTTCCAACACGTTGGTACAAGAAAACTAATTTAGCTTCCATTTGGATTTGTTTGAGTTTGGAAACCACTTGTGGGTTCATTTATGACTTGTTTGACCCCTAAAACTCACAAACACACCGTTTACAACACGCTGGTACAATAAAATTAATTTAGCTTCCATCTGGATTCGTTTGAGCGTGGAAACCACTTGTGGGTTCATTTATGACTTGTTTGACCCCTAAAACTCGCAAACACTCAGTTTCCAACACTTTGGTACAAGAAAACTCATTTAGCTTTCAATTGGATTCGTTTGAGTGAGGAAACCACTTGTGGGTTCATTTATGACTTGTTTGACCCCTAAAACTCACAAACACTCCGTTTCCAAAACTTAGGTACAAGAAAACCAATATAGCTTCCATTTGGATTCGTTTGAGCGTGGAAACCACTTGTGGGTTCATTTATGACTTGTTTGACCCATAAAACTCGCAAACACTAGGTTTCCAACACTTTGGTACAAGAAAACTCATTTAGCTTTCAACTGGATTCGTTTGAGTGAGGAAACCACTTGTGGGTTCATTTATGACTTGTTTGACCCCTAAAACTCACAAACACTCCGTTTCCAACACTTAGGTACAAGAAAACCAATATAGCTTTCAATTGGATTCGTTTGAGTGTGGAAACCACTTGTGGGTTCATTTATGACTTGTTTGACCCCTAAAACTCACAAACACACCGTTTCCAACACGTTGGTACAAGAAAACTAATTTAGCTTCCATTTGGATACGTTTGAGCGTGGAAACCACTTGTGGCTTCATTTATGACTTCTTTGACCCCTAAAACTCACAAACACTCCGTTTCAAACACTTTGGTACAAGAAAACTCATTTAGCTTTCAATTGGATTCGTTTGAGTGAGGAAACCACTTGTGGGTTCATTTATGACTTGTTTGACCCCTAAAACTCACAAACACACCGTTTCTAACACGTTGTTACAAGAAAACTAATTTAGCTTCCATTTGGATTCGTTTGAGTGTGGAAACCACATGTGGGTTCATTTATGACTTGTTTGACCCCAAAAACTCACAAACACACCGTTTCCAACACGCTGGTACAAGAAAACTATTTTAGCTTCCATTTGGATTCGTTTGAGCGTGGAAACCACTTGTGGGTTCATTTATGACTTGTTTGACCCCTAAAACTCGCCAACACTCAATTTCCAACACTTTGGTACAAGAAAACTCATTTAGCTTTCAATTGGATTCGTTTGAGTGAGGAAACCTCTTGTGGGTTCATTTATGACTTGTTTGACCCCTAAAACTCACAAACACTCCGTTTCCAACACTTAGGTACAAGAAAACCAATATAGCTTTCAATTGGATTCGTTTGAGTGTGGAAACCACTTGTGGGTTCATTTATGACTTGTTTGACCCCTAAAACTCACAAACACACCGTTTCCAACACGTTGGTAAAAGAAAACTAATTTAGCTTCCATTTGGATACGTTTGAGCGTGGAAACCACTTGTGGGTTCATTTATGACTTCTTTGACCCCTAAAACTCACAAACACTCCGTTTCAAACACTTTGGTACAAGAAAACTCATTTAGCTTTCAATTGGATTCGTTTGAGTGAGGAAACCACTTGTGGGTTCATTTATGACTTGTTTGACCCCTAAAACTCACAAACACACCGTTTCCAACACGTTGTTACAAGAAAACTAATTTAGCTTCCATTTGGATTCGTTTGAGTGTGGAAACCACATGTGGGTTCATTTATGACTTGTTTGACCCCAAAAACTCACAAACACACCGTTTCCAACACGCTGGTACAAGAAAACTATTTTAGCTTCCATTTGGATTCGTTTGAGCGTGGAAACCACTTGTGGGTTCATTTATGACTTGTTTGACCCCTAAAACTCGCCAACACTCAATTTCCAACACTTTGGTACAAGAAAACTCATTTAGCTTTCAATTGGATTCGTTTGAGTGAGGAAACCTCTTGTGGGTTCATTTATGACTTGTTTGACCCCTAAAACTCACAAACACTCCGTTTCCAACACTTAGGTACAAGAAAACCAATATAGCTTTCAATTGGATTCGTTTGAGTGTGGAAACCACTTGTGGGTTCATTTATGACTTGTTTGACCCCTAAAACTCACAAACACACCGTTTCCAACACGTTGGTAAAAGAAAACTAATTTAGCTTCCATTTGGATACGTTTGAGCGTGGAAACCACTTGTGGGTTCATTTATGACTTCTTTGACCCCTAAAACTCACAAACACTCCGTTTCAAACACTTTGGTACAAGAAAACTCATTTAGCTTTCAATTGGATTCGTTTGAGTGAGGAAACCACTTGTGGGTTCATTTATGACTTGTTTGACCCCTAAAACTCACAAACACACCGTTTCTAACACGTTGTTACAAGAAAACTAATTTAGCTTCCATTTGGATTCGTTTGAGTGTGGAAACCACATGTGGGTTCATTTATGACTTGTTTGACCCCAAAAACTCACAAACACACCGTTTCCAACACGCTGGTACAAGAAAACTATTTTAGCTTCCATTTGGATTCGTTTGAGCGTGGAAACCACTTGTGGGTTCATTTATGACTTGTTTGACCCCTAAAACTCGCCAACACTCAATTTCCAACACTTTGGTACAAGAAAACTCATTTAGCTTTCAATTGGATTCGTTTGAGTGAGGAAACCTCTTGTGGGTTCATTTATGACTTGTTTGACCCCTAAAACTCACAAACACTCCGTTTCCAACACTTAGGTACAAGAAAACCAATATAGCTTTCAATTGGATTCGTTTGAGTGTGGAAACCACATGTGGGTTCATTTATGACTTGTTTGACCCCTAAAACTCACAAACACACCGTTTCCAACACGCTGGTACAAGAAAACTAATTTAGCTTCCATTTGGATTCGTTTGAGCGTGGAAACCAGTTGTGGGTTCATTTATGACTTGTTTGACCCCTAAAACTCGCCAACACTCAGTTTCCAACACTTTGGTACAAGAAAACTCATTTAGCTTTCAATTGGATTCGTTTGAGTGAGGAAACCACTTGTGGGTTCATTTATGACTTGTTTGACCCCTAAAACTCACAAACACTCCGTTTCCAACACTTAGATACAAGAAAACCAATATAGCTTCCATTTGGATTCGTTTGAGCGTGGAAACCACTTGTGGGTTCATTTATGATTTGTTTGACCCCTAAAACTCGCAAACACTCAGTTTCCAACACTTTGGTACAAGAAAACTCATTTAGCTTTCAATTGGATTCGTTTGAGTGAGGAAACCACTTGTGGGTTCATTTATGACTTGTTTGACCCCTAAAACTCACAAACACACCGTTTCCAACACGTTGTTACAAGAAAACTAATTTAGCTTCCATTTGGATTCGTTTGAGCGTGGAAACCACATGTGGGTTCATTTATGACTTGTTTGACCCCTAAAACTCGCCAACACTCAGTTTCCAACACTTTTGTACGAGAAAACTCATTTAGCTTTCAATTGGATTCGTTTGAGTGAGGAAACAACTTGTGGGTTCATTTATGACTTGTTTGACCCCTAAAACTCACAAACACTCCGTTTCCAACACTTAGGTACAAGAAAACCAATATAGCTTCCATTTGGATTCGTTTGAGCGTGGAAACCACTTGTGGGTTCATTTATGACTTGTTTGACCCCTAAAACTCGCAAACACTCAGTTTCCAACACTTTGGTACAAGAAAACTCATTTAGCTTTCAACTGGATTCGTTTGAGTGAGGAAACCACTTGTGGGTTCATTTATGACTTGTTTGACCCCTAAAACTCACAAACACTCCGTTTCCAACACTTAGGTACAAGAAAACCAATATAGCTTTCAATTGGATTCGTTTGAGTGTGGAAACCACTTGTGGGTTCATTTATGACTTGTTTGACCCCTAAAACTCACAAACACACCGTTTCCAACACGCTGGTACAAGAAAACTAATTTAGCTTCCATTTGGATTCGTTTGAGCGTGGAAACCACTTGTGGGTTCATTTATGACTTGTTTGACCCCTAAAACTCGCCAACACTCAGTTTCCAACACTTTGGTACAAGAAAACTCATTTAGCTTTCAATTGGATTCGTTTGAGTGAGGAAACCACTTGTGGGTTCATTTATGACTTGTTTGACCCCTAAAACTCACAAACACTCCGTTTCCAACACTTAGGTACAAGAAAACCAATATAGCTTCCATTTGGATTCGTTTGAGCGTGGAAACCACTTGTGGGTTCATTTATGATTTGTTTGACCCCTAAAACTCGCAAACACTCAGTTTCCAACACTTTGGTACAAGAAAACTCATTTAGCTTTCAATTGGATTCGTTTGAGTGAGGAAACCACTTGTGGGTTCATTTATGACTTGTTTGACCCCTAAAACTCACAAACACACCGTTTCCAACACGTTGTTACAAGAAAACTAATTTAGCTTCCATTTGGATTCGTTTGAGCGTGGAAACCACATGTGGGTTCATTTATGACTTGTTTGACCCCTAAAACTCGCCAACACTCAGTTTCCAACACTTTTGTACGAGAAAACTCATTTAGCTTTCAATTGGATTCGTTTGAGTGAGGAAACAACTTGTGGGTTCATTTATGACTTGTTTGACCCCTAAAACTCACAAACACTCCGTTTCCAACACTTAGGTACAAGAAAACCAATATGGCTTCCATTTGGATTCGTTTGAGCGTGGAAACCACTTGTGGGTTCATTTATGACTTGTTTGACCCCTAAAACTCACAAACACTCCGTTTCCAACACTTAGGTACAAGAAAACCAATATAGCTTTCAATTGGATTCGTTTGAGTGTGGAAACCACTTGTGGGTTCATTTATGACTTGTTTGACCCCTAAAACTCACAAACACACCGTTTCCAACACGTTGGTAAAAGAAAACTAATTTAGCTTCCATTTGGATACGTTTGAGCGTGGAAACCACTTGTGGGTTCATTTATGACTTCTTTGACCCCTAAAACTCACAAACACTCCGTTTCAAACACTTTGGTACAAGAAAACTCATTTAGCTTTCAATTGGATTCGTTTGAGTGAGGAAACCACTTGTGGGTTCATTTATGACTTGTTTGACCCCTAAAACTCACAAACACACCGTTTCCAACACGTTGTTACAAGAAAACTAATTTAGCTTCCATTTGGATTCGTTTGAGTGTGGAAACCACATGTGGGTTCATTTATGACTTGTTTGACCCCAAAAACTCACAAACACACCGTTTCCAACACGCTGGTACAAGAAAACTATTTTAGCTTCCATTTGGATTCGTTTGAGCGTGGAAACCACTTGTGGGTTCATTTATGACTTGTTTGACCCCTAAAACTCGCCAACACTCAATTTCCAACACTTTGGTACAAGAAAACTCATTTAGCTTTCAATTGGATTCGTTTGAGTGAGGAAACCTCTTGTGGGTTCATTTATGACTTGTTTGACCCCTAAAACTCACAAACACTCCGTTTCCAACACTTAGGTACAAGAAAACCAATATAGCTTTCAATTGGATTCGTTTGAGTGTGGAAACCACTTGTGGGTTCATTTATGACTTGTTTGACCCCTAAAACTCACAAACACACCGTTTCCAACACGTTGGTAAAAGAAAACTAATTTAGCTTCCATTTGGATACGTTTGAGCGTGGAAACCACTTGTGGGTTCATTTATGACTTCTTTGACCCCTAAAACTCACAAACACTCCGTTTCAAACACTTTGGTACAAGAAAACTCATTTAGCTTTCAATTGGATTCGTTTGAGTGAGGAAACCACTTGTGGGTTCATTTATGACTTGTTTGACCCCTAAAACTCACAAACACACCGTTTCTAACACGTTGTTACAAGAAAACTAATTTAGCTTCCATTTGGATTCGTTTGAGTGTGGAAACCACATGTGGGTTCATTTATGACTTGTTTGACCCCAAAAACTCACAAACACACCGTTTCCAACACGCTGGTACAAGAAAACTATTTTAGCTTCCATTTGGATTCGTTTGAGCGTGGAAACCACTTGTGGGTTCATTTATGACTTGTTTGACCCCTAAAACTCGCCAACACTCAATTTCCAACACTTTGGTACAAGAAAACTCATTTAGCTTTCAATTGGATTCGTTTGAGTGAGGAAACCTCTTGTGGGTTCATTTATGACTTGTTTGACCCCTAAAACTCACAAACACTCCGTTTCCAACACTTAGGTACAAGAAAACCAATATAGCTTTCAATTGGATTCGTTTGAGTGTGGAAACCACATGTGGGTTCATTTATGACTTGTTTGACCCCTAAAACTCACAAACACACCGTTTCCAACACGCTGGTACAAGAAAACTAATTTAGCTTCCATTTGGATTCGTTTGAGCGTGGAAACCAGTTGTGGGTTCATTTATGACTTGTTTGACCCCTAAAACTCGCCAACACTCAGTTTCCAACACTTTGGTACAAGAAAACTCATTTAGCTTTCAATTGGATTCGTTTGAGTGAGGAAACCACTTGTGGGTTCATTTATGACTTGTTTGACCCCTAAAACTCACAAACACTCCGTTTCCAACACTTAGATACAAGAAAACCAATATAGCTTCCATTTGGATTCGTTTGAGCGTGGAAACCACTTGTGGGTTCATTTATGATTTGTTTGACCCCTAAAACTCGCAAACACTCAGTTTCCAACACTTTGGTACAAGAAAACTCATTTAGCTTTCAATTGGATTCGTTTGAGTGAGGAAACCACTTGTGGGTTCATTTATGACTTGTTTGACCCCTAAAACTCACAAACACACCGTTTCCAACACGTTGTTACAAGAAAACTAATTTAGCTTCCATTTGGATTCGTTTGAGCGTGGAAACCACATGTGGGTTCATTTATGACTTGTTTGACCCCTAAAACTCGCCAACACTCAGTTTCCAACACTTTTGTACGAGAAAACTCATTTAGCTTTCAATTGGATTCGTTTGAGTGAGGAAACAACTTGTGGGTTCATTTATGACTTGTTTGACCCCTAAAACTCACAAACACTCCGTTTCCAACACTTAGGTACAAGAAAACCAATATAGCTTCCATTTGGATTCGTTTGAGCGTGGAAACCACTTGTGGGTTCATTTATGACTTGTTTGACCCCTAAAACTCGCAAACACTCAGTTTCCAACACTTTGGTACAAGAAAACTCATTTAGCTTTCAACTGGATTCGTTTGAGTGAGGAAACCACTTGTGGGTTCATTTATGACTTGTTTGACCCCTAAAACTCACAAACACTCCGTTTCCAACACTTAGGTACAAGAAAACCAATATAGCTTTCAATTGGATTCGTTTGAGTGTGGAAACCACTTGTGGGTTCATTTATGACTTGTTTGACCCCTAAAACTCACAAACACACCGTTTCCAACACGCTGGTACAAGAAAACTAATTTAGCTTCCATTTGGATTCGTTTGAGCGTGGAAACCACTTGTGGGTTCATTTATGACTTGTTTGACCCCTAAAACTCGCCAACACTCAGTTTCCAACACTTTGGTACAAGAAAACTCATTTAGCTTTCAATTGGATTCGTTTGAGTGAGGAAACCACTTGTGGGTTCATTTATGACTTGTTTGACCCCTAAAACTCACAAACACTCCGTTTCCAACACTTAGGTACAAGAAAACCAATATAGCTTCCATTTGGATTCGTTTGAGCGTGGAAACCACTTGTGGGTTCATTTATGATTTGTTTGACCCCTAAAACTCGCAAACACTCAGTTTCCAACACTTTGGTACAAGAAAACTCATTTAGCTTTCAATTGGATTCGTTTGAGTGAGGAAACCACTTGTGGGTTCATTTATGACTTGTTTGACCCCTAAAACTCACAAACACACCGTTTCCAACACGTTGTTACAAGAAAACTAATTTAGCTTCCATTTGGATTCGTTTGAGCGTGGAAACCACATGTGGGTTCATTTATGACTTGTTTGACCCCTAAAACTCGCCAACACTCAGTTTCCAACACTTTTGTACGAGAAAACTCATTTAGCTTTCAATTGGATTCGTTTGAGTGAGGAAACAACTTGTGGGTTCATTTATGACTTGTTTGACCCCTAAAACTCACAAACACTCCGTTTCCAACACTTAGGTACAAGAAAACCAATATGGCTTCCATTTGGATTCGTGTGAGCGTGGAAACCACTTGTGGGTTCATTTATGACTTGTTTGACCCCTAAAACTCGCAAACACTCAGTTTCCAACACTTTGGTACAAGAAAACTCATTTAGCTTTCAACTGGATTCGTTTGAGTGAGGAAACCACTTGTGGGTTCATTTATGACTTGTTTGACCCCTAAAACTCACAAACACTCCGTTTCCAACACTTAGGTACAAGAAAACCAATATAGCTTTCAATTGGATTCGTTTGAGTGTGGAAACCACTTGTGGGTTCATTTATGACTTGTTTGACCCCTAAAACTCACAAACACACCGTTTCCAACACGCT
Organism: Saposhnikovia divaricata; assembly: GCA_036435485.1. Taxonomy (NCBI): domain Eukaryota; kingdom Viridiplantae; phylum Streptophyta; class Magnoliopsida; order Apiales; family Apiaceae; genus Saposhnikovia; species Saposhnikovia divaricata. The sequence goes on along the minus strand of CM071599.1, from coordinate 107,884,867 downwards.
GGTACAAGAAAACTAATTTAGCTTCCATTTGGATTCGTTTGAGCGTGGAAACCACTTGTGGGTTCATTTATGACTTGTTTGACCCCTAAAACTCGCAAACACTCAGTTTCCAACACTTTGGTACAAGAAAACTCATTTAGCTTTCAATTGGATTCGTTTGAGTGAGGAAACCACTTGTGGGTTCATTTATGACTTGTTTGACCCCTAAAACTCACAAACACTCCGTTTCCAACACTTAGGTACAAGAAAACCAATATAACTTCCATTTGGATTCGTTTGAGCGTGGAAACCACTTGTGGGTTCATTTATGACTTGTTTGACCCCTAAAACTCGCAAACACTCAGTTTCCAACACTTTGGTACAAGAAAACTCATTTAGCTTTCAACTGGATTCATTTGAGTGAGGAAACCACTTGTGGGTTCATTTATGACTTGTTTGACCCCTAAAACTCACAAACACTCCGTTTCCAACACTTAGGAACAAGAAAACCAATATAGCTTTCAATTGGATTTGTTTGAGTGTGGAAACCACTTGTGGGTTCATTTATGACTTGTTTGACCCCTAAAACTCACAAACACACCGTTTCCAACACGTTGGTACAAGAAAACTAATTTAGCTTCCATTTGGATACGTTTGAGCGTGGAAACCACTTGTGGGTTCATTTATGACTTCTTTGACCCCTGAAACTCACAAACACTCCGTTTCAAACACTTTGGTACAAGAAAACTTATTTAGCTTTCAATTGGATTCGTTTAAGTGAGGAAACCACTTGTGGGTTCATTTATGACTTGTTTGACCCCTAAAACTCACAAACACACCGTTTCCAACACGTTGGTACAAGAAAACTAATTTAGCTTCCATTTGGATACGTTTGAGCGTGGAAACCACTTGTGGGTTCATTTATGACTTGTTTGACCCCTAAAACTCGCAAACACTCAGTTTTCAACACTTTGGTACAAGAAAACTCATTTAGCTTTAAATTGGATTCGTTTGAGTGAGGAAACCACTTGTGGGTTCATTTATGACATGTTTGACCCCTAAAACTCACAAACACTCCGTTTCCAACACGCTGGTACAAGAAAACTAATTTAGCTTCCATTTGGATTCGTTTGAGCGTGGAAACCACTTGTGGGTTCATTTATGACTTGTTTGACCCCTAAAACTCGCAAACACTCAGTTTCCAACACTTTGGTACAAGAAAACTCATTTAGCTTTCAGTTGGATTCGTTTGAGTGAGGAAACCACTTGTGGGTTCATTTATGACTTGTTTGACCCCTAAAACTCACAAACACACCGTTTCCAACACGCTGGTACAAGAAAACTAATTTAGCTTCCATTTGGATTCGTTTGAGCGTGGAAACCACTTGTGGGTTCATTTATGACTTGCTTGACCCCTAAAACTCGCAAACACTCAGTTTCCAACACTTTGGTACAAGAAAACTCATTTAGCTTTCAATTGGATTCGTTTGAGTGAGGAAACCACTTGTGGGTTCATTTATGACTTGTTTGACCCCTAAAACTCACAAACACTCCGTTTCCAATACTTAGGTACAAGAAAACCAATATAGCTTCCATTTGGATTCGTTTGAGCGTGGAAACCACTTGTGGGTTCATTTATGACTTGTTTGACCCATAAAACTCGCAAACACTAGGTTTCCAACACTTTGGTACAAGAAAACTGATTTTTTTTTTTTTTTTTTTTGCTAAATTAAAATGTATTAAAAAACCAAAGAAAGTACAAAATCTAGGGGCATACCCCGCGAAAAGAAAGGAAAGCAGCAGCTAAACAAAAAGAAACTATGACAGTACTAGGCCAACATACAGATCAATATAGTAAAGGGATGAGGGAGGGGTCCTTCGCAACTTTTTTCTGGAAACTATTACAAGTAAAAAGCTTTTCACGAAGCATAGTTCTAATCACAACAGTAAGCTGAATAGTAGGCCTAGCTGTCCCACTTTTGTGAATCCTTCGGTTCCTTTCTTGCCAGATGTTATACACCACCACAGAAATGAAAAGCCACCCCATCAGTTGCTGATTTTTTGAATTACTGCGGGAGAGGACGCCATGTTGCCAATCCACCCAGCTGAAAGATATAGGAACTGGACTGCTTCTAAGAACCATGTTAGTGTATGGACAAGTCGAGAACAAATGTTCTCCTGTTTCAATACTTCCCTTGCATAAAACACATGAGGTATCCACAGCCATACCAAAAGCAGACATCCTATCCTTCGTTAATAAACGATTTTTCAGAGCAAGCCACATGAAAAAGTCGCATTTTGGAATGGAGTATGGATGCCACAAAGCTGAAATCCACGGAGGAGGAATTCCCACCTGGCGGATAGTGTTCCAGATATAAGCTAGATTTACTTGTTTCTGCCCTTGCCAAAAAACTGCATCTTTACGAGTCAACTAAACTTGAGCAATGGAGTGCCTGAGCTCTATTAAGTGAACATGATTTGATCTGGGAGGAACCCATCTGCCATCTGAGATGAAGTCCCCAATACGAGCCATGCTGGAAGAATTAGCATTCGAGATAACAGGAGGACCAAACCTGGTAATTAAAGGACGATGATCTAACCATGGATCGTGCCACATGAGAAAATTTGATTGAAAACCGATAGAATACGAGAGATGCCTGCATGCCTCCCTTCTAAGATTAAGGATTTGACGAACAGCCCAAGAAGATCTAGACGGAATGTTTGCTGTCCAAAAAGCTTTATTTTTTAAAAGACATTTATGAAACCAGTTCAGCCACAAGGAAGAAGGGTTTGGCCAGGACAAACGCCAGATTTGGAACAAGATAGCTGCTTTATTACGATCAAAAACATTAGAGATACCCAAGCCTCCCTCTGATTTTGGTAAACAACATTCATTCCAGGCGACTTTATAATGACAAGAGGCATTAAGCTTCCCTCCCCAAAGAAATCTAGCCAAGTACGATTGAATTTTATTCAGAACATTCTTCGGGAGAAACAAATAGGTTGCCCAATAACCTTGAATACCCGCCAAGACTGATTTTATGAGCAGCAGACGGCCAGAAAAACGAAGAGACCGAGTAGTCCAGGATTCAATTCTAGAGCACAGGCGTTGAATCAAGCTAGTACAGTCACGAGCTCTCAAAGTAGAGGTTATAAGAGGCAAACCTAGATATTTTATAGGCAGGTGTCCTTGACAGAAACCCGAAGTCCTCAAGGTAAAATCAATCACATCCTGGGGCACATTACAGAAAAAGCTTTCACTCTTTGAAGGATTAGGGTGGAGACCTGAGCATTCCGAGAACCGTTTTACTGAACTTAGCAACGCAGAGATAGATTGACAATCCCCTTTACAGAACAGAAATAAATCATCCGCAAAAATCAGGTGGCTAAGCTTAATCTCTTTAGTACGCCAATGATAAGTGAAAGAGTCAGTTCGGTGCAAATCATAGTGAAGAATAGCAGTTAATACCTCCATACCAAGAACAAAAAGATAGGGAGAGAGCGGGTCGCCTTGTCGAAGCCCTGATCTGCATTTAAAGTACCCCTCAATAGACCCATTAATTTTTAAAGAGATCATACATGAGGTAATACAAGTCTTTATCCAGTTAAGGAATCTCGCAGGAAAATTCATTCTTCTCATAGCTTCGAAGAGAAATTGCCAATTCAAGGTGTCGAAAGCCTTATGGATGTCTAATTTAATAGAGCATCTTGGAGTCCCCTCATGTCTGTTATAGTCTCTACACAACGCTTGAGCCAACATGATGTTATCCCCTATACTCCGATGAGGGACAAACGCAGTTTGGTTAACGGAGATGATTGAGGGAAGAATCAGTTTCAGTCTAGCAGCTATAAGCTTAGTAATGCACTTATATAAAGTGTTACAACAAGAGATGGGCCTGAATTGATTAATGCGAGAAGCATTCTCCGATTTAGGAATTAGAGAAATAGCCACTGAACTGACTGATCTTGGCAAGTGCATAGATTGGAAGAAGTAAATAATAGCTGCTGTAACCTCAGTCCCCAGAATGTCCCAGGCTGCTAAGTAGAATTCAGGAGAAAAGCCATCAGGCCCTGGACTCTTGTGCTTGGCCATATGTTTAAAAGATTGAAATATCTCCTCTGAAGTAAAGTCCTTTGACAGATAGTCATGATGATGATCCGAGATGGTAGGCAGAGCAATATCTGGATCTAAAGGAGCAACTGGAGACTCATTTCCTAGAAGATTTTTGAAGTAATTTACTGCCACATTTGAGATATCAGAGTGAGAAGAAAACTGCGTTCCGCAATCATCTTCTAAAAGCAGGATCTTATTCAAGTTCCACCTACTACGGCAAGAGTTGAAGAAAAAATGATTGTTCCCATCTCCAACTTTGAGCCACTTTACTCTAGCCTTTTGTTTAAGAAGGATCTCTTCTTTTTGCAAAGCTTCAATCAAAGCAGTACGCAATCTAGCCTCTTCTTCAAAGTGAGGGAGATCAGGCACCAGGGGCAAATTATCTTGAAATTGAGCAAGGGAAGAGCGAGCATCTATGACAGCATCATGAACATTACCTCCTTCATTATTCAGCTTGATTAGAGCAGCTTTCACCCTTTTTAACTTGCTAGTGACCACAAACCAGGGATCTCCAGAGATATGAACATTCCACGCTTCAGAAACAACACTAGAGAAGTTGGAGTTAGCAATGATATGATCGAAAACCTGAAACGGTCTATTGAGTTTCTCTCGAGTTAGGCCCATATCCACCATGGTGGGGCAATGATCAGAAAGACCCCTGGGCATAAATTTAGCTAGGGCAAGAGGGAAAACATTCAGCCAAGTCGAATTTACCAAAGCTCGATCAAGTTTCTTATGCATAGGATGAACTTTATTGCTATCCCACCAAGTTAGCAGATTACCAGTAAATCTCAGATCTGTGGCCTCTATATCTTCAAGAAAGTCTTTAAATTCCTGCATTCCAGTAGTGTATCGAAGAGATCCTCCAATAATCTCATTTGCATTTAAGCAAACATTGAAGTCACCAAGAAGAATCCAAGCAGGGCAAGAAAACATTGAAGTCACCAAGAAAACTGATTTAGCTTTCAACTGGATTCGTTTGAGTGAGGAAACCACTTGTGGGTTCATTTATGACTTGTTTTACCCCTAAAACTCACAAACACTCCGTTTCCAACACTTAGGTACAAGAAAACCAATATAGCTTTCAATTGGATTCGTTTGAGTGTGGAAACCACTTGTGGGTAAATTTATGACTTGTTTGACCCCTAAAACTCACAAACACACCGTTTCCAACACGTTGGTACAAGAAAACTAATTTAGCTTCCATTTGGATACGTTTGAGCGTGGAAACCACTTGTGGGTTCATTTATGACTTCTTTGACCACTAAAACTCACAAACACTCCGTTTCAAACACTTTGGTACAAGAAAACTCATTTAGCTTTCAATTTGATTCGTTTGAGTGAGGAAACCACTTGTGGGTTCATTTATGACTTGTTTGACCCCTAAAACTCACAAACACACCGTTTCTAACACGTTGTTACAAGAAAACTAATTTAGCTTCCATTTGGATTCGTTTGAGTGTGGAAACCACATGTGGGTTCATTTATGACTTGTTTGACCCCTAAAACCCACAAACACACCGTTTCCAACACGCTGGTACAAGAAAACTATTTTAGCTTCCATTTGGATTCGTTTGAGCGTGGAAACCACTTGTGGGTTCATTTATGACTTGTTTGACCCCTAAAACTCGCCAACACTCAGTTTCCAACACTTTGGTACAAGAAAACTCATTTCGCTTTCAATTGGATTCGTTTGAGTGAGGAAACCACTTGTGGGTTCATTTATGACTTGTTTGACCCCTAAAACTCACAAACACTCCGTTTCCAACACTTAGGTACAAGAAAACCAATATAGCTTTCAATTGGATTCGTTTGAGTGAGGAAACCACTTGTGGGTTCATTTATGACTTGTTTGACCCCTAAAACTCACAAACACACCGTTTCCAACACGTTGGTAGAAGAAAACTAATTTAGCTTCCATTTGGATACGTTTGAGCGTGGAAACCACTTGTGGGTTCATTTATGACTTCTTTGACCCCTAAAACTCACAAACACTCCGTTTCAAACACTTTGGTACAAGAAAACTCATTTAGCTTTCAATTGGATTCGTTTGAGTGAGGAAACCACTTGTGGGTTCATTTATGACTTGTTTGACCCCTAAAACTCACAAACACACCGTTTCCAACACGTTGTTACAAGAAAACTAATTTAGCTTCCATTTGGATTCGTTTGAGTGTGGAAACCACATGTGGGTTCATTTATGACTTGTTTGACCCCTAAAACTCACAAACACGCCGTTTCCAACACGCTGGTACAAGAAAACTAATTTAGCTTCCATTTGGATTCGTTTGAGCGTGGAAACCACTTGTGGGTTCATTTATGACTTGTTTGACCCCTAAAACTCGCCAACACTCAGTTTCCAACACTTTGGTACAAGAAAACTCATTTAGCTTTCAATTGGATTCGTTTGAGTGAGGAAACCACTTGTGGGTTCATTTATGACTTGTTTGACCCCTAAAACTCACAAACACTCCGTTTCCAACACTTAGGTACAAGAAAACCAATATAGCTTCCATTTGGATTCGTTTGAGCGTGGAAACCACTTGTGGGTTCATTTATGACTTGTTTGACCCCTAAAACTCGCAAACACTCAGTTTCCAACACTTTGGTACAAGAAAACTCATTTAGCTTTCAATTGGATTCGTTTGAGTGAGGAAACCACTTGTGGGTTCATTTAAGACTTGATTTACCCCTAAAACTCACAAACACTCCGTTTCCAACACTTAGGGACAAGAAAATTAATTTAGCTTCCATTTGGATTCGTTTAAGCGTGGAAACCACTTGTGGGTTCATTTATGACTTGTTTGACCCCTAAAACTCACAAACACACCGTTTCCAACATGTTGTTACAAGAAAACTAATTTAGCTTCCATTTGGATTCGTTTGAGTTTGGAAACCACTTGTGGGTTCATTTATGACTTGTTTGACCACTAAAACTCATAAACACACCGTTTCCAACACGCTGGTACAAGAAAACTAATTTAGCTTCCATTTGGATTCGTTTGAGCGTGGAAACCACTTGTGCGTTCATTTATGACTTGTTTGACCCCTAAAACTCGCAAACACTCAGTTTCCAACACTTTGGTACAAGAAAACTCATTTAGCTTTCAATTGGATTCGTTTGAGTGAGGAAACCACTTGTGGGTTCATTTATGACTTGTTTGACCCCTAAAACTCACAAACACTCCGTTTCCAATACTTAGGTACAAGAAAACCAATATAGCTTCCATTTGGATTCGTTTGAGCGTGGAAACCACTTGTGGGTTCATTTATGACTTGTTTGACCCATAAAACTCGCAAACACTCAGTTTCCAACACTTTGGTACAAGAAAACTCATTTAGCTTTCAACTGGATTCGTTTGAGTGACGAAACCACTTGTGGGTTCATTTATGACTTGTTTGACCCCTAAAACTCACAAACACTCCGTTTCCAACACTTAGGTACAAGAAAACCAATATAGCTTTCAATTGGATTCGTTTGAGTGTGGAAACCACTTGTGGGTTCATTTATGACTTGTTTGACCCCTAAAACTCACAAACACACCGTTTCCAACACGTTGGTACAAGAAAACTAATTTAGCTTCCATTTGGATACGTTTGAGCGTGGAAACCACTTGTGGGTTCATTTATGACTTCTTTGACCCCTAAAACTCACAAACACTCCGTTTCAAACACTTTGGTACAAGAAAACTCATTTAGCTTTCAATTGGATTCGTTTGAGTGAGGAAACCACTTGTGGGTTCATTTATGACTTGTTTGACCCCTAAAACTCACAAACACACCGTTTCCAACACTAAGGTACAAGAAAACCAATATAGCTTCCATTTGAACAAAAAAAAAAAAACTCGCCAACACTCAGTTTCCAACACTTTGGTACAAGAAAACTCATTTAGCTTTCAACTGGATTCGTTTGAGCGTGGAAACCACTTGTGGGTTCATTTATGACTTGTTTGACCCCTAAAACTCGCCAACACTCAGTTTCCAACACTTTGGTACAAGAAAACTCATTTAGCTTTCAATTGGATTCGTTTGAGTGAGGAAACCACTTGTGGGTTCATTTATGACTTGTTTGACCCCTAAAACTCACAAACACTCCGTTTCCAACACTTAGGTACAAGAAAACCAATATAGCTTCCATTTGGATTCGTTTGAGCGTGGAAACCACTTGTGGGTTCATTTATGACTTGTTTGACCCCTAAAACTCGCAAACACTCAGTTTCCAACACTTTGGTACAAGAAAACTCATTTAGCTTTCAATTGGATTCGTTTGAGTGAGGAAACCACTTGTGGGTTCATTTAAGACTTGATTTACCCCTAAAACTCACAAACACTCCGTTTCCAACACTTAGGGACAAGAAAATTAATTTAGCTTCCATTTGGATTCGTTTAAGCGTGGAAACCACTTGTGGGTTCATTTATGACTTGTTTGACCCCTAAAACTCACAAACACACCGTTTCCAACATGTTGTTACAAGAAAACTAATTTAGCTTCCATTTGGATTCGTTTGAGTTTGGAAACCACTTGTGGGTTCATTTATGACTTGTTTGATCACTAAAACTCATAAACACACCGTTTCCAACACGCTGGTACAAGAAAACTAATTTAGCTTCCATTTGGATTCGTTTGAGCGTGGAAACCACTCGTGGGTTCATTTATGACTTGTTTGACCCCTAAAACTCGCAAACACTCAGTTTCCAAGACTTTGGTACAAGAAAACTCATTTAGCTTTCAATTGGATTCGTTTGAGTGAGGAAACCACTTGTGGGTTCATTTATGACTTGTTTGACCCCTAAAACTCACAAACACTCCGTTTCCAATACTTAGGTACAAGAAAACCAATATCGCTTCCATTTGGATTCGTTTGAGCGTGGAAACCACTTGTGGGTTCATTTATGACTTGTTTGACCCATAAAACTCGCAAACACTCAGTTTCCAACACTTTGGTACAAGAAAACTCATTTAGCTTTCAACTGGATTCGTTTGAGTGAGGAAACCACTTGTGGGTTCATTTATGACTTGTTTGACCCCTAAAACTCACAAACACTCCGTTTCCAACACTTAGGTACAAGAAAACCAATATAGCTTTCAATTGGATTCGTTTGAGTGTGGAAACCACTTGTGGGTTCATTTATGACTTGTTTGACCCCTAAAACTCACAAACACACCGTTTCCAACACGTTGGTACAAGAAAACTAATTTAGCTTCCATTTGGATACGTTTGAGCGTGGAAACCACTTGTGGGTTCATTTATGACTTCTTTGACCCCTAAAACTCACAAACACTCCGTTTCAAACACTTTGGTACAAGAAAACTCATTTAGCTTTCAATTGGATTCGTTTGAGTGAGGAATTGTGGGTTCATTTATGACTTGTTTGACCCCTGGAAACCACTTGTGGGTTCATTTATGACTTGTTTGACCACTAAAACTCATAAACACACTGTTTCCAACACGCTGGTACAAGAAAACTAATTTAGCTTCCATTTGGATTCGTTTGAGCGTGGAAACCACTTGTGGGTTCATTTATGACTTGTTTGACCCCTAAAACTTGCAAACACTCAGTTTCCAACACTTTGGTACAAGAAAACTCATTTAGCTTTCAACTGGATTCGTTTGAGTGAGGAAACCACTTGTGGGTTCATTTATGACTTGTTTGACCCCTAAAACTCACAAACACTCCGTTTCCAACACTTAGGTACAAGAAAACCAATTTAGCTTCCATTTGGATTCGTTTGAGCGTGGAAACCACTTGTGGGTTCATTTATGACTTGTTTGACCATTTGGATTCGTTTGAGCGTGGAAACCACTTGTGGGTTCATTTATGACTTGTTTGACCCCTAAAACTCACAAACACTCCGTTTCAAACACTTTGGTACAATAAAACTCATTTAGCTAATGTTGTTTGGACAAAAACATTAGTTCCTAAATTCTCTTGTTTACTTTGGTTGGTTATGAAGCAGCGATTATTAACTCGCGATCGAATGCGGCGCTTTCACATGAATGTTCCTGAACATTGCGTGCTTTGTGTTAACGGTTTAGAATCTCATGCTCACTTGTTTAGTGAATGCCCGTATACTCTAATTGTATTGCAGCACAGTCCTTGCCCTATCACTAGATCCTGGACGGAGTTCTCCATGGGAAATGTTACTACTCAAACATTAAGCAACACAGAAAAACAAGTCATGTTTGAAGGGGGTTTGTTCCTTGGCCTTGGGGATCCGTCCCTATGGGCTGTGTCCCTTCAATGGTGGTTCGGGTCGCCTGAGATTCGGTGACTCCAGGTTGAGAACTTTGATTCTCGGTCACTTGAGGCTGAGAGCCTTGTCCAGTTGTTGGGGGTTCAGAAACCTGCCCAGTAACTGGTGGTTGAGAAGTCGGTTCAGTAGCGGGTGCTTCAGAAGCAGGGGTACTTCGTGTTCTCTCCATGGTTGTCGTCTTCTTCCCACAGACGGCGCCAAATGTTAGTGATCAAAAATCGTACTTTAAAAGACGGCGGTAATTAATGCTAGGGCGTGAGCTTCGAGCTTGATTTATGGCCGCGTTTGTGTTTTGGGAGTACACGGTCCTCACAAACTGCCTACGTACCTCGTATAAGGATCAAGCCAACGTAGTTTTGATGTTGAGATATCAACTGTTTATATAGGCGCTTAGGAGGCCTTAGAGTCGTATTAGGATTAGGTTACTTGGTGGACAAGTAACCTCCTAGACGGTGAATAGGAATCAGTTTCCTTGTTGAATTCTACTTACCTTGTTGGAAAGTGGTAAGGATATCGAATGTCGGTTTCCACGTAGAATAGTGGTCCTACATTCCATGTAGGTCTAGGAACCGCCCTAGATGTTGGGCTGGACCCTTACCGTGTTTACAACTGGGTGTTTATGCACCGACCTTTAAAGGCCCAGCGTGATTTAAAGTCCCTAACCCGGGATTTTGGGCTTTATTACAGGCTCATTAAATACGACATTTAATGTGTCTTTAAGGCCTTTTATTTTACCCATATCAAATATTAACAACTTTTTAAATGTCATCCATTTTAATAATGTTGACATGTTTTTTAAATTGATATTAAAACATAGAAAGTTTCTAAATAAATGGATATTTTATAAGAATGCTATCCATTATTGAATGGTAAAACAAAATATAATAATAATCTAAGTAATTTTTATGATCCAATTTAACGTATAAATCCTAATATATGGCATAACTATATCATAACTATTCATTACGTTCTAATAAAACTCGATCAAGAAATTAAATTTATTTATTACTAATCATGCGCCCAGAGTTTTCCTATATGTATGCGTGGAAACATCATATATGATAATTCAAAAGTAAATACAATAAAATATTACCTAAATATTAATATTATAAATATAATTTCCATAAATATTAATATAGAATACATGGTGCAAGTTTTATCTAAGTCGACCTTATCATATCATTCTTCATTTGGAAAAAAGCTGGCAGGTTGTGGGTTAGTATGGGAAACAGCTGTTTGATTGGTTGGTGTGCAAAATAACTTGCACGCATGTTACCAAAAAATATTGACAAATTAACTTACATGTATGAAAAATTTAAACACTTCATTCATTTTTGAGTTCACCAATTCATTATTATATTTATTTTATTATATAACATTCTCTTTTTCATCTTCTTCTCTTCAGAAACTTATTATATATTTCTTTCTTTATTCCTTTCATCGTTCCACTTCTCCATAAATTAACTTTACCTAACAAAGCTTATATGATAGGCAATATATAATTCAACATATATTTCGGGTCATTTCTCGAGTCGAGTTGACTAGGTACGATGATCGGAATAAGCGAATTGGAGTAACATAACCGGTATTCTCAATTTCTCAAGATAAATTGGTAAGTCATTATATTCATTAGTTAAAAAAATAATAATATGTATGTATGTATGTATGTATGTATGTATGTATGTATGTATGTATGTACACACACAGATGCACAATAATGGTGATATTTTATCTAGATTCATGGCTGATTACTTCTGATTGATTCACTTAGATTAAAATTGGGTCAATTTTCCAATTGATTTCCACGGTCAAATGAATCCAATTGGAAGCTAAATTAGTTTTCTTGCACCAATGTGTTGGAAACCGAGTGTTTGAGAGTTTTAGGAGTGAAACAAGTCATAAATGAACCTACAAGTGGTTTCCATGCTCAAAGGAATCCAATTGGAAGCTAAATTAGTTTTCTTGTACCAACGTATTGGAAACGATGTGTTTGGGAGTTTTAGGGGTCAAACAAGTCATAAATGAACCCACGAGTGGTTTTCACGCACAAAGGAATCCAATTGGAATCTATATTAGTTTTCGCTTACCAACATGTTGGAAACTGAGTGTTGTGAGTTTTAGGGGTCAAAAATGTCATAAATCCCACAAGTGGTTTCCACGCTCAAACGAATTCAATTGGAAGCTATATTAGTTTTCTTGTACCAATGTGTTGGAAACTGAGTGTTTGTGAGTTTTAGGGGTCAAACAAGTCATAAATGAACCCACAAGTGGTTTCCACGCTCAAACTAATCCAATTAGAAGCTAAACTAGTTTTCTTGTACCAATGTTTTGAAAACGGAGTGTTTGTGAGTTTTAGGGGTCAAACAAGTCATAAATGAACCTACAAGTGGTATCCACGCTCAAAGGAATCCAATTCGAAGCTAAATTAGTTTTCTTCTACCAATGTATTAGAAACGGAGTTTTTGTGAGTTTTAGGAGTCAAACAAGTCATAAATGAACCCACGAGTGGTGTTCACGCACAAAAGAATCCAATTGTAATTTATATTAGTTTTCGCTTACCAACATGTTGGAAACTGAGTGTTTGTGAGTTTTAGGGGTCAAAAAAGTCATAAATGAAACCACAAGTGGATTCCACGCTCAAACGAATTCAATTGGAAGCTAAATTAGTTTTCTTGTACCAATGTGTTGGAAACTGAGTGTTTGTGAGTTTTAGGGGTCAAAGAAGTCATAAATGAACCCACAAGTGGTTTCTACGCTCAAACGAATCCAATTGGAAGCAAAATTAGTTTTCTTATACCAATGTATTGGAAAAAGAGTGTTTATTAGTTTTAGGGGTCAAACAAGTCATAAATGAACCCACAAGTAATTTCCATGCTCAAAGGAATCCAATTGGAAGCTAAATTAGTTTTCTTTTACCAACGTGTTGGAAACCGAGTGTTTGTGAGTTTTAGGGGTCAACCAAGTCATATATGAACCCACAAGTTGTTTCCACGCTCAAACGAATCCAATTGGAAGCTAAATTAGTTTTTTCTTACCATTGTGTTGGAAACGGAGTGTTTGTGAGTTTTAGGGGTCAAACATGTCATAAATGAACCCACAAGTGGTTTCCACGCTCAAAGGAATCCAATTGGAAGCTAAATTAGTTTTCTTTTACCAATGTGTTGGAAATCGAGTGTTTGTGAGTTTTAGGGGTCAAACAAGTCATAAATGAACCCACAAGTGGTTTCCACGCTCAAACGAATCCAATTGGAAGCTAAATTAGTTTTCTTGTACCAATATGTTGGAAACAGAATGTTTGTGAGTTTTAGGTGTGAAACATGTCATAAATGAACCTACAAGTGGTTTCCATGCTCAAAGGAATCCAATTGGAAGCTAAATTAGTTTTCTTGTACCAACGTATTGGAAACGATATGTTTAGGAGTTTTAGGGGTCAAACAAGTCATAAATGAACCCACAAGTGGTTTCCATGCTCAAAGGAATCCAATTTGAAGCTAAATTAGTTTTCTTTTACCAACGTGTTAGAAACCGAGTGTTTGTGATTTTTACGGGTCAAACAAGTCATAAATGAACCCACAAGTGGTTTCCACGCTCAAACGAATCCAATTGCATGTAAAATTAGTTTTCTTGTACCATAAATGAACCCACAACGTGTTGGAAACAGAGTGTTTGTGAGTTTTAGGGTCAAACAAATCATAAATGAACCCACAAGTGATTTCCACGCTCAAACGAATCCAATTGGAAGCTAAATTGTTAGTTATGGTACAAGGGGTCGATTAATTCTAGTAGTAGTTATTTTGTGTAGTAAGGTTTAATTATACTAGTAATACAATATTCAATTTCAATTGATAAAATCATCACAAGATTAAATAATATCTTAAGCTATTTGATAATGTATAATAATTACTAAACCTCAAAAAACTAAAATACTTATTAGTAAAAATTCGATTCTATTACAAATATATTAATTTTAAAAATGCTAATGCTTATAGATTGATAGTCTTTACAATGTGCTAGTTAATACATTTAATTTAAATAGTTTTTCTATTAGTAATATTTTTAAAATATTAAAAATTTAAAAAAATAATAAAATATTTATTGTAACAGTAATTTATTAAATTTCTTGATAAGTTACTTCAATCACAAAATTTTGATGATATTTTAGATTTTTAAAATAATTTTTATGGTTATTTAATTTACTTGGTCACACTTTTACAGCCAAGCTCAAAATTTGGTTAATTATCAAAGGCATTACACCCATTGTATTCAAATTTGTCAATATATGCCCTCATTACAAAAATTATTAATTTGGTCATTCATTTAAAAAATTGTATCAATTTAATCATTAGAAAGTAAAATTTTGTATCATCCAAGCCTTTAGGAAATTATCTTTTTGATACGAATTTTTAACTTAATTGCCAGCTTGAGTCGTTTTTGCAATCAATGACTAAGCATATACATTTGGACGTTTGACTAATTGCTTTGATGTTTAACCGGCTCAAAACTTTTGCTAATAGAGATTTACTTTCTCTAGTAGTGATTATTTGTAACAGTGAGCTTAGTTTCTATAGTAATTGTTAGTTCAACATAGTAGGGTATACTTTCTGTAGTAAAAGTTTTTATGCTAGTAGGGGTTACCATATTTATTAGTGTTTACTTTGTGTAGTAAAGATTAGTCACCTAGTAGCTGTTACTTTTAGTAGTAGGGGTAAATTACCTAGTATTAGTTACTTTGTATAGTATGGTTAGTAATACATTATATACGAGTGCAGAGATTATTTACCTAGTAAGGTTATGCTAGTATGGGTTACTTTGTGTACTAGGGCTTTTTTGCATAATAGAAGTTATTTATGGTAGAAGGGGTCGATTAATTCTAGTAGTAGTTATTTTGTGTAGTAAGGGCTAATTATACTAGTAATACAATATTCAATTTCAATTGATAAAATCATCACCAGATTCAATAATATCTGAAGCTATTTGATAATGTATAATAATTACTAAACCTCAATAAACTAAAATACTTATTAGTAAAAATTCGATTCTATTACAAATATATTAATTTTAAAAATGCTAATGCTTATAGATTGATAGTCTTTACAATGTGCTAGTTAATACATTTAATTTAAATAGTTTTTCTATTAGTAATATTTTTAAAATATTAAAAATTTAAATAAAATAAAATATTTATTGTAACAATAATTTATTAAATTTCTTGATAAGTTACTTCAATCACAAAATTTTTATGATATTTTAGGTTTTTAAAATAATTTTTATGGTTATTTAATTTACTTGGTCACACTTTTACAGCCAAGCTCAAAATTTGGTTAATTATCAAAGGCATTACACCCATTGTATTCAAATTTGTCAATATATGCCCTCATTACAAAAATTATTAATTTGGTCATTCATTTAAAAATTTGTATCAATTTAATCATTAGAAAGTAAAATTTTGTATCATCCAAGCCTTTAGGAAATTATCTTTTTGATACGAATTTTTAACTTAATTGCCAGCTTGAGTCGTTTTTGCAATCAATGACTAAGCATATACATTTGGACGTTTGACTAAGTGCTTTGATGTTTAACCGGCTCAAAACTTTTGCTAATAGAGGTTTATTTTCTCTAGTAGTGATTATTTGTAACAGTAGGCTTAGTTTCTATAGTAATTGTTAGTTCCACATAGTAGGGTATACTTTCTCTAGTAAAAGTTTTTATGCTAGTAGGGATTACCATATTTATTAGTGTTTACTTTGTGTAGTAAAGATTAGTCACCTAGTAGCTGTTACTTTTAGTAGTAGGGGTAAATTACCTAGTATTAGTTACTTTGTATAGTAAGGTTAGTAATACATTATGTACGAGTGCAGAGATTATTTACCTAGTAAGGTTATGCTAGTATGGGTTACTTTGTGTACTAGGGCGTTTTTGCATAATAGAAGTTAGTTATGGTAGAAGGGGTCGATTAATTCTAGTAGTAGTTATTTTGTGTAGTAAGGGTTAATTATACTAGTAATACAATATTCAATTTCAATTGATAAAATCATCACCAGATTCAATAATATCTGAAGCTATTTGGTAATGTATAATAATTAATAAACCTCAATAAACTAAAATACTTATTAGTAAAAATTCGATTCTATTACAAATATATTAATTTTAAAAATGCTAATGCTTATAGATTGATAGTCTTTACAATGTGCTAGTTAATACATTTAATTTAAATAGTTTTTCTATTAGTAATATTTTTAAAATATTAAAAATTTAAAATAAAATAAAATATTTATTGTAACAATAATTTATTAAATTTCTTGATAAGTTACTTCAATCACAAAATTTTGATGATATTTTAGGTTTTTAAAATAATTTTTATGGTTATTTAATTTACTTGGTCACACTTTTACAGCCAAGCTCAAAATTTGGTTAATTATCAAAGGCATTATACCCATTGTATTCAAAATTGTCAATATATGCCCTCATTACAAAAATTATTAATTTGGTCATTCATTTAAAAATTTGTATCAATTTAATCATTAGAAAGTAAAATTTTGTATCATCGAAGCCTTTAGGAAATTATCTTTTTGATACAAATTTTTAACTTAATTGCCAGCTTGAGTCGTTTTTGCAATCAATGACTAAGCATATACATTTGGACGTTTGACTAAGTGCTTTGATGTTTAACCGGCTCAAAACTTTTGCTAATAGAGGTTTATTTTCTCTAGTAGTGATTATTTGTAATAGTGGGCTTAGTTTTTATAGTAATTGTTAGTTCAACATAGTAGGGTATACTTTCTGTAGTAAAAGTTTTTATGCTAGTAGGGGTTACCATATTTATTAGTGTTTACTTTGTGTAGTAAAGATTAGTCACCTAGTAGCTGTTACTTTTAGTAGTAGGGGTAAATTACCTAGTATTAGTTACTTTGTATAGTATGGTTAGTAATACATTATATACGAGTGCATAGATTATTTACCTGGTAAGGTTATGCTAGTACTAGGGCTTTTTTGCATAATAGAAGTTATTTATGGTAGAAGGGGTCGATTAATTCTAGTAGTAGTTATTTTGTGTAGTAAGGGTTAATTATACTAGTAATACAATATTCAATTTCAATTGATAAAATTATCACCAGATTAAATAATATCTTAAGCTATTTGATAATGTATAATAATTACTAAACCTCAATAAACTAAAATACTTATTAGTAAAAATTCGATTCTATTACAAATAAATTAATTTTAAAAATACTAATGCTTATAGATTGATAGTCTTTACAATGTACTAGTTAATACATTTAATTTAAATAATTTTCCTATTTGCAATATTTTTAAAATATTTAAATTAAAAAAAAAATTAATATATTTATTGTAACAATAATTTATTAAATTTATTGATAAGTTACTTCAATCACAAAATTTTGATGATATTTTAGGTTTTAAAAATAATTTTTATGGTTATTTAATTTACTTGGTCACACTTTTACAGCGAAGCTCAAAATTTGGTTAATTATCAAAGGCATTACACCCATTGTATTCAAATTTGTCAATATATGCCCTCATTACAAAAATTATTAATTTGGTCATTCATTTGAAAATTTGTATCAATTTAATCATTAGAAAGTAAAATTTTGTATCATCCAAGCCTTTAGGAAATTATCTTTTTGATACGAATTTTTACCTTAATTGCCAGCTTGAGTCGTTTTTGCAATCAATGACTAAGCATATACATTTGGATGTTTGACTAAGTGCTTTGATGTTTAACCGTCTCAAAACTTTTGCTAATGGAGGTTTATTTTCTCTAGTAGTGATTATTTGTAATAGTGGGCTTAGTTTCTATAGTAATTGTTAGTTCCACATAGTAGGGTATACTTTCTGTAGTAAAAGTTTTTATGCTAGTAGGGGTTACAATATTTATTAGTGTTTACTTTATGTAGTAAAGATTAGTCACCTAGTAGCTGTTACTTTTAGTAGTAGGGGTAAATTACCTAGTATTAGTTACTTTGTATAGTAAGGTTAGTAATACATTATGTACAAGTGCACAGATTATTTACCTAGTAAGGTTATGCTAGTATGGGTTACTTTGTGTACTAGCGTTTTTTTGCATAATAGAAGTTAGTTATGGTAGAAGGGGTCGATTAATTCTAGTAGTAGTTATTTTGTGTAGTAAGGGTTAATTATGCTAGTAATACAATATTCAATTTCAATTGATAAAATCATCACCAGATTAAATAATATCTTAAGCTATTTGATAATGTATAATAATTACTAAACCTCAATAAACTAAAATACTTATTAGTAAAAATTCGATTCTATTACAAATAAATTAATTTTAAAAATACTAATGCTTATAGATTGATAGTCTTTACAATGTGCTAGTTAATACATTTAATTTAAATAATTTTCCTATTTGCAATATTTTTAAAATATTTAAAATTAAAAAAAATTAATATATTTATTGTAACAATAATTTATTAAATTTATTGATAAGTTACTTCAATCACAAAATTTTGATGATATTTTAGGTTTTTAAAATAATTTTTATGGTTATTTAATTTACTTGGTCACACTTTTACAGCGAAGCTCAAAATTTGGTTAATTATCAAAGGCATTACACCCATTGTATTCAAATTTGTCAATATATGCCCTCATTACAAAAATTATTAATTTGGTCATTCATTTGAAAATTTGTATCAATTTAATCATTACAAAGTAAAATTTTGTATCATCCAAGCCTTTAGGAAATTATCTTTTTGATACGAATTTTTAACTTAATTGCCAGCTTGAGTCGTTTTTGCAATCAATGACTAAGCATATACATTTGGACGTTTGACTAATTGCTTTGATGTTTAACCGGCTCAAAGCTTTTGCTAATAGAGGTTTACTTTCTCTAGTAGTGATTATTTGTAACAGTGGGCTTAGTTTCTATAGTAATTGTTAGTTCAACATAGTAGGGTATACTTTCTGTAGTAAAAGT
Source organism: Saposhnikovia divaricata (assembly GCA_036435485.1). NCBI lineage: Eukaryota > Viridiplantae > Streptophyta > Magnoliopsida > Apiales > Apiaceae > Saposhnikovia > Saposhnikovia divaricata. The sequence goes on along the minus strand of CM071599.1, from coordinate 107,865,562 downwards.
TTTTATGCTAGTAGGGGTTACCATATTTATTAGTGTTTACTTTGTGTAGCAAAGATTAGTCACCTAGTAGCTGTTACTTTTAGTAGTAGGGGTAAATTACCTAGTATTAGTTACTTTGTATAGTATGGTTAGTAATACATTATATACGAGTGCAGAGATTATTTACCTAGTAAGGTTATGCTAGTATGGGTTACTTTGTGTACTAGGGCTTTTTTGCATAATAGAAGTTATTTATGGTAGAAGGGGTCGATTAATTCTAGTAGTAGTTATTTTGTGTAGTAAGGGTTAATTATACTAGTAATATAATATTCAATTTCAATTGATAAAATCATAACTAGATTAAATAATATCTTAAGCTATTTGATAATGTACAATAATTACTAAACCTCAATAAACTAAAATACTTATTAGTAAAAATTCGATTCAATTACAAATAAATTAATTTTAAAAATGCTAATGCTTATAGATTGATAGTCTTTACAATGTGCTAGTTATTACATTTAATTTAAATAGTTTTTCTATTTGCAATATTTTTAAAATATTAAAAATTAAAAAAAAATTAAAATATTTATTGTACCAATAATTTATTAAATTTCTTGATAAGTTACTTCAATCACAAAATTTTGATGATATTTTAGGTTTTTAATATAATTTTTATGGTTATTTAATTTACTTGGTCACACTTTTACAGCGAAGCTCAAAATTTGGTTAATTATCAAAGGCATTACACCCATTGTATTCAAATTTGTCAATATATGCCCTCATTACAAAAATTATTAATTTGTCCATTCATTTGAAAATTTGTATCAATTTAATCATTAGAAAGTAAAATTTTGTATCATCCAAGCCTTTAGGAAATTATCTTTTTGATACGAATTTTTAACTTAATTTCCAGCTTGAGTCGTTTTTGCAATCAATGACTAAGCATATACATTTGGATGTTTGACTAATTGCTTTGATGTTTAACCGGCTCAAAACTTTTGCTAATAGAGATTTACTTTCTCTAGTAGTGATTATTTGTAACAGTGGGCTTAGTTTCTATAGTAATTGTTAGTTCAATATAGTAGGGTATACTTTCTGTAGTAAAAGTTTTTATGCTAGTAGGGGTTACCATATTTATTAGTGTTTACTTTGTGTAGCAAAGATTAGTCACCTAGTAGCTGTTACTTTTAGTAGTAGGGGTAAATTACCTAGTATTAGTTACTTTGTATAGTATGGTTAGTAATACATTATATACGAGTGCAGAGATTATTTACCTAGTAAGGTTATGCTAGTATGGGTTACTTTGTGTACTAGGGCTTTTTTGCATAATAGAAGTTATTTATGGTAGAAGGGGTCGATTAATTCTAGTAGTAGTTATTTTGTGTAGTAAGGGTTAATTATACTAGTAATATAATATTCAATTTCAATTGATAAAATCATAACTAGATTAAATAATATCTTAAGCTATTTGATAATGTACAATAATTACTAAACCTCAATAAACTAAAATACTTATTAGTAAAAATTCGATTCAATTACAAATAAATTAATTTTAAAAATGCTAATGCTTATAGATTGATAGTCTTTACAATGTGCTAGTTATTACATTTAATTTAAATAGTTTTTCTATTTGCAAAATTTTTAAAATATTAAAAATTAAAAAAAAATTAAAATATTTATTGTAACAATAATTTATTAAATTTCTTGATAAGTTACTTCAATCACAAAATTTTGATGATATTTTAGGTTTTTAAAATAATTTTTATGGTTATTTAATTTACTTGGTCACACTTTTACAGCGAAGCTCAAAATTTGGTTAATTATCAAAGGCATTACACCCATTGTATTCAAATTTGTCAATATATGCCCTCATTACAAAAATTATTAATTTGGTCATTCATTTGAAAATTTGTATCAATTTAATCATTACAAAGTAAAATTTTGTATCATCCAACCCTTTAGGAAATTATCTTTTTTATACGAATTTTTAACTTAATTGCCAGCTTGAGTCGTTTTTGCAATCAATGACTAAGCATATACATTTGGACGTTTGACTAATTGCTTTGATGTTTAACCGTCTCAAAACTTTTGCTAATAGAGGTTTACTTTCTCTAGTAGTGATTATTTGTAACAGTGGGCTTAGTTTCTATAGTAATTGTTAGTTCAACATAGTAGGGTATACTTTCTGTAGTAAAAGTTTTTGTGCTAGTAGGGGTTACCATATTTATTAGTGTTTACTTTGTGTAGTAAAGATTAGTCACCTAGTAGCTGTTACTTTTAGTAGTAGGGGTAAATTACCTAGTATTAGTTACTTTGTATAGTAAGGTTAGTAATACATTATGTACAAGTGCACAGATTATTTACCTAGTAAGGTTATGCTAGTATGGGTTACTTTGTGTACTAGGGCGTTTTTGCATAATAGAAGTTAGTTATGGTAGAAGGGGTCGATTAATTCTAGTAGTAGTTATTTTGTGTAGTAAGGGTTAATTATGCTAGTAATACAATATTCAATTTCAATTGATAAAATCATCACCAGATTAAATAATATCTTAAGCTATTTGATAATGTATAATAATTACTAAACCTCAATAAACTAAAATACTTATTAGTAAAAATTCGATTCTATTACAAATAAATTAATTTTAAAAATACTAATGCTTATAGATTGATAGTCTTTACAATGTGCTAGTTAATACATTTAATTTAAATAATTTTCCTATTTGCAATATTTTTAAAATATTTAAAATTAAAAAAAATTAATATATTTATTGTAACAATAATTTATTAAATTTATTGATAAGTTACTTCAATCACAAAATTTTGATGATATTTTAGGTTTTTAAAATAATTTTTATGGTTATTTAATTTACTTGGTCACACTTTTACAGCGAAGCTCAAAATTTGGTTAATTATCAAAGGCATTACACCCATTGTATTCAAATTTGTCAATATATGCCCTCATTACAAAAATTATTAATTTGGTCATTCATTTGAAAATTTGTATCAATTTAATCATTACAAAGTAAAATTTTGTATCATCCAAGCCTTTAGGAAATTATCTTTTTGATACGAATTTTTAACTTAATTGCCAGCTTGAGTCGTTTTTGCAATCAATGACTAAGCATATACATTTGGACGTTTGACTAATTGCTTTGATGTTTAACCGGCTCAAAGCTTTTGCTAATAGAGGTTTACTTTCTCTAGTAGTGATTATTTGTAACAGTGGGCTTAGTTTCTATAGTAATTGTTAGTTCAACATAGTAGGGTATACTTTCTGTAGTAAAAGTTTTTATGCTAGTAGGGGTTACCATATTTATTAGTGTTTACTTTGTGTAGCAAAGATTAGTCACCTAGTAGCTGTTACTTTTAGTAGTAGGGGTAAATTACCTAGTATTAGTTACTTTGTATAGTATGGTTAGTAATACATTATATACGAGTGCAGAGATTATTTACCTAGTAAGGTTATGCTAGTATGGGTTACTTTGTGTACTAGGGCTTTTTTGCATAATAGAAGTTATTTATGGTAGAAGGGGTCGATTAATTCTAGTAGTAGTTATTTTGTGTAGTAAGGGTTAATTATACTAGTAATATAATATTCAATTTCAATTGATAAAATCATAACTAGATTAAATAATATCTTAAGCTATTTGATAATGTACAATAATTACTAAACCTCAATAAACTAAAATACTTATTAGTAAAAATTCGATTCAATTACAAATAAATTAATTTTAAAAATGCTAATGCTTATAGATTGATAGTCTTTACAATGTGCTAGTTATTGCATTTAATTTAAATAGTTTTTCTATTTGCAATATTTTTAAAATATTAAAAATTAAAAAAAAATTAAAATATTTATTGTAACAATAATTTATTAAATTTCTTGATAAGTTACTTCAATCACAAAATTTTGATGATATTTTAGGTTTTTAATATAATTTTTATGGTTATTTAATTTACTTGGTCACACTTTTACAGCGAAGCTCAAAATTTGGTTAATTATCAAAGGCATTACACCCATTGTATTCAAATTTGTCAATATATGCCCTCATTACAAAAATTATTAATTTGTCCATTCATTTGAAAATTTGTATCAATTTAATCATTAGAAAGTAAAATTTTGTATCATCCAAGCCTTTAGGAAATTATCTTTTTGATACGAATTTTTAACTTAATTTCCAGCTTGAGTCGTTTTTGCAATCAATGACTAAGCATATACATTTGGATGTTTGACTAATTGCTTTGATGTTTAACCGGCTCAAAACTTTTGCTAATAGAGATTTACTTTCTCTAGTAGTGATTATTTGTAACAGTGGGCTTAGTTTCTATAGTAATTGTTAGTTCAATATAGTAGGGTATACTTTCTGTAGTAAAAGTTTTTATGCTAGTAGGTGTTACCATATTTATTAGTGTTTACTTTGTGTAGCAAAGATTAGTCACCTAGTAGCTGTTACTTTTAGTAGTAGGGGTAAATTACCTAGTATTAGTTACTTTGTATAGTATGGTTAGTAATACATTATATACGAGTGCAGAGATTATTTACCTAGTAAGGTTATGCTAGTATGGGTTACTTTGTGTACTAGGGCTTTTTTGCATAATAGAAGTTATTTATGGTAGAAGGGGTCGATTAATTCTAGTAGTAGTTATTTTGTGTAGTAAGGGTTAATTATACTAGTAATATAATATTCAATTTCAATTGATAAAATCATAACTAGATTAAATAATATCTTAAGCTATTTGATAATGTACAATAATTACTAAACCTCAATAAACTAAAATACTTATTAGTAAAAATTCGATTCAATTACAAATAAATTAATTTTAAAAATGCTAATGCTTATAGATTGATAGTCTTTACAATGTGCTAGTTATTACATTTAATTTAAATAGTTCTTCTATTTGCAATATTTTTAAAATATTAAAAATTAACAAAAAAATTAAAATATTTATTGTAACAATAATTTATTAAATTTCTTGATAAGTTACTTCAATCACAAAATTTTGATGATATTTTAGGTTTTTAAAATAATTTTTATGGTTATTTAATTTACTTGGTCACACTTTTACAGCGAAGCTCAAAATTTGGTTAATTATCAAAGGCATTACACCCATTGTATTCAAATTTGTCAATATATGCCCTCATTACAAAAATTATTAATTTGGTCATTCATTTGAAAATTTGTATCAATTTAATCATTACAAAGTAAAATTTTGTATCATCCAAGCCTTTAGGAAATTATCTTTTTTATACGAATTTTTAACTTAATTGCCAGCTTGAGTCGTTTTTGCAATCAATGACTAAGCATATACATTTGGACGTTTGACTAATTGCTTTGATGTTTAACCGGCTCAAAACTTTTGCTAATAGAGGTTTACTTTCTCTAGTAGTGATTATTTGTAACAGTGGGCTTAGTTTCTATAGTAATTGTTAGTTCAACATAGTAGGGTATACTTTCTGTAGTAAAAGTTTTTGTGCTAGTAGGGGTTACCATATTTATTAGTGTTTACTTTGTGTAGTAAAGATTAGTCACCTAGTAGCTGTTACTTTTAGTAGTAGGGGTAAATTACCTAGTATTAGTTACTTTGTATAGTAAGGTTAGTAATACATTATGTACAAGTGCACAGATTATTTACCTAGTAAGGTTATGCTAGTATGGGTTACTTTGTGTACTAGCGTTTTTTTGCATAATAGAAGTTAGTTATGGTAGAAGGGGTCGATTAATTCTAGTAGTAGTTATTTTGTGTAGTAAGGGTTAATTATGCTAGTAATACAATATTCAATTTCAATTGATAAAATCATCACCAGATTAAATAATATCTTAAGCTATTTGATAATGTATAATAATTACTAAACCTCAATAAACTAAAATACTTATTAGTAAAAATTCGATTCTATTACAAATAAATTAATTTTAAAAATACTAATGCTTATAGATTGATAGTCTTTACAATGTGCTAGTTAATACATTTAATTTAAATAATTTTCCTATTTGCAATATTTTTAAAATATTTAAAATTAAAAAAAAATAATATATTTATCGTAACAATAATTTATTAAATTTATTGATAAGTTACTTCAATCACAAAATTTTGATGATATTTTAGGTTTTTAAAATAATTTTTATGGTTATTTAATTTACTTGGACACACTTTTACAGCGAAGCTCAAAATTTGGTTAATTATCAAAGGCATTACACCCATTGTATTCAAATTTGTCAATATATGCCCTCATTACAAAAATTATTAATTTGGTCATTCATTTGAAAATTTGTATCAATTTAATCATTACAAAGTAAAATTTTGTATCATCCAAGCCTTTAGGAAATTATCTTTTTGATACGAATTTTTAACTTAATTGCCAGCTTGAGTCGGTTTTGCAATCAATGACTAAGCATATACATTTGGACGTTTGACTAATTGCTTTGATGTTTAACCGGCTCAAAGCTTTTGCTAATAGAGGTTTACTTTCTCTAGTAGTGATTATTTGTAACAGTGGGCTTAGTTTCTATAGTAATTGTTAGTTCAACATAGTAGGGTATACTTTCTGTAGTAAAAGTTTTTATGCTAGTAGGGGTTACCATATTTATTAGTGTTTACTTTGTGTAGCAAAGATTAGTCACCTAGTAGCTGTTACTTTTAGTAGTAGGGGTAAATTACCTAGTATTAGTTACTTTGTATAGTATGGTTAGTAGTACATTATATACGAGTGCAGAGATTATTTACCTAGTAAGGTTATGCTAGTATGGGTTACTTTGTGTACTAGGGCTTTTTTGCATAATAGAAGTTATTTATGGTAGAAGGGGTCGATTAATTCTAGTAGTAGTTATTTTGTGTAGTAAGGGTTAATTATACTAGTAATATAATATTCAATTTCAATTGATAAAATCATAACTAGATTAAATAATATCTTAAGCTATTTGATAATGTACAATAATTACTAAACCTCAATAAACTAAAATACTTATTAGTAAAAATTCGATTCAATTACAAATAAATTAATTTTAAAAATGCTAATGCTTATAGATTGATAGTCTTTACAATGTGCTAGTTATTACATTTAATTTAAATAGTTTTTCTATTTGCAATATTTTTAAAATATTAAAAATTAAAAAAAATTAAAATATTTATTGTAACAATAATTTATTAAATTTCTTGATAAGTTACTTCAATCACAAAATTTTGATGATATTTTAGGTTTTTAAAATAATTTTTATGGTTATTTAATTTACTTGGTCACACTTTTACAGCGAAGCTCAAAATTTGGTTAATTATCAAAGGCATTACACCCATTGTATTCAAATTTGTCAATATATGCCCTCATTACAAAAATTATTAATTTGTCCATTCATTTGAAAATTTGTATCAATTTAATCATTAGAAAGTAAAATTTTGTATCATCCAAGCCTTTAGGAAATTATCTTTTTGATACGAATTTTTAACTTAATTTCCAGCTTGAGTCGTTTTTGCAATCAATGACTAAGCATATACATTTGGATGTTTGACTAATTGCTTTGATGTTTAACCGGCTCAAAACTTTTGCTAATAGAGATTTACTTTCTCTAGTAGTGATTATTTGTAACAGTGGGCTTAGTTTCTATAGTAATTGTTAGTTCAATATAGTAGGGTATACTTTCTGTAGTAAAAATTTTTATGCTAGTAGGGGTTACCATATTTATTAGTGTTTACTTTGTGTAGTAAAGATTAGTCACCTAGTAGCTGTTACTTTTAGTAGTATGGGTAAATTACCTAGTATTAGTTACTTTTTATAGTAAGGTTAGTAATACATTATGTACAAGTGCAGAGATTATTTACCTAGTAAGGTTATGCTAGTATGGGTTACTTTGTGTACTAGCGTTTTTTTGCATAATAGAAGTTAGTTATGGTAGAAGGGGTCGATTAATTCTAGTAGTAGTTATTTTGTGTAGTAAGGGTTAATTATGCTAGTAATACAATATTCAATTTCAATTGATAAAATCATCACCAGATTAAATAATATCTTAAGCTATTTGATAATGTATAATAATTACTAAACCTCAATGAACTAAAATACTTATTAGTAAAAATTCGATTCTATTACAAATAAATTAATTTTAAAAATACTAATGCTTATAGATTGATAGTCTTTACAATGTGCTAGTTAATACATTTAATTTAAATAATTTTCCTATTTGCAATATTTTTAAAATATTTAAAATTAAAAAAAAAAATAATATATTTATTGTAACAATAATTTATTAAATTTATTGATAAGTTACTTCAATCACAAAATTTTGATGATATTTTAGGATTTTAAAATAATTTTTATGGTTATTTAATTTACTTGGTCACACTTTTACAGCGAAGCTCAAAATTTGGTTAATTATCAAAGGCATTACACCCATTGTATTCAAATTTGTCAATATATGCCCTCATTACAAAAATTATTAATTTGGTCATTCATTTGAAAATTTGTATCAATTTAATCATTACAAAGTAAAATTTTGTATCATCCAAGCCTTTAGGAAATTATCTTTTTTATACGAATTTTTAACTTAATTGCCAGCTTGAGTCGTTTTTGCAATCAATGACTAAGCATATACATTTGGACGTTTGACTAATTGCTTTGATGTTTAACCGGCTCAAAACTTTTGCTAATAGAGGTTTACTTTCTCTAGTAGCGATTATTTGTAACAGTGGGCTTAGTTTCTATAGTAATTGTTAGTTCAACATAGTAGGGTATACTTTCTGTAGTAAAAGTTTTTGTGCTAGTAGGGGTTACCATATTTATTAGTGTTTACTTTGTGTAGTAAAGATTAGTCACCTAGTAGCTGTTACTTTTAGTAGTAGGGGTAAATTACCTAGTATTAGTTACTTTGTATAGTATGGTTAGTAATACATTATATACGAGTGCAGAGATTATTTACCTAGTAAGGTTATGCTAGTATGGGTTACTTTGTGTACTAGGGCTTTTTTGCATAATAGAAGTTATTTATGGTAGAAGGGGTCGATTAATTCTAGTAGTAGTTATTTTGTATAGTAAGGGTTAATTATACTAGTAATACAATATTCAATTTCAATTGATAAAATCATAACTAGATTAAATAATATCTTAAGCTATTTGATAATGTACAATAATTACTAAACCTCAATAAACTAAAATACTTATTAGTAAAAATTCGATTCAATTACAAATAAATTAATTTTAAAAATGCTAATGCTTATAGATTGATAGTCTTTACAATGTGCTAGTTATTACATTTAATTTAAATAGTTTTTCTATTTGCAATATTTTTAAAATATTAAAAATTAAAAAAAAATTAAAATATTTATTGTAACAATAATTTATTAAATTTCTTGATAAGTTACTTCAATCACAAAATTTTGATGATATTTTAGGTTTTTACAATAATTTTTATGGTTATTTAATTTACTTGGTCACACTTTTACAGCGAAGCTCAAAATTTGGTTAATTATCAAAGGCATTACACCCATTGTATTCAAATTTGTCAATATATGCCCTCATTACAAAAATTATTAATTTGGCCATTCATTTGAAAATTTGTATCAATTTAATCATTAGAAAGTAAAATTTTGTATCATCCAAGCCTTTAGGAAATTATCTTTTTGATACGAATTTTTAACTTAATTTCCAGCTTGAGTCGTTTTTGCAATCAATGACTAAGCATATACATTTGGATGTTTGACTAATTGCTTTGATGTTTAACCGGCTCAAAACTTTTGTTAATAGAGGTTTACTTTCTCTAGTAGTGATTATTTGTAACAGTGGGCTTAGTTTCTATAGTAATTGTTAGTTCAACATAGTAGGGTATACTTTCTGTAGTAAAAGTTTTTATGCTAGTAGGGGTTACTATATTTATTAGTGTTTACTTTGTGTAGTAAAGATTAGTCACCTAGTAGCTGTTACTTTTAGTAGTAGCGGTAAATTACCTAGTATTAGTTACTTTGTATAGTATGGTTAGTAATACATTATATACGAGTGCAGAGATTATTTACCTAGTAAGGTTATGCTAGTATGTGTTACTTTGTGTACTAGGGCTTTTTTGCATAATAGAAGTTATTTATGGTAGAAGGGGTCGATTAATTCTAGTAGTAGTAAGGGTTAATTATACTAGTAATACAATATTCAATTTCAATTGATAAAATCATAACTAGATTAAATAATATCTTAAGCTATTTGATAATGTACAATAATTACTAAACCTCAATAAACTAAAATACTTATTAGTAAAAATTCGATTCAATTACAAATAAATTAATTTTAAAAATGCTAATGCTTATAGATTGATAGTCTTTACAATGTGCTAGTTATTACATTTAATTTAAATAGTTTTTCTATTTGCAATATTTTTAAAATATTAAAAATTAAAAAAAATTAAAATATTTATTGTAACAATAATTTATTAAATTTATTGATAAGTTACTTCAATCACAAAAATTTTGATGATATTTTAGGTTTTTAAATTAATTTTTATGGTTATTTAATTTACTTGGTCACACTTTTACAGCCAAGCTCAAAATTTGGTTAATTATCAAAGGCATTACACCCATTGTATTCAAATTTGTCAATATATGCCCTCATTCCAAAAATTATTAATTTGGCCATTCATTTGAAAATTTGTATCAATTTAATCATTAGAAAGTAAAATTTTGTATCATCCAAGCCTTTAGGAAATTATCTTTTTGATACGAATTTTTAACTTAATTGCCAGCTTGAGTCGTTTTTGCAATCAATGACTAAGCATATACATTTGGACGTTTGACTAAGTGCTTCGATGTTTAACCGTCTCAAAACTTTTGCTAATAGATGTTTATTTTCTCTAGTAGTGATTATTTGTAATAGTTGGCTTAGTTTCTATAGTAATTGTTAGTTCCACATAGTAGGGTATACTTTCTGTAGTAAAATTTTTATGCTAGTAGGGGTTACAATATTTATTAGTGTTTACTTTATGTAGTAAAGATTAGTCACCTAGTAGCTGTTACTTTTAGTTGTAGGGGTAAATTACCTAGTATTAGTTACTTTGTATAGTAAGGTTAGTAATACATTATGTACAAGTGCAGAGATTATTTACCTAGGAAGGTTATGCTAGTATGGGTTACTTTGTGTACTAGCGTTTTTTTGCATAATAGAAGTTAGTTATGGTAGAAGGGGTCGATTAATTCTAGTAGTAGTTATTTTGTGTAGTAAGGGTTCATTATACTAGTAATACAATATTCAGTTTCAATTGATAAAATCATCACCAGATTAAATAATATCTTAAGCTATTTGATAATGTATAATAATTACTAAACCTCAATAAACTAAAATACTTATTAGTAAAAATTCGATTCGATTACAAATAAATTAATTTTAAAAATACTAATGCTTATAGATTGATAGTCTTAACAATGTGCTAGTTAATACATTTAATTTAAATAATTTTCCTATTTGCAATATTTTTAAAATATTTAAAATTAAAAAAAAATTAATATATTTATTGTAGCAATAATTTATTAAATTTATTGATAAGTTACTTCAATCACAAAATTTTGATGATATTTTAGGTTTTTAAAATAATTTTTATGGTTATTTAATTTACTTGGTCACACTTTTACAGCGAAACTCAAAATTTGGTTAATTATCAAAGGCATTACACCCATTGTATTCAAATTTGTCAATATATGCCCTCATTACAAAAATTATTAATTTGGTCATTCATTTGAAAATTTGTATCAATTTAATCATTAGAAAGTAAAATTTTGTATCATCCAAGCCTTTAGGAAATTATCTTTTTGATACGAATTTTTAACTTAATTTCCAGCTTGAGTCGTTTTTGCAATCAATGACTAAGCATATACATTTGGATGTTTGACTAATTGCTTTGATGTTTAACCGGCTCAAAACTTTTGTTAATAGAGGTTTACTTTCTCTAGTAGTGATTATTTGTAACAGTGGGCTTAGTTTCTATAGTAATTGTTAGTTCAACATAGTAGGGTATACTTTCTGTAGTAAAAGTTTTTATGCTAGTAGGGGTTACTATATTTATTAGTGTTTACTTTGTGTAGTAAAGATTAGTCACCTAGTAGCTGTTACTTTTAGTAGTAGCGGTAAATTACCTAGTATTAGTTACTTTGTATAGTATGGTTAGTAATACATTATATACGAGTGCAGAGATTATTTACCTAGTAAGGTTATGCTAGTATGTGTTACTTTGTGTACTAGGGCTTTTTTGCATAATAGAAGTTATTTATGGTAGAAGGGGTCGATTAATTCTAGTAGTAGTAAGGGTTAATTATACTAGTAATACAATATTCAATTTCAATTGATAAAATCATAACTAGATTAAATAATATCTTAAGCTATTTGATAATGTACAATAATTACTAAACCTCAATAAACTAAAATACTTATTAGTAAAAATTCGATTCAATTACAAATAAATTAATTTTAAAAATGCTAATGCTTATAGATTGATAGTCTTTACAATGTGCTAGTTATTACATTTAATTTAAATAGTTTTTCTATTTGCAATATTTTTAAAATATTAAAAATTAAAAAAAATTAAAATATTTATTGTAACAATAATTTATTAAATTTATTGATAAGTTACTTCAATCACAAAAATTTTGATGATATTTTAGGTTTTTAAATTAATTTTTATGGTTATTTAATTTACTTGGTCACACTTTTACAGCCAAGCTCAAAATTTGGTTAATTATCAAAGGCATTACACCCATTGTATTCAAATTTGTCAATATATGCCCTCATTCCAAAAATTATTAATTTGGCCATTCATTTGAAAATTTGTATCAATTTAATCATTAGAAAGTAAAATTTTGTATCATCCAAGCCTTTAGGAAATTATCTTTTTGATACGAATTTTTAACTTAATTGCCAGCTTGAGTCGTTTTTGCAATCAATGACTAAGCATATACATTTGGACGTTTGACTAAGTGCTTCGATGTTTAACCGTCTCAAAACTTTTGCTAATAGATGTTTATTTTCTCTAGTAGTGATTATTTGTAATAGTTGGCTTAGTTTCTATAGTAATTGTTAGTTCCACATAGTAGGGTATACTTTCTGTAGTAAAATTTTTATGCTAGTAGGGGTTACAATATTTATTAGTGTTTACTTTATGTAGTAAAGATTAGTCACCTAGTAGCTGTTACTTTTAGTTGTAGGGGTAAATTACCTAGTATTAGTTACTTTGTATAGTAAGGTTAGTAATACATTATGTACAAGTGCAGAGATTATTTACCTAGGAAGGTTATGCTAGTATGGGTTACTTTGTGTACTAGCGTTTTTTTGCATAATAGAAGTTAGTTATGGTAGAAGGGGTCGATTAATTCTAGTAGTAGTTATTTTGTGTAGTAAGGGTTCATTATACTAGTAATACAATATTCAGTTTCAATTGATAAAATCATCACCAGATTAAATAATATCTTAAGCTATTTGATAATGTATAATAATTACTAAACCTCAATAAACTAAAATACTTATTAGTAAAAATTCGATTCGATTACAAATAAATTAATTTTAAAAATACTAATGCTTATAGATTGATAGTCTTAACAATGTGCTAGTTAATACATTTAATTTAAATAATTTTCCTATTTGCAATATTTTTAAAATATTTAAAATTAAAAAAAAATTAATATATTTATTGTAGCAATAATTTATTAAATTTATTGATAAGTTACTTCAATCACAAAATTTTGATGATATTTTAGGTTTTTAAAATAATTTTTATGGTTATTTAATTTACTTGGTCACACTTTTACAGCGAAACTCAAAATTTGGTTAATTATCAAAGGCATTACACCCATTGTATTCAAATTTGTCAATATATGCCCTCATTACAAAAATTATTAATTTGGTCATTCATTTGAAAATTTGTATCAATTTAATCATTAGAAAGTAAAATTTTGTATCATCCAAGCCTTTAGGAAATTATCTTTTTGATACGAATTTTTAACTTAATTTCCAGCTTGAGTCGTTTTTGCAATCAATGACTAAGCATATACATTTGGATGTTTGACTAATTGCTTTGATGTTTAACCGGCTCAAAACTTTTGCTAATAGAGGTTTACTTTCTCTAGTAGTGATTATTTGTAACAGTGGGCTTAGTTTCTATAGTAATTGTTAGTTCAACATAGTAGGGTATACTTTCTGTAGTAAAAGTTTTTATGCTAGTAGGGGTTACTATATTTATTAGTGTTTACTTTGTGTAGTAAAGATTAGTCACCTAGTAGCTGTTACTTTTAGTAGTAGCGGTAAATTACCTAGTATTAGTTACTTTGTATAGTATGGTTAGTAATACATTATATACGAGTGCAGAGATTATTTACCTAGTAAGGTTATGCTAGTATGTGTTACTTTGTGTACTAGGGCTTTTTTGCATAATAGAAGTTATTTATGGTAGAAGGGGTCGATTAATTCTAGTAGTAGTAAGGGTTAATTATACTAGTAATACAATATTCAATTTCAATTGATAAAATCATAACTAGATTAAATAATATCTTAAGCTATTTGATAATGTACAATAATTACTAAACCTCAATAAACTAAAATACTTATTAGTAAAAATTCGATTCAATTACAAATAAATTAATTTTAAAAATGCTAATGCTTATAGATTGATAGTCTTTACAATGTGCTAGTTATTACATTTAATTTAAATAGTTTTTCTATTTGCAATATTTTTAAAATATTAAAAATTAAAAAAAATTAAAATATTTATTGTAACAATAATTTATTAAATTTATTGATAAGTTACTTCAATCACAAAAATTTTGATGATATTTTAGGTTTTTAAATTAATTTTTATGGTTATTTAATTTACTTGGTCACACTTTTACAGCCAAGCTCAAAATTTGGTTAATTATCAAAGGCATTACACCCATTGTATTCAAATTTGTCAATATATGCCCTCATTGCAAAAATTATTAATTTGGCCATTCATTTGAAAATTTGTATCAATTTAATCATTAGAAAGTAAAATTTTGTATCATCCAAGCCTTTAGGAAATTATCTTTTTGATACGAATTTTTAACTTAATTGCCAGCTTGAGTCGTTTTTGCAATCAATGACTAAGCATATACATTTGGACGTTTGACTAAGTGCTTTGATGTTTAACCGTCTCAAAACTTTTGCTAATAGATGTTTATTTTCTCTAGTAGTGATTATTTGTAATAGTGGGCTTAGTTTCTATAGTAATTGTTAGTTCCACATAGTAGGGAGGGGTAAATTACCTAGTATTAGTTACTTTGTATAGTAAGGTTAGTAATACATTATGTACAAGTGCAGAGATTATTTACTTAGGAAGGTTATGCTAGTATGGGTTACTTTGTGTACTAGCGTTTTTTTGCATAATAGAAGTTAGTTATGGTAGAAGGGGTCGATTAATTCTAGTAGTAGTTATTTTGTGTAGTAAGGGTTCATTATACTAGTAATACAATATTCAGTTTCAATTGATAAAATCATCACCAGATTAAATAATATCTTAAGCTATTTGATAATGTATAATAATTACTAAACCTCAATAAACTAAAATACTTATTAGTAAAAATTCGATTCGATTACAAATAAATTAATTTTAAAAATACTAATGCTTATAGATTGATAGTCTTTACAATGTGCTAGTTAATACATTTAATTTAAATAATTTTCCTATTTGCAATATTTTTAAAATATTTAAAATTAAAAAAAAAAATTAATATATTTATTGTAACAATAATTTATTAAATTTATTGATAAGTTACTTCAATCACAAAATTTTGATGATATTTTAGGTTTTTAAAATAAATTTTATGGTTATTTAATTTACTTGGTCACACTTTTACAGCGAAGCTCAAAATTTGGTTAATTATCAAAGGCATTACACCCATTGTATTCAAATTTGTCAATATATGCCCTCATTACAAAAATTATTAATTTGGTCATTCATTTGAAAATTTGTATCAATTTAATCATTACAAAGTAAAATTTTGTATCATCCAAGCCTTTAGGAAATTATCTTTTTGATACGAATTTTTAACTTAATTGCTAGCTTGAGTCGTTTTTGCAATCAATGACTAAGCATATACATTTGGACGTTTGACTAATTGCTTTGATGTTTAACCGGCTCAAAATTTTTGCTAATAGAGGTTTACTTTCTCTAGTAGTGATTATTTGTAACAGTGGGCTTAGTTTCTATAGTAATTGTTAGTTCAACATAGTAGGGTATACTTTCTGTAGTAAAAGTTTTTATGCTAGTAGGGGTTACCATATTTATTAGTGTTTACTTTGTGTAGTAAAGATTAGTCACCTAGTAGCTGTTACTTTTAGTAGTAGGGGTAAATTATCTAGTATTAGTTACTTTGTATAGTATGGTTAGTAATACATTATATACGAGTGCAGAGATTATTTACCTAGTAAGGTTATGCTAGTATGTGTTACTTTGTGTACTAGGGCTTTTTTGCATAATAGAAGTTATTTATGGTAGAAGGGGTCGATTAATTCTAGTAGTAGTTATTTTGTGTAGTAAGGGTTAATTATACTAGTAATACAATATTCAATTTCAATTGATAAAATCATAACTAGATTAAATAATATCTTAAGCTATTTGATAATGTACAATAATGTAACAACCGTGAATTTTCAAAATATTTTCCTACCCGTATTTAAATATTATTTAAGAGCGACGCACTAGTATATTTTAACTAGCGCGTGTGTGTAAATTTTCGGTAATTTTATATATTTATATGTGAGTAAATATTAAATTATATTTATTTATTTATATTTATTTGGTATTTACTAAAAATTTAAGAGAATAGGATTTCAGTTTTGGATCGAATTTATTTTACAGAGCAAAATTTGAGTATTATTTTATTGGCCAGCAGAGGAGAAACGGGATTAATTTTATTGTGTGAGCAACTCAGTTTGGGGACAGCTTTTCTTAAAACCAGCCGAAAACATGCCTTCTTTTGCGCTGCATGTTTTCCGGAGACTAACTGCTCCACTATGTTTTTCCGCTGCGTATTTTGTGGAAGTTGAATTAGGTGATAGATTTTTTTTATTAAGTAGACAAAGACAGGGCCATATATTTATTTTGGAGGGGAGTACTTCACTCTTAATTTTTCACAAAAAAGAGAATTCATTCAACAACTTAGCAGCCGCTCCTTATCCTCTCCCCTGCACCTTTAACACACATTTCACTAATCAACCAAAACCAAGCACAAAACCTAAGGTTTCTATTCTGTCCCAATCGGAAGCCAATGGACAAATTAAAGCTCAATTCATCATCCTTAACCGAGCGATTCAAATACAGCAGCCGCCTACCCTCCCCTGTTCCTCTCGCCTCCCTTCGCTATCAATATACACACCTCCGCAGCGAGTAAAGCTGTCATAGCCATGCCTTCAAGCATCGATTGCAGGCGAGCGATGTGAGCAACCACCCACTATTCTCTCAAGTTTAACGCCGTATCTGCGCCTCTCTCATGGTCTCCCTACCACAACTGCTCACTACACAACCCCCACATTGAAACCGAGTTCGACCTTCGAGCGAGCGACCTATCTCCCTCGTTTCACTCTCTTTATTGTTACTACCACCAGAAGCTGCACGGAGGAAGCCACAACAACTGGCCGCGACCGTTCTCCAGGGGCCTCCCTTCCTTTTTCCGACAACTTCGAAGCCGGAACTAGAGCTTTGAATGAATCTTGCTCGCGGTCACTAAGTAACTCCGACCTCAGGCCATCCTGCCTCAGTTTTGCTCTATCAAGTGCTTACTAATCTTCTTTTATGGTTTCACCGCAGCGAGTTCGGTGAATCAGGCAAAGTAATATGTAAGTATGTGTATGCGGGTGTCCTGTTTTCCAAGCGGAGTATGGAGCTGGAGTTGTGTTCTGTTTTCGGTAATAGTGGTAGGTTCTTGGTTGTTGCCACTGGTGAAACATGTGATGCTTATGTCCCTCAAGTTGAAGGGTTGAGTAAGTTTAAGGGTGATGTTATTCATTCAACTCAGTACAAGTGCGGCAAGACTTATGAGAATAAACATGTTTTGGTTGTGGGTACGCGGGTCGGGCGGTATGAGAGGGAACATATGTGTGATTCTCCTGCAAATATAAGTATTGGGTGGAGAGATCCTGGGTTTATTCATGATGGGGTGATGGTAGATTTGAAAAAAAAGGGGATAAAGTATTATTATAAGGTCAGTTCTTGGTTGATATGGATGATTATATGTGTAGTTATGTTGATTAGATGTAAGATGTGTTTGAAAGTTGGTTTTAATTGTTGGTAGTAATATTATCTATGACAAACGTAATAGACTTCATAAGTACTGTTTGGTTAGTAATATTATTTGTGAACATTTTAACTGTCTAGAATTCAGCTTTATAATTTTGTCACAGTGTCAGTATGCATGAGTTAATCAGTTTGTATTGGCAGTTGTACAAACAGCAGGCTAATCAATTTTTTAAGAACACAAACCCAAACTATGTATATGCAGATCTTTGATTTTATGTGTAAGAGGCACTTGGCTAAAGACCTGGTTGTTACTACTTGTATGTGCCACTCTTCATTTATTCATTCAAGGCATATAAAATATGCTTAATGTATACAGAAATCGCATTAATAATTCTAAAGTCTGTATATTTTGGGGAAACAAAGGAAGGGTATAAAGTTGGTAATTTGGTTTAAAAGGGTATATGAATATATAATTTTGAAGAAAATATTTTATTTTGAGAATAAAATAGAGATTATTTTATTTTGAGAATAAAATAGAGATTTTTTTTAATTGGAGGATAAATAGAGATTATTTTATTTGGAGAATAAAATGGAGATTAAATTAGAGAAATTTGAAGTTAGTGAGATTAATAATATTAGGGAATTATTTCCCGTTAATTATAGTAGAAATTTTCAAGAGATATTATATTATTATTTTATTATTTAAATATTATATTATAGGACCAGGAGTATTCTATTTTGACGAATGGCTCACGTATTTCTGGTTGCCATTTTTAGAGAATATTTTCCGAGCAGTAGATCGAAGCCAAGTCACGGGTAGAGTATAAATTTATCTGCTTTTAATTGCACTTCGAGATCGAGGCAAGTTCATTCCTACCCTAACTCTTGGATTTTTTTTGTATTGTTGTTCGTATTATTCCAACCATATTTATTTTCGAGTAATGAGTTATGAGATTTATTTGTTATGATATTTATTTGATGCTTCTTATACTATAACAATTCTTTTGAACATTATTTTCGTGTTGCAATATTATTTTACTGTTAAAAGTAGTTTACTTGAGAATTATATTCCCTATAAGCGTAGGAGTAATTTCATTGCTATTGGGTCGTTCTCATTAATTCGAGACGACTACTAAATCGATTCAGTGGAACTAGTCTCAATGGTTCGAGCTAGTTACATTCATTCTTTTCAGTCGAATTTATTGTACAAATTCGACATTATTTATTGATTATCATTTAGTTGGTTCATCCCTCGAATCAACAATTAAGAGTTATGAGATTAGGATCGATAGAGTTTTACTCGTTGATCAAGTGAAAAATATCCTTCTTGAGAGTTCACATCAGTCCAGTGTTCGGATTGGCGGCGTAATTGAGTCAGACTGGCATTCAGCCGTATTATAAATTATTTCCTGGTAGAATTATCTGAAATACATGTTCATCAAATATTCGAGAATTCTGTATTCTACTGAGAAATTTTGGGAAAGAGGCCCATTATAGAGAAAGAGAGATTGTGTACCGTTATACGGACATGAGAATATTTAGGCACTATGTTGCCAGAGTTGAATTAATAATCCCCTATGATGCTAGTATTTATATATATATATTTTATATTATTGATATCGTATTTTAGACATGATCAGACGAAGTGCGGTGTCATTGGAGAACGTTATTCCCGGTCAAATAGTTGATCGTCCCACCGAAATACCGAGAGGTGGAAGACGAGTTTATTCTTAAATTATGAGTATTTCGAGTATTTCTGTTATAGAGACGAGTATTGATTTAGTGTTAGATTGTGATATTAGATATTAAAACTTTTGAGTTCTCTTTAGGTAAATTTTATTATATTTATATACCGATATTTATGTACCGTGTAAGGAAAGAACTTGCTGAGCACTATAGTTGCTCATTCTTGCTTTATAATATTTTATTCAGTTGTCAAGATGGAAAGAGGCGAGACGTCCAGTCAGGGATCCAGAGGAAAGGGAAAAGCTCAAGACTATGGTGACAAGAACTAGAATATCCAGCTGGAACCTTTATCTTTCTACTTTTATGGACTTATGTAAGAAATTATCCTAGGATGTAATAAGTTGTACTGTACTAATGTGTGCGACCAAATCTTGGATCTGCGGAGTAGTAAATTTATGTTTTCCAGTGAATTAAGAATTGATGAAAGAGAATGTTGTAAAGAAGAAATGACTTTTTATTTAATGGAATTTGGATTCTTGTTTCTAGCCCTATAACCTAAAAGATCTTGTTGGTTGGGGTCACATATGAAAGGATTAAATTATGGACAAGTACAAGGATTATTGTGTTATTAAACAGGTGAATGAACTTGAGGATTTTCGCGTAACGACCAAATCTCCTGACCCCGGATTTGGGGGCGTTACAAATAATTACTAAACCTCAATAAACTAAAATACTTATTAGTAAAAATTTGATTCAATTACAAATAAATTAATTTTAAAAATGCTAATGCTTATAGATTGATAGTCTTTACAATGTGCTAGTTAATACATTTAATTTAAATAGTTTTTCTATTTGCAATATTTTTAAAATATTAAAAATTAAAAAAAAATTTAAAACATTTATTGTAACAATAATTTATTAAATTTCTTGATAAGTTACTTCAATCACAAAATTTTGATGATTTTTAAAATAATTTTTATGGTTATTTAATTTACTTGGTCACACTTTTACAGCCAAGCTCAAAATTTGGTTAATTATCAAAGGCATTACACCCATTGTATTCAAATTTGTCAATATATGCTCACATTACAAAAATTATTAATTTGGTCATTCATTTGAAAATTTGTATCAATTTAATTATTAAAAAGTAAAATTTTGTATCATCCAAGCCTTTAGGAAATTATCTTTTTGATACGAATTTTTAACTTAATTGCCAGCTTGAGTCGTTTTTGCAATCAATGACTAAGCATATACATTTGGACGTTTGACTAAGTGCTTTGATGTTTAACCGTCTCAAAACTTTTGCTAATAGAGGTTTATTTTCTTAAGTAGTGATTATTTGTAATAGTGGGCTTAGTTTCTATAGTAATTGTTAGTTCCACATAGTAGGGTATACTTTCTGTAGTAAAAGTTTTTATGCTAGTAGGGGTTACAATATTTATTAGTGTTTACTTTATGTAGTAAAGATTAGTCACCTAGTAGCTGTTACTTTTAGTAGTAGGGGTAAATTACCTAGTATTAGTTACTTTGTATAGTAAGGTTAGTAATACATTATGTACAAGTGCAGAGATTATTTACCTAGTAAGGTTATGCTAGTATGGGTTACTTTGTGTACTAGCATTTTTTTGCATAATAGAAGTTAGTTATGGTAGAAGGGGTCGATTAATTCTAGTAGTAGTTATTTTGTGTAGTAAGGGTTAATTATGCTAGTAATACAATATTCAATTTCAATTGATAAAATCATCACCAGATTAAATAATATCTTAAGCTATTTGATAATGTATAATAATTACTAAACCTCAATAAACTAAAATACTTATTAGTAAAAATTCGATTCTATTACAAATAAATTAATTTTAAAAATACTAATGCTTATAGATTGATAGTCTTTACAATGTACTAGTTAATACATTTAATTTAACTAATTTTCCTATTTGCAATATTTTTAAAATATTTAAATTTAAAAAAATTAAAATATTTATTGTAACAATAATTTATTAAATTTCTTGATAAGTTACTTCAATCACAAAATTTTGATGATATTTTAGGTTTTTAAAATAATTTTTATGGTTATTTAATTTACTTGGTCACACTTTTACAGCCAAGCTCAAAATTTGGTTAATTATCAAAGGCATTACACCCATTGTATTCAAATTTGTCAATATATGCCCTCATTACAAAAATTATTAATTTGGTCATTCATTTCAAAATTTGTATCAATTTAATCATTAGAAAGTAAAATTTTGTATCATCCAAGCCTTTAGGAAATTATCGTTTTGATACGAATTTTTAACTTAATTGCCAGCTTGAGTCGTTTTTGCAATCAATGACTAAGCATATACATTTGGACGTTTGACTAAGTGCTTTGATGTTTAACCGGCTCAAAACTTTTGCTAATAGAGGTTTATTTTCTCTAGTAGTGATTATTTGTAACAGTGGGCTTAGTTTCTATAGTAATTGTTAGTTCCACATAGTAGGGTATACTTTCTGTAGTAAAAGTTTTTATGCTAGTAGGGGTTACCATATTTATTAGTGTTTACTTTGTGTAGTAAAGATTAGTCACCTAATAGCTGTTACTTTTAGTAGTAGGGGTAAATTACCTAGTATTGGTTACTTTGTATAGTAAGGTTAGTAATACATTATGTACGAGTGCAGAGATTATTTACCTAGTAAGGTTATGCTAGTATGGGTTAATTTGTGTACTAGGGCTTTTTTGCATAATAGAAGTTAGTTATGGTAGAAGGGGTCGATTAATTCTAGTAGTAGTTATTTTGTGTAGTAATGGTTAATTATACTAGTAATACAATATTCAATTTCAATTGATAAAATCATCACCACATTCAATAATATCTGAAGCTATTTGATAATGTATAATAATTACTAAACCTCAATAAACTAAAATACTTATTAGTAAAAATTCGATTCTATTACAAATAAATTAATTTTAAAAATGCTAATGCTTATAGATTGATAGTCTTTACAATGTGCTAGTTAATACATTTAATTTAAATAGTTTTTCTATTTGAAATATTTTTAAAATATTAAAAATTAAAAAAAAATTAAAACATTTATTGTAACAATAATTTATTAAATTTCTTGATAAGTTACTTCAATCACAAAATTTTGATGATTTTTAAAATAATTTTTATGGTTATTTAATTTACTTGGTCACACTTTTACAGCGAAGCTCAAAATTTGGTTAATTATCAAAGGCATTACACCCATTGTATTCAAATTTGTCAATATATGCCCACATTACAAAAATTATTAATTTGGTCATTCATTTGAAAATTTGTATCAATTTAATCATTAAAAAGTAAAATTTTGTATCATCCAAGCCTTTAGGAAATTATCTTTTTGATACGAATTTTTAACTTAATTGCCAGCTTGAGTCATTTTTGCAATCAATGACTAAGCATATACATTTGGACGTTTGACTAAGTGCTTTGATGTTTAACCGGCTCAAAACTTTTGCTAATAGAGGTTTATTTTCTCTAGTAGTGATTATTTGTAACAGTGGGCTTAGTTTCTATAGTAATTGTTAGTTCCACATAGTAGGGTATACTTTCTGTAGTAAAGGTTTTTATGCTAGTAGGGGTTACCATATTTATTAGTGTTTACTTTGTGTAGTAAAGATTAGTCACCTAATAACTGTTACTTTTAGTAGTAGGGGTAAATTACCTAGTATTAGTTACTTTGTATAGTAAGGTTAGTAATACATTATGTACGAGTGCAGAGATTATTTACCTAGTAAGGTTATGCTAGTATGGGTTACTTTGTGTACTAGGGCTTTTTTGCATAATAGAAGTTAGTTATGGTAGAAGGGGTCGATTAATTCTAGTAATAGTTATTTTGTGTAGTAAGGGTTAATTATACTAGTAATACAATATTCAATTTCAATTGATAAAATCATCACCACATTCAATAATATCTGAAGCTATTTGATAATGTATAATAATTACTAAACCTCAATAAACTAAAATACTTATTAGTAAAAATTCGATTCTATTACAAATAAATTAATTTTAAAAATGCTAATGCTTATAGATTGATAGTCTTTACAATGTGCTAGTTAATACATTTAATTTAAATAGTTTTTCTATTTGCAATATTTTTAAAATATTAAAAATTAAAAAAAAATTTAAAACATTTATTGTAACAATAATTTATTAAATTTCTTGATAAGTTACTTCAATCACAAAATTTTGATGATTTTTAAAATAATTTTTATGGTTATTTAATTTACTTGGTCACACTTTTACAGCGAAGCTCAAAATTTGGTTAATTATCAAAGGCATTACACCCATTGTATTCAAATTTGTCAATATATGCCCACATTACAAAAATTATTAATTTGGTCATTCATTTGAAAATTTGTATCAATTTAATCATTAAAAAGTAAAATTTTGTATCATCCAAGCCTTTAGGAAATTATCTTTTTGATACGAATTTTTAACTTAATTGCCTGAGTCATTTTTGCAATCAATGACTAAGCATATACATTTGGACGTTTGACTAAGTGCTTTGATGTTTAACCGGCTCAAAACTTTTGCTAATAGAGGTTTAGTTTCTCTAGTAGTGATTATTTGTAACAGTGGGCTTAGTTTCTATAGTAATTGTTAGTTCCACATAGTAGGGTATACTTTCTGTAGTAAAGGTTTTTATGCTAGTAGGGGTTACTATATTTATTAGTGTTTACTTTGTGTAGTAAAGATTAGTCACCTAATAGCTGTTACTTTTAGTAGTAGGGGTAAATTACCTAGTATTAGTTACTTTGTATAGTAAGGTTAGTAATACATTATGTACGAGTGCAGAGATTATTTACCTAGTAAGGTTATGCTAGTATGGGTTACTTTGTGTACTAGGGCTTTTTTGCATAATAGAAGTTAGTTATGGTAGAAGGGGTCGATTAATTCTAGTAGTAGTTATTTTGTGTAGTAAGGGTTAATTATACTAGTAATACAATATTCAATTTCAATTGATAAAATCATCACCACATTCAATAATATCTGAAGCTATTTGATAATGTATAATAATTACTAAACCTCAATAAACTAAAATACTTATTAGTAAAAATTCGATTCTATTACAAATAAATTAATTTTAAAAATGCTAATGCTTATAGATTGATAGTCTTTACAATGTGCTAGTTAATACATTTAATTTAAATAGTTCATCAATTAATTTATTTTATTTAAACATAAATTCCTTAACATAAGTTAAAACCAAAAACCCACTAAATATAAATGTAATATAAATATTAAAATTATTTTATCTCCTAATATCGAGAATACAATAATTACAAAAATATTCTCCTACTTATCTCTCACACACCTTCATAATTTTTGTAATCAACCAAAACTCTTGTAAATATTAGATATCATAAATATTTTATTGAATATACTTCAAATTTTATTTAGAACAATTACCATCTTTTACTATCTTACATATATAAATA
Organism: Saposhnikovia divaricata; assembly: GCA_036435485.1. Taxonomy (NCBI): domain Eukaryota; kingdom Viridiplantae; phylum Streptophyta; class Magnoliopsida; order Apiales; family Apiaceae; genus Saposhnikovia; species Saposhnikovia divaricata. The sequence continues at coordinate 107,840,236 of CM071599.1, read as the reverse complement.
AATCTCGATAATGAATACGCTTAGAGCTCAACTTTTTTATTCATCAATCCATATTGTTCATTTATTGTGGTAAAAAATACATGATTCTTAATATGTTGAGACTTGGAAAAATTAGTTTTTTGATGAGTTTATTCATTTATCAAATACTTTTTTATCTCGATTTTATTCTAAGTATTTCAACAATTAATATTGCGACCAAAATTCTTAATTTTATAATTCGTATATATTAATCTTAGCTGTTAAGTTTTAAGGAAAAGAACCTTATTTAAAATATTAAATATATAAATTACATATTTTAAGTGATAAAAATAAAATATTGCATGTTAGATATTTAATAGCAAAAAATATATAAATCAATCAATCTTAATTTTTTTCATAAATTCTTTGGTGATGTGAGAAATATAATAAGTTATAAAAATATAAAAACTGTTCCACTTGCTACACAACCTAACTATATACAACGGGTTAAACTTGGTTAAACTTGTTGCACAACCATATACATAAATTCAAATGGATGCAACTTGCAACCAGATGCAGCTTAATGTATTTTCTCAAATATTGTACTTTATAAAGATGTTTTTGGAAATATTTTACCTTATAAAAATATTTCTAATATTTTTTTGAAAAAATTGTAAAATCAAAAAAAAACTTTTATAGAAGTGGTATTTTTTTTAAACAACCTGAAATGTAAAGTTTATAAACAAATTATTTTAACAAATAAGAAATAAATTACACTTGAGCTGTCATCAACCTAATTATAAAGTATGTATAAATATAAATACAAAATAAAGTTGTAAAATTCAATATTTTGATCGGGTGACAAAACAATATAAGAAAATAAAGAATTAAAGATTAATTAAATATATTAATTTGATTATAATTTAATGCATGTATGTTGTAAGCGGATGTCGTCTTTTAAAAATATTATTTTATTATATTTTGATATTTATATTTTCTTATATTTTCCTGAGCAGAGAGAATGTTAACTTCTAATAATTTTATTTAATTATATTTAAAAATTCAAAAAAACTTAATATTAAAATTATGTACATATATTATAATTATTGTTTATATTTAAAATTTTAAAATATAAAAAAATATAATATTATGTAACGGAGGGAGTAAATACTAATATAGTTTGGGAATACACTACGGATGCTGAAAACGAGGAACAAAATTAAGATAAAATTAAAATTAAAATTAATTTAAATATAATTATATGCTAAAATTATATAGAGAAATTATTCATTATCTAAACGTTCAAATCAATCTATTTTATCTATTTATAGTTTTTTTATATACAATAAAAATAGGAGACGTAACAAATTTTATAATTTGTTAAGTATTTATCTAAAATTTTATATTATTTGGATTGGAGAGTTGAATACAAATTTAAGTTAAATTTTTATATTATATTATATTATATTATATTATATTATATTATATTAACTCTCAGTTTTTACTGTCAAATTTTTATTAATATATCTAATTATTAGTTGTTAATTTTTAAGGAAAGAATTTTAGTTAAAAATATAAATATATAAATTAAAATATATATATCTTAAGACTTATATCTTAATATATTTTATTTTAATTTTAAAATTTTATTATTTTATGAAATTGTACAGGTTTTATATAAAATTTGAACAATTATATATTATATGATCAAAGATGATATAACTGAAAATACCAGAACTAATTAATCTTAACTTTTGGATAAGTTCTTTATCAGAGAAACTTGATAAGTGATCAAAATATATTATTTTCTTGATTAACATTTAAAATTTATAAACAAATAATTTAGTAAATTTATATTTTTATATATAAAACAAATTAGATTTGAGCTGGGAATAACCTGATTAGAAATTATCTATAAATATAGCAACAAATGTATGTATTGATCAAAGTTGTAAAATTCAATGATCAAAACTAATATGGTGACGAATGATTTGGGAAATGAAGAAATAAAAATTAATTAATTTTATTATTTAAACGAAAATTTGAATATATTTTTGAGCATGTATGTTATGAGCGAGCGTTGGCTTTAAAATTATTATGTAATTATATTAATATTTATAATTTTTCACACTATTACTAAGCATATATATTATGAGAGGGTGCCGAATTTTAAGAATAATATATTATTATATTTAATAGTTAAATTATTTGTTGAGAAATATATTATTAATATTAGATATTCGCCTCCTATCTTTAGAAAATAATATTAAAATATATTTATATTATTAGATATATTAAAAGATATTGTGATATCATATATTTGGAATGTTGAGATGTTATAATTAGAGTTACTTGGTATATCTTTTGTTCCAAGTCAATTTTTTGTATTTATATACCGATTTGATGAATGAATAAAGTATAACCTTAAGAGCATATTTTAACAAATATATTATTAATATTGGAGATTCGCCTACTAAAATATATTTATATTATTAAAGACATTAAAAAATATTGTGATATCATATATTTGGAATGTTGATATGTGATGATTGGAGTTATTTGGTATGTCTTGTGTTCCAAGTCAATCTTTTGTATTTATATACCGATTTGATGAATGAATAAAGTATAACCTTAAGAGCATATTTTAACATGGTATTAGAGGCAAGATTGTCCCCGCAAGAGTTTGTGGGTACGAGATCAAACCTACGAGAGTTAGTGGGTGTGAGAATAAATGACACCGCAAGAGTTTGTGGTGTGTGGAAAAATAATACGGAAGATTATAGATGCTAAAAAAAATTCTACAAGCTTGAGTTGATGCGAAAAAGTCATATATAAAGACAGTAACAACGAAGATGATAAAGATGATGATAGAGAATATCCACCGGAGACGAAACGATTCCAACAATGATAAAAAGAGAGATCTCGAGCATGAAGAAAACAATCAAATTTTTTTTTTTGCAAACTCTAGATTGAGAATCGTGAGTTTGAGGGGGGTGTTGAGAAATATATTATTAATATGAAAGATTCATCTTCTATCTTGAGAGAAGAATATTAAAATATATTATATTATTAGATATTAAAAGATATTGTGATATCATATATTTGGAATGTTGAGGTGTGATCATTGGAGTTACCTGATATGTCTTGTGTTCGAAGTCAATCTTTTGTATTTATATACGGATTTGATGAATGAATAAAGTATAACGTTAAGAGCATATTTTAACATTATTATATTATAAAAATATAATTATACATTGTATTGTATTTTTATTTTTATAATATTTTTAATAATAAAAATTTATAAACTAGTTTATATATTAGCCCCGTGCAGAAGGATTAAGAGCTAGTACGAGTAATAAAGAAAAAAGCGATATATACAACATTAGGGTTTACTTTTGTCGAGAAGAGAAAGAAGAGAGAATGGGCGGTCATCTGCTTAAATCGCTGTATTTACGCTTGGTCAAAATCAAATGGGCAATTGCAGGACCACCAAAGCCTCCGGCCGTCCTCCACCTTTGTGCTGAGCCGCTTAAATTTGATTTGTGTGACCCTACTAGCTGGTTGATCCAATTAGAGGATCAAGAGGGTACGAGAGATGAAATCATTGATGGATACATAAAGCTTGTAGCTAAAGTCCTGGGAAGGTAGTGTTTTTTCTTAATTAGTAGTACTTTTAATTCTTAATTTTTGTTTTTTCATAACTTTGTAATCTCATTCATACTCAAGTTGAAGTTGTTGGTTTTTTATCTTGATGATATGTTCTTTTGTATGCAACAACGTTTGAAACCCTTTTTTTTTTTTTTTTTTATAATAGCCTGGCCTTGTTAGAACATCTCGAGTTTCTTTTCTTTCTGTTGGTTGATTTGTTTCCTCACTAAGTAATTTGTTGTTAATACAGACTATAAACTCATCTTCACTGTCTATCATAGGTGGGAGCGGATAAAAGTGTAATTTCAAGTCGGGTTTGTAGGCACTGTGTTTATATCTAGGGATGGATCATGTAGTGTAGCATGTGTTGCATTTATGTATATACAATAGCATCTTTGTAAAAGTACAAGGTGAATCGTTAAGATGTATTAACAAGAGTTTATTATTGGGAAGGTCGCGGCGATTCATACAAAACATCTCCCATTTCTAAATGATGTGGTAAAACTCCTCGCTGGGTGCCATGACTATCGATGTCCCCTTCTAGTGTCAATCCTTCTATTCTTGCTGCTACTGAATCTCCTTTTGACGGTGGATCAACATCTGCGTTCACCTTACACATGTAGTAATATCATGAAAAAATAAAATAAGAGTTAAATGCACTTGGTGTACCTAAAGTATGCCAAATCTGCACTTTGTGTACCTAATCTATCAATTAAACACATTGTGTACCTAATGTATGCTATCTTCAAGTTATGTTCGTTCTAGCGTTTGAATGGGATGCGAGTTAACTGTAATAGACCTTTTGCACAAGGTTGTTACCTTGACAGACCACTGTTTGTTCTGGTTGTCCCAGTATGCAACCTATAGTCCTGCTAGTAGTGTTAAATAAGAGGTCTGGAGACATACCATTTTGTAACAGAATTCAATCTGAATCAATCAAGAAAGTTATTTCTCTATTCTCGTGGTTTCTCACACTCCGCTTTGTGTAAAAGTATTATACCAGTTTAGTGGATAAGATCTATGCTCTTGTTTATTTTCAGTGAGGAAGAGGCAAGGGAGAAGATTTACGCGGTATCCACCAAGTACTACTTTGCAATTAGTCTCGCCGTGTCGGAGGAAGTGGCTAACAAGTTTAAAAAACTGTCTGAAGTGATTAATGTTGTAAATGTTGATCGAGATTCTAGGTTCGGTAATGGTATGGTTTCATTGTAGTTTGTTCATATATTCACTATTTTTTACTTGCACACAAAAATTAATTATTGATTTGACTAATTTGTGTGGGTGTTTTGGTGGTGAAAACAGGGGAACCGTTTGTCAATGGGAAGCCCGTACCCTACGATCCCAAATATCATGCCTTCTACTTTAGAGTGCAGGCGAGAATCCGAGCGGGGAGGTTGGCTGATGGGAGGAGTGTCGAGGAGATTGATCGGAAGATTGCCGAGGCGGGGATGACTATCGAGGAGGTTGAGCAGAAGTTTTGCAACCCGGTTGATGTCGAATCTGGTTGGAAGAGTGACATGAGTGATGATGAGGAGTCTGATGGGATGAGTGATGGTATGCCTCTTTTCAAGTTTTTCTGCATCTATAAGAATTTTTTTCACCCCTGATATTGATAGTGTTAAGTTACTAATAGTTCCCTCCATCTCAGTTTGAAACTTCCTTTTTTCTTTCGGGAATCTATTGTTACCATAAACTTTTGTATTGTCCTAAGTTATGTGGTTATATATTATTCTGAACACCCTGTCCCCGAAGTAAACTGTAGCTGCATCCTTCACTAAATTATCATGTCTGATTTTAAATATTTAGAAACAAGTAACCAAATAAATAGGATCACAAAATTTCTCTTGTGATTAAGTAACAAATTTAGTTTGGATAGGACAACTTTGGTCAGCTACTTACATCTGGCTGTCTTATCTTCTTCCAGGAGCTTAAATAGCCCATTCAACTTTGGTCAGCTGTCTTATCTCTTTGTTCAGCGTTTTACTAGCTACGTTGATGCTTGTATCTGTTCCTCTGTTAGAAGTCTCTCCTTTTCAAGTTATTTTGATTCCAAACATCGTTTCTTGTTTTTTCTCTTCTATTGATGAGGTAATTATTAACCTTATAGTACAACAGTTTAAGGGGGACTCTGTTTTGTATTTGCAGACATAGGCAGAAGTAGGGGTGTGCATTCGATTTGGTTAACCGAAAACCGAACCGACTAACTGAAATATTATCGGTTCAGTTAACCAAACTCTGGTTTTCGGTAAGGAAATTCCTGAAATTCGGTATTTCGGTTATTCTGTTTTTAACCGCCTTTAACCCAATAACCGGATAAAAAACCGGAATAATCATACTTCATTAAAAAAATAGAATATAAGCAGTGGAAGTCTGGAACCAGTTGTGAAGTCTGATCATTAAGTAATCTTGAACCTTGATAGTGTACTGTTAATGTGCTGTGAATTCTTTAGTTTCTGATTGGCTATGTCTGTGATTACCTAAGTTACTCAGACTCGGGTACGGAGTGTCGGATACGACACGTATCCGAGTGTCCGACTCGGGATGTTCAAAAATTTAAGACACGGGGACACCGTCCAAATTTTGGACACGGGTGCGGGGACACGGCATAAATTATATTATATTTATTTTTTATATATATAATAAAAATAAAATAATATATTTTTTAATTAATTTATATTATTTTTATATTAATTATCACTGATTACCCATTTTCTTAGTGTTGTGACAAAAGCATACCAGCAATCACTCTCAATTTGCAATCACACTGCTTGCAGCCTTTCACTAATAGTGCTACTATTGTATTATTGTTGTGCTACTGAATACAAATTTTACTATCTAAATCTTTATTTGAATTTCAATTAGCAGGCTGACTTGTGTATTCATCGTTTTTTGTGTCTTTTCAGCATTTCATTTGGATGTCTGTTTTCACTGACTTTTGCAGACCTGCAGTAGCCACTAGCCATTAAGCCTGCAAATTTTGCAGTACACAACAATTTTCTCACAAAATTTAATCTTTAATTTGCAGAACCAGTGACCACGAAACTTAAATAGAATGAAGTTTGAGAAGCAAAATTAGGATGGAAAGAAGCTGAGAAGTCGAGTTGAGTAGTAGGATTCCAGCAGCAGCAAGTTTATTTCTAGTAATTGATAATTTGATATTGTCAAAACTCAAAGTGGCCTGGCCACATTTCAATTTTCGTTCTTGTTTTTTAATTTAAACTTATCATTATCAAGTACCTTGAATTTGAATTCTGGATGTTTTAAATTTGTGACCGCAATCTAGCTTGCAAAATTTAGAAGTCTCTCTTTTTAAAGTTATTTTGATTCCAAACATCATTTGTTGCTTTTTCTCTTCTATGGTAATTATTATGCTTATAGTAGGACAATTTAAGAGGCGCTCTGTTTTCGTATTTGCAAACATGGGCAAAGGTACTTGACACCATCAGTTTAGACATCTGAAACAAATACACTTGTTGGCATTGTAATTTCACTACATTCAAATGACTTTAATGCTTCCAGGTCGCCATACAATTCGATCTAAGTAGTTCCGCTATTTAGTTATATTATTATTATGCACAAGTCAAAAGTGGCACCAACCAAAAAGTTTCAAATAACCAAGGGTTTTTTTGCTCCTCTTTAAACCTAGTTTAAACTAGTAATAAATTTTCAAACTAATGTAGACATACGGATTTTAATTTATTATGATGATTACAAAGTGTTTGACGCCAAGGTTATGGTTATCTTGGGCAAAAATTGAAGAAAAAATGAAGTTACCTACTGAATATTTGTTTTAAAATTACAGATGGGAATTGTGGCCATTTTCACCGTTAGAATCAATGGTTGAATAAAATGCGCATCCAGTGGATGGACAAATAGCTTTGTGGCCTCAAGTCCGATGTCATATTCAGTGTTAGACTATTTATCTATGGCCGACTCTCATTCCTTTTCATAAAACAAAAGAAAAATATATGCATTGGAAAATAGGCCTCCTGTGGAGCAGATATAATTTCATGACTACATGATTAGCCAAAAGTTCAGGATGCACTCCATGTAGGAATTATTTTTTGGCACCTATTCAACTATCCCAGTAAGGAGGTGAATGAATGTTGCAAATTGGACTCAATATTGTCAGTTGTCCACTTTGCAGGAGACTTACATAAAGCTTAGCTTCATTAATAAAAACTTTGAGCTGATGAAACCACTGGCATAGTGGTACATAGTTTTACATGAGACTATCTTCACCACCCAGGAATGTGGATAGAGAACTTCATGGTTTCCTAATTAAACTTTGATCGGTATAATAAATTTATACTAGGGAAACCTACTAGAGAAGTTCACATAAAAAAAAAAAAAAAAAGAAGTTATAGTAATAAAAGAAGCTACTATAACAACTACCACCATTAGATTCCTAGAAAGTTGCTACCGTGATTGTTGAAAGAAGATGTTCGTTTGATTAGCCAAGTCGAAGAAATTGCTCGACTAGAAATATCATGTAAGACAATGTGAAGAAGAGCCTCCGGGCTCGGACAATCACCTTAATGAAGATTCATTCCATTATTGCTGAGCTTAATTTGTCAAAAAAAACTCAACAAAGTGGAGAAACCAGTTGATGTTGATTTCCCAGACATCTAATTTGAAAGAGACATCTAATTTGAAAGAAACATATGTAACAGCGTTCTGAGAGTTGTTTCTAAAATCATGACTATAATAATGGACATACCACAGTTTAAGAACAAATATTCTACTTCAGGAGATAAAAGCTCAAAATCCCCGTCTATCACCTGCAAAATCCACCACCATAATCTGAACTGTTCAATCCACAATGGACAATAGTCGTTCAGTTTGAACATCACAATCATGAATTAATACAGTAGTACAATCAACTAAAAGTTACAACCCGTGTCTTAATAAAAAGATATTTTGCATAAAAAGCATACTTGAGTTCACCACAAATCATTTTGCAAGCTAGCTTACAGTTTTAAATTTAAAACATCCAGAATTCAAATTTAAGGTACTTGATAATGATAAGTTTACACTGAAAAACAAGAATGAAAATTGAAATGTGGCCAGGCCACTTTGAGTTTTGACTTTTGACAATATCAAATTATCAATTACTGGAAATAAACTTGCTGCTGCTGGAATCCTGCTGCTCCGCTCGACTGCAAATTAAAGATTAAATTTTGTGAGAAAATTGTTGTGTACTGCAATTTGCAAGCTTAATGGCTACAGACTACAACACCTGTATGAAATGCTGAAAAGACACAAAAAGCGATGAATACACAAGTCAGCCTGCTAATTGAAATTCAAATAAATGATTTAGATATTAAAATTTGTATTCCGTAGCACAACAATAATACAGTACACTACCAGGCACCATAAGTTAAATGGAAAGATAGCAGTGAAAGCTAAATGGAATATGCAAGTCTAGCACTTACTGCAGGGTAGAACTAGATGAAAGATTAGTGATCAAAGTCCAAGGACTTGGTGTTGAAACTATTAATCAAACGTAACAAACGTAAATATGCAACGAATGAAAGGACTCACCGACGCTAATTAATATAGTAAAAAAGTCCGCTTTTTACATGACTTGCACCTGGATGGTCAATTCTATGCACGCTATTCCCCTCCTCCTGGTGAGCCACGTTAAGTTCGTCAAGATAAGGAACTTTCCCCTGCCCACTGGCCTTAGCGTCCTTGATACTCATGTATATTTTTACACCGAGAATCTCCTTAGCTGTTTTTTGGAAATCCTTTGCATCATAGAAATTATTGCCCTTATAGCCAGCTCTTGTGCAACCATCTATCAAATCTTTACGAATTTGATATCCTAGAGTAGCAGTTCTTCTCATGTAGTCAGGAACAACTACATCACGAGCATATCTGGAATGCTTTATAGTTTGATGCAATATAAATCTCTTGTCATTCTCCTCTTCTGTTAGTCCTTCAGTTTCTACATCACCCTTCCACATGCTTCTCATTATTTCTCTTGTTTGTGTATCTTGCAATGAGAACTGTTACGAAAAGTCAAAAATAGCACGACTAGTCAGCTAGGGGTTGTGTCGCTAGACGCATATGTGAACTTTGTTATCATTTCAGATAGAGGAAAAATCCATCAATAGCTATTTAAAGAGTATTTTTGTAAAATTATTATAAATAGTACAATCAAAAAAATTGTAAAATGTTAAGAGGTGTAATGGACTAATGGTGGATAGAAACTTAGAAGTACAGTTTTGTAAAACAGACATGTGATTGTGATTCTCATTCCACTATATAAATTTTGATTGTCTAAAATATGTATTGTCTTATTTAGTCGTGCCCTAAGAAGCTTATTATCATACGTAATTATTATTACTATTTATTTCTACAATTAACTAAATTGAGTGTATTCATTTTAGTAGCACTTATCCGAACACAAAAGTGAACAAAAAACTGTGTACCTGAGCTTGGGCTGCAAACTCCTGACGCCAGTATACAGGAGCAACATAATTCGTAATGAAATTATTGGTGTAATATTTCTTCTTGATATAATTCCAAGTACTTCCAATGAAACCGGTTCGCCCACCATGAATAGTCCAACCGTAGCCTTGGCACGCAACCATTACCATTTCAAACACTTGCTTCCCTGAACAAAGAAAACTATCAACATTTTATATAAACATGTAATTCAAGATCTAACAAATTCAATACATATTTTACCTGATGACATAGACTCAGACAAATATTTTTCTTGGTTTGGATTATTGCGGGCAGAAGTTTTTGTGAAGGAACTCTTAGGTTGCTTTGGCTTCCCTCGCAAGACATTAAACCGATTTTTCATCGCGGTAGTGAACTTTGGAAGCTGATTTGAGTCTCCAGGACTTTCTGGTGGTGTTTCTGAACTTCCTGGTGGTGCTTCTGAACTGAGGAAGCACGCCACAAATTGTTTCAAGAATTGTAAGTAAGCTGATTTCTTCAAAAAAATTGAACTGAACACATACCTATCTGCACCACCGCAAAGACGAAAACTAAGATGTAGCGTCGACTCTTTCTGAATGTTATAGTCCGCCAACGTCCTTTCATCTTCCACTCGCTTACCACAAAAGAGCAACATCTGGTCATCTGGTGGGATGCCCTCCTTCTGTTGGATTTTTATTTTGAGAATTTTAATTTTGTCACGGCTTTCAACTTCTAGAGTGACGGTCTTTCCAGTAAGAGTCATAACAAAGATTTGCATACTCATTGCAATGTTCAGCTCTGCATTTTCAGTCATCTGTAACCGCAAAGTTTTGAAAAATAAGAAGAAAGGGAAACACTCAATATCATAAAGAAGCAAGAATGTTATATATCTATCTATTGATCTATCCATAGTGATGCTTGCTTCCAACATAATCTGATCTGCTATTTAGCTCCATAAACAATAGTATATGTATCAAAACTTCTCCTTATCGTATACTTCTTTGAACACTAAACCAATTTCATTAAAATTCTTAAGGAATTTGAGAAATAAACAGCACATTGAGATCAACTGATAGAAAATTCGGTACAAATTAGGGAATTTTTAATTTATCAGTACCAAGGCAAAACAGGGAAACCCAGAAGAAAGACTAAGATATGTCTATTTTTAATGGAAAATATTTATCGTTTATTAGATATACATGCATGTATTTCCCAGCAAGATCATACTATCATAGTATCAGTAGTGTTTGCAACAAAAAAAAAAGATGATCAGATACAAAACTTGTTAACCAAAATTTGCCAAACCAAGGGTTCTGTAAAAATTTAATGACAACATGAAAATCACTCCAACAAGAAAATGATAAAGCAAAGGACTCTGAGGTCATTTCTTGTTTTTTAAAAACAGAGCATCTTAATTCGCGAGGCCTGATTCAATCCCGTATCATACAACTCATAGAAATTTGAGGGCTAAAGTGTGGCTAAATAAACCTTAAATCGACTTGAACCTCATAACTTCATTCGTCAACCCAAACTAATCAGTCATATCACCCCCAATATCTATTTAAATCGACTTGGCCTAGCTAGATTCAGTAACACTAAGTTTCTACAAGATTTTTGAGAAAAATAAATGACCCTTTGACCTTTCTAAACTTTGTTTGGGAATGAAGTGTTGGAAACTAAGCTGACATAAAGTAAATATGATGTCAAGATTAAAACATGGAAGAATGAGAAAATTATCATGCAGTTATCTGCATATTCTAGTCATAACAATGAACCAAAGTCCTATCTGTTCATACTTCAAAGAAACAGAGGGCCAACATATTTCTCAGTATTAGAACACTCACCTGCCAACAGTTACTCTCAGCAAGGTGTTTCGGTTTAGCCTGATTTTCTATCATCCTTTGATACTCTAGAGTTTCTTCGAGCTTTCTTACTTCTGCTTCAACTTCGAGTTTCCTGCGTTCAGATTCTTCTTCCTTATAACTCAAGTCAACAACACTTCCACCAACAATGGGTTCATGGTCGAGATGGCCTTCATCGCATTCCAATGACACAGAGCTGCTGCCACACAAAAATTGACAAGGTGAGTTATAAATTAAATAATTACGATATATTCGGAATGTGTTATATATTCAGATTTAAAACGGAAGGACATCTAAGTGAGCGTGAACTTTAATAATCAGGGCATGTACTTGAATTCAGCAATCTCCTGAGGACGCATTTGCAGCTCACTGTTAGCAATAGTCTACAGAATAAGCAAGTTATTAGACCAACAGAGTTTGTGTTTAAGGTAAATAACAAAAAATTAAACATTATAAAAATTAAAATGTTTAAAATTAAAAAAAAATATATATTTATTGTAACAATAATTTATTAAATTTATTGATAAGTTACTTCAATCACAAAATTTTGATGATATTTTAGGTTTTTAAAATAATTTTTATGGTTATTTAATTTACTTGGTCACACTTTTACAGCGAAGCTCAAAATTTGGTTAATTATCAAAGGCATTACACCCATTGTATTCAAATTTGTCAATATATGCCCTCATTACAAAAATTATTAATTTGGTCATTCATTTGAAAATTTGTATCAATTTAATCATTACAAAGTAAAATTTTGTATCATCCAAGCCTTTAGGAAATTATCTTTTTGATACGAATTTTTAACTTAATTGCCAGCTTGAGTCGTTTTTGCAATCAATGACTAAGCATATACATTTGGACGTTTGACTAATTGCTTTGATGTTTAACCGGCTCAAAGCTTTTGCTAATAGAGGTTTACTTTCTCTAGTAGTGATTATTTGTAACAGTGGGCTTAGTTTCTATAGTAATTGTTAGTTCAACATAGTAGGGTATACTTTCTGTAGTAAAAGTTTTTATGCTAGTAGGGGTTACCATATTTATTAGTGTTTACTTTGTGTAGCAAAGATTAGTCACCTAGTAGCTGTTACTTTTAGTAGTAGGGGTAAATTACCTAGTATTAGTTACTTTGTATAGTATGGTTAGTAATACATTATATACGAGTGCAGAGATTATTTACCTAGTAAGGTTATGCTAGTATGGGTTACTTTGTGTACTAGGGCTTTTTTGCATAATAGAAGTTATTTATGGTAGAAGGGGTCGATTAATTCTAGTAGTAGTTATTTTGTGTAGTAAGGGTTAATTATACTAGTAATATAATATTCAATTTCAATTGATAAAATCATAACTAGATTAAATAATATCTTAAGCTATTTGATAATGTACAATAATTACTAAACCTCAATAAACTAAAATACTTATTAGTAAAAATTCGATTCAATTACAAATAAATTAATTTTAAAAATGCTAATGCTTATAGATTGATAGTCTTTACAATGTGCTAGTTATTACATTTAATTTAAATAGTTTTTCTATTTGCAATATTTTTAAAATATTAAAAATTAAAAAAAAATTAAAATATTTATTGTAACAATAATTTATTAAATTTCTTGATAAGTTACTTCAATCACAAAATTTTGATGATATTTTAGGTTTTTAAAATAATTTTTATGGTTATTTCATTTACTTGGTCACACTTTTACAGCGAAGCTCAAAATTTGGTTAATTATCAAAGGCATTACACCCATTGTATTCAAATTTGTCAATATATGCCCTCATTACAAAAATTATTAATTTGTCCATTCATTTGAAAATTTGTATCAATTTAATCATTAGAAAGTAAAATTTTGTATCATCCAAGCCTTTAGGAAATTATCTTTTTGATACGAATTTTTAACTTAATTTCCAGCTTGAGTCGTTTTTGCAATCAATGACTAAGCATATACATTTGGATGTTTGACTAATTGCTTTGATGTTTAACCGGCTCAAAACTTTTGCTAATAGAGATTTACTTTCTCTAGTAGTGATTATTTGTAACAGTGGGCTTAGTTTCTATAGTAATTGTTAGTTCAATATAGTAGGGTATACTTTCTGTAGTAAAAATTTTTATGCTAGTAGGGGTTACCATATTTATTAGTGTTTACTTTGTGTAGTAAAGATTAGTCACCTAATAGCTGTTACTTTTAGTAGTAGGGGTAAATTACCTAGTATTAGTTACTTTGTATAGTAAGGTTAGTAATACATTATGTACGAGTGCAGAGATTATTTACCTAGTAAGGTTATGCTAGTATGGGTTAATTTGTGTACTAGGGCTTTTTTGCATAATAGAAGTTAGTTATGGTAGAAGGGGTCGATTAATTCTAGTAGTAGTTATTTTGTGTAGTAAGGGTTAATTATACTAGTAATACAATATTCAATTTCAATTGATAAAATCATCACCACATTCAATAATATCTGAAGCTATTTGATAATGTATAATAATTACTAAACCTCAATAAACTAAAATACTTATTAGTAAAAATTCGATTCTATTACAAATAAATTAATTTTAAAAATGCTAATGCTTATAGATTGATAGTCTTTACAATGTGCTAGTTAATACATTTAATTTAAATAGTTTTTCTATTTGCAATATTTTTAAAATATTAAAAATTAAAAAAAAATTAAAACATTTATTGTAACAATAATTTATTAAATTTCTTGATAAGTTACTTCAATCACAAAATTTTGATGATTTTTAAAATAATTTTTATGGTTATTTAATTTACTTGGTCACACTTTTACAGCGAAGCTCAAAATTTGGTTAATTATCAAAGGCATTACACCCATTGTATTCAAATTTGTCAATATATGCCCACATTACAAAAATTATTAATTTGGTCATTCATTTGAAAATTTGTATCAATTTAATCATTAAAAAGTAAAATTTTGTATCATCCAAGCCTTTAGGAAATTATCTTTTTGATACGAATTTTTAACTTAATTGCCAGCTTGAGTCATTTTTGCAATCAATGACTAAGCATATACATTTGGACGTTTGACTAAGTGCTTTGATGTTTAACCGGCTCAAAACTTTTGCTAATAGAGGTTTATTTTCTCTAGTAGTGATTATTTGTAACAGTGGGCTTAGTTTCTATAGTAATTGTTAGTTCCACATAGTAGGGTATACTTTCTGTAGTAAAGGTTTTTATGCTAGTAGGGGTTACCATATTTATTAGTGTTTACTTTGTGTAGTAAAGATTAGTCACCTAATAGCTGTTACTTTTAGTAGTAGGGGTAAATTACCTAGTATTAGTTACTTTGTATAGTAAGGTTAGTAATACATTATGTACGAGTGCAGAGATTATTTACCTAGTAAGGTTATGCTAGTATGGGTTACTTTGTGTACTAGGGCTTTTTTGCATAATAGAAGTTAGTTATGGTAGAAGGGGTCGATTAATTCTAGTAGTAGTTATTTTGTGTAGTAAGGGTTAATTATACTAGTAATACAATATTCAATTTCAATTGATAAAATCATCACCACATTCAATAATATCTGAAGCTATTTGATAATGTATAATAATTACTAAACCTCAATAAACTAAAATACTTATTAGTAAAAATTCGATTCTATTACAAATAAATTAATTTTAAAAATGCTAATGCTTATAGATTGATAGTCTTTACAATGTGCTAGTTAATACATTTAATTTAAATAGTTTTTCTATTTGCAATATTTTTAAAATATTAAAAATTAAAAAAAAATTAAAACATTTATTGTAACAATAATTTATTAAATTTCTTGATAAGTTACTTCAATCACAAAATTTTGATGATTTTTAAAATAATTTTTATGGTTATTTAATTTACTTGGTCACACTTTTACAGCGAAGCTCAAAATTTGGTTAATTATCAAAGGCATTACACCCATTGTATTCAAATTTGTCAATATATGCCCACATTACAAAAATTATTAATTTGGTCATTCATTTGAAAATTTGTATCAATTTAATCATTAAAAAGTAAAATTTTGTATCATCCAAGCCTTTAGGAAATTATCTTTTTGATACGAATTTTTAACTTAATTGCCAGCTTGAGTCATTTTTGCAATCAATGACTAAGCATATACATTTGGACGTTTGACTAAGTGCTTTGATGTTTAACCGGCTCAAAACTTTTGCTAATAGAGGTTTATTTTCTCTAGTAGTGATTATTTGTAACAGTGGGCTTAGTTTCTATAGTAATTGTTAGTTCCACATAGGGTATACTTTCTGTAGTAAAGGTTTTTATGCTAGTAGGGGTTACCATATTTATTAGTGTTTACTTTGTGTAGTAAAGATTAGTCACCTAATAGCTGTTACTTTTAGTAGTAGGGGTAAATTACCTAGTATTAGTTACTTTGTATAGTAAGGTTAGTAATACATTATGTACGAGTGCAGAGATTATTTACCTAGTACGGTTATGCTAGTATGGGTTACTTTGTGTACTAGGGCTTTTTTGCATAATAGAAGTTAGTTATGGTAGAAGGGGTCGATTAATTCTAGTAGTAGTTATTTTGTGTAGTAAGGGTTAATTATACTAGTAATACAATATTCAATTTCAATTGATAAAATCATCACCACATTCAATAATATCTGAAGCTATTTGATAATGTATAATAATTACTAAACCTCAATAAACTAAAATACTTATTAGTAAAAATTCGATTCTATTACAAATAAATTAATTTTAAAAATGCTAATGCTTATAGATTGATAGTCTTTACAATGTGCTAGTTAATACATTTAATTTAAATAGTTCATCAATTAATTTATTTTATTTAAACATAAATTCCTTAACATAAGTTAAAACCAAAAACCCACTAAATATAAATGTAATATAAATATTAAAATTATTTTATCTCCTAATATCGAGAATACAATAATTACAAAAATATTCTCCTACTTATCTCTCACACACCTTCATAATTTTTGTAATCAACCAAAACTCTTGTAAATATTAGATATCATAAATATTTTATTGAATATACTTCAAATTTTATTTAGAACAATTACCATCTTTTACTATCTTACATATATAAATAAATCTCGATAATGAATACGCTTAGAGCTCAACTTTTTTATTCATCAATCCATATTGTTCATTTATTGTGGTAAAAAATACATGATTCTTAATATGTTGAGACTTGGAAAAATTAGTTTTTTGATGAGTTTATTCATTTATCAAATACTTTTTTATCTCGATTTTATTCTAAGTATTTCAACAATTAATATTGCGACCAAAATTCTTAATTTTATAATTCGTATATATTAATCTTAGCTGTTAAGTTTTAAGGAAAAGAACCTTATTTAAAATATTAAATATATAAATTACATATTTTAAGTGATAAAAATAAAATATTGCATGTTAGATATTTAATAGCAAAAAATATATAAATCAATCAATCTTAATTTTTTTCATAAATTCTTTGGTGATGTGAGAAATATAATAAGTTATAAAAATATAAAAACTGTTCCACTTGCTACACAACCTAACTATATACAACGGGTTAAACTTGGTTAAACTTGTTGCACAACCATATACATAAATTCAAATGGATGCAACTTGCAACCAGATGCAGCTTAATGTATTTTCTCAAATATTGTACTTTATAAAGATGTTTTTGGAAATATTTTACCTTATAAAAATATTTCTAATATTTTTTTGAAAAAATTGTAAAATCAAAAAAAAACTTTTATAGAAGTGGTATTTTTTTTAAACAACCTGAAATGTAAAGTTTATAAACAAATTATTTTAACAAATAAGAAATAAATTACACTTGAGCTGTCATCAACCTAATTATAAAGTATGTATAAATATAAATACAAAATAAAGTTGTAAAATTCAATATTTTGATCGGGTGACAAAACAATATAAGAAAATAAAGAATTAAAGATTAATTAAATATATTAATTTGATTATAATTTAATATATTAGTGAGCATGTATGTTGTAAGCGGATGTCGTCTTTTAAAAATATTATTTTATTATATATTGATATTTATATTTTCTTATATTTTCCTGAGCAGAGAGAATGTTAACTTCTAATAATTTTATTTAATTATATTTAAAAATTCAAAAAAACTTAATATTAAAATTATGTACATATATTATAATTATTGTTTATATTTAAAATTTTAAAATATAAAAAAATATAATATTATGTAACGGAGGGAGTAAATACTAATATAGTTTGGGAATACACTACGGATGCTGAAAACGAGGAACAAAATTAAGATAAAATTAAAATTAAAATTAATTTAAATATAATTATATGCTAAAATTAGGTGAGTTTAAATTGAAATTTATTTTTATAGAGAAATTATTCATTATCTAAACGTTCAAATCAATCTATTTTATCTACTTATAGTTTTTTTATATACAATAAAAATAGGAGACGTAACAAATTTTATAATTTGTTAAGTATTTATCTAAAATTTTATATTATTTGGATTGGAGAGTTGAATACAAATTTAAGTTAAATTTTTATATTATATTATATTATATTATATTATATTAACTCTCAGTTTTTACTGTCAAATTTTTATTAATATATCTAATTATTAGTTGTTAATTTTTAAGGAAAGAATTTTAGTTAAAAATATAAATATATAAATTAAAATATATATATATCTTAAGACTTATATCTTAATATATTTTATTTTAATTTTAAAATTTTATTATTTTATGAAATTGTACAGGTTTTATATAAAATTTGAACAATTATATATTATATGATCAAAGATGATATAACTGAAAATACCAGAACTAATTAATCTTAACTTTTGGATAAGTTCTTTATCAGAGAAACTTGATAAGTGATCAAAATATATTATTTTCTTGATTAACATTTAAAATTTATAAACAAATAATTTAGTAAATTTATATTTTTATATATAAAACAAATTAGATTTGAGCTGGGAATAACCTGATTAGAAATTATCTATAAATATAGCAACAAATGTATGTATTGATCAAAGTTGTAAAATTCAATGATCAAAACTAATATGGTGACGAATGATTTGGGAAATGAAGAAATAAAAATTAATTAATTTTATTATTTAAACGAAAATTTGAATATATTTTTGAGCATGTATGTTATGAGCGAGCGTTGGCTTTAAAATTATTATGTAATTATATTAATATTTATAATTTTTCACACTATTACTAAGCATATATATTATGAGAGGGTGCCGAATTTTAAGAATAATATATTATTATATTTAATAGTTAAATTATTTGTTGAGAAATATATTATTAATATTAGATATTCGCCTCCTATCTTTAGAAAATAATATTAAAATATATTTATATTATTAGATATATTAAAAGATATTGTGATATCATATATTTGGAATGTTGAGATGTTATAATTAGAGTTACTTGGTATATCTTTTGTTCCAAGTCAATTTTTTGTATTTATATACCGATTTGATGAATGAATAAAGTATAACCTTAAGAGCATATTTTAACAAATATATTATTAATATTGGAGATTCGCCTACTAAAATATATTTATATTATTAAAGACATTAAAAAATATTGTGATATCATATATTTGGAATGTTGATATGTGATGATTGGAGTTATTTGGTATGTCTTGTGTTCCAAGTCAATCTTTTGTATTTATATACCGATTTGATGAATGAATAAAGTATAACCTTAAGAGCATATTTTAACATGGTATTAGAGGCAAGATTGTCCCCGCAAGAGTTTGTGGGTACGAGATCAAACCTACGAGAGTTAGTGGGTGTGAGAATAAATGACACCGCAAGAGTTTGTGGTGTGTGGAAAAATAATACGGAAGATTATAGATGCTAAAAAAAATTCTACAAGCTTGAGTTGATGCGAAAAAGTCATATATAAAGACAGTAACAACGAAGATGATAAAGATGATGATAGAGAATATCCACCGGAGACGAAACGATTCCAACAATGATAAAAAGAGAGATCTCGAGCATGAAGAAAACAATCAAATTTTTTTTTTTGCAAACTCTAGATTGAGAATCGTGAGTTTGAGGGGGGTGTTGAGAAATATATTATTAATATGAAAGATTCATCTTCTATCTTGAGAGAAGAATATTAAAATATATTATATTATTAGATATTAAAAGATATTGTGATATCATATATTTGGAATGTTGAGGTGTGATCATTGGAGTTACCTGATATGTCTTGTGTTCGAAGTCAATCTTTTGTATTTATATACGGATTTGATGAATGAATAAAGTATAACGTTAAGAGCATATTTTAACATTATTATATTATAAAAATATAATTATACATTGTATTGTATTTTTATTTTTATAATATTTTTAATAATAAAAATTTATAAACTAGTTTATATATTAGCCCCGTGCAGAAGGATTAAGAGCTAGTACGAGTAATAAAGAAAAAAGCGATATATACAACATTAGGGTTTACTTTTGTCGAGAAGAGAAAGAAGAGAGAATGGGCGGTCATCTGCTTAAATCGCTGTATTTACGCTTGGTCAAAATCAAATGGGCAATTGCAGGACCACCAAAGCCTCCGGCCGTCCTCCACCTTTGTGCTGAGCCGCTTAAATTTGATTTGTGTGACCCTACTAGCTGGTTGATCCAATTAGAGGATCAAGAGGGTACGAGAGATGAAATCATTGATGGATACATAAAGCTTGTAGCTAAAGTCCTGGGAAGGTAGTGTTTTTTCTTAATTAGTAGTACTTTTAATTCTTAATTTTTGTTTTTTCATAACTTTGTAATCTCATTCATACTCAAGTTGAAGTTGTTGGTTTTTTATCTTGATGATATGTTCTTTTGTATGCAACAACGTTTGAAACCCTTTTTTTTTTTTTTTTTATAATAGCCTGGCCTTGTTAGAACATCTCGAGTTTCTTTTCTTTCTGTTGGTTGATTTGTTTCCTCACTAAGTAATTTGTTGTTAATACAGACTATAAACTCATCTTCACTGTCTATCATAGGTGGGAGCGGATAAAAGTGTAATTTCAAGTCGGGTTTGTAGGCACTGTGTTTATATCTAGGGATGGATCATGTAGTGTAGCATGTGTTGCATTTATGTATATACAATAGCATCTTTGTAAAAGTACAAGGTGAATCGTTAAGATGTATTAACAAGAGTTTATTATTGGGAAGGTCGCGGCGATTCATACAAAACATCTCCCATTTCTAAATGATGTGGTAAAACTCCTCGCTGGGTGCCATGACTATCGATGTCCCCTTCTAGTGTCAATCCTTCTATTCTTGCTGCTACTGAATCTCCTTTTGACGGTGGATCAACATCTGCGTTCACCTTACACATGTAGTAATATCATGAAAAAATAAAATAAGAGTTAAATGCACTTGGTGTACCTAAAGTATGCCAAATCTGCACTTTGTGTACCTAATCTATCAATTAAACACATTGTGTACCTAATGTATGCTATCTTCAAGTTATGTTCGTTCTAGCGTTTGAATGGGATGCGAGTTAACTGTAATAGACCTTTTGCACAAGGTTGTTACCTTGACAGACCACTGTTTGTTCTGGTTGTCCCAGTATGCAACCTATAGTCCTGCTAGTAGTGTTAAATAAGAGGTCTGGAGACATACCATTTTGTAACAGAATTCAATCTGAATCAATCAAGAAAGTTATTTCTCTATTCTCGTGGTTTCTCACACTCCGCTTTGTGTAAAAGTATTATACCAGTTTAGTGGATAAGATCTATGCTCTTGTTTATTTTCAGTGAGGAAGAGGCAAGGGAGAAGATTTACGCGGTATCCACCAAGTACTACTTTGCAATTAGTCTCGCCGTGTCGGAGGAAGTGGCTAACAAGTTTAAAAAACTGTCTGAAGTGATTAATGTTGTAAATGTTGATCGAGATTCTAGGTTCGGTAATGGTATGGTTTCATTGTAGTTTGTTCATATATTCACTATTTTTTACTTGCACACAAAAATTAATTATTGATTTGACTAATTTGTGTGGGTGTTTTGGTGGTGAAAACAGGGGAACCGTTTGTCAATGGGAAGCCCGTACCCTACGATCCCAAATATCATGCCTTCTACTTTAGAGTGCAGGCGAGAATCCGAGCGGGGAGGTTGGCTGATGGGAGGAGTGTCGAGGAGATTGATCGGAAGATTGCCGAGGCGGGGATGACTATCGAGGAGGTTGAGCAGAAGTTTTGCAACCCGGTTGATGTCGAATCTGGTTGGAAGAGTGACATGAGTGATGATGAGGAGTCTGATGGGATGAGTGATGGTATGCCTCTTTTCAAGTTTTTCTGCATCTATAAGAATTTTTTTCACCCCTGATATTGATAGTGTTAAGTTACTAATAGTTCCCTCCATCTCAGTTTGAAACTTCCTTTTTTCTTTCGGGAATCTATTGTTACCATAAACTTTTGTATTGTCCTAAGTTATGTGGTTATATATTATTCTGAACACCCTGTCCCCGAAGTAAACTGTAGCTGCATCCTTCACTAAATTATCATGTCTGATTTTAAATATTTAGAAACAAGTAACCAAATAAATAGGATCACAAAATTTCTCTTGTGATTAAGTAACAAATTTAGTTTGGATAGGACAACTTTGGTCAGCTACTTACATCTGGCTGTCTTATCTTCTTCCAGGAGCTTAAATAGCCCATTCAACTTTGGTCAGCTGTCTTATCTCTTTGTTCAGCGTTTTACTAGCTACGTTGATGCTTGTATCTGTTCCTCTGTTAGAAGTCTCTCCTTTTCAAGTTATTTTGATTCCAAACATCGTTTCTTGTTTTTTCTCTTCTATTGATGAGGTAATTATTAACCTTATAGTACAACAGTTTAAGGGGGACTCTGTTTTGTATTTGCAGACATAGGCAGAAGTAGGGGTGTGCATTCGATTTGGTTAACCGAAAACCGAACCGACTAACTGAAATATTATCGGTTCAGTTAACCAAACTCTGGTTTTCGGTAAGGAAATTCCTGAAATTCGGTATTTCGGTTATTCTGTTTTTAACCGCCTTTAACCCAATAACCGGATAAAAAACCGGAATAATCATACTTCATTAAAAAAATAGAATATAAGCAGTGGAAGTCTGGAACCAGTTGTGAAGTCTGATCATTAAGTAATCTTGAACCTTGATAGTGTACTGTTAATGTGCTGTGAATTCTTTAGTTTCTGATTGGCTATGTCTGTGATTACCTAAGTTACTCAGACTCGGGTACGGAGTGTCGGATACGACACGTATCCGAGTGTCCGACTCGGGATGTTCAAAAATTTAAGACACGGGGACACCGTCCAAATTTTGGACACGGGTGCGGGGACACGGCATAAATTATATTATATTTATTTTTTATATATATAATAAAAATAAAATAATATATTTTTTAATTAATTTATATTATTTTTATATTAATTATCACTGATTACCCATTTTCTTAGTGTTGTGACAAAAGCATACCAGCAATCACTCTCAATTTGCAATCACACTGCTTGCAGCCTTTCACTAATAGTGCTACTATTGTATTATTGTTGTGCTACTGAATACAAATTTTACTATCTAAATCTTTATTTGAATTTCAATTAGCAGGCTGACTTGTGTATTCATCGTTTTTTGTGTCTTTTCAGCATTTCATTTGGATGTCTGTTTTCACTGACTTTTGCAGACCTGCAGTAGCCACTAGCCATTAAGCCTGCAAATTTTGCAGTACACAACAATTTTCTCACAAAATTTAATCTTTAATTTGCAGAACCAGTGACCACGAAACTTAAATAGAATGAAGTTTGAGAAGCAAAATTAGGATGGAAAGAAGCTGAGAAGTCGAGTTGAGTAGTAGGATTCCAGCAGCAGCAAGTTTATTTCTAGTAATTGATAATTTGATATTGTCAAAACTCAAAGTGGCCTGGCCACATTTCAATTTTCGTTCTTGTTTTTTAATTTAAACTTATCATTATCAAGTACCTTGAATTTGAATTCTGGATGTTTTAAATTTGTGACCGCAATCTAGCTTGCAAAATTTAGAAGTCTCTCTTTTTAAAGTTATTTTGATTCCAAACATCATTTGTTGCTTTTTCTCTTCTATGGTAATTATTATGCTTATAGTAGGACAATTTAAGAGGCGCTCTGTTTTCGTATTTGCAAACATGGGCAAAGGTACTTGACACCATCAGTTTAGACATCTGAAACAAATACACTTGTTGGCATTGTAATTTCACTACATTCAAATGACTTTAATGCTTCCAGGTCGCCATACAATTCGATCTAAGTAGTTCCGCTATTTAGTTATATTATTATTATGCACAAGTCAAAAGTGGCACCAACCAAAAAGTTTCAAATAACCAAGGGTTTTTTTGCTCCTCTTTAAACCTAGTTTAAACTAGTAATAAATTTTCAAACTAATGTAGACATACGGATTTTAATTTATTATGATGATTACAAAGTGTTTGACGCCAAGGTTATGGTTGTCTTGGGCAAAAATTGAAGAAAAAATGAAGTTACCTACTGAATATTTGTTTTAAAATTACAGATGGGAATTGTGGCCATTTTCACCGTTAGAATCAATGGTTGAATAAAATGCGCATCCAGTGGATGGACAAATAGCTTTGTGGCCTCAAGTCCGATGTCATATTCAGTGTTAGACTATTTATCTATGGCCGACTCTCATTCCTTTTCATAAAACAAAAGAAAAATATATGCATTGGAAAATAGGCCTCCTGTGGAGCAGATATAATTTCATGACTACATGATTAGCCAAAAGTTCAGGATGCACTCCATGTAGGAATTATTTTTTGGCACCTATTCAACTATCCCAGTAAGGAGGTGAATGAATGTTGCAAATTGGACTCAATATTGTCAGTTGTCCACTTTGCAGGAGACTTACATAAAGCTTAGCTTCATTAATAAAAACTTTGAGCTGATGAAACCACTGGCATAGTGGTACATAGTTTTACATGAGACTATCTTCACCACCCAGGAATGTGGATAGAGAACTTCATGGTTTCCTAATTAAACTTTGATCGGTATAATAAATTTATACTAGGGAAACCTACTAGAGAAGTTCACATAAAAAAAAAAAAAAAAAGAAGTTATAGTAATAAAAGAAGCTACTATAACAACTACCACCATTAGATTCCTAGAAAGTTGCTACCGTGATTGTTGAAAGAAGATGTTCGTTTGATTAGCCAAGTCGAAGAAATTGCTCGACTAGAAATATCATGTAAGACAATGTGAAGAAGAGCCTCCGGGCTCGGACAATCACCTTAATGAAGATTCATTCCATTATTGCTGAGCTTAATTTGTCAAAAAAAACTCAACAAAGTGGAGAAACCAGTTGATGTTGATTTCCCAGACATCTAATTTGAAAGAGACATCTAATTTGAAAGAAACATATGTAACAGCGTTCTGAGAGTTGTTTCTAAAATCATGACTATAATAATGGACATACCACAGTTTAAGAACAAATATTCTACTTCAGGAGATAAAAGCTCAAAATCCCCGTCTATCACCTGCAAAATCCACCACCATAATCTGAACTGTTCAATCCACAATGGACAATAGTCGTTCAGTTTGAACATCACAATCATGAATTAATACAGTAGTACAATCAACTAAAAGTTACAACCCGTGTCTTAATAAAAAGATATTTTGCATAAAAAGCATACTTGAGTTCACCACAAATCATTTTGCAAGCTAGCTTACAGTTTTAAATTTAAAACATCCAGAATTCAAATTTAAGGTACTTGATAATGATAAGTTTACACTGAAAAACAAGAATGAAAATTGAAATGTGGCCAGGCCACTTTGAGTTTTGACTTTTGACAATATCAAATTATCAATTACTGGAAATAAACTTGCTGCTGCTGGAATCCTGCTGCTCCGCTCGACTGCAAATTAAAGATTAAATTTTGTGAGAAAATTGTTGTGTACTGCAATTTGCAAGCTTAATGGCTACAGACTACAACACCTGTATGAAATGCTGAAAAGACACAAAAAGCGATGAATACACAAGTCAGCCTGCTAATTGAAATTCAAATAAATGATTTAGATATTAAAATTTGTATTCCGTAGCACAACAATAATACAGTACACTACCAGGCACCATAAGTTAAATGGAAAGATAGCAGTGAAAGCTAAATGGAATATGCAAGTCTAGCACTTACTGCAGGGTAGAACTAGATGAAAGATTAGTGATCAAAGTCCAAGGACTTGGTGTTGAAACTATTAATCAAACGTAACAAACGTAAATATGCAACGAATGAAAGGACTCACCGACGCTAATTAATATAGTAAAAAAGTCCGCTTTTTACATGACTTGCACCTGGATGGTCAATTCTATGCACGCTATTCCCCTCCTCCTGGTGAGCCACGTTAAGTTCGTCAAGATAAGGAACTTTCCCCTGCCCACTGGCCTTAGCGTCCTTGATACTCATGTATATTTTTACACCGAGAATCTCCTTAGCTGTTTTTTGGAAATCCTTTGCATCATAGAAATTATTGCCCTTATAGCCAGCTCTTGTGCAACCATCTATCAAATCTTTACGAATTTGATATCCTAGAGTAGCAGTTCTTCTCATGTAGTCAGGAACAACTACATCACGAGCATATCTGGAATGCTTTATAGTTTGATGCAATATAAATCTCTTGTCATTCTCCTCTTCTGTTAGTCCTTCAGTTTCTACATCACCCTTCCACATGCTTCTCATTATTTCTCTTGTTTGTGTATCTTGCAATGAGAACTGTTACGAAAAGTCAAAAATAGCACGACTAGTCAGCTAGGGGTTGTGTCGCTAGACGCATATGTGAACTTTGTTATCATTTCAGATAGAGGAAAAATCCATCAATAGCTATTTAAAGAGTATTTTTGTAAAATTATTATAAATAGTACAATCAAAAAAATTGTAAAATGTTAAGAGGTGTAATGGACTAATGGTGGATAGAAACTTAGAAGTACAGTTTTGTAAAACAGACATGTGATTGTGATTCTCATTCCACTATATAAATTTTGATTGTCTAAAATATGTATTGTCTTATTTAGTCGTGCCCTAAGAAGCTTATTATCATACGTAATTATTATTACTATTTATTTCTACAATTAACTAAATTGAGTGTATTCATTTTAGTAGCACTTATCCGAACACAAAAGTGAACAAAAAACTGTGTACCTGATTCTCAGCTTGGGCTGCAAACTCCTGACGCCAGTATACAGGAGCAACATAATTCGTAATGAAATTATTGGTGTAATATTTCTTCTTGATATAATTCCAAGTACTTCCAATGAAACCGGTTCGCCCACCATGAATAGTCCAACCGTAGCCTTGGCACGCAACCATTACCATTTCAAACACTTGCTTCCCTGAACAAAGAAAACTATCAACATTTTATATAAACATGTAATTCAAGATCTAACAAATTCAATACATATTTTACCTGATGACATAGACTCAGACAAATATTTTTCTTGGTTTGGATTATTGCGGGCAGAAGTTTTTGTGAAGGAACTCTTAGGTTGCTTTGGCTTCCCTCGCAAGACATTAAACCGATTTTTCATCGCGGTAGTGAACTTTGGAAGCTGATTTGAGTCTCCAGGACTTTCTGGTGGTGTTTCTGAACTTCCTGGTGGTGCTTCTGAACTGAGGAAGCACGCCACAAATTGTTTCAAGAATTGTAAGTAAGCTGATTTTTTCAAAAAAATTGAACTGAACACATACCTATCTGCACCACCGCAAAGACGAAAACTAAGATGTAGCGTCGACTCTTTCTGAATGTTATAGTCCGCCAACGTCCTTTCATCTTCCACTCGCTTACCACAAAAGAGCAACATCTGGTCATCTGGTGGGATGCCCTCCTTCTGTTGGATTTTTATTTTGAGAATTTTAATTTTGTCACGGCTTTCAACTTCTAGAGTGACGGTCTTTCCAGTAAGAGTCATAACAAAGATTTGCATACTCATTGCAATGTTCAGCTCTGCATTTTCAGTCATCTGTAACCGCAAAGTTTTGAAAAATAAGAAGAAAGGGAAACACTCAATATCATAAAGAAGCAAGAATGTTATATATCTATCTATTGATCTATCCATAGTGATGCTTGCTTCCAACATAATCTGATCTGCTATTTAGCTCCATAAACAATAGTATATGTATCAAAACTTCTCCTTATCGTATACTTCTTTGAACACTAAACCAATTTCATTAAAATTCTTAAGGAATTTGAGAAATAAACAGCACATTGAGATCAACTGATAGAAAATTCGGTACAAATTAGGGAATTTTTAATTTATCAGTACCAAGGCAAAACAGGGAAACCCAGAAGAAAGACTAAGATATGTCTATTTTTAATGGAAAATATTTATCGTTTATTAGATATACATGCATGTATTTCCCAGCAAGATCATACTATCATAGTATCAGTAGTGTTTGCAACAAAAAAAAAAGATGATCAGATACAAAACTTGTTAACCAAAATTTGCCAAACCAAGGGTTCTGTAAAAATTTAATGACAACATGAAAATCACTCCAACAAGAAAATGATAAAGCAAAGGACTCTGAGGTCATTTCTTGTTTTTTAAAAACAGAGCATCTTAATTCGCGAGGCCTGATTCAATCCCGTATCATACAACTCATAGAAATTTGAGGGCTAAAGTGTGGCTAAATAAACCTTAAATCGACTTGAACCTCATAACTTCATTCGTCAACCCAAACTAATCAGTCATATCACCCCCAATATCTATTTAAATCGACTTGGCCTAGCTAGATTCAGTAACACTAAGTTTCTACAAGATTTTTGAGAAAAATAAATGACCCTTTGACCTTTCTAAACTTTGTTTGGGAATGAAGTGTTGGAAACTAAGCTGACATAAAGTAAATATGATGTCAAGATTAAAACATGGAAGAATGAGAAAATTATCATGCAGTTATCTGCAGATTCTAGTCATAACAATGAACCAAAGTCCTATCTGTTCATACTTCAAAGAAACAGAGGGCCAACATATTTCTCAGTATTAGAACACTCACCTGCCAACAGTTACTCTCAGCAAGGTGTTTCGGTTTAGCCTGATTTTCTATCATCCTTTGATACTCTAGAGTTTCTTCGAGCTTTCTTACTTCTGCTTCAACTTCGAGTTTCCTGCGTTCAGATTCTTCTTCCTTATAACTCAAGTCAACAACACTTCCACCAACAATGGGTTCATGGTCGAGATGGCCTTCATCGCATTCCAATGACACAGAGCTGCTGCCACACAAAAATTGACAAGGTGAGTTATAAATTAAATAATTACGATATATTCGGAATGTGTTATATATTCAGATTTAAAATGGAAGGACATCTAAGTGAGCGTGAACTTTAATAATCAGGGCATGTACTTGAATTCAGCAATCTCCTGAGGACGCATTTGCAGCTCACTGTTAGCAATAGTCTACAGAATAAGCAAGTTATTAGACCAACAGAGTTTGTGTTTAAGGTAAATAACAAAAAATTAAACATTATAAAAATGAGATGACAATGTGCTTTTTAGAATCAAGAGCGAGTTCTGCCAAAAATGCTTCTCTAGCAGCATCAGATTTCTCCTTCATACCAACATCATCAATAATCGAGGAAACCTTAACACAAACAGTCCCTTGAACACGATACACAAACCCTAGGTCAACAACACTCACATTCCTACCACACAACTCCTTGATTAACCTTAGAGCTTTCTTATGGTTCCCTTCTCGAAGCACATTCAAAACCTTCTCACATTCTAACTTAATCCCAACAGAGGGCCCCTCTACTTGCTTCTCTACTTGTTTATCTTTAGAACTAAAATTAGGGTTTTGTTTAGTTTCATTTAAGCTAGGACTGACGTCAGCAGGAACACAACCACCGGAATCAACAGCCGGAGACTGTTTACAACGAGTAGCTACAGTACGTTTCTTATGTCCCATTACTTACTATACACAAATATCATGCATACAAAAATACATTCACAACAAGAGAGAGAGAGGGGGGGGACAGAGACTTACAAAAAATGAGAGAGATGATTCTAGAGAGTTAAAATGAGGAAGGATAATGGCATTATTTGGGGGGGGGGGGGGGGATGAAAGGGTGTGTGTATAGGACAATAATATAAGTATTACATTGTCGTACTGGTCTAGTACTAGGCTACTAGGTGTGTGTCGCTTGGTATGAAAATTATATGTCGGGATATATACATATATACAACACCTTCCCTAACCGCACAGGTTAAATATGACTACCCCAGAGTTGAGGTTGGGTGGATCCCACCATATTCGCTTTCTCACCATTATTTTATTCTTATGACAAAGATCCCCGGAGGCCCCAACATACGCTACCTGCTTCTGTGTTCTCAATTTGACCCTTTTCTTTTTCTTTTGTTTGGACAATGTTGGGAACAATTTTTTTTTTTGAAAAATCGGCTTTAGTCGAATTTTAACTAATGAATTCTTATATATTCTAAACAACAGTCTTAGGGTTATGGTTAAAAATATTAAAATTTTCAAAATTACATGCAAGTTATCATAAACGTGCTAACCTTATTTTCATAAATACATTTCTCTTTAAAATCATTTTCATAAGTACAATGGATTCCTTGAAAATATCATAATAAAAATTTTTATTCTTAGAAGGTTAATGTGTATTAAATACTTTAATATGAAAATGTTAAACAAAATTTAATACTTAAACCTAACCCTTAATATTGTGGTCACGCCTGAGTTGGCGGAAGTGCTGACGTTCAAGGAGGCCTTAAGCTAGATTAAATCAAATGCATGGGAATCAGTAGTGATTGAGACTGATTGTTTGACGGTGGTGCAAGCAATCAGAAGTAAAGTACTGATGTCTTCTTCGTTTGGTAGGGTGATTGAAGGTGCAAGAGGTTCATGATGAAACTAAACGAAATCTCGTTATTTTTTATTAGACGATCTGCAAACATGGTGGTCATTTCTTGGCCAAGGAGACATGTTCACATCCAGGTCGAGTAACTGATAGGAGGAATGTTCATGTCGATTTAATGCATTGTTTGATTGCTGATTTATCCTAATAAAATTTTCCTTGTTTGTAAAAAAAAACACAATACCGACACTATAAGGATTCGTGTAATTTCGTGTTCGTGTACTTTCGTGTACTGAAAAGGCAAAACCAAACCCAATAATTTTGTGTCGTGCTATCGTGCAAAATTGCCGGCTCTACCTCTTACCATGTCCTGACTGAACTCCAAAACTTTCTACCTAGGTTATTGTTAGTGCATAAAATATTAAAAACAGGACTAAAACCACAAGCACATATATATGGCCTTTGAATGCTATAACTGCTATATGAAAACACAAGTGATGTTAAACTTATAATATGAAAGCTAAGTAAAGAGGTGGAAGACAAGAAATAAGAACAATACAAACTGGATGCATAATATGAACTACATTGTATTCTCCAACTTATTTCTACAAGAAACAATACAAAGATATATATAACTTAACTAAGTCTACTCAGCATAGCAACATCCAGCAAAGCAACATGAGGCAACATGATTAAAAGCAAGTCAAAGAACATGAGTGCAAGTAGGCAATGATGATATGAAAGCTAAGTAAAGAGGTGGAAGACAAGAAATAAGAACAGTACAAACCAGATGCATAATATGAACTACATTGTATTCTCCAACTTATTTCTACAAGAAGCAATACAAAGATGGTGCCCCATCCCTGGCAATCGTATGCCAGGGAGGGTGATTGTAACAAACGGTTTTCGCACCGTTGGATGGACCAGGGGACGGCCAGGATTTAAAAAAAATCCCGCACGTACCGCAGAAACTTTCTGCGGTACGGATCACGTACCGCAGAAAGTTTCTGCGGTACGTGCGGGATTTTGTCAATTCATTAGCAGTTCGAACTGCCAAACACTAACACAGACAAGATTTCTGGGCGACAGAGAGGCGATTTCTGGGCGACATAGGAGGCGATTTCTGCATACAACGCATTCGTTTAGAGGCGATTCTACCCAAAGAACTCAAACATTTCTTACCCCAATCAGGTACAAATTCCTCTCTTTAATTTTTTCGAGTTTTTGCTAATGTATGTTTGAATTTTATGTATATATGTTCGAATTGTGTGTATATATGTTCGAGTTATGTGTATGAATTGTGTGGACTTCAATTTGGTGTATATATCTTCTCTAATTTTTGTGTTTTAGGTTTTAATTAGGGGTTTGTAGGGCTGATTAGGGATTTTTATGGTTTAATTAGGGTTTTACCAATTTTGTTAACTCGAATTTTAGCATATTTTTTTAAATTTTGTGTACTTCGAATTTTAGCATATTTTTTTAAATTTTGTGTACTTTGAATCATGTGCATATTTTGAATTGTTTAACTGAATATAATTCGAATATAATGTGAAAATATAATTCGAATTATGTGAATATAATGTGAAAATATTATGCGGATAATGTGGATATTATGTGAAAAAATATGTGAATAATGTGGATATTTTGTGGTTTGGAATGTGAATTTTTTGAATAAATATTGCAGGATGGAGAATTTTGATTATTTTAAGGCTATGTTGCCGGGTCCCAGCAGTTCGAGAGTTATTTGGGGATAATAGATATCATGTTAGCGAGGATGTGTGGGATGGAAGTGGGAGGGAGGAGCTTGAGAGTATATGTGGTAATCGGATAGCAAAAGTGTTGCTGCTTGTGTTTGGTTGTTACAGATTTGGTCATATGAGAGATTTCCTCGTATTGGTGTGCCTATTCGAGACTCGACAGAGGATGTATACCCGGTTGCTGAGGGTTGGGCTTATTCATCTCTTCATGGTATTAACAAGAAGCGTCGGCAATCGGGTCCTCACCATAGCCTACCATTCTATAGGGGTGAGTTTGATGGAGTTGCAGGTGATGAGATTGTTTGGAGACCCTATGCTAGGTTTGATGAGATTGTAGATTGTGAGATGTTACAGGCGCAGCTAGCTGGGAATGCGCGAGTCTCCATGGTTTGCTTTGATGTGGTTGAGTGGCAGCACCCTGAGAGGGTTATGAGGCAGTTTGGTAGCCCTACACACATTCCCCCGGTTCCTGTGAACATGGCCCATTACCAGCAGCCAAAGGAAGCTACATTTGCATCTGAGGATTGGTTGGTGAGGTGGTTTGTAGATATTGGGAGGTGGGCCAGATTTTGTGAGGATTTGACTGATATAGTTGTTGATATCGCAAACATTGTCACGGAGGCTGAGTACATGGCTTGGTATGTTGAGATTGGTCGGAGCCGCGTAGGGAAACCAAATGTTGTTCCTGGGATGCAGTATACTACGAGGGAGTTGTACGATAGCTTGGAGGGGTATAAAGTTGTAAGTATTTTATCCCTTTTATCATATTGCATTCCACAACTTTTCCCCTTAGATTGACATTATTATGTTGCACACACCATATTCCTTATTTTGCAACACACATCATAATTTCACATTATTATGTTGCACACACCATATTCCTTAATTTGTCTTTGATAAAAGATGTTTTTCTTTTGTAGATGGTTGCTGGACTTAATATGCTAAAGCAATTGGACTCAAGGGTTCCTCTTGAGTTTATGGATGAACTTGGGAAGATTTCAGACACATTTCTCACACCTTTCACTAGGTTGATGAAGAAGATCAAAGGGCCCGCGTGTAAAGCTCCCAAGTTTGAGAATATTAAACCGGTCTCCGTATTAGATGACATAGCACATGAGCCTTCCATGCCTATTGTTGCAGACATTTCTTCGCATGATGTTATTGACATGACACAGCCATCACAGTTCGTGTCTCAGCCTTCCATTCCGGATGCCAATGTCTCGTCTAGTAGGCCCTCAAAGCTACCAACTCGAAGGATGAAGGACAAGTGGGTAATCTCAAAGCCTTTAGCTTTGCCTAAAAGGACACAAATCTATGAAGAGTGGGGATGGGGCATTGGGAAGGAGGTGAAGTTGAAGGGAGGATTCCAAGTGTGTGGGTATCACATATCTGAGGGCGCGATGCAGAGCCTGGCTCCAGGTTCATGGGTCGATGACAGGATTATCTATTCATATATGGTATAGTTTCATGCTTGTCTTTGCATTACTTTCGTAGTGCACATTTATATATTTTCTGTATGTGTATGACGGAATATGTGTCTTGCTTTTCAGGGATTGCTTCGAGCCCGTGAAGAAGGCATTCATACAGCGAATATATGGGAGAGGAAGCCTATTTACTACTTCATGGATCCATACTTCACAGTGTTTGGAAGGGAACACATAAAATTAATTAATAAAGCGGCTAGAAAGAGTGAAGCCGAAGAGAACATGTCAAAAAGCAAAACAAAGGAAATCATCATTCAAAAGCAGAACTGAATTAACGGTAACAAATAAATTCCATATATTACATCTTGATTTATTTGGTCCTGTCAACATTATGTCAATTGGAAAGAAGAAATATACTCTAGTGATTGTTGATGAACACACGAGATATACATGGGTATATTTTCTACATCAAAAGAGCGAGACATCTCAAATACTGATGGAACATGTCAAACTCATTGAGACTGGATCAGATGACAAAGTGAAAATACTAAGAAGTGACAACGGAACTGAGTTTAAGAACTCAGAAATAGAGGAATTCTGTAAAGAAAATGGGATCGCTCAACAATTCTCTACTCCAGGAACACCTCAACAAAATGGAGTAGCTGAAAGAAAGAACAGAACTCTTATCGAAGCTGGTAGAACAATGCTGGAAGAAGCAAACCTGCCAACATACTTCTGGGCAGAGGCTATCAATACAGCCTGTTATACGCAGAATTGCTCTCTCATCAATAAGCATGGAAAGACTCCATATGAATCAGTAAAAGGGAGGAAGCCAAGCTTGAAACACTTGCATGTATTTGGTTGTAAATGTTTCATTCTCAGAACTCATCCTGAAACTCTGGGAAAGTTTGAACCAAAGGCTGATGAGGGAATATTTGTTGGATATCCTCAAAACTCCAAGGCGTACAAGGTATATAATCTGAGAACTCAAATTATCAGTATATCTATGAATGTAGCCTTCGATGACAGGAAATTAACTGGAATAAGTGAGGATAGTCATGAGAAAATTGATGACTCTGAAGAAGATGCTCAGTTTGAGGGGGAACAGTGTGAAGAAAATCACTCTCCAAATGACTCCTTAATTGAAAATCAAAGGACTGAACGTACGACATCAAATCCTGATACTTCATATACTAATGAGATATCAGATGAGGAAACACTATCAAATACTGATGACTCATCAAATCCTGATGATTCACCAAATACTGAAAGTCGAATTGATAGTGATGTACTGAATTCAGGGGGAGCATCATCACAATAAATTCATGATACATTCTATGATGCAGGGGGAGCATCGAACTCTGAGCACAGGTTACCTCCAGTCAGAAAATGGACTAAAGATCACACACCTGATTTGATTATTGGAGATCCTGAAGCAGGTGTTCAAACTAGAAGTGCTACAGAAGACGAATGTCTATATCATGCTTTCTTATCTTCTGTTGAACCAAAGAAAGTGGATGAAGCACTAAAAGATTCTGATTGGGTAATTGCTATGCAAGAAGAGTTGAATGAATTTGAAAGGAACAAAGTTTGGAAACTAGTACCAAGACCTAAGGATAGATCAGTAGTTGGTACAAAGTGGGTGTTCAGAAACAAGACTGACTCAGATGGAGTTATTACAATAAACAAAGCATGTCTTGTAGCTAAGGGATACTCACAACAAGAGGGCATCGATTATGATGAGACATTTGCCCCTGTTGCAAGACTAGAAGCAATAAGAATTTTTCTAGCCTATGCAGCACATAAAAAGTTCAAATTATTCCAGATGGATGTAAAGAGTGCCTTCCTTAATGGGGAGCTGGAGGAAGAAGTATTTGTTGAACAACCTCCAGGATTTGTGAATACAAAGTATCCAGATCATGTCTATAGACTGGATAAGGCTCTTTATGGACTAAAGCAAGCACCTCGAGCCTGGTATGAAACACTGACACAATTCCTGCTCGAAAGTGGATTTACCAGAGGTACCATTGATAAAACTTTGTTTTACTTAAAGACTGGTAAGGATTTGCTATTAGTTCAAATATATGTTGATGATATCATATTTGGTTCTACTAATGCAAAATTGTGTACAAAGTTTGCCAAGCTAATGCAGTCAAAATATCAAATGAGTATGATGGGTGAACTTAGTTATTTCTTGGGACTGCAAGTCAAGTAAATTGAAGAAGGCATTTTGATAAATCAGTCAAAGTACACAAGGAATTTGCTGAAAAAATTCCAAATGCAGGACAATGCACCAGCCACCACACCTATGGCTACAGCAACCAAGCTCGATGATAAAGAAGGAGCATTGGTAGATGAAACAAAGTATAGAGGTATGATTGGTTCGTTACTGTATCTAACTGCTAGTAGACCTGATATCATGTTTGCTACCTGTCTATGTGCTCGATTTCAAGCCCAACCAAGAGAGCCACATCTGATTGCTGTCAAAAGAATATTTCGATACTTAAAGGGGACACCAAATTTGGGATTATGGTATCCAAGGGAATCAGATTTTGCTTTAGTTGGATATTCAGATGCAGATTTTGCTGGATGCAAGGTAGACAGGAAAAGTACTTCAGGCAGTTGTCAGTTTTTGGGTGGTAGACTTGTATCCTGGTACAGTAAAAAGCAAAAGTCTATCTCAACATCAACTGCTGAAGCTGAGTACATTGCTGCAGGCAGTTGTTATGCTCAGATATTGTGGATGCGAAATCAACTTTTCGATTATGGTTTGAACTTATCTCGAATACCTATTTATTGTGATAATCAAAGTGCTATTGCAATGACAGGTAATCCAGTTCAGCATTCATTGACTAAACATATCAGTATAAGATATCATTTTATACGTGAACATGTTATGGATGGAACCATCGAGATGTATTTCGTGCCAACTGATCAGCAGTTAGCTGATATCTTTACCAAGCCACTACAAGAGGCAGTATTTAATTGATTGGTAAATGAGTTAGGAATGGTTACATGTGGTAACTAAGTTATCATGACAGTCAGTATTTGTTTTGTGCACCAAATACTGATCACCTATAAATTCTACTGATACATTATTAAGTACTGATCCTTGTAAGTACTGATTTTAGATTGTGTTTTCCTGAATACTGATAAAATGCTTAGCTTTTCTATGTCAGTATTTCTTTCAAAAATACACAAGTCACCACATGTCAGTAGATCTTCAACAATAGTAGATGCAAAAAGATGATTTCATTCATACTTTTTCAATTCAAGTTACATGCATAAGGATTTACATAAGATATTTCTTAGATCTATTGCTACTTTCTTATGTACTAACATCATCTACTGCTAGAGCCACTGGTACTATGTTGTCTAATGTTGTTGCAGCCATCACCAAGCGAGAAGAGACCGGACACATGGCTAGGGAAACAACCATCGACTTCAAAGAAAACCAAGGCAAAAGCCACAAGATAGAGGATACTCCTAGAGACGTGCATCATTGGCAACCACAAGGATTTGCTGAAGAAACCGTCTGATGCAGCACCTCTAGAAGGAACCCAAATCTCTATTATGGGAGATTAGACGACAAGAGGCATGCCGCTCACACGACATGCTCCCAGGAATGGATCGTCATCATCATCCCTAGGCCTTTTTATGGCCTGTACAATACAAGACATTGGTGCTGATGGTGGCTCCACAAAACCCTCAATGGGGTTGTCATCTTCGTCTTCATCTTCTGGAAATACAACAAGGCCCATTTGCACAAGTGCAAAATATTCCTCAAAGAGGTAATGGATTTCCTCTTCTGGGCCAAGGGCTTCGTATTCCTCCTGGGTAAGAAAGTGAAAAGAGTAAGCCATTTCTTTGAGAAGATTGAAAGGTTGTGAGGTAGCAGTATAAGATAACTGTGGGTTTAAATAGCCAAATACCGAGGTATACTGAAGCGTCTTTAAAACTCCTTGTGTAGTTTTCCAAACGCTTTAGTATCTCTCAGTATTTCCTTGACATATTGACTGTCAAAATTCCCCACATATCTTATTAATTTTGTGTTACACATAAATTTAATTAATTTTGACGAAATTTCGTTATTTTTTTTTAAATTTATATATTCACATAAATATTATAACTGTTAACACAAAATTAGTAACGTTATATCAGGCGCGTGTTGTGCACCTGTTGTTATCCCATACGCCTGATGTTGAGAGTCGTGCGTATCTATGTTACCGTGCGCATTAAAAGCTACTAACCTTTTGCAGGCTGTAATCATCACATAAGCCCATTCTCCAATTAGGACTCTATTTTGTATTTTGGACAAATACAATATATCTGCCATATCCTTGTTTTATCTTGTTACAAGTTATTGCAGATACACTCAAAAGCTCAAAACCCTAATTGCGATTTTACTCTAAAAAACATCATCAATGGCTGCTCAAAAGAAGACTCCAACACCAGTGATAAACAAGTTTCTCCATGGCGACTTTGAATATGTCCCAAACAATTTTGTCGCTATACTCAACAACTCTGATGCTCCATTAGAATTTCATCTCATGCAAGACTTCTTGCGAACTGGACCTCTGGGGTATGCTCTTACCTCTCGCTTATATATATGTGCTGATGCTGTCGAACAGATATGGTCCACTGCAGAAGTTCATACTGGCGACGATGGGACAAGCATGAATTTTGAATTTCTTGGTGAGATGCACGCCATTACTCCTCACATCATTAGTGCTGCTCTCCACATTCAAGTTGAGAAACAATATACACTGGTACCCGACTCTGATGTTGCTGCGTTCTTTCGAACACTCCCATATCACGGTGGAATTAAAACCATGGGAACTCTGACAAGGACAAAATTTCAAGCCAATTTCAAGCCCCTTGGAATTTTTTCTTTGACTGTATAGGTATGGCTCTTTTAAATAAATGCTCAAATTTTGATGCCGTCGTGAATCAGACCTTACAAAATATTGCCTATTGCCTTATTCATAATATTCCTTATGATTTTGGGCGTCTTGTGTTTGACTATTTGGTTGAAAGACTTGCAAATAGTAGAACAACTATCTACTTTGCTAGATTCTTAAACCTAGTTTTCAAATCTTTGTTTCCTGATTATAAATTCTCTAACAAGCAAAAACTTCCAGTATTTCGTAAGACTGCTAGGATTTTTCAAGATTATGCAAAGAAGGCAAGTAAACTTGAACACCATGGTAAAATTACTTATCCCTCTGAAATACTGACCTTGCTTAGCCAGCGGATGGCAGATAAGTACTCTGATAACTCAAGTGCTAGGGTTCTGATAAGTCCTGATACTCACCCCTCAGAACCTCAACCAACACCAAACCCAAACACTCCACCAAACAGTCTAAACCAACCTCTACTGTCTCTCAAAAGTCAGTAGTTGTAAAAGAAAAGGGGAAAGCTCCGTCTGTTGCCATTCAGGCTTCAGGACATGAGGTCTCTACCAAAGTCAGCAAATTGGAGAAACAAGGAAGAGAATCTGCTAAGTCAGGCACTGATGAAACCAGAAAAAGAAAATACTTAGCTTCTTCTAAATCAAGTTATGATACAGACGATGATAAAGTGCCTATCTCTGCTGTATACAAAACGAAATCTGCTTTGGCTTCCATGTCTATGCCTCCATCATCACTCAAGCCAAAGAAACGCAGATTAAGGAAAGCTTCTGATACGGAGCACTTCGCAGCTGTGGAACATAGTTATGATGTTTTTCGCAGACAAAGTACTGGACCATCATCATATCCTGATGTATCAAATCCTGAAGATACATCAACTACTG
The DNA here is from genome assembly GCA_036435485.1 of Saposhnikovia divaricata. Classification (NCBI taxonomy): domain Eukaryota; kingdom Viridiplantae; phylum Streptophyta; class Magnoliopsida; order Apiales; family Apiaceae; genus Saposhnikovia; species Saposhnikovia divaricata. The sequence continues at coordinate 107,800,562 of CM071599.1, read as the reverse complement.
ATGAAGCTGGACAGAAGGTCAGAACATCTCCTATTACTGTTCCTTCTAACTCTGGGTCAATTCCTTCTTCAGCTGAAAAATATATTGAAGTTTCTCATGCTCAAGTGAGTAAAGCTGCTAAGGAATTAGGACCGGGTCCAAATCTTGACAGACTTCGCAGACCTACTGTTTCTTCCACTCTCAAAAGGAAGCACAGTGATGTTACTGAAAATGCTGCTGCTGTTAAAAGGTCTAAGAAAAAGAGTGTGAAGAAGATATTGCAATTTACATCAGGGAGTCATGATCCACAAGAACCTATCTCTCAAAGGGGGATAACAATCTCTATTGACTCTGCTACACAAGAACCATCCTCTCAAAGGGAGGATGCAAGCACTCCAAATCCTGATGCTTCTGCAACCAAAGTGTCAAGTCCTGACATTGCTCAAGGTGGACACTCTTCTTCAAGTACTGAAGATGTTGTTGAATCTTCTGAAATTTTTGAGGGAAGCCCACAAGAACCTTTGTCTCAAAGGGATAAAGAAGCTTCAACACCTCAAGCCACACAAGAACCATCAAGTCCAAAGACTGATGCAGGCCATGATGGACAGGACACACAAGAACCTTCATTGCTAAATCCTGAAGCAGTCCTACATGTCCAAGCCCCACAAGAACCTCCTACCTCTGCTATAGGAGAAGGCGAATTTCTATCTGATACTCCAATTGCTGCTTCACCAATTTCTTCTATTCCTATGTATTCTGAAGCATCAATACCAGGTATGTCTTTTGATCCAAATACAGCAATTGTGCTTTATACTGGTAAAATGACTGCAGAGTGCCCCTCTAACAAGGGATCCCCTCTTTGCAAGATTCCAGTCAGTACCTTTTCTCTGCCACCTCTTATTTCTTTCCCACAGTATTATCTGAGCCCTTTCTGTGATGATGTGATTAAACAATTAGTGAAGAATCTATATGAGAGGCAGTCTCCTGTACTGGCAAAAGGAGAGGTAGAAATGAGTGAGAATGCTTTGCATTCTGGTGAGACAAGTCAGACTATTGAAAGTTCTGACAATGAGAGAGTGAGCAGTGATGAGATCACTGAAAAAGAACAGAGAGATTTAGGTACAGGTACCTTGCGTGCAAATCCTGATGCACCAGTTATCTCTTATTACTCTAACAGTGTTGATGAAAATCTTTTGAATGCACAATGGAATATGTCTACAAATGCAAACATGTCAAGTGTTGGTCGTGAACATGTTCATAAACATTTTCAGAATGCACTAGCTTGTGTATCTTCTCAGGAATCTCAGGCTATTCTTAAAGGAGTAATACTTGGTGTTCGATCCATTCACTCTTCTATGGATGATTTGAGGAATCATGCTGAGCAGTTGCAATCTAATTCTAAACATGATACTCAACTCTCTATTCAGAGACTGAGATCTCAGCTGGCTACTCAGGATTCCAGGATTTCTAAGCTGGAAGGGAAGTTTGATTCTATGTCTAGTGATATAAAGCAAATTCTTGCGCTTCTCTCAAATACTGAATCTTCTGATGCCAAAAAGGGGGAGAAATCTAAGGAGAAAGAATCAGGGGATACAGGCACTAAAGGGGAGAAATCAGTAGTTATCACTACCAAGTGTTCACCACATTTGGATGCTCAGAGAAAGGATGATGAAGATGAGCATGACAAAGAAAGAAGCAAATCACGGACCTCTGATGCTGTTCCTAAAAGTGCTAGAAGCAAAGGCACACAGTCAAGAACAAATTCAAAGAAAGGACAGTTAACTCAAGCTCGTAACACATGGAAGGTACAATAGCAAAGCCTAACTGAAACTGATTCTGTAGATGATGATATTATTACATCCATGGAAGAAGCAAAGAAGTTTTTCGTTCCACTTAAGTTCAGAGTTAAAATCATATATCTTCACAACAAAGATCCAAGACTTCTGAAAATTGATGAAAGAGCTGCTAGATTATATGCTAAAAAATGGCAAAAAGAAGATGAAGCAGCTGAGACAGAAGAAGTGGAAGTTGAGGAAGAAGAAGAAGTGGAGGAAGAACTACCTCAGAAAATGGAAAATGAAGAACTTCTGAATCTTGTAAACTATGACATGGACAAGGCATTGAAGGAATCTATGGAAGAATATAATACTAAGATAAAGTCATTGACTAGTCTTAAAATTCGTGATATTCCTGAAGATGCTACTCGTAAAAAGAAAGAGGAAGTTGTTCAAGGCAAAGGAAAAGCTGTTGGTACTGAAGAAAATTCTACATCAAGTTTTGATGATGATGTGGAAGGAAGATATCCTGATATAAGAGCATCAAAATCTGCTACTGGTGAAAGCTCATCTACTAGGTGGATTGGTAAAAACAAAAGGCCTAAACCAGTACCCGCTCTTACTGAGGAAATGATTGAACATCTCAATCAGGTAACTTCTTCATATTTCTCTAGCTTGTCAAGTTATGTATCTAAGATGTCAAAGAAGGAGGCAGATGAATACGACAACAGAAGAGAGGAAATGAAGAGAAAAGAAAGAGAAAATGTATCATTCGAACATGGAAAGAAGAAGTTTCATCAAACAGGATATGATGTCACATACATCTTGGATTACAGTAAAACTATAGCATTCAAAGCAGCTGGAAAGGTGAAAAGCTTATCCAGGGAACTAACTAAAAGAGGAAAGTTGTATGTTTCTCTATTTCAGGAAGGAAATCGATTCAAAGAACATGGTGACATGGGATGTCTTGGATTTCCTGACTCAAGGCTGTCAAGTCAACCTATGACTGATGAAACATCTCTGAAGGACAGAATAGATGGAAGGTTAAGTCTGAAGCATCTTGAAAAAGTTATATCTGTTCAAGTCCTTGTTGATACATTTGATGGAAAGTATCCTAAAGTGAAGATGATTTATTTTCTGAAAGATGGTAAAACTCTGATTCCTTCACTTCAGGATTTGAATATAAAACACTGGGAAGAACTTCAAAACATTCACTATCTTCTGGAAGAGAAAGATGAGTACTGCATTCAATGGAGAAAATGGCTGATATCCTCAATTGCAGCAAGGCTGAATGTTGATAAAAACTAAAGTTCCAAAGTATGTTCACAAGTATGTTGATCTGAATAATCAAGTAGTTGATATGCAAAGAAACAGTGCTGTCATTAGTCAAGGAATCTATGTCAATGCATTGATATTTAATGAAGATAGCCTGAAGCTGAAAAGTATACTACTTGATGACAGAAACAAAAAGAACAGCTCTATTGAAGATCTGAGAGCTGCTATCTATCAGATGGATGAGTCAATGCTGAAATGAAAATGCTTAAGGATGAATTTACTCAACTTCTGAAAGAAAAAGCCCTGATGGATCAATTTCTGGAGAAAAAGACAGACTACTTCAGAGTTGAGAAGTTAGATGAATATATCAAGCTTCATAAGATTGATCGTGATCTTATATGAATGTGTTTTTGGCATCAGTTAAATCAAAGAATTTATTCTTTATTGCACAAAGGATAAATTGGGGGGAGATTGTTAGATATTGAAGTTTTAACTGATCAGGAGATACATCAGTATTTGGTGAAGTAAGTATGACGTCATCAGTACTTGGGAGGTCAGTACTTGTGAGCCAAATATAATCTCCTGAAATGCAATCCCTTGATTGTAGGAGGAGATTGATATGCTGAGATATCATTTGCTATAAACCAGGGATCGAAGCTATCTGCAGAAGATAATAAAATATCGTAGTGATCTGTAATTGATACATATCTTTCTGTAATTGATAGGGTAGCTGTGTACTATATAAACACAGGTTAGGTGTTTGTGTAAACAACGATTAACGAGAGATATCTTGTAACCTAGAAGCTCTTAAGAACATTATTCTTGAGAGAGTTTGTAAGCAGATTTTATAAGATATTAATAAAATCTGTACTTGTTCTTCATTACGTATTCACTCATATTTATCAGAACGATCTGTTTGAAAGTTATATTGCTTCGTATTAATATAATTTATTAAACACTACGCAAACAATGTAGTTTCCATACCTTCTAGGAGTAAGGGCACCAGAATATTGCATGTGCGTTTGTGTCGTCACCAAAACCACATCTTGGACAATTACTGTGATCAACTACCTTCCTTCTATGTAGTCCTTTCGTTGTGGGCAGAATTTCATGGTATCCTCTCCACCCGAAAATCAAATTTTTTTTTGGTATTTTGATCGTCCAAAAAGTTCTCCACCATGTTGCTAATACATTAACTGATGAAGATGGGCCCGGTTCCCCACCACTGATGGCCAACTTATATCCGCTTTTCACAGAATAAATTCCCTTATTGTTATAATGCCACCGCCAAGAGTCTTCATGGTTAAATAAGCTAAGAGGGATTCTTAAAATAAGTTCTGAGTCGAGGCCCAGAAATTTTTGTTGAATTAGCTCATTATTCCATTTGCCTGGTTGTAGAATAAGTTCTGAAACCATCAAATTTTCATATGTACCTTTAGATATTGGTAGAAAGGAAGGTGGTCTTGGTAACCACGGATCACTATAAGCTTTTGTTCCTTGTCCGTTTCCTATACGTTTCTTCGTTCCCTGTATAAGTAATCGTTTCCCCCAGCATAGGCTTCTCCACATCAATGATGGGCAGTTCCCTTCCTTGGCTTCCAATAGATCTGTATTTGTGAAGTATCTGGCACGTAAAACTTGAGCTATGAGAGATGATGGAGATCGTAAAATTCTCCATGCTTGTTTTGCTAATAATGCTTGGTTATAAAGAATAAAAATTTTTAAACCTAGACCTCCTTCATTCTTCGGGGTACATATGTTTTTCCATGCTCTCTAATGTATTTTCTTTTTTGATTGGACAGACCCCCACCAATAGCGTGCCATAAGTTGTCCAATTTCTTCACATAGTCCTTCTGGGATTTTGAAGCAAGACATCAGATACGTGGGCATAGCTTGTATGACGGATTTTAATAGAATTTCTTTACCTCCTTGTGAAAAAAGATCTGGTCCCCAGGAGTGTAGCCGTAACCATACTTTGTCCTTGATTGATTTGAACAGGATTTTCTTGTTTTTACCACCCAACATTGGCAGGCCTAGATATGTTTCAATCTTCTCTGTCATTTGCATATTCAACTTACTTATAAACTCATTTCGTACTGCTTCCACGGTATTTGGAGAGAAACATAAATTTAATTTGTTAAAATTAATCAGTTGTCCCGAGCATTCTGAATAGAGAGTGAAAATATCCTGTATTGCTTATAAAGATCTTGTTTGAGCCTTTAAGAATAGTAAACTGTCATCCGCAAAAAATAGATGACTTATTGACGGTGCATTCCTTGCTATTGTCACTCCCTGTATATCTCCCATATTTTCCGCTCGCCTTAATAATGCTGAAAAACCTTCTGCACATACCAGAAATAGATACGGTGAGAGAGGATCTCCCTGTCGTAGCCCCCTTGTCGGGATTACTTCACCATAGGCCTGTCCACTTATTTGAAATTCATATCGCACAGAGTTGACACATCTCATTATTTTATTAATCCATCTTTGCGACATGCCCATCTTTGTAAGCATTTTTTCTATTAAACTCCACTTTACTCTATCATAAGCTTTACTAATGTCCAGCTTTAATGATGCATAACATCTTTTTCCTCATTTCATATGTCTCAGATGGTGCAAAAATTCATAGGCGATCATTGCATTGTTGGTTATGAGTCTACCGGGCACAAAAGCACTTTGTGTGCCATTTATTATCAGAGGTAGGATGGGTTTTAGTCTGTTAATCAACACCTTTGAGATAACTTTGTATAGCACGTTACATAAGCTTATTGGGCGAAAATCCCCCACTGTCTTTGGTTCTTTTACTTTTGGGATGAGAGTGACGAGTGTTGAATTTATCAGTTCTAGGTCCGTTTTTTCTTCCAAGCAGTCCAACACAGCTTTTGTGACCAATGGTCCTACAATATCCCAGTATTGTTGATAGAACGTGGCGTTCATCACATCTGGCCCCGGACTTTTGTCTACAGAGATAGAAAACATTGCATTTTTAATTTCTTCCGCGGTAAAAGCTCTTTCCAAGTGCCTGTTCATGTCTTCGGTCACTACTGGTTGTATTGCTGATATCAGATCTTCTATTTTTCTTGCATCTGGCCTAGCTGATGTGAACAGGTTCTCGTAAAATCTCTGAACTATATTACTGACTTCTTCTTCATTAGCAACCCATTCATTTTCTTCGTTCAGTAGGCCTACATAAAGAAAAGTAGATGTTAAGCTCGCATCATATTGCTTACTGTGTTCTGACTCCTCTAGTCTGTAAATTAAATAAAAATAAATTAACATGCCTCCATATATATTCTAATAAGTGATAGTTATCTTTTTTTGTTGACTTTTACCTTTTTTTTTTATCAAAAGAGCAGTCAGAAACTTTAATACTACACTTATCCATGTTCCCCCTATATTTACAATGATGAATATTTTAACTATTTAGGTATCCTTTCATGATGCTGTATAAATGAGAACATCACTATCTTTTTTGTTTCTATTATTTTCCTCTGTAATACTAATCGTCCTCTAACAACTTTGAAGGTTAACACCTATATTTTTTGTTTATATTTACATATTATTTTGGAATTATACAATGTATGTACGTAACAGTAACAAATAACATATAGAAGGAAAATTTTAAGAGCAAATCATTTTGAAAACTTGTACATAAACTTTCAAAACCAGTGCTAACGCGGACTTTGAAAAATTACCTATCCATACAGGTTACTAGGCTATATCAAGAAACATTCGGTAAGGAAGAGTCTATCACCTCTTTGCTTATTATGTCTTCTCCTTCTATTTGTTAATAAAATATTATTTATTCTTCAATAATTATTTAACATTTTCGTGTGCTATAGTTTTGTCCATACCTGTAATGGTATTGATTTTAGCTCTCTTTTTTGCCCTTTGGTGGAAAAATTTGGTGTTTTGATCCCATTCCTTTAACCATAAGACTCTTGATCTTTGTTTCCAGAATATTTCCTCTTTTAAAAGTAATTCTTTTAGCTTCTGCTCTTTTGATTTTAGTTCTTCGCTATTTTCCGACTAGTCTTGCATATTTTGCAGCTGACCCACTTGTTTCTGGGCTGCTTTTATCTCTTTAAACATGGATCCAAATTTATCTTGATTCTAGATAGTTAAATTTGTTGAGCACTGTTGGATATTGTATATAGTTATTAACAACGCAGATTGATTATTTATCTTCCAATTTTTTTCAATAATCTCTCTACATTCTGACTCTGTTACCCATATATGTTCAAACCTGAATCTTTTCCGCTTCCGACAATTTTATGTTTCCAGTCCCCCGGAAACGTTTAAGCATAAACAAAGTGCTCTATGGTCAGAGTCGAAGAAATCTAGATGTGTTAAGGAGCTGTTCGGAAAACATTCCAGCCAATCTACATTTGCCATAGCCCAGTCCAGCCTCTCCTTTATACAACTGTCCACTGTCTTTCTAATCCAAGTAAAATGGTCACCTTTATAATCTAGTGGATGTAGCTCGCATATTTCCAATGACGTACAGAATGCTTCAATTTGTGACTCGTTTTTTTACTCCCCATCCTTTTTTGTCTTCTTGACTTAAAATTTCATTGAAATCCCCCATAACAAGCCAGGGTCCATTTGTTACACTCTTGAGTTTTTGGAGCAAATCCCATGTTTGATGTCTATTTGCTACATTTGGGTCCCCATAGAAGCCACAAAAATGCCATGGCCTTTCTTCATTTGCCATCCGGAGAAGACTGCTAAAGTGATTGGTTGAGAATGATAACTTTGTAATTTCCACTGTATCTTTCCATAACACCATTAACCCTCCGCCAAGTCCCACCCTTGGGACCTCGAAACCCTGATCAAAACCTAGTCTGTTACAGATGGACTTCATTTTTCCTTCTACTAACTTCGTCTCCATTAAAAAGATTAAATCGGGTTTATGGAGTTTTATCAAAAGCTTTGTTTGTCTCATTGCCTCATTTGTATTCATACCTCTCACGTTCCAACTTACGATCGACATGTTTATGTTGTAAAAGTGTTCCACGCCTATATTAACAATTTGTTTGTAGATTCTTTCCAACTCCTGTCTGCTCAAAAAACTGGAGAACTATGGAAATTGTTCATTCTTCTCTATCAAATTAATCCTTGAAATTATGTTTTTGTGATCTTCAGCTCAATCTTCTCCTACTTTTAGTATCTAGATATCTTAACAAATTTTAGTTAAACCTCAGTTCATATAATCCATGTTAGTTAGCTATTTATACTCTTTAGTTTCCTTTAGTCCATTCCATTTAGTTCCTAAATTTTCTCTACACCCGATATGTTAGTCTTTTCCAAAGCTACAGTATATTAGTTTCTATAAATATCTCTAAGGATTGCTTTATTATCCCATTCACTTTTAGCTATTCATAAGATTATATTTATTATTGACAAAATCCCACCAATTATTTACTAATTATTTTATTATTTTTCCAGTATCTTTAATTCATTTAATTTTCTTATCCAAGTCTTTCTTATTTAATTCTCCTCCTGGGGTGTTCCCATTCTTATTTTACTTTGTTGTCAAGATCATCCTATTGTTGACTAAATTTCATTGCTTGTGCATTTTGTTGAAATTTGTATACATATTAGTATTCCATGTATTTCTTTTACCTTATATTAAGCATTTCCACCACTTTTCTTTGTATTTGTAATTTTGTATGTTGTTTACACTCTTAATCTTACTCTTTCATTTTTATAATGTTTAAACTTATTTGACATAGGTTTAATTCCTTTTTTCTTTTCAGATCAACCTCGTCCCAAAACCTTAAACTTTAAAATCTCGAAAAAACTTTAAAACATTGAAACTCTAAAGTTGACTAAGCTTGTTTTAGCTTCTCTTGATTAATTCCCATAATTTGCAATTCCAGACTCTTTTTTATTCTTAACACTTTGTTCATATATTTTCATCTGTTCAATTTCTCACTTGTGCCTCTGTCCAATTATAATTCGTCTTAATTTCTTATCCTGAAAATGGTCAAATTCGTCTACAATGTGTGGAGATACACTTAACCTCACCATGTACTATATTTGGTGATTTACATTAAGATTATTGTAGAGTTTACATATATTTTAAATGATTAATTATTTATAGCCAAGACATTGAACACATATCGATAAATTTATATATCGATGTATATTAGAGTTTATTATTTATTTATTAAATGATTATATCTATTCAATAACACATTTTGGACTCTCTTTTTAGGGCTTGTTCCAGGACAAAATATTTCATAGGTATTTATGTTCAACCCATTGTTTAATCCCCGTCTTATTTTAGGAATCATTTGTTTTTTCTTTAACACATCTTGTAAGAAGAAATGTTTTCCTGAGCTTTGATGGAACCTGGGTTGATTTTCATTAATATTTGTTTAATCATCAATGGGAACTTGCACATTTTGTAACACATATAGTGTTTATATTAGAAACGATCCCCTAACAAGTACATATTATCCATCATCCATGGAACGAAAAAGCCTCATTAAAGCACCAAAACTGCCATCAATCATGGCCCCCATGAAACATCTCTATTCATGGTACATTAGTTCCGAAAGGACAATATTTTCCAATGACTATTACTGGTAAAGACTGATAGACTTCCGTTCAAATAAAGGTCAGCATAATTGTAAAATAACACAGAATTTTCATGTCTAACTCAATTCACTATACCTATATCTTTTCCAATAATGAAACATATCTTAATAATACGAAACTTTAACACATACTACTACTGTACCAGATTCACTGTATAAGAGAAACAGTACCAGATATCTTATATAATTCTCAGTAAATACTTAATAGAGAGAATACCAACCTAACTAAATATTAGCCCTTATGAAATCTAGCAGAACTTAAGTTTAGAACCACTTTAATTATATAATACTATATAGACACAATAACAAGAAGTACTAAAATAATATAATCACCAGAAAAGCCCTTTCAATTCAATTAACAGAACTTGATCCTTTGAAAGAAATTAATAGGATAACTAAAACAAGAATTACCCAACAAAATAAATGTAAACATTTTCCTAATTTCAAGAAACTCTATTAGACTGATCTTCCCCATGTATACATACGATAAGAATGATAAAAAAATGTACAAATACACAAAAACATACAAGAAACTAGAGAGAGAGAGAGATAGAGAGAGAGGGGGGGGGGAGGGACGGAGGGAGATAACCCAAATTCGATTTTAATATTCAGTTTATGGGCTCGATGAGGATATTGATCCATCAAGATGAGGTGTTTATAAATTCTGGGCAAGCAGTTGTACAAACTGTGCCATGGGGTTCTCTTCTGGGCGTTCCCCTTCTTGTTCTATTTCTGTCCCTTCTTCCTCGAAATCTTGCTCATCAAAAGTTTCTTCATCTTCTCCATACTCAGGATCATCCTGTTCCACATAATCCTCATCTTCTTCTTCCTCATGTTCTGGGTTCCTTCTTTCATTATTATGGCTTTCCTGGACATCAGAGTCCTGGGGATTTGCTCTCGTCCCTATTCTTCTGGGTGGCATAATTCTGATAAGATGGAAAGTTCTCTTTTTCATTAGGTTTTACAGACCTTTATTTCATTTTCTCTTTTCACAGTCAAAATACATATAACAGTTTTTATTTGCATGGCATCACAGTTTATAATACGAAATTCGCTAATACGAAGTCGGAATAACGAAAGGAAACAAATATATATATCGTACTGGAAAGGTTACATACTTCCGAACCACAGTTTCATCAAGTACAACCCGTCACCAAAAGTCCTGCGCTACTCCTAGCTATCTAGTCAGTAAGGGACTTTATATACAAAAGATCGTCCCTGGAAAATTGGCACTCTACTATGGCCACTGCAACTAGCTAAACTAGGTTAACATCTGACATCTAGATCACTCCTCTGGTCGGGTAAGATCCCTGATCCTCCCCATAGCCACACGGAAAATCTCCTCACTATCCGCCCTGGATACACGTCCCTCCTCATCAATCGGGAGTCCTCGAAGCTGCACCCGTGCTGCAAGCTCAATCCTCGTCATGGCATCTCTAGCCTCCTCCGGGCTCACAAATCTCATACCGCCACGGTGAGAATACCGGGCCTCTCGCTCTGCTGCTAACTGGCCTCTCAACTCATCCACAACTGCCTCTATGGTGACAATCTCCCTGGTCAGACTCCCTACCATCCACTCGTGGTAAACAGTCGGCACCCCGGCACCAGGGGCAGGGGGTGGTGTGCCTGGGTCCGGTGCATCCTCTAGCTCATACTCAGTAGGGGTGGGTGTCTCAAACCCGTCCTCATCCATGGGACTCAATGGTGGCGGTGGAGGTGTCGGTGGTACAAGAGTAGGGAAGTGGTACAGAGGGACCACCTGATCCTCCGCCTCGTCATCAGCATACTCATCAGAGTCCTCTAGGGGCTCCACCTCTGGGTCACTCACTGTGCACTCCGAATCATCTGTCTCTCCCTCTATGGGGTCCTCCTCTGGATCACTCTCAGGATCCTCAGCCAAATCTCCATCAGCGCTCCCGTCCGAGCCGTCCTCACTGCCCTCTAATGGGTCCTCATCGGGATCCTCGATCATCGGCTCAGCGGGGCCTCCATCTGCTAGCAGGGCATCATCGTGCTGCTGCTCGAAAACTGCTGGGTCTGCCATCTTTGGGTCCTATAAGACATACACAAACGATATCACTAACTGGAAATCAAAGTTCCCTTTTTGGGTTTCAGGGTCCGCGCGACTTAGGCAGCCGGACCGAATTATCTTAATTGCTTTTATTTATCCTAACGTCCTATCATCTCTGAGACCTATAATCCTATGCTCTGATACCATCCTGTAACGCCCCCAAATCCGGGGTCGGAGATTCGGGTCGCTACGCCATCCAACTCATACTATACACACATGCTATCCACAATATATAAAGATAAACCACAACATGACCCCACACTATCCATACACACACACACGAATTATAGACTCAGAGATGAACATTTAATACTTACAACTGATAATCCAAAAGTTTAAGTTATTACAACCCAAAATGATTACTTAATAAAACCTTAAGTCCTTAGAAATTACTTTACATAAGTCATGCTTATAAATAAACCGAATACACAAAAGCTGGTACCCAATCCAGCTCAGCTTCCTAACCTCGGCTCTGCTGCCTCGGAACTGAACTCGGGTTGGCCTCGCGTTTGCCACTCGCTTGCGGGGGGTACGATAGGTTCGTGCCATCTGTCCTAGCTGTTGCTGTTGTTGTGAAATATAAATAAAGCAAGGGTGAGCAATACGCTCCCAAAATATTTAAAGACTGAAGTAAATACTTGCATATATACATGCCTTTCTCAAATAATTTAATAATACTTTGCTTCATAAAATATATCAAGTTCTTTTTAAAAGAAACTCTTCTCAAGATAATAAAAATCTTTATTGAAGCAGGGCCTTAAGCCAATTTACTTTTCCCCATAGGGATAAACTAGAATTTTCACTTCAACTTTCTTGTACAGGGAATACACATACTCATCCCATATATATAACTCAAATTTCAAAATATTGTTTCCTTTTTCAGAAATCAAAAGCTTTAATGCTTGACTCTCCGGGATCTGCAATACTTAACATAACTAAGTTCGCTCACATTAGTTACATATTGCAGCCTGCCATTGAGTGGAATGGAACTATTTTTCGTGGAGTTTTACACCGTGCCATACATCAGTTCATGATGATCAGTCATGAACTGGAACCCGTAACCGAATTATATACTTCTCTACATGTAGAAGGAAGAAGATCCCCGACGGAATCTCCCACCCAGGTCAACTCTTGGACCATTGGATGGACAGGCACCACTCTGCCTCTTACACCGACTCCTAGTTCCTTGAATAATTTGTAACCTGGAACTGAATAAATTCAAGTTCCCCAAGTGATCACACTTGTTGTTTCATGAGAAGAGTCATATAAGCTTGGAACATAATAATTTCTGTTCCCCGAGAAAATGTACTTGTTAATAAGGGTTTCACAAAGAAACCGTTATCAGCTTGGAACAGGAAAACAAGTTCCCGTTCCCCAAGTAGTGCTCGTTAATATGATCTTACATCATTACCCCTACTCCCGAATAGGAAGTAGGGTCGAGAATTGTGCCGACCTCTGTCGACGATTTAAAAGAATTTTGATAAGTTCAGAAATTATTTTATTATTTTTGCCGGAGTCGAGGAGTTCTAAAATAATCTTGACGAAGTCTTACTCCGTCTCTTTAAGCGAACAGGGCCTAAGTATATTTTAAAAGTCCGGGTTCCCAAGTTTTGATAAGTTCGCAACACTTTAAAATTTATTTAATAATTTATTTGGGTTCCCTAAATAAATAATTAAATAAGAGTTTAAATAATTATTTATTATAAAATAATCTACAAAGGTCTAATATTAATTCCAAAATAATATCTTGGATATACTATAATAATTTCTTTCAAAAGCCTTCGCGTTTATGCGAAGATAATTCGAACTCCGGCTAAATATAGAGTTGAAAAACGTTCTCTCCTTTTAGAGTAATTTCAAGTCAGGGCTTGTATCTATGTAATCATAGTATACAACCCATTCAAATCACTAAGTACTTTTAACAATCTCAAAAGTATTCTTGACCAAAATCAAGGGGATCTCAATCCCTGAGTTTAAAACATTTATCGTTCAAAACAGTTTAAAACATGGCACACAATTATACTAAGCATGCATAAATCTTTGTTCACATACAACAACAGTCTTATAACAAGTGAGGTTTGAAGACTTGCCTTGGCTTTCTGGCACGTAAGGGGTCGCGTAGCTCCTCTGACGATCTATAATTAAGAACGAATCAAAATCAGTCTTTTATATCCATCTTAACCTTAATCATTCACTTAATAACTTAACCATTCAAAACGACCATTCGAAGTTGCTTACTAAGTGTGACTTATCCTTGACCATATACCTTGTAAGTGCTCATCATGTTTTAAGTCCAAACTCATTGTTTCTAAGTTTTAATTGAAGTCGCGTTCTAAGTTAAGAATTTTCAGGGTTTCCTTGTTTTTACCTCTCGGTCCCGAATTTTTATAAAATTGAAAAATCATCTTCTGACTCTCATATTTTACAGAGGGCTTCTCTGGTCTCATGAGGTCAGTGTGTCCAAAATTTAGAATTTTTCTCAACTGTTAGATTAGGGTTTTACCACCGGGTACCTAGCTAGTGCAACTTTGTTCACCATTTTGAATGCTTTCACTAAAATGACCATAGCTCTCTAACCATAACTCCTATCAAGGTGCTTCTTGAACTCATACCATCTACAAACAATATGCTATCATGATCTAGGCATTGGGAAGTCAGATTCCAAGTTTAAAGGGTCGGGGACCTTAGGCACTTTTAGCGTTTGCGAAAAACGGGCATTATAACGGCTTAAAAATCAACGTTTCCAATTTTTATATCCATTCGAAAATACCAACACTTGCTTAATCAACCAACCAATTCATCAACAACAACATTCAACCACTGACTTCACATAGTAATCATACTAAAGCTTCTCATTTATCTCATCCATATAGCTATATATATACTAAACATGCTTTAAGGGCTTAAAACAACTAAACATGCTTTATCATCCATATATCTTTATATCCAAAACATACATGCTCATGCTATGAACTTTGACAAAGATAGGAGAGGCTGATTATACCTTCTTGAAGCTTGTAACAACTAATCAAGGGCTTGATCTATGCTTAGGAGGCTTGGAACACCAAGAACAACACCTAAAATCTTCAAAATCCAACAAAACCACTATTCAAAACACTATTCATCATCTTCAAGCTCTCATCCACCTAGGTTCCCATGGTCTTCTTGCCTTCAAACTTCTTGGGGGTTCATTTCTAGTCCCTAGCAACCTTAGATAATTATTACAAGATTTAAGGAGGAGTTTAAGGAAGGTTTTGATCTTGGAATTGTTTGAAAATGGTGATGGCCGAAGGTGGAGTATTTTGGGGAGAGAAATGAGATATTTTTGTGTTTGATTTACTTTTTGAAAGTGGTGATGTGTTCTAATTAGAGTGATAGCTGGTCTTGTCTTAATTTTTGTGGTTTAAATGAATGAAATGGTGTGTTAGGAGTTTTAACCACAATTTTGGTAATTGACTTAGTCAAGGTGATGTGGCCTTGTTCTAAGCCTAGTATAATGCACATGGCATGATGTCATGAGGTATTTTAAGTCTTAATACCTTCCTTGATCTTTACATAGCTGATTTACATGTGCTAATTTAATCCCCGATTCGATTATTGATCGCTTTCTGACAATTTCTAGCTATTCTGCATTACCTCTGTCAAAACAATGTCTCTAACTTTCTCTGTAATCTTTATTGTGATCATAATATATCCCTTATATACTTGTGGTCTTATGTACCTTGATATCTTAATTCCATATTTAAATATATTATAATAATCTCATTGAGCTTCTAGGGGGTTTTTCAGGGAAAAATGGAAGTCCTCGAAAGTCGATTCTGACGAACTTTATATTCACTTATTTCTCTTCAGGATCACTGATATATCCTCAGAAGTTTGAAATATATACTTGTATATGGTGTGGTGTGATTATATTCTTTAATACAGGAAACACTATTCAACAAAAGTCACTTCTCATTATAATAATAGGGTTTTTACAGATTACAAAACTTAGGGATATTACATTAAAGTGGATTTAACATCGAACTAGGGTTGTGCTGATTGGGTAGATAATCTGGGGTGGGTCATTCCTTATTATAAGGTTTTGATATTATACCTGAAATAGAGGAAAATATCTGAAGAAATAACCCCTTAGATTTTGTCCATATTGATCTTGTTCTTTTTAGCCAATTATAAATCACAATCTCATCAAGCAGTGTTATCCAAAACATCATAAGATTTTCAAAATAAATAGCTTATGATTTATAAGTTCTAGCTAATTTTCGTTTTTTAGATTAAAAGTTAATGAGGAGAAAGAAACATCATATCTAGTCAAACAATGAAGATTTGAGACTAGAATATCAAACAATAGTTCTCAGTTATAAATATCTTTTAAATCTAAGTTCGATGTTTTAGATTCCAAAAAGAAATTGATGGGTAAATTGAGTAAGCAAGTATAACAAGATAAAATCTGAATACAAGCATGATATTATAACATTAAGTAAACATTGTTTATAAAAAAATTCATTCATTAAAAGCATTAAATCATTACATACAAAAGGTCTACAGACCTACACATTAACATGCTTAATTAAAGGTAGTAAGTATATTTAAAGAATCACACATGGGGGGTTTAACGTGTGTCTTATTTTTCTTCGAAAACTCTTGTAATTTTGTTGATTATTTGTTGAAGATCGAAGCAAGTAATTGTTGTGCAAAGTAAGATTGTGTGTGTGTGCAAATTTATATAGAATTAAATAAAGAAGGAAATTAATATGTTGTATTAACTTAAAAGTATTTGCTACAACCTGGGTTCAATCAAGAAATTAGCTTCTAATTTTCTCTCAAACAGTTTACAAAATATATTCTTTTAAGTATAAACTCTCTAAAGCTTCTAATTCGATAACTGCTAAATGGAGGTGTTAGTACTCTTATATTTTGAGTCCAAACTGCCTTCTACAAATATGGTAAATGTCCTAGAAAATTAACTTGGAGTACGCTAGTTGCTATTACTAAAACTGAAAAGTGACAGCTTGTGACTTTATACCTTTTGGGCTTCAAGATATCAATTTTTGTCTAACCACCATCTTGCCAAAATTTCTTGGGGATTTATTTAGCCATATTAAGGCAGTCCCCAAAGCACTCTTATATGAGTATTTGAGTCACCAATTAATCCTCCTTGAAGATCATTCAAGTGGTTCTCAATTTGGCATAGTTTTAGTGGTGTTTTAATGGTACTTTTGGCTAATTGTTTCACAAAATCTATCCATTCTTCACACCATTCAGCTTGAAGATCATTCAAGTGGTTCTCAATTTGGCATAGTTTTAGTGGTGTTTTTGGCTAATTCTTTCACTCAATCTTGCCATTCTTCACACCATTCAGCCAAGCACTTCTAGGAATCCCCTTTCACGTCTTCTTTCTGCCTTGTAATTGTTCTCTCTTGTATATTTGAATCAACTTTCATCTCTTCTTGAATACCTTTCTTTTGGTGATCAAATATGGCCATAAAAGTTATGTTTTTGCTTGTTTTTGGTGTGATTACTTCACTACTTTACCTAGAATTTTGGGAAGTGGTTTAACACATTTTAGGCAGAATTTAAGGCACTCTTAAATGAGTATTCGAGTCACCTTTGATACCTCATTAAATACCTTTTAAGTGGTGCTTATTTAGGCCTTATTTAAGTAGTGTTTTGTCTTGATTTAAATGTTAAACTTCACCATTCGGCCTAGAAATTTCGGACAATGTTATACCACTATTTAGGCAGTCCCTTAAGGGGTATTTAAAATGTTCTTAAGTCACCTTTGATACCTTCTTGCATACCTTTCATTTGGTGCTTTTATTGGCTTGTTTTGGTGTGAGTTTTAGCTTTATTTCTAGCTCGTACCTCTTATAGTTCTCTCCTCCATTTCAGACGAACTTGAGCCTTTGTAAGGTCAAGAGTCACAAGCTAGTGATTTTCTTGCAAAGTGTATATTTGTTGTTGTTTAGTGTTAGATCTATCAATTTATATACTTTTGCTTAAGCTTTCTGGCATTTGTCACTAAATATCAACTTGTTCTTGTAGTTACTTTATTTAGTAGATATTGACAAATTGTAACACATTAAGAGGGGCATCTTAAAGTATTTATGGGCTCTTCTTTAAGACCTTAATAACCACTTGGGTGAACATTTGGTTAGAAAGGCGTAGAAACTAGATTTTATTTCGTACTTTGAACGAGTATAACTTGTTTATACCTCAAGTGGTTTTCAACTTGTTTTATCTTTATATTAAAAGAAATATTTTTCTTAGTCCTGATTCATGCAAGTCCTTTGAGCCTTAATTGATCTCAAATATTCACAAGGACTTAAGAACAAGACTGTTTGAATTTGTTTTTACAAAATAAACTTGAACCTTTGGCCATTTACTTGAATATTGCTCTCGGCCAAAGTATATTGTATATATGTGTTACATTCATTATTAATTACTTGCTTGCACGTTTACTTTATTTTCTTGTATATCCACTTGTGTGAGAAGTCCCTCGTGTGATTATTTATATTTTTTGCTCTAAGGTTATCGCATGATAGCGTGTTTCTTAACGATCCTCACACTTATGAGTTGATACTATCCTTAACGAATAATAAGCACCCCTCGCAGCTAGTACAATAATATACTAGTTTTCACATAATATATGTCCATAAATTAGTTGTCTTGGTTGTTTGTGGCTTGTTATGTATTCTTGCAGTAAGGTGAAGTGAAGTGAGGTAATCTTCATTCTAAGACCCAAGTCCTATGCAAGCTAACGGGGGGTCGATTGTCTGTGTATCGTGCAGGATGAAGAAAGACCCAAGATCTAAGTTCTAAGATCCAAGACTATTGGAAATGAGATCATTAAGAACTTGTTGAATTAGCAACATTGTTGTTATGATAATATTGAATTACTATTATTTTTTTGTTGAACATTAGTATACTGATATGAATTTATTAGTTTGGGTTAAACAAGTAATAAAAATATGCTGAACTAACAACATTGTTGTCATTATAATGTTGAATTAATAGTGTTTTTACATTAAACATTAGTTATTGATATGAATTAGTAGTTTGTGTTGTAATACAAATATGTTAAATTAGCAACATTGTTGTTATTATAATGTTAAATTTCTAGTATTTTTGTGTTGAACATCAGTATGATTGATTTAAAAAGTAAGTTGAAATAGACCACACAAGAATATATTACTATTGTTCAATATATTGGTGATCAATATATATAAGTTCAACAGAAGTTTGTAGATGTTCGACAGTTAAATAGTATAAAACTAGAACGTGTTCAATATGTTCCTAACTGTTAGTTACAAAGGCATGTCTGCTTACATTATAACAAGCCTTGACATGATAAATCTATGATTTATCTACATGACTCCTTAACTGGAGGAACCTTGTCTTGTACAAGTCTAAACTTAGATTAGGACTACTTCTGTATTTTGTATATCTGTAAATGTTTGTCAATGCTCTAGAAGAAGATCACAATGATCATGCCCTAGTTGAAGAAGACAACAATAACGGATTGCAGAAGAATGGAAATATTTTTTAAGTCCTAATTCGAGAAGTCCAAGTGAACTATTCGAGAAGTGCTCAATCGAGAAGTGTCAAAGTATAAATATTCGAGAAGTAGCAGATAGACTATTCGAGAAGTCAAGTGAACTATTCGAGAAGTATCTCATTCGAGAAGTCTGTCAAAGCTATTCGAGAATGTCTAGCAATCAAGCCTATTCGAGAAGTAGTCATTCGATAAGTTCATTCAAGAAGTGGCTATTCGAGAAATGGTGATTCGAGAATTGATCATTCGAGAAGTCTCAAAACAGAACTATTCGAGAAGTCTCAGAAATGGTCTATTCGAGAAGTCTAGATGTGAAGCCTATCGAGAAGTCCCAATTCAAGAAATAGAGTTCTCTAACAGATAAAGATCAAGAGTTCTCTAACAGATAAATATCTTGGGACTTATCGAATGGATACCGGACACTTTAAGAGAAAGATCAACAGGAATACTTAGATAGATCTTTATAGACAAGAAACCTGACACCATGTACAGTTTCAACAGTTGTGCAGAGTGTAACTGGAAAAAACCTACAACAGCACATAAACTTTAGGGAGTATCCCAGAGAAACTGCAAAGGTGAAGACTTATGTGCTTAAAGTTAAAAGAACATCAAGTTGCCGCTTTCTATTATTAGTAAGTAGTATCTCACACTCGAGTGCTAGTTTCTAGTATGACATCATTGTAACAGGCAACTTGGATACAATATATAAGTATCTCAAGTCCTTTACCTTAGCAGTTTAGTTCTTTACAAGTTCTTAGGAAGTTTAGTCAAGAAACTTATCTAGTGCAAGAAGCTGAGTTTGTATTTTACAAACACAGGTTGTAGCAACACTTCGAATTAATCCAAAGTTAATTCCCAGTAAAGATTATTTGTTTGTGTTTATTTCATTCCGCAGAATTAACACTCACACACAATTGTTTAATTGCTATCAACGTTAAACACTGATATTGTTTAACTAAAAGAAAAAGAACTCAAAAATAATCAACACACATTCACCCCCCTCTGTGTGATTCCTAGATCATTCATTAACCAATAAGTGGTATCAGAGCAGGCTGTTTAATTCTAAGCAGTAAAAGATTAACAATGAATAATCAAAGGACATGCAATATCAAGATTCCTCAGTTCGACAAAGAGCATTACAACTTATGGAAAATAAAGTTTTTGTTGTTCATTAAAGCAACAAATCTTTTATTTCCAGAAATCTTACAGAATGGACCATTCAAACTTGTTGAAGCCATTCCAGAGTCTACCGAAGGATCCACAACAATTCCAGCTCATTCTGTTCCCAAAGATCCATCCCAATGGAATGAAACAGAGAGAGAGAGAGAGAAGGTTACCCTTGATAGCAACCTTCAACTAATCATAGTTGATTCCATGGATCTCTCCATGTTTGGAAGCATCTCTGGCTACACTACAACTAAAGAGATGTGGGAAAGAATAGAGGTGTTGTGTGAGGGCACTGAAGAAGTAAGGAAGAATAGGAAGCAGATTTTGATCTCTCAGTATGAGGCCTTTATGGCTCAACCAAAAGAAGGCATAACTGATGTCTTTGAGAGATTCAACAAGCTTGTCAATGAGTTGCAGTTGGCTGGTAAAGTTTATTCCACCAAAGAACTGAATATGAAGTTTTTATTAATTGTACCAAATCATCTTGAACCTAGGGTTAATTCTTTGAGGGATAGAGATTTGACTAGAGTATAATATGATGTTCTTTATGGTGTGCTCAAGACTCATGAGTTGGAACTGCTACAAAAGAGAGCTATCCAAGCCAATCAGGGCAACATCGTTAACACCTCTTGTGCCTTGATTGTGAATGAGTCTATGAAAGGATTAGAGACAACAGCTGGGAAACTCAAGCTACAAGAAAGTGAGAAAGAGGCTGACCCTGAGGAGAGTGAAGCTGAAAGTACAGATGAGGAGGAATACTACACCATGGCTGAACTTGAGCAAATGGAAAACACTTTATATGCTTTCATGGCTAGAAAGTTTCCAAATGTTAGGTTCAAAAGAAATCAGTCATTCAAAGATAAATTTGGTGCAAACTCCTCCAAGCCTTGGAAGAAAAACAAGTATTCAGGAAGCAAGTTCAATAGAGGCTCACCATTTGGTTTTAATAAGAGCAAAAGAGATGGAGTTGTAGATTGGTCAACAATCAGATGCTTCAGGTGCCAAGAGCTTTGTCATATGGCTAGTGAATTCAAAAATCCAAAGAAAGATCAAGCATATCTAGCCTTGGAAGCCAAGTATGAAGCACTTCTTAAAGAGACATCTAAAAAGAAGAAAAAGACTGAAGCAAAGGCCTATATTGCTGAAGGGAAGTGTTGGGATGAAACTGAAGATGAGGAAGATGCAGAGTTCTGTAACTATGCATTGATGGCTAATGAAAGTCATGGAACTTCTTCAAGCAGTCAGGTACCAACCCTTCACACAAAGAACTTATCTATTGAGCAATATAAGTTAACTGTTGAAAAACTGAGTGTAGAAATGTTTAACTTACACACTAGTTTAACTGCCTCCAATGAAGAGCTTTCTAAGGTAAATGCTAAACATGCCATGCTTTTAGAAAAGAGTATTGATTTAGAAAAGGATGCATGTCAGGCTATTAACCTTAGAGAAGAAGTAGAATACTTGAAAAATAAGTTATTTTGTGCTAGTCAAATAGAGACTGCTCTTAGAGAAGAACTAAGCACTAATGAACTTAAGATCAAGGCCTATCAGAATTCCTCTATGTTAGCTAAAACTTACTATGATAGTGCTGTTAAGAACAATGTTGCCATTGGCCTAAGCTATGATTCTTTTGATAAGAAAAGGCTATAAATGTAGATGTTCCTGTAGTGAAGCCTGTGAACAAAAATGCACCTCCATTTCTGAAAAATGCTATTGAACCAGTTTTCAGAAAAGTTCAAACATCTTTTGATGAGAATTCAATTGTTATTAGACAGATGTTGAATGATGAGGATGCATCACAGGCTAAGGAACAAAATACATTTACTAAGCCTACCTCAGTAAAGGGTAAAGCCAAGGTCAATGGCAAAGCAAATAAGACTGTATTTGTTAATCCTATTATTGTTGAGAATGCTTCTGATAGTGTTAAAGATATATTGCATACTCCTGTTATATGCAATACAACTGTAAATGAACATGAACAAAAGAAGAGACAGAACAGAAATGGTAAGTTTGGTGTGAGCAAACAAAGTGAATATGCTATTGTGGCAAATGCTCCTAGAAAAATATGCCAAATTTGTTCTAGTTCTTATCATCTTACACATGCATGCAATAAACCTGCAGTAACAAATTCTTTGATGCCTGCAATGTGTGATGTGCCTATTAAATTTAGAGTGAATGGCTTATGTGATAGATTTGATTGTATGGCTTGCAACATGAATGTTATGAATAATTGCTTTAATCTTAGAAAACAATTCATGAATGCTAGATTAGACACTACTATTCACAATGCCAGTACTGAGTCATCAAGGCAACTTGAATTCAAGAAGATGCCTAGGTCATCAAAGCCTAAGAGTCAAACCTCTAAGGCTACACTAGATGACAAGGCACATTCTAAGGCACATGTTGATTCAACTATAAATGTTTCTTCTGTTGTAACTAATGGACCCAACACTGCTTGGGTACCAAAGAAAAAGTAATTCATTTGTGTTTGCAGGGGATAGGAAAAATAAAGAAGGAAATGTGGATTCTTGACAGTGGATGTTCAGGACACATGACTGAAGATAAGACCCTGCTTTCACAGTTTGAAAAGAGAGCTGGCCCAAATGTTACCTTTGGAGATGACATCATTGGTATTACATTGGGATATGACAATTTGATAAATGGAAATGTCATCATTAAAGATGTAGCACTGGTTGATGGACTCAAGCACAATCTACTTAGCATTGGTCAATTCACTGAGAGGGGCTTCAAGGTGGAATTTGATGAAGATGAATTCTTGATTACTATCAGGAAAACTGGTGTCCTTGCTCTTACAAGAGTAAGGAAAGGAAGCTTGTTTGTTGCTAATCTAAATGCAATAAAAGAGAAAGAGATGTGTTGTTTCTACACAAGAGCTAATGTTCAAGAATGCATTCTATGGCATAAGAAACTATCTCATCTCAACTACAAGGCAATTAACACTCTTGTGAAAAGGGAGTTAGTTAGAGGCATGCCTGCACATGAATTCATTCATGAAGGAGTGTGTGAGGCCTGTCAAAAAGGGAAATTCAAGAGGTCAAGTCACAAATCAAAAACTGTGTCTTCAATCACAAAACCTCTTCAACTGATTCACATGGATCTATTTGGCCCTGTGAATAAAATGTCAATCTCAAGAAAGAAGTATGCCCTAGTAATGGTTGATGACTATACTAGGTATACATGGGTAAAATTCCTATCAACAAAAGACGAGGCTCCATAATTAATCATTGAGCACATCAAGAGAGTCAACACGGAAGCTGAAGCTAGAGGAGTAAGTGTAGTTACAATTAGAAGTGATAATGGAAAATAATTCAAGAATGCAATGCTTGAAGAATTCTGTAAAGAGACTGGAATTACACAATAGTTCTCTGCACCTAGAACACCTCAACAAAATGGTGTGGTGGAAAGAAAGAATATGACTCTAATTGAAGCTGCAAGAACTATGCTCCTAGATGCAAAGCTACCTACATGTTTTTGGGCTGAAGCTGTGAACACTACATGATATACTCAAAACAGAGCTTTAGTCAACAAAGACACAAGAAAGACTCCTTACAATTTTATGACTGGAATCAAGCCCTCCTTAAAGCATCTACATGTTTTTGGAAGCAAATGCTTTGTGCTCAAAGACAATTCAGAATATGTTGGGAAATTTGATGCCAAATCATTTGATGGAATTTTCTTGGGATACTCACTAGACAGGACAACCTATAGAGTGTATATCCATGAACAACAAAAGGTGACGGAGAGTACAAATGTGACATTTGATGACTGCAACTACCCTGGCCTTGAAGATGAAGATGAAGATGGAAATGAGCCTTTGAGATTTGGAAATCAAGGCTACTTGGAGATGATGGAAGACAATGAAATTGAAGATGCACTCCAAGTAGAGCCTGAAGGAAACCGTGATCAAAGAGAAAATGAAACTGTGATTAGTACAAATCAAACAACACATTCTACTTCTAGAAGTGTGAGCACTAACATAGGGGGAGACAATCAGGAACAACAGAGCAATGAGGCTACCTCAAGTCAAAGGAATAATGTGCATACAACAAAGTGGAATAGAAGTCATACTCCTGATCAAATAATTGGAAATCCAACTACAGGAGTAAGGACAAGAAGTGCCACTATCAATGAATGTTTGTACAGCTGTTTTCTTTTGCAAGAGGAGCCAAAGAAAATTGAAGATGCATTACAAGACCCTGATTGGATAGCAGCCATGCAAGAGGAATTGAATCAATTTGAAAGAAACAAAGTTTGGGAACTAGTGCCTGCATCAAAAGATAGAACTATCATTGACACTAAATGGGTATACAGAAACAAAATGGATGAACATGGGGTTGTCACAAGAAACAAAGCAAGATTGGTAGCTAAAGGGTACTCACAAGAAGAAGGCATTGATTATGATGATACCTATGCACCAGTTGCTAGACTAGAAGCCATTAAAATATTTTCTGGCATTTGCTGCACACTCAAACTTTAAGGTGTATCAAATGGATGTGAAAAGTGCTTTTCTAAATGGTGAGCTAGAAGAAGAAGTATATGTGCAACAACCTCCTGGCTTTGAAGATCCCAAGTTTGCTGACTTTGTTTACAGATTGCTAAAGGCACTCTATGGCCTAAAGCAAGCACCTAGAGCATGGTATGAAACTCTCTCTTTATTTCTCTTGGAAAATGGATTCACAAGAGGCACCATTGACAAGACATTATTCTACAAGATACATAATGGTGATGTCATCCTAGTTCAAATCTATGTGGATGATATCATTTTTGGGTCTACAAATGAGAAATTGTGTCAAAGGTTCTCCAAGCTAATGCAAAGTAAATATGAAATGAGCATGATGGGAGAACTCACATTTTTCTTAGGACTACAAGTTAGTCAAAGAAAGGAAGGTACCTTCATAAGTCAAACCAAGTATGTTAAAGATCTTTTGAAGAAATTTGACTTAGAAGACTGTACTCCTGCAAAGACACCAATGTCTCCAGCCACAAAGTTGTTTGAA
Source organism: Saposhnikovia divaricata (assembly GCA_036435485.1). Taxonomy (NCBI): domain Eukaryota; kingdom Viridiplantae; phylum Streptophyta; class Magnoliopsida; order Apiales; family Apiaceae; genus Saposhnikovia; species Saposhnikovia divaricata. The sequence continues at coordinate 107,775,117 of CM071599.1, read as the reverse complement.
GATAAAAGTGGCAAAGCTGTAGATTCTACAATCTACAGATGCATGATTGGATCTTTGTTATATCTAACTGCAAGTAGGCTAGATATTATGTTTTCTACATGTCTATGTGCAAGGTTCCAAGCAAATCCCAAAGAGTCTCACATGGTGGCCATAAAAAGAATTTTCAGATATCTAAAGGGCACACCAAATCTAGGCTTATGGTATCCAAAAGACACTGGATTCAATCTAGTTCGATACACTGATGCTGATTATGCTGGATGCAGAGTTGACAGGAAGAGTACTTCTGGAAGCTGTCAATTCCTTGGTCAAAAGCTGGTTTCATGGTTCAGCAAGAAATAACAATCTGTGTCAACTTCCACAGCTGAGGCTGAATACATTGCTGCTGGAAGTTGCTGTGCTCAATTGTTATGGATAAGGAATCAACTGATGGATTATGGACTCACTTTGGAAAGGATTCCTATCATGTGTGACAATACAAGTGCTATCTCCATTGTAGCCAATCCAGTCAACCACTCCATGGCAAAGCACATTGATATAAGGTACCATTTCATTAGGGAACATGCATCTAAAGGCACAATTGAATTGCATTATGTCCCTACAAAAAAACAATTAGCAGACATTTTTACAAAACCTTTGATTGAGTCTACCTTCATTAGGCTTGTTAGTGAAATTGGTATGCTCAACTCATCATGATTTTTCTTGAAAAATTTTTGTCTGGTAAATTGTTGCAGTAATACTATCTCTGTTAGTCAAATAATTAATATTTGATTAGTAAAGATAATTTGGAATATTTTTTAATATTTCACAAATTACTGTACATGGTACTTGTATTTATTTTAAATATTTGTAGCTTAGAATTTTGGAAACAAAATTTTGAGAAAATTTTAAAGCTCTTGGATATTTCTACATAAGTATTCCATAACTTTAAAATTCAATTAATATTAATTTCACAAATGATTTAAACTGGGATTTAGAAATCTATAAATCTAGCCTTTTCATAGTTATCGAATGACATATTTAAGGAGTTCTCGAATGAGTAATTTTTTTTTTGACTTCTCGAATAGGTCATTTGTGAGTTCTCGAATGGTTAAACTGAGAGTTCTTGAATCAAGGTTTGAGACTTCTCGAATAGACCATTCAAGAGATATTGAATAGCTCTCCATGCACTTATCAAATGATATTTTGAGAGTTATCGAATAAAAAGTTTTTATTTATTTATTTATTTTTAAATTTACTCAGAATTTTAAATTTTTGGTTAAAAATTTGAGATTAAAATCATAAGTGAGAAATTGTTTAATATTCTTTTAGAGACTTCTCTAATAGAGTATTTTCAAACTGAGAGATATCGAATAGGCCTTTTTGGAGTTCTCAAATAGTGTATTCCACACTTATCGAATGGTTATCTATTGACTTCTCGAACACAGACATCTCGATACAGCTTTACACACGTTCGACAAGTCCTTTACTCATATATAAACCATTTCATAATTCCCTCTATTAATATTTCAAATTCTTCCAATTGGAGCCCAATGAAGAAGGGACTTTGTAAGTTCCTTGACAATAAAGCCATATGAATTGGATTTTTGTCCGTGTACTCTTTTTCCGTTGATATACTTTTTAATTTGGAAATGCATTAGAACGTGAAAAATTCAATAGATCTTGTTCATTTGTCAGTTGGACTTGTACTTTATATACCATATTGGTAATAATATAAGCCAGGCAGTGATAACTAGGATGATGTTTACCCAAAGTCCCAATCAATGGCTTCATTCAAGTTGTAAAAAAGTTGACCAATTAAATCTTAATTTTATTATTTCAAACAAAATTTCAGATGTGCAAATATTATAATATATTTACATCAAAAAATTTATTATGTACATACAAATTTTCATATATATAACATACGTTTGTCCTATCCAAATCTTTAAATAAATATCTCCATGCCATTACAATTATTAAGGTCGATAGAATCCATAAATCTATTCAAACCCCAAGTCACCCATTGACTCGCAATATAATTGAACTAGCAAGGTCCCATTGCTTCGTACATATATTCCCTTTCTCTAGAATTCTCTCCACACCTCCATGCTTCATCATGTCCAAGACTACCCAGCTAAAACTCCTCATACTACTCTTCCTCCACCTTTGCTCTCTCCATAACGCCGAAGTCGGTACTGCAGCTACCTACAACCCTCCCTACACACGTAAGTAAAATTTAAATATTTACGCACACATGTCACTTTCTCGAACCCTCTTCATATTCATTACAATAATTTAAAATTTTCCGCCTAACATAAATTTATTATTTTTTTATCATAATCGAATCGATTAGCCACCAAATGCTTCGGGACGGACCCGACGCAATTTCCATCAAACAATTTGTTCGCGGCAGCCGGTGACGGAATTTGGGACAACGGGGCATCATGCGGACGACAATATTTGGTGAGGTGCATTAGTGCAGCAACACCAAATACATGCATACTTGATCAAACCATACAAGTCAGAATTGTGGATTATGCACCAAATTCTACGTCCAGGCCTTCGGTTAGTGGCACAACAATGGTTTTATCTGTCACAGCTTTGGATACCATTGCTGTTTCGTCGCCTTCATCCATAAACATTGAATTTCAGCAGTAAGTTTTATTATTTTAATTATGATTTTTTATTCTTGCACAGTTGTCGTCATTTGAATTACTGTATTATTTTTATTGTGACTACGTACAATGCATCACCTGTTAGGTCACATGTAACCCCAGTATTTAGTTTTGTTTGGCTATTTATTTTGACTTTTACGGTATTAGTTGGATACGGATAAGTTGAGATGAGCGTAAACTCATCTGGTATATAATTATAATACTAAGTAATTAAAATATTTTTAAGTTCGAAATTTCAAATATCTTATCAGTTCAATATTAGTCATATTTTCAAGTTTGAAACTTTAATTGTTATACTAGTTTGATAAATACTAACATATTTTTTAACTAGTTCATAAAGCCGCGCTTCGCGGCGGCGTTACAATATTTTTAAAAAAATTCAATACATTTACGTTATATTATAATATTAATATTAAATTTTTATAATTAAATAATCTTCTCTAATGAATTAATTTCTTGTTAAATACGATTCATTCGATTGAGCCGCTCTCTCGTTAAAACGGAAATCCCAACTTTTTAACATATATTATAAAGACTTATATAATATTTTTTATCTATAAAATCAAACGGTAAAAATAAAAAAAAAATTATGACTTCAGTATCAAATTCTTAAAGCTGATACAATCTTTTCTAGCTAGCCGTCTTCCCGTTAAATACGTTTCGAGCCGCTCTTATTTGAAACCGAAATTCTAACTTCATTATATAAAGAGAGTAAATTCTAATTTTTATATTCTTTAAACTTTCTAATATTTATGGAGTTTTAAAAGATGAAAATACATCTTATATTTTCTGTATATTATAGATATTCTTGTATTTAGTTACAGTTTTCGCATGGGAATGTCTTTCTGTTATGTTAACATATCAAAAAAAAGTTAAAATACTAAGACTTTTCGTTACGGGAATAATATTACATTTATTGATATATTTTTGTAATGCAAGTATAATTAAATTGTATAAAAAAGTTAAAATAAAGGATTTCTGGGAAAAAAGATGTATAGTTTTAAAAAATCGTATAAGACGTCTCCACCGTCCTCGTATTCTACTTCCAATAAAACATTTTATTTTTTGTACTAATTATATATTTAAACATCTTTTATACGGTCTTATCTAATGAACCGTTTTCTTGTTAAACACAGTTATTACTATTGATTCGCTCTCTCGTTAGACCAAAACCTAACTTTTACGCATATTACTTGTATGATAATGTTTATCCATAAAAATCAAATCCTAAAAATAAAATATAATTTATAACATCATATGATATTTTAATAGCTAGTACAATTTTTTATAGTGAGCCGTCTTCCCGTTAAACACGTTTCGAGCCGCTCTCGTTTGGGATCTAAATTCTAACTTCATTACATATTATTGATGATACTTATCTTACACAACAATTTTTTTCCTTGAAATCAAAACCTAAAAAATAGAGTGAATTCCAATTTATACTTTCTCTAGATTTTCTAAAATTTTTGGAGTTTTAGAAAATGAAAACACATTGTATTTTCTCTTTATTTTATAGATACTCCTGTATTTATTTAGGATTGCTGCATGAGATTGTTCTTTTACTCATTGTTCTTTTATTATGTTAACACATCAATTCTTTTCTTTTTAAATACGGTGACTTTTTTCATGACAATAGTATTGGATTTATGAATAAATTTTCCTAATATAAATATAATTAACTTATATAAAAAATATATTTTAAGAAGATCGTACTTTCTATAAAATACAAGAACTTTTATTTATATATTTTTCATGTCTGCTCTATATATTCAAACACCTATTCTAGTTCTAGTAGAACTTTTATTTATATATTTTTTCTATAAATTCGAACTCTTATTCTCTATAAATTCGAACTCCTATTCTACTTCCAATAGAACTTTTAATCGTATGCCTTATAAATACTTATTATACTTCCAATAGAACTTGTAATCATATGTCTTTCCTATAAATTCGAACTCTTCTCCTTTATAAATTAGAACACCTATTAGTTCTAGTAGAACTTTTATTTATATATCTTTTCTATAAATTTGAACTCTTATTCTCTATAAATTCGAACTCCTATTCTACTTCCAATAGAATTTTTAATCGTATGCCTTATAAATACTTATTATACTTCCAATAAAACTTCTAATCATATGTCTTCCCTATAAATTCGAACTCTTCTCCTTTATAAATTCAAACACCTATTCTACTTCTAATATGCTAATTGATATTTTTATATTTATTAGTGTTTAAAATTTTAGAAAATTAAAAAAATCGATTGAGACGATATTAGAGCGGCACCTAAACTCCCGCTATCCTCCTTTATATATATATATTGATGTAAATTTTATATTATTATATTTAAAAATTATAATTTCAAATTTTGAGTCGGATTTGAATTGCACCTAACTAGGTGTGGGCCGTGTGGCCGGTTTAGCACTCCATGTTTGGTATTTTTGTATGTAACAACTACTAAGACTGTGTTGTATCGTTGACATGTATGCAGGGTATAGATGGAGTGTCCGAATGGAAAGAGTTGGCTTGGGATAGAATTTAAATGGAGTGTTCGGATGCAAACATTTGCACATGGATTTAATTATTATTTGAATCTTATTTATGTCTTTTTCTTTTGTCAAACGGAAGAAAAATACTCCCTCTATCTCGTATTAAATTTTCCATTTTGACTTTTTACGCTATTCAATATAAGTGATTGACTACTAATTTATGTCTAATTTATAAGACCAAATATAATCTCGTTGAATTCATATTTATGAGTTCTTTAATACAATAAAATTTTTATATTTAATACTAATACGAAATTAAATATATTAATGATAAAAAATGTGTGTTCGTAAACGTGTCCAAACCAAATATGAAACATATTTTGGGACGGAAGAAACACTTACTAGGAATGCAATTAATAAATTTTATATTTTGTGTGCTAGTATTCACTACTCCCTCCGTCTCGTTAAACTTTTCTCGTTTGACTAAAAACACGGGTTTTAAGATAATGGTTAATGAATATTGTTTTTTAATGGAGTAGTGGATATTGAATATTGTTTTTATGGGGTAGTGAGTATTGAATATTGTTTTTAAGGAGTAGTGGGTGGAGTAATGAGTAATGAATATTATTTTTAAAGAGTAGTGGGTGGAGTAGTGGGTATTGAATATTATTTTTATGGGGTAGTGGGTGGAGTAGTGGGTATTGTATATTATTTTTATGGGGTAGTGGGTGGAGTAGTGGATATTAAATATTATTTTTAGGGAGTAGTGGATGGAGTAGTGGGTATTGAATATTGTTTTTTATGGCTTAAAATAGAAACATGAAAAGTATTTTGATAGTCCCCATTTAGTAAACAGGAAAAGTAAAAAGAGACAGAGGGAGTAGTATGTAATAATAATAAATTTTATTATTACATGAACATTTATTTGTAATTATAAAGCTGACCGAGATGCATGTTGATACTTGGTATAATCATTTTTATTTGAGTATTTAAGAGATTTTGGAATCTAGAAAGATTCTCTTTTTATTAGTTCTAGAACTAATTGAAAAGTATAATCTAGAAAGACGGCCCAATAATAAACTGACAACCTATATTGTGTATTAAGAAGAATCGAGATCAGGGACGGAATTAGGAAGATCAGAATTCAATTGTTAATACTATTCTTTATTGTCTTTTAAATTTTTAATTTTATTTTCATCTATATTATTACACAGTCGCGCTTCGCTGCGGCCTTATAAAATATTCTTAAAATTTTAAATTCTAATTATATTTTAAAAAAATAAAAAACTCTAATATCATAAAAAAAATTTCAAATCAGATTCTTATATCTTATAACTTCAAATAAATTTTCTATACCAAATTGAATAAGAAAGTTTACACTATTAATACTCCTTTTCTATATTCAATATCTTAAAAGTTATTCTTTAATATATATTTTTAATATTTGCTTCGAATACATTTTATATTTCAAATTTATAATTTCATTTCAAATAAGGATTATATAAGAAAAAATTTAAGAAAAAAATATTATAATATAATTTAAAATAATGATATAATAATATTGTAAATATTATATATATGTAATAAATCAAATTTTTTATATTATATATTTTGATTTTGTATCATATTTTATTAGGCCAACACCCGTTATAACAAAGATATAGATTAATATATATATATATATATATATATATATATATATATATATATATATATATATATATATATATATATATAGGCTTTTGCTCAACTACAAACCAATCACTAACTACAAACTAAAAACCCAATACAATTCCATTAAAATGGTCCCCGAACTGGGAAGGTCCTTACCTCGTGGAAAAGGTTATAGGATGAGGTTTGCACAAGCTTAAGACTTTGGATGGGTTTGAAATGCCTAGAACTTGGCACGCCTCAAACCTTAAAATTTATTATAATTAAGAGCTTAGACCCTGTAGCTATACTTAGTAGGATAAGTAGCAATAAGGCTTTGAGAAGCCAATGATATGAAGTAAGAGTTCATTAGAACTCCTGAAGTAGGATTTTCAAAGGGATGTGTCCCATTATTATTAATAGAAAGTTGTCTTCGTTTCGTTATGTTGTTATGTTTCTACTTGAACGAGTTACGAATAACAAAGTACTGAATGTGCAAAGTTAAGAGAAATATAAATACAAACTAGAGAAATGAAGACGAACAATAATATAAAAAGAAACTTTAATAAATACTAATAAAGTTTTTAAAAACTTTACAAAAGAAAGCTCGAAGGCTACAAAGTCTCAAAATACATAATAAAACTATTAAACTAGAAGCCTAGGTCCCGGAGATCATCATCATCATCATCATCCTCACCCCTGCTGCTCTGAGGGCCCAGCTGTGGCTTCCTTCTGAGGAGAAGGAACGAGCATATCAAGCAAAGGAGAGGTAGGCTGAGGAGGAGGAGAAGGAGACTGAGCAAAGGACTCATCGGCCCCTGCAAGAACAGCTCCTGGGATAGGAATATCAGGAACAGGGAAGGTCTCAAGAGTGACCCCCTGGACCTGACGACCTACCTGCTCAATGATCTGTTCCCAAAAGGTCTTGAACGTCCCAGGGAAGTTGGCATCATACTCAGCGTTAAGGAGCGCGTTAAAATTCACGGACTCCTTGTTGAGCAATCACCTCATCCCGACTCTTCTGAAGCTCCATCTCCGGCCTCCTAGTCTTCTCCTTCTCCGCGGGCAACTCCCTCTCCACCTCCCGGAACCGCTCGAAGCTAGTCTCAGCAGACGCCTTGTACCTGTCCTTGTCCCGGGTCATAATGGTCACGTCCTCCCTCATAGTGCGGAGGTTTTGAACCGCTGCCTGAATATAGGTGTTCAGCTGCAATAAGCAGATGAACTCGTAAGAAAAACATGGAACTAACAAATGCGAGAAAAACAAAAGGAATGTGTGAAATGCGCTATAAAAATGTTAAGGTAGAAAGGTAAGACATACCGTAGCACAGGCCTGAGCGCCCATATGATCGATTTGGAGGTCATTGGATGACTCCACTACGTGAGCACGATCACGTGGAGTCACCACGCTCCTCGACCACTCAGCAACAACTCGAGTATCTCCTACAATCGTGTCTTTGTTCCTCAACCCCCAAGTGACAGCAAACGGGGTGGGATCCTTATCAATAAGAACCGGTATGTTCTGAGTGAACTCCAGAACGTTCTCGGTAACAGTATCGTTCTCAGAGCGTCTCCTCTTTTACCTCTCCTTCTCTACAAACACTCATTTGTTGGTTGCATCCTCATGCCTCTTAAAGACGGCGTTGATAGCCATCATGGCTAAAAAATCAAACACAAGAATATTAGTACGACAAATAAAATGAAAAGAAAGTGCAAGACAAAGAAAGATTTATATCCTCGGGGCCAAGATCACTAAGGTCGAGCTCCTGAAGGATATGCTAAGAAATAAGCTTTGCATAGTGGTGCAAGTTATCCTCCATTACTATTTTGATGGCAGCCAACTCCTCTACACCCAATTTAAGAGTAATCATGCACCCATCCTCGGCTCTAGAGAAGTTAAGCCTGAAGAAGTTACTCCACTCCTCCCCCTCCACGAAAAGCCAAAATCATTCCCTCTTCCATTTAAGGAGGGAGTCAAGAGAAGTGCCCGAAATAAAGCAGATACGGGCTAGGCTTCTGTAAGAAATCTTCACCCAGCCCGCATCATCAGGAGCGTTGGTAAATTTAAAAAGATATCTAAAAACAGCTACACTTGGCTCCAAATTGTGCCTATTGCACTGAACAATGAAGTAATAAATAAACCTCCAAGCATTAGGCTGGAGCTGGGTAGGGCAGACTCGAGCCCAGCCAGAAGACGATATACAAATGGAGGAGGAGGAGGGAGACGGAAACCAGCGAAAAACATTTCCTTATATACACATATAGCCCCGGGTTCGGGATAGCGGACACGATCGTTAGGTCTCGGGGCTACGGCCTTATAAGGACCGTTGATACCAAATAGACGATCAATCAAACCAACATCATCTTGGGAATATTTAGAACGATAATTATATGCGTCTAAATGCATCATATTCGGAAACTCTTTGACCAAAATCAATTAATAAATCACGAATTGAATAGACTGAGGCATGGACAAGAGATTTTTTCTTAACCCGCGAAGAACGATCTTTTGCAGCGGGGTGAGCAAGCTGAGATTGTTGAGACGAGCCGAAATCTGCCATTGATAAAGAACTTGGAAGCTTAAAACCTTGAAGGAAGATTGGGAAGATGAAAAGAACCACCGAGCACCACCAAGAAACACCCTTCGCCGTGAAAATCAAAGGAACCCATGAATCTTGAACTTTAATACTTGAGAGAAATGAATATAGAGAATATAGGATAGAGATGTGAGAAATGTGAGAATGAATCTCACATCCCCCCTCGCTTTATATAGCCGTGACAACTAGTTAATTTTAACCTGCTATAGCAGGTTGCTGGGCCTAGAGCAAGTAAGAAAGCCCATTTTCTAGAGTTCAAGAGAATTCTCTAGAAGCTCTAGAGAGTTCTAGAATCCGAATTGTGAGAACAAAAAAAAGAGGGTTAAATTTCTTAAAGGATTCTAGAAAATTCTGGAACCCTTAGGAAGTTGAGAATTCGATTGCCCGTTACAATGACGGGCTATATAAAAAAGGGGCCTGTAAAAAGCCCACGAAGTAAAATGAAGGCCTGAAAGCCCACTTGGACAAAAGGCCCAATGAAGCCCAGTTTAAAAAAACGTCCAAAATGCAAAATATCGCAGACGTGTTTCATAAACAGACACTCTTGCCTCTTGGCGTATGTATAAACGCCTAGCTCATGCTTGAAAAGAAGATACAAAAAATAATAAAATATATATATAAAGTCAAAAACGCCCAGGAGGCCAGTCAATCCAGGCTTGGTTCGTGAAAAAGCTCCCTGGGCGGCTTTGTGCGCGCCTGGGGCTTCCACACGAGCGAGGGGCAAAAACACGCCCATGATGCCGTGACCTCTAGGCGTGCCAGGGAAAACTGCTTCATGGGCGCCCTTTGGAATGCCTAGGGCGATTTTAGAGATTGAGAAAAAATTTAAATAAATGCAATGATCGTAAATATATATATATATATATATATATATATATATATATATATATATATATATATATATGTAAATGATGAAATGCGCTAATATGCGCCCAATCCCGGGCGTGCCTGCCTCCTTGGAGTACCGTCTAGGCATGCGGATAGCCGCCTAGGGCGCTTCACGAGAGCAACACTTGTTTCCTTTTTAAGAAAAATCAAGAAAATTCTGAAAAATCAATAAAAAATTGATTTTAATGGCAAAAAATCATGAAAAAATACAGAAAAATCAGGAAAATTAGGAAATAATTATTTAAATTATTATTTAAATTATTTCCTTGAATTTTCAGTGGGTATTTATTTTTGAATATAATTCACAAATTAAAGAAATATACCTATAAATCATGGAAAATTCCCGTAAAATAGGGAATGACTTAGAAAAATACGAGGAATATTACGAAAATATTCTTGTACATAACAAAGGGATCTCAGGCACTGTTTGTCTCACACATAGTGTTATTGGTCAATTATACAACACTATATAATTTAATTACAACACATAGTAGGCATTTTTTTTTTGCCTGCAAGGGTTGGCTTAGTTGGTTAAAGAGGGGATAACTATCCTCTTGGTCATATGTTCGAATCCTACGGGAGGAGAATTTATGATTATGCCTGGACCTGCGCACCCGAAGGGTAGCGGTTGCGGGTTTCCTACGATAAAAAAAACTGGTCTTTTTACTAAATTGTAATCATTTCTAATTCAATTATAATATCAATACTTCCACTTTTAACTTATATCTTTTTCAATTAATGAAATAATAATTGAATATTAGTATTAATAGAACCGATATTTTTGTTAAATTTTAATTACTTCTAATCCAATTATAATACTAATATTCCACATTTTATTTATATCTTTTTTAGATAATAATATATATTTTTATACGATATAATCTTGATCGTCTATTTTATAAAATATCTTATCCAACGATTGAGATTGTTTTGGCAATACTAAGGACCGACCAAAGTTTTGGATAAAATATTCCTTGCGCTTAGTTTACATATCAAATTATTATTTAAAATTTGTTAAATATAATCATACCTTTAATTTTCATACTGGATTGTGGATTTAGGTTGCAAATTATAATTTCTAGTTATATGTTGTTTGAATTTTTTATTTTATTATAATTTGTTTATAATTTCTAGTTAAATGTTGTTTGAATTTTTTATTTTATTATAATTTATTTTCGAATGGTGCTAGGATAATATAATGGTCGTTAGGGACCGTACTACAAAATTATCCTTTTTATGCTTATTATATACAGTTTGTAACCCGTGCAACGCACAACTCCTTTTTTAATATATATAATTATATTACAATTTTAAATTATCTATATTTTATTAGTTAATACTTAATAATTATAATTATACTATTTTTTTAAATATTTATAAGTTATAATATAAATTCCAAATTTATCAATTTACTCTTTGTGTTCTATCTTGAATTCTTGATATTTGATTTTGACGATTTTTCAACCGACGTGATATTAACAAATAATTTTTTATTTTAACAATGGTTTAAGAATTATTTTTCAATTAAAACAATGTGTAATTAAAAGTGAAAAAATTATATATAATTTTTTACTTTTAAAATTCTATTCAATTTGGAATATCTACTTTTATTTTATTTTGATTGTCAAAAATCTCTCCTCTTTATTTGATAATAGTTCTACTAACAATAAAATACAGTTTAATAAAAGTATTGGAAATATTTTACCTTAAACCTTGATAATGAATAGTAGTATAATAAAATAAGTAACAACCGTTAAATTTGAAACATAGAAATGAAAACCTTTGAATCTAGCATCAGTCATTTTTATATATTAATATATAAATTAAAAATACATATTTATGTTAATATACGAAAAAAGTGTACGTTCATGATTTAAATTTTAAGTAATTAAATTTTCTACATTAAAAATGATTATATATGTCTGTGATGTGGATTGAAATCTGATTGTATTTAATGCGCAATTAATGCTAGGGTTTGAGGGAGCTTCGGAGCTTTAATGGCTGTGCTTGTGTTTCGTGACTAGATTCTGCCTTCACAAGGTGCCTACGTATCTCTTGCGCAAAGAGAATCAAGCCAAAAAACGTAGTTCTGAATGAGGGGTATGCCTGTTTATATAGGCATGTAGATCCCTGTTTTAGAATAGGTCTAGGAGACTTGGTGGCCAAGTTCTATCCCTATTCCTTATTCTTATCTGATTCTAAGTAGGAAACTGATTCCTATTAGGTATGTGTTGCTTGGGGGCTACTCTTTAGAGAGTATATCCCTATTCTGGAAGCTTCTAGGAGGCTGTATCATTAGCCTTCTATTTAATTACGAATTTTCCTTATTTAATTAGGTTTACGGGCCTTGATAATTGGGCCAACCCATTGACCAACCAGGTCTAATTAATGCTGCATTTAATTTGTCTTTAAGGCTTTATTTTAGCCCATATCATTTGCCCCCCTAACTCTTATAATAATCAGCTAAGATTTTGTGAGAGTTACAGAGCTTTCGTGCCTTGTTTCTGGCTTTAATCATTGCTTTCATAGCACATATCCTTCGCAAATTGTGGAGCGACCTACAATTTTTGCGAGGTAATAGACCACAGATAGATATCTAGCAGTCAATAAATATTCCTTAACCTTTTAGGAGTCTACGGGAACTATAGCGTTGTATATTTTGGCCAAATAACACTATGTATATGGCAAACCGTGCCTGGGATCCCTTGTTCTTTATAGAAGAATATTTTTATAATAATCCTCGTATTTTTCTGGGCCATTCCCTATTTTTTGGGAATTTTCGGGCTTTTCTAGGTATTTTTCTCATAATTTTTGAATTTAATTCAAAAATAAATACCTCGAGAAAAATTAAGGAAATAATTTTAAAATTATCTCCATATTTTTCTGAATTTTTTCATATTTTTCGTGCATATTTCCCTTAATTAAATCAATTTATAATGATTTTTCAGGGATTTTTTACATTTTTCTGAAATTAATGTTTTTCAGAAAATTTGGTATTTGTTCGACCTCGATCCTAGTCGAATTTTCGACTAGGATCCTAGTCGTGTAACCCCTCCCAGAAAAAGGCCGAGGTCGAATGAATATTGGACTTGAACCAGGTCGATTTCGACCTGGAACCTAGTCGAAATCTCGACCTGGTTTCAAGTCGCGTATGCCCTTCAAGAAGTGAGCGAGGTCGAAAGGGTCTAGGATTTGAACCAGGTCGATTTCGACCTGGAACCTAGTCGAAATATCGACCTGGTTTCAAGTCGTAGAAACCTCCAAGATTCTTCCCCCAGGTCGAAGTCTTCCTGGGTTAGAACCAGGTCGATTTTCGACCTGGATTGTAGTCGAATTTTCGACTTCATCTGAGGTCGTGTACCTCCGTGTTTTTCGAGGCCCTAGTCGAGTGGATTTTGGATTAGGATTAAGTCGAATTCGACTTAATTTCTAATCGAATTTCGATTAGAATCCAGCTCGCGTACGCTCGTCTTTTTTGTGGCTTTAATCGAAGCCTTTTTGGGTTAGAATCAGGTCGATTTTGACCTGATTTCTAATTGAAATTTTAAATTTGAATTTATCGAAATTCATTTCCTGCCTTTTGTTGGGCTTTATAAACTTTTTGGGCTTGGGCCCAATAGATTTTCCAAATCCTCCTTGGATTTTAATAAGCACCCTTAGCCCATTTTTATGGGCTTTTGTCCTTGGGCTCGGCCCTTGATTTGTCAAACCCTAATTAGGGTTTTTCCTTTTATTTAGTAGATTATTCTAGAACTTTCTAGAACATTAAAGGATATTTGGGCCTATCGGGCCTAGTTGTCTTTGGCTTATCTTTTTAAGAAAGCCCACTTTATTTTCTTATAAATTTGACAGTGGTGAATTCATTTTTCACCACCTCTCACATTTACCTTCTTTCTAAAAAGCTTCAAGAGCTCTCATCTCTCTCGACTTTCTGGCAACCTCCTTTTTCCGGCTTCTTTTTAAGGTAAGAACTCCATTCTTTTGGCTAAGTTCTTCCATTTCTTATTTATTTTTGTGTTGTTTTGATTCATATGTACGAATCTATAGCATGTTTGTTCTTCATGTTCTTGAAGATTTCCATAGTTTGATTCATATTCCATGATAAACATATTTGTTTATGCATGCTTTTAAGTAGTTTGATCTTCTTTTGATCATAATGCCACTTGTTCGTGCACATCGTTCTTGAGTGTTCCTTGATTTCCCATAGAAATTCATACACTTTGCTTTCCTTTGATCTTTGTAAACATGTTATAGCATGAATTTTTCTTCTAAATCCATGTTTATGTTTACGTTTGATCTTTCTTGGTATTATAATCATGTGTTTCCCGCCACTAGTTCCATGGTTCGATTTATATTTCCTAAATCCGTTTTAGTTGTACATGTTTAGTACTTCGTAGAAACACCAACATAACTTTATTCGAATTAATAGGATTTAGTTGGCTCGTACATGTTTAATATTTTATTAAACATAACTTTGTTTGTTTGAATTCAAATAGAATCCATATATACATATATGCCTTCGTGATATTTAGTCGAAATGTTGTTCCCTTTTGTAGATCTCATGGCTGAGTCATCTGCAAAAAGGACAAGGCTGTTCAACGCTACTCAGAGGGCTTTGTCAAAAAAGTCCGCAGACATCACCATCCACTGTTCTTATATGAACTTGACCCAAATGCTCAACGAAAGGGGAGATGCATACCCTTCTCTTTCCCACCTGGACTCTTACTCGCATTCGAACGTTCTGAATAGCGAGGTTGCAGTAAAGAGGTTCCAGAAGCTGTATGCATTCCCCAAGGAGGAGTTCCTCCTTGAAGTGGCAGACCCTTCAGATCGTACATGCCACTGGGATGACCAGGTCCTGTTTCTGTACAAGGACGCTATTGTGGGAGGTCTCAGACTCCCGTTTCACCCTTTTATTCCGCAGCTCTTGGCAGACGTAGGGATCCATCCCTCTCAGTTGGTTCCCAATGCTTGGAGGGCGATCACTTGCTTCATGGTGCGTTGCCTCAAGGGCAAGCACACTCCCACAGTGGCCCTTTTTCGGAAGATCATTCAATTTAAGAACAGCTCTTCTAATCACCCTGGATGGGTCCAGGTGAGCCAGAGGCCTGGAATAGGCCACATCTTCAATGGGAAGACGATCCCTGATAACAATCCAAATTGGAAGAAGGAGTTCATGCGAGCTCGTTGGCTTGGTGGAAACTGGTCCACTTTATTCAAGAAAGATTTTTGCCGGGTTACTGATGGAAACCCGGACTCTTTCCAGCTTTCAGTGGAGGAGGAGGTGGCCTTCAGGGCCTTGACTGCTGACAATGGTCAGATGGACGCTCGCGAGCTCTTGAACGAGTTTGCTTTGAAGGAAGTTGGACTTTCTCAGGCTTCCGATGAAGGTATTCCTGATCCCTTCCCTTCTTTACATATTCATTTGTATGCTATGGTGACTTAACGAGTCTTTTTTGCTTTTTACAGTTGCTGCTAAGATAGTGGAGGCGACTGCTAGCCTTCATGGTGTGGGCAAGCCAACACAGAGGGAGAAGAGGGCGTTGAGCCGGGATGACCGGATTCCTGCTAAGATGCTTGTGGTTCTCCAAGGTTCGGGTTCTTCTAACCAGGTTTCTAGCGCCGAGGGTGAGCCAACCCCAGAAGGGCCAGTCTTTAGGCCCGCATGGGGAATTCGCAAGAGGGATTCTGTTCTTGGCGATACAAGACTTGCACAGGAGTGGTCTTATCACTCTATCCCTCCTCAGGATTACCTCGAGGGGGTGAATATGCGAGATTTCGAGGCCGCTGTTGGATTTGGTGCCCAGGGTCTTGCTACGGTATATTTCTATCCTGCATTTATGACACTTGCACTTAATTTATTTCTTTTGTGTATGTCGTGCCTTATTGGCTTTTCGTATGTCTTTCACAGGCTAACACCTTCTTTCAAGGTGTTGTTAACCATGCCAAGGCCTTCAGGGTAAAGGCGGAGAGGGAGGAGGCGAAAGCCAAAGAGGAGAGTGCCAAGGCGGAAAAGATGGAGGCTCTTGTGAAGTCCTTGCAGGACGAGCTGTGCCTGACCAGGGCGGAGGTAATCCAGGCCAAGGAGCGTGAGGACAAGGCCGTGGATGACTACTTGGCGTCTGGGGAGTTCATGACCCTTATGGAAGGGCACGACCAGAAGCGCTATCCCGAGGTTTACACCAAGGGGTGCAATGCTGGACTGCAGAACGTCATGGAGACTCATCCTGAGGCCTTCGATCCTGCTGACTTTCCTTGTCCACAGGCACGTTTTATCACTTCTATGGATGAGTTTACTTCGGACGAGGAGGATGAGGGGGATGAGACGATGGGGGATCGAGCACCCACTGGGGGTCGTATCCTAGATCCTACCGACC
The DNA here is from genome assembly GCA_036435485.1 of Saposhnikovia divaricata. NCBI lineage: Eukaryota > Viridiplantae > Streptophyta > Magnoliopsida > Apiales > Apiaceae > Saposhnikovia > Saposhnikovia divaricata. The sequence goes on along the minus strand of CM071599.1, from coordinate 107,758,465 downwards.
ATGTTGTTCCTCTTTCGGGTAACATTGGTGGCTCTAGTAGTGGTAGGGATCTTATGGACGTGGAGTCTCGCTCTCCTACCCCCACTTGATGTGTTATACTCTTTTCAGTACTTGTAGTTTATTTCTTTTCAGTACTTATCTGGGACATTGCAGCCTTCGGGCTTTATTTTGTAAAGTTTCACTTAGTTGAAACTTTTTATTATCTATATATTGGTGTCTCCCTTTATTTATTTGTTCATCTTCGTTCTTTTAGTATTTACTTACGTTTCTCTTAACTTTGTACTTCCAGTACTATGTTATCCGTAACTTGTTCAAGTAGAAAAATAAACAACAGAAAGTAACGAAAATAACTTTTCATTAAAAATGGGGAACACCCCTTTAAAAGACAATGCATAGGGGCATTATAAGGCCCTTACTTCTTATCTTTGGCTTCGCAGAGCCTTATATCTACTTGTACTATTAGATATACTACGGGGACTATGCCCTTACATATGATAGAGCTTGAGGTTTATAGCATGCCAAGTTAGGGGCACTTCAAACCCATCCGTGGTCTTCAGCTTGTACGAACCTCGTCCTATAACCTTATCAATGGTATAAGGACCTTCCCAATTCGGGGCTAGCTTTCCCATGGGACCTACCCTTGAGGCTTCCACCTTCCTCAGTACCAGTTCACCTTGCCTGAAGTATCTCTCCTTGACTCGTTGGTTGTAGTAATTCGTGGCACGCTTCTGGTGTTCCATTATCTTGGCATTAGCTTGATCCCTTATCTCGTCAATGAGATCGAGGGCGACCCTCATTCCTTCCTCATTCCGTTCAGCATTGAACGCCTGAATTCGAGGGGATGTCTGGGCTATCTCAACGGGAACTACCGCTTCTGCCCCATAGGCTAGCAAGAAGGGTGTTGCATCAGTGGTAACCTTGCAGGTGGTCCGATATGCCCAAAGTATAGGCAATATCTCATCTACCCAGGTGTTTCGTGAACTTTCAATTCTCTTCTTCAAACCATCTAACAGGATTCGATTGGCCACTTCAGCCTGTCCATTAGCTTGTGGATGAGCGACTGAGGTGAAACGTAAATCAATGTCATTCTCGAAGCAATACTTCTTGAAGTCTTCATTATTGAACTGTTATACCAAGGGTCGAACCACAAGAAAATGTTCTCTCCACTCCCTATCTGGTAGGAGATATGAGGCATAACCAGGGACCTGAATTGCAGAACTTTTTTTAGAATCCACGAACAGCGACTGGGCTTAATGAATGACCAGAAGGAGGTATTTTTTAGAACTGAATGCCGAATCCAATGAGCCCACAGAGATTTAGATGCTGGATTGATGATAGTAATTAAGTGCTTAATGATGAGAGCACGATTCCAGTCACAAATGTCCTTAAGACCTAGGCCCCCTTCTTTTCGAGGAAGAGTCACCGTATTCCAAGCTACTTTGGCCTGCTTGCCAGAAGCATTACCATTCCAGAGAAATTTAGTGAGGATCGACTGAATGTGTTTTACTACACCTTTTGGAATGATGAAGTGATTGCACCAAAACGACTGAATAGCATACAGAACAGAATTGATCAGAAGGAGTCTACCAGCATAGGATAGGAAATGATTTGTCCAGGAGTTAATGCGACTAAGAATCCTTTCAATAAGCGGGATGCAATCACGTTTAGAAAGCTTCTTAGTAATTAAGGGGACACCCAGGAACTTTGCAGGAAACGAACCCTTAGGGATATTGAACTTATGCTGAATCCAATACTCTAGTTCCTGGGAAACTCCAGAAGTAAAATAATGGCTTTTAGAGGGATTAACTTTGAGCCCAGAAAAAACCTGAAATCTGTCCAAGGAATCCATCAAAAGCTGCACTGAAGTTTTATCTCCATGGCAAAAAAGGATAAGGTCGTCTGCAAAACAGAGGTGGTTAATATTTGCATTCTTAGCATGAAGGTGGTGCTTGAAATCTGGATGCTCCTGGACTTTGTTGAGAATCGAGGATAACGTATCCATAGCTAGGACAAACAAGAAAGGGGAGATAGGGTCCCCTTGCCGAATCCCACAGGAGCTTGAAAAATACCCCACTTGCTCACCGTTGATCTTAATGGAGAATCTCGGAGTAGAAATAAAAGCATGGATCCATCTGATGAAATGAGGGGGAAAACCTCTAAGAACCAAGGTGTCAATAATAAACTGCCATTGCAAGGAGTCAAATGCCTTATGTAGATCCATCTTGAAGGCCACACGAGGAGAACCTGAACTTGTCGAATACCCTTGGAAGAGTTCTTGAGCAACTAGGATGTTGTCAGATATGTTCCTGCCCTTAACAAAAGCAGCTTGAGCTTTATCTATAATGGAAGGCATAATAGTGCGAAGCTTGTTTTCCACGATTTTCGAAATACATTTGTAGATCGTGTTGCAGCAAGAAATGGGCCTAAAGTGATTCATACTCGAGGGAGTGGCACACTTAGGAACAAGGGCAATGGTTGTAGCATTGATGTAGTGCGGCATGTTCCCAGTTTCTAGGAAATATTGCACAGCTTTCGTAAAATCTGCTCCAACAATTTCCCAGGCCCCAAGGAAAAAATTGACATTGAAACCATCCGGGCCAGGAGTTTTATTCTTCTTCATAGATTTCAAGGTGTCATATATCTCCTGGTCAGTGACTTTAAGGCAAAGCAATTGCGCTTGCAGTTCTTTGAACAGATGAATAGTTACTCCGAAATTGATAAGTTGTTTTCTTGTTTTGTTCTTAAGGTTTAAGCTATATAATAAGTGTTTATAAACACTTGATAGTGTTTCTACAGCTTCCAAGAAGGTAAGCCCTTAACCCATATTTGAGTTTGACATGAGCTTTGATTAAGTTTTAGAGTTTTATGCATATTTAAGGCATGGATCAATGAGATAAGCTTTGTTAGATGTTAAAATGAGTTTTGTGGCTCCAAAACCTGTTGAGATAGTGAGGGAGATGATAAATATTGTTCTTGAGAGTTGGGTGTTGATTGAATGATTATTTGGGTTGTTTGAAAATTGGATTATTCGATTTATAGCCGTAATGCCAAAAAAATTTTAACCCTTAAAATTCGTGCATAACAGTTGGGTTAACATATGACCTACCCTTGTAAATCTCGAGTCATAGATCATTTTGGCACGAGAATCAAAGCAAACGGACTTACGGTTTAGGAGTTATGGTCAAATTAGTAAAAGTAGTTCGAAATCATAAGTGCGAGTTTGTAACTGGAATTGAACCCCCTTAACATGAATAATTCAGTGACGAATCTTGGTAATTAAATACTAGAGATCATAAGGAAGGTGTGAGAGAAAACCTCATGTCAAACGGATCGTTTTTCAATTTTATAAAAATGTTCGAATCAAGGTTAAGTACGAATGAACCCCTAAAAAGGACAATTGGTTATAACTTTGGAAAACCACTTAGAAAATGGGCGATAAATCTCGAGGTATAATCTTTGTTGGTAAATGACCGACCTTAGAACTTATATGACTTAAGAACTTATCAAGTGTAAGTGTAATGACATGCCTTGATAATGAGCAAGTGTCGGATCATAACGGTGTTAATAAGAGTTACACTAGAATGTACATAACGAGATAACTCGAAAACGTGTTTTAACCTAAGTAAAGTATATACTTAACCTTTCAAAGCGTTAAGTGACTAATCTCGGATATTTAATTATTTATAGATCACCGGACTGACCCAGGACACACTATCCCTACCAGATTACCAGGCAAGTTTCCAATACTTTGGAACTGTTGTTGTGATAATATATATGATTGATTGTTGTTATACATATGCCATAGCATGCATGCCTGCTTTCAAATTATATTGTGATACTTGTTCCATGGATTGATGTTGGATTTTAAGCTAGATATGATATACTAGTTATAAGCCGGATATTGCTAAGACCCTTAGTGAAGGGCATATGATCTCATTCTTTTAATATAGACCGGGAGTCGGTATTTTATATTATAGAGATAGTCATGGAAAGCCGGAACCAGTGACAGATTATTTGAGGAATGTTATTTATGAACATTGTTTATATTTCCTTCAGTATTAATTACTTGGAAATTATTCGAGGAATGTTATTTGAGTATAATCTCAGTCGAGAAATACTATTTGAATATTATTTTTTTAAGACTTGATTTATTTAATGAATATTCATTTGAGGTTATTGATTTAGATGAATATTATTTTGGAATATTCATTTGAGTTATTTATTTAATGAATATTATTTTGAATATTCATTGGAGCTTTATTTCTTTAATGAATATTATCTTGAATATTCATTTAAGGTTGATTAAATCATCAGATGTTATTTAGAATATTCATTCAAGGACTTATTTATTTAACGAATATTCTCATATATTTATTCGAGGATTAATTATGAGCAATATTTGATATTAAGAATATTCTGAAAATATTTATGATGTAATAAATATTCCTTGAATATTTATTTAATTCTTTTAACTAATTCTAAAAATATTTCACCTTATTCAAAATTATCCTTGACCTTCAAATACTATGTAAATTATTTCTAAGTGCTATTATTATTATTATTATTATTATTATTATTATTATTATTATTATTATTATTATTATTATTATTATTATTATTATTATTATTATTATCAAGGAAGGTTCTCAAAAACTCCATTCTTCATTCAAATCTATCTTCCAAATTATGAGGGAACCTTACTTGAGAGCTGTTATTTAATTGTTTGACTTCCCGGTCAAAAGTCTTTTAAAACTATTCTTTTCACTCGCAACTTGGTTGCTTTTCATCAAGACGAGTCTCTGTGTTACTTTCTCATCGTTCGAGGGGTAAGATTGTTGGAACAAGTCGATATCCATTAACAAGCAACTGCTTGGGAAATATTGGTGAATTTTCCTTTCAAACTAGATACGACTACTTTGTGGAGTCCTATCAACAAGTATTACACTTGGGGAAAGGGGGACGAGCTTTACGTTTCAGAGTCATGGATTTACTCGAACTAGGAGTATTTGTGTAAAAGGCTGTGGGACAGTCCATCATTGAAACTTTGTGTAAGAGGCTGTGGGACAGTCCATCATTGTAAACTGGTACAAGAGGCTGTGGGACAGTCCATCCCGGAAATAGGGTCCGAGTGGCGCCGACGCCGACTAAGCCCAAAGATGGCTAGGGAGATCCGGCATATGGTGGTGTCCATATGTTCTTCCTTCCACATGTAGAGAAACAAATTTTGAGGTGCACGACCTGCGACTGATCATCGTAAGGTAGTGTCATCTGGCGCGACATACTCCAGCATTGGTTCATCATCCAAATCTATTTATTTTCTGCAACATGAGGTATCACTCGTGTTGATAGGGTTTGAAAACTGTTCAGAACTAAAAGTACTTTAAGTTACTTGGTAACTTCATCGGTTATATTATACTAGCACTATGTTCGTTAATGCATGACATATGGTTTCATAAATTACTTTTGAACTGTTGTATATATTATTGTTCAGTATACATTATTGTTGGTGGGCTATTGCTCACCCTTGCTTTATTTTATTATATCACAACAACAGCTAGAGCAGATGGCCCGTCCAAGGCGCACTTGGCGCAAGAGCGTGGGAGCCGTCAGAGAGTTACCCGCTGAGGTAGCTACCATTGCTGAAAAGGAAGCTATTGATAGGATAGTTTTCAGTTTTTGAGCATCGGATATATTTATCCATATAACATATGTAAATGGATGGCAAAGAGTATGTAATAGTTAAATTGTAATTCTTTTGGGTTGTAATAATTCAAACTCGTGATTAATTGATAGTTACTCTGATTTCATCTCTACGACTATAACTGGTGTGTTTTATGTTATTGTTTTGGGTCACAAGGTAGTAATTTAATTTATGTTGGTCTTGTAGATGGATAATGAGTCCGTAATGACCGGATCCCCGACCCCGGATCTGGGGCTGTTACATAAGGGCATGGTTGTTCACTACTAGCTATTGATTTTATTAATCTCCTAAAGAGATTTAACCTTTATTGCTATTCTTCCTTGTTTTGTTGGTACCAGATCTTATTGATAATCGATTATACTTCAATTGATGATGAACTTCGCATATCGGATTCGATTAAACACATTTCTATTCTTTCAGAGACACCTCTATTTTCCAGGGGTTATTTAATTCAACATTATACTCGTAAACTTTTGAAACTCTTGATATTCTTCTATTTTTCCCTGAATACTTAACCTTATTTATTCTGACAGGGATGAACAACCCTATATGTATATAGAGAATTCAGGGACATGTTATCTATGTGATAGAAGTTTGGTGGGATGCCACTGATTGTGTTTGTCATGAAAGTACAGAAGGCTGGCCCCCTCCTTGTGCTATGGCGGCTGATGTTAGGTCCGATAAGATTGTAGAAGGGGGGGTTGAATACAATCTATACCAATTTATCGAAATTTGTCCGGATAAATTTAATTTATATTTTGACAAATTTGAGCGGAATAAATTGAAACAAATTTCAAGTTGAATATAACAATATATTAACTTGATGTGTGTTACAAATTTCAGTACAGAAATTAATCAAGTTGATAAAAACTAATTTAGAAAATTCGACATGAACTTTTCTAATTTAGTTAATAATGATCAAGATTAGAACTAGGAAACTTAATTCGCTAATAAACAAGTTCCACCGGATAAAATATTACAAGAGAGATGAACTTGATTTTACAGAAATTAATTTGTTCTTGAGCTTGGGAGAGAAAATTGAGCTACTGGAATTTTTATGATATTTTCTTGACTGTTCTTGCTGTGCCTGCTGTTGTATTTATAGCCATTTAAGTCTTGTACTGATCTGGTATGACTTAAACTGCTTCAAGATATAATAAATCAGCTGTCAGCATGACTTAAACTTGCTCCAAGACATAATTTTCCTTAGGTATGACTTAAATCTTGGGCGGTATGACTTAATAATGTGTCGGTATGACCTAATTCTGAGCAGCCTTTGGGTATGACATAAAGCACTTTGTCGGTATGACCTAATTTGCTTTTCAGAAATATCTTCAAGTCGGTAAGACTTAATCTGCTCGGTATGACCTAATCAGTCTGAGTATCTTCGGTATGACTTAATCAGTCTGAGTAGATCAGAATGACTTAGATCAGTATGACTTAATCAGTCTGAGTAGCTTCGGTATGACTTAAGAATAGGTCATACCGACCTCCATTAGGTCATATTCGCTGAGCAGAATTGTTTTAAGTCTTTAAACACTTATATTAATTCTGATTTAATTAATTAGTTGATTAATTTAAAGAATAAATTAATTCTGATTGAATTAATTCATAAAATAAATTAGCCAACTAATTTAATTTAATTAAAAGAGAATTAATATGAAGTCTTTATATTAATTCCAACTTAATTAATCCTTTAATTAATCTATAGAATAAATTAATTCGAATAGAATTAATTTATCACATAAATAAATCAAATGACTTAATTAATTAAGAGAAAATTAATATACCTCCTTGTTTGATAATTATATTAATTCTAACTTAATTAATCTTTTAAATAATTTACTAAATAAATTAATTCGGATAGAATTAATTTATCAAATTAATAATTTAAATGACCTAATTAATTAAGATAAAATTAATATACCTCCTTGATAGTATAACCCTTGTGGTCTTCCATGTTTTGATAAATCTAATCCTCCACAAAGATTATTCCTTAGCCAGTCTTGATTGCAAAACCATTGTGGTTAATTAATTTAGTACCTCTGTTGCTTGCACAATGATTTCTTCCCATACCAGTCATGATAGCTTGAACCACTGAAAGTAATAAAGAATTACCACTGAATTTTTGTTGACGCTCGATGCACGGTCTGGTTCATGAGCGACTAACTCCAACGGCTTTTCTTTATTTTTGACTTTAAGCTGTGGTTTATTTCTTCTCTCAACATACCAGTCTTGACAGCTTGAACCACTGAAGTTAATGATAAACAACCACTGTTTAATGTTCACACTCGATGTACTGTCTGGTTCATGAGTGACTAACCGCAATGACTGTTCTTCATATATTGACTTTAAAATCTGGTTCCTTTTCTTTTCTTTTTCTTCTATCTCTATTAATTCCTCTGTACTATCTCTGTCACTGTCGAAATCTCTGTCACTTCAAATGAAATCTCTGAACTTCTTTCAATGTAGTAATTGCTCAAGTCTGTAGATTGACCTTGATCTTTTTCTTCTGACAGATAATACAATCTGAGATTCCTTGTGACAGTCTATATACTATTTACTAGTACAATCTTGTTTAAGTTGAGTTGTATCCTCGAAATACAAATAGGCTACATCATATGCCTTTCAATCTCCCCCTATTTGTTTGTTAGACAATAACAAGCAAATACCTAGAGGATAACTCAACTACCTCACTTAAACAAGAAAAAGATAAAACTTTTACGAACTAAGTAAATAATAAAAAAAATTTCTCTGGTTTAGATTTAACAATTCCAGAATCTTCAGTTGATGAAATGATAGATGATTATTCCTCTAGCACTGAACTGATCTTCAATAGATAACTCATCTTCATTTTTGATTCTTCATATCTCTGCCTGATAATCCTTCACATCTTACATTGGTGATTATCAGCAGTTCTTGATTTACAATCACTTCCCATTTCTGACACAGCTTTTCTCACTAAAGAAAAATAGTTGTTCCTACTATATAGACAATGGTGAATCAATATCATTTCTATAACTTCTGGTGAATTTACTACTCTTCCACTTAGCCTTTATACATAGTACATTGAAAGACTAATAGAATAGTATTGTGATGTAATTCTCCTTATATCTCCACTTTCATAACAAATGAAAGTTCTTTCGCTTCTTCATCTAAGGCCCCTCCTTAGAAACTAGACTTGCTTCTCATCCTAAGCATAGTCTTTACTGCTCCCCCTTTCTAACTCACTCTTCTTTTACTTGTACCCCATTACTTCTCCCCCTTAGTTGAGTATATCCTACTAAGGTAAGCTTTAAGCTTTAAGCTTAAGCTTGAATATATCTTTTTCAATATATCTCTCCCCCTTAGTTGAGGAATCCTCCATTCAACTAATTGACAAAGTAGTTGATACCAAATTGTTACCAATTTATACCAATCGTTAGAGTACATTGAAATCAATTGATAAAGCTTTGTTAGAAAGGAAGTTTCATTTTCTTCCTCACTGTGAGTGTGTGATAGTGTTTAGTGTACCTCACAAGTGTTTCACTCTTCTCTCCACTCATTTGTGTTGAGTGTCTCACTTCTCTCTGTATTTACACTCTTGCTCACTAGTGTTTCACTCATAGCTCCAACATCCATTAGTGTACCTGCAAAGAAAAATCACCCTAGCCCCTTCAAGAGAGGTCAGTGGTGGTGCAATGGGAGTTCGCAAATCCCAAATCCTCGTTGGACTCGTCAGACGAATCTGAGTCATAATCTACAAGTTGCTAATTTCCCTTTTTAGGGTTTTCAGATTTGAATTCTGAGAAGGTAGACAATGATCTATAAAATTTAGCATTGAGATCAAAGTTCCCTTCTAATGTCTGTGAAGACATCACCTTGTTAAACTCATCAGGTAAAATCCGAATCATAGTTCACAAGTTGCCGATCCGCACCTATGTCAGATCCGTTACCCGTAGGATCCAGAGATGTTCCCTCTGGGGAGTTAGATAATGATCTTGTTGAATTTTGCATTTGTGATCAATACCTTCTCTCGAGGTCTGTGAAGACTCTTGATTCATTAAAGAACCTTTAACTTATAATCCTAACCGTAAAATGGTTGGATTACAGGTTTCCGTCAATTCATCCTTGGTGTGTGCAATCTCACTTTGTGCATATGAAATATTTTGGATAGTGTATAAGGTAGTGACTCTCCAACTGAATATCCCACACATCCTTGTTTTCTGCATCAAGTGCAGTTACTCCCTGGTGACCTCTGGTCTGATAGGTTACTTCTATTTAGGGGGTAAAATAGAATGTGTTTGAGTTTGACTGTAGTCTAGGATAAAAGTTATTGGGTTTACAACCTTATGACTAAACATGTGAGAATACAAAATTCCTTGTAGATGAATCTGCATCACAGAATATGAGCAACATAGAGATAGAATGCATTTTTAACATTGAAAAGTTTTCTGAGAAAATATTGCATTTTATCTTAAGAGAAATGATATACAGTTGTGATTTCAAAAGATTTACAATGTAAGCAATCACAGCTGTAGAAAGAGATTTTGAGTTAGGAAGATAAAGATATCTTGAGCTGGTTTTACTAAACAAAAACAAGGACAAAATTTCAATTAATAAAAATTAATCGAATTAATGTAAGTTAATGTTTAAACCAATACAAACAAAACTATTTTATCATGCTTTAGGTCCTGTAAGATAGATACCAACTATTAGAAATTGTTAGCACTTGATAGGTCTTGTCTTCCAATCGTTAGATCCTGAAAATCAAACATTAGTTCCTAACCAATTGTATAGACACATACCAATTTGATACCAACATTGGTCAATTGTTAAGTCCTTAACACGAAGATCTGTTAACAGCAATCACAAAACAAAGATTTATACTTAAACTGCAGGTTTTGTGTGTGTTAAGAAGAAGAACAACAAAAGAACCAAGTACAGTGACCTATTTGTTAGTTTTGCAAGTATAGTGACTAAATTGTAAAAACTATACAAACTATTTATATACACATGAAAAATAATATTAAAAAATAAGAAATAATATACATAATAATAATATTAAATAAAAACTAAAAAGAAAAGAAAATTCAAATAAAACTAAACAAAGAAGAAAAATTTGAATTAACATAAAAATAATAAAAAATAAATAAATAAATCTATACATAAGTAATAATTTACATAACTTAAACTATAAACGAACATACGACTATAATAAAAAGACAAACACTACAAAACATGTTAAATAAGATTAACATTTAAAAAATTACAATACATGTACAAAAACATTTAGTATATACAAGAGTATTTATAATAGGTTAGCAAATCCATATATTTTCTGACAAAACAAATTTCTACTAGAAAATTATTTAGAGAGAAAATATGATTTAATAAACTATCATAAATATGGCAGCTATTTTAATATAGTGAAATTTTCAATAAAAATAGCTTCCTCAAAAATTCTAACTAGAGACTTAGAGAAAAATATTTTTAGAGAAAATTATTATTCTAAAATAAAGAGACATGGATTAAAACATTAGAATGATTATGACAATTCTTATAGAAAGATGACAAGATAGAATTCGAAAAGAATGTCATACCAGTTAATTAGCGCTCAAACCTTGGCACCAATTTCCACGTTTCTTATTGTTCCAGATTCACAATTGCTTTCTCAGATTCCTTAGATTCTATACCTTGATTCTGAGAGGCCCTTTTTGTTCTTACTCCAACATCTGGATCACCAATGATCAACTCTATTCCAAACAGACTGTTTGAGAAGGTTGGATCTTGATGAATCCCCTTGTTCTTTATTGTGATATTGTGTTTGACTAGTGAATCCTTTGTTCCCTCGAGTTGTTGCGTGAATGACTTGATGATTATTTTCCAGTAACATTGATATTGCCAATAACAAAATTGTTTCTACCACTATCACTTGGATAATTATCATCATTAACATTTTAAACTTATGACTTCAAGACAACTCCTCGATAACAACAATTGTTAACTCCTAACAACTATTTGTTTGTAGACAATCTTGGTTCTAAAAATAAAACTTGATTACCAAGACTGTCTTGTCTGCAATCTTAGAAATAATTTTCTAAGTCCAATACACCTTGATCCATAGTTTAAAACATTTATTATCAAAGTGATTTGAAGCTTGCAAATAAGCATAAAAATTATTCAAAGTAATTGAACTATGGTAACTTTAGATAATTCAATATCCATAGTTCTACTTAGAGAATTTTTATATCATGTATGTGAATTGTAAAAGATATAAAAATCATTACTTAGAGGAGTTCTAAGTAATTTCACACATATTAATACGTCTCACAATTAGTTAGTAAATAGAATTCTAACTAAATATCATTAACTGATATAAGTTAAAATTTCAATACAACCAATTGTTAGAACCATGATATTAATTATAGTGAATTTCTGAAAATGGAGCATTGATAAAATTCACTAGAATTAACATCTCATAACTGATTGAAGACCAAGACAGATAGGTCCAATTTAGTTATGATTCAGATTTATTTTGATAAATGAGGTATAGAGCAAATACTAATTTGAATTGCTTTAGGTTCTATAACTCATATTAATCAAAATAAATAATTAAATAAATAAATACTAATTCTCTATGAGTTAGATTTTAGCATTTAAGTATTTTATTATCCTGAAATAATCACCACTAAAATATATTGTAATTATACACAAGGCAATCATTCAACGGATAATTCTCAGCGTGAGGTCTGGATGTAAATAAGTTCACAAGTCTTTTCAATACAGACAATTGAAAACTTGTGAGCTTACTTAAGAATTACTTAACAGATGGGATTTACAATCATATATCATTAATAAGATCCCAAGTTCACAAACCAATCTTGAAAAATTAATTTCATCAAGTGATGTAGCAAACGTGTCTGCAAGTTATTCTTAACTAAAGACATGCTCTCAAAAGAATTGATACCTTTTTTTTTGCTAATTGAAAATTTTTATAAAACAGAAAGAAACATACAAAATTTGGAGGCATACCTCACATGAGTCCCCTAGCTGTGCTAGAGGAAGCTACAAGCAGCAAACAATACAAGAAGCAAAGCTAGAATACACTTAAGAAAAGCAAACAAACAACTAGGGATATTAATAAAGCAGTTGCACCAATTGAGTGTTTTTCATTATTTCCTTCTTTACTTTCTTCAAGGTGAAAACCTTCTCACGCAGCAATCTCTTGACAAGAGTGATCATCTGGTCCACATTGAGAGAGTTCCCAGGGCTGTGAATTCGATTGTTTCTCTCCCTCCAAATGGTGTATATCATGCTCGAAATATAGAGATACCCCAGCTGCTTCTTTAGGTTCGAAAGACGGTCTTGAAAGAAATCTCCGTTCAACCAATCATTCCAGTTTAGTTTGAGTTCAACCGGGCAGCTTCTAGCTACTAGATACGCTAAAGGACAGTCCAAGAAAAGATGGCCAGCAGATTCATCGTTGCTTCGACACATGACACAAGTGCTGTTAACTGCAAGTCCCAAAGCTAGCATTCTATCTTTTGTGAGCAACCTGTTTTTCAAGGCTAGCCAAAGGAAAAAACCACATTTTGGAATTTGGAAAGAGTGCCATATTGCATTAATCCATGGGGGAGGGGTTGCTCTTCTTCGGGTAGAATTCCAGATCTTAGAAATAGTAACTGTAATTTCTCCATCCCAGGACACCTCATCATTAGCATGTATTGCACAAGAATTTAGCATATGCCTAAGATCCATGGCCAGGACATGATTAGTGCTATTCGTGCGCCAAGACCTACCAGCAGTGATAGTATTGATCTTTGCCATGCGACTGGATTCCATAATGGAAATTATGTTCTCACCAAGTTGCTCGATTAGAGGCCGCCCCATTAGCCAAGGATCATGCCAAAGCCGCAGATTTGAGTTCTCTCCAACTTTGTATTTCAGATAACGACAAGCATCAACCCGAAGATTAAACATTTTCTTTACATTCCACGGGCATGATGATGGTTTTTTCGCAGTCCAGAAGGATTTATTCTTTAAAAGGCACTGTTGCAACCAAGAAATCCAAAGTGATATGCTATCAGGCTGAGCTAGTCTCCATATTTGAAAAAGAATTACAGCTCTATTCCACTCAATTAAGTCACGTATTCCCAGACCCCCTTCAGTTTTTGGAGTGCAACAATCAATCCATGCCACTTTGTGATGGTTTGTAGCGTTATGGCTGCCTCCCCGAAGGAAATTTGCTAAGTAGGATTGGAGGACCTTTAGAACCCCTTTAGGAAGGAAAAGGTAGGTAGACCAATGTCCTTGAATTCCAAAGAGTACTGCCTTAATGAGCTGCAGACGACCTGAGAAACGAAGAGTTTTGGATGTCCACGAATCAATCCTACTACACAGCCTGTGAACCAGAGGAGTACAATCTCCAGACTTTAGACGAGTCGCAATTAACGGAAGGCCCAGATACTTGATGGGGAGTTGCCCTTGTTGAATTCCTGAGGAGTTAACAGCACGGTGCTTGACATCCTGTGGCACGTTGCAGAAAAACCACTGACTTTTCGCAGCATTTTGCTGCAAACCAGATGCGAGGGAGAATTTTTCCACAGTTTCTAGAAGAGCTTTAATAGATGGCCAGTCCCCTTTGCAGAACAAAAGAATATCGTCTGCAAAAATTAGGTGAGAAAGCTTAAGCTCTTTCCTTCTCCAATGATAAGAGAAATCCGCATTGTGATCCAGGTAATGTCTTAGATAAGAAGTGAGCACCTCCATTCCCAGCACAAATAGATAGGGGGACAGGGGGTCCCCTTGTCTCAGCCCAGTTTTGCTTTGAAAAAAACCTTCAAGAGAGCCATTGATCTTCACTGAGTTCATACCACTCGAAATACATTTGCGCACCCAAGCAACAAACCTGGTGGGCAAACCCATACGAATCAAAGCTTGAAAGATAAAGCTCCAGTTCATCGTGTCAAAGGCTTTGTGCATATCCAGCTTTAGAGTACATCTTGGCACCCCTGCTTCTTTGTGATAATCCCTACATAAAGCTTGTGCCAACATAATGTTATCACCAATTGTTCTATTTGACACAAATGCAGACTGGTTCTTAGATATGATGCAAGGCAAAATAGACTTGAGACGAGAGGCTAGCAATTTAGAGATGCACTTATAAATGGTATTACAGCATGATATAGGTCTGTAATGCGATATGTGCGAGGGGCCATCAATTTTTGGTACTAGAGCAATAGCAGTAGAATTGATTATACGCGGTAAGTGAAGGGAAATAAAGAATACCAGCCACCACCTCATTACCAATTACTGACCAGGCTTCAATGAAAAACTCAGGAGTGAACCCATCAGGGCCAGGGGACTTGTTTTTTGCCATTTTCTTGAAAGTATTGTAGATATCATCCTGAGTGAAGTTTTGATCAAGCATTGCTTTATTTCCTTCAGAAATACAGGGGAGACACACTTCGTGATCAATGGGATTGACTGCATTGTCTGCTCCTAGAGTAGATTGAAAGTAGGTAACAGCAACTTTAGCAATGTCTCGATGCCTTGTAAAGACGCATTATCATCGGTTAGGGAAAAAATCTTGTTGCTGTTCCAACGACCATTGCAAGAGTTGAAGAAAAATCTATTATTCGAATCACCCAGCTTCAACCAATCAACCCTAGACTTCTGTCTGAGAAACATCTCCTCCTTACCAAGTGCTTCAGTGAGAGTTGTGCATAGCCTAGCTTCTTCGAGGCGTTGGGTAACATCTGGGATAGTGGACATACTTTCCTGGAATTGCAACAGAGCATTACGAGCTATCACCACATTAGAATGCAAATTCCCACCCTCCAAATTAAGTTTCCTAAGCTCTGATTTAACTCTTTTGAGCTTAGAGGTTAAAATAAACCAAGGGTCACCAATAATAGTGCAATCCCAGGCCATCTTTACTGAATCAAGGAAGCGAGGGTGTGTAACTAAATGTTGAAAAACTTGAAACGGCTTCAGAATTTTTTCAGTAGGTAAACCCAGAACCACCTTACCCGGACTATGATCTGACAACCCACGAGGTAGAAAATTGGCACTAGAGTGCCTAAACTCATTTAACCAGGAGTCATTCACTAGAATCCTATCCAACTTCCTCAGAATTGGCCGATTGACGTTACTATCCCACCAAGTAAGAAAATTCCCAGTGAAGTTTAAATCCGCAAGCTCCACCTCTGTCAACCAATCTTTGAACTCAAGCATACCCAAAGAGTAAGACGTATTTCCACCTTCCATCTCTTCTTGTTTCAAGCAGATATTAAAGTCACCAAGAACCACCCATGAAGGACTCTCATTATTTGGACTGATAGATTTTTTAAAACCTATGAGGCTAGACCATAGTGCACGTCTTTCCACATAAGTGTTGAAACCATAAACAAAGGAAACAAAGAAAACAGCACCCGAAGCTTGCTTTACAAGAGATATGCTGAGCCGTCTTGAGCAAAGGAGAAATTTTCCATCTACTTGGGTCCCATCCTACCCATATACGCCCATTATGATGATGGTCGTAGTTGAAGACCCAACAAAAATTTGCCACTAGAATAGATGACAGAAAATTGGCCGATTCCTTTTTCACTCGCGTTTCCAAGAGGGCAACAAGGCCAAGATTATTATTACCTAGAAAATCCTTTGTATAGGACATCTTATTATTCAACCCTCTTATGTTGTAGGAACAAAAAGTCATGGGATGACAGATAGATTACTTTTTTGGAGGAAAATTCCCCCCAGACCTCTTAGGTCTTCCAGATTTATTCTTGTTATAAGCTCTAGATAAAGACGTGAAAATAGGAAGCTTTGAAGGAGATAAACCTTCAGGTGTGCCTTTGCTGGATGGTTCAGCCACTTTCATATTGCCCCCCTTAGTACTCGTTTTGGATTTTTTGGGCTGCACTGTATGCCATTCTTCTTCGTTAGACTCCATCTTTTGCTTTCCAGTTTCAGGGATCTTAGAAGAGTGTGTATTCATTTGATCTTCCGAGGCTTCCTCCTCTCTAACCACAGGGTTCCCATGGCTGACCTGCTCAGACAAATTACCATTTTCCATAGGCTCCGGTTCCTTAGAAACCTCTATTGGGTTTGATACTTCCTCAGGCCTTTGTTTCCTTACCCATTTTCGAGTTGCTTGAGGACATGCTCCAACCAAATGACCCAGAGATTTGCAAGCTGTGCATACCAGAGGCCTGTTTGGGTAGCTTACATTAACAATCTCAATATGCTTCTCCTTCGAGGTGGGATCAAGAACTTCAACTTCAATTTTTGAGGGGAGATCATCTCCTATTTTGTAATTGACGCACATTTTAGCAAATGGTAGAAGCTCCAATTTCGCCGTTAAATCATCAACACATAATGGCTTGCCAATAGCACTACCCAAGAAACTTAGTCCCTCTCTTGTCCAATAACAATCAGGCATTTTATCAAACCTGACCCACAGAGGCATGCTTGTTTCTTGCCCCACAGCCGAACCCCATGGTCTCATAATCATTGGTTTATTTTCCACATACCAGGTGCCTCTAGAAAGAGCAAAATTCATATTGACTAAATTATTAAATTTAAACAGAAAACTCCTGTTGTCTTTTTGTGATACATGAATCAGACCTCTCTTCTCCCACATAGCACAAGCAAACTTTTCTACCTTATGAAACGGCAACATACCTTTAGTAAAAACCCCAACTAAACAGCACTTAAATTTTTCATTACCTCTTTTAAGAACGTCCTCCGGTGGAGATACAACCTTAGAGCCTGGAGAGGGGGGGCAGTAGTCAAAGGAAAGGTTGTTTGTGTGGGCTGTCGTAGCATTCTTAACCACCTGGGACCAAGATTTCTTCTTCAAACCGTTCAAACCCTCATCATATTCTCCTTTAGATTCCTGCACAGCATCAACCTTACCTTCTTGTGAATTGTTCTCAGTACCCACCATGTTTTCGACCCCTGAGGCACCTCCATTTGCATCAGATTCCTTAACAACTGAGTCAGTAGTTTTATCAAAAACCTTGGTTTGTTTGGATTCCAACTTTGAAGAATTTCCATCAGCCCTTTCTCTTCCTTGTCAGTTCTTGACACCAGAAGATTCTCCCCCATTAAGATTAGCAAATATGGGTAACCCAAATTCATCTCTTCCAGTAATAAACTGAGAAGATTTGGGTAGACCTACATTAAAAGCTTCCACCCCTGCCAGTCTTGCTCTGTCAAACTCTGCCATCGATATGCCCTTTGACTCCACAAACCTTTCAATTTCAAGGAAACGTATCCTGACATCTGCCAGTTCCTTCATCTCCACTTTGCTAATAGAGAAAGCAGCCGCGACAGCTGGGTTGGCAACAAAGTTATGAGAAATATCAACTTCTTCCTCCGAGCTAGCATCCTCCACCAACGTTTCAAAAGGGATATTGCCCAATGAACTTTCTTGGACCCTGTTTGACATACCCTTCTTCGGATCCATAACTAACTCATCCTCCATAGGGTCTACTTCAAGGTGTTTAACCTCTTCTGGACCAGATCCAGTTGCACCTACCAACTCTCTAAACACAGAGCCCGCCACCACGAATTGATACCTTATGCAAGTTGCTTAGTCCTTGAGTGTTTCACAGAGTTGTTGGAGATGAAATTTATTCCTTGTGTTCTCCTGCTTTCGTACAACTCATTTGATCTGTCTCTATGTAGCAAAACATGTCAGAACTGATGTCTCTAGGGTACCATCTCCATAGATTTGGGTCCAACTTAAGACATCTGAAAATCAAGTGTAATAACTACAAGAATAGATTCTCAAGAATCCACTTGGGACCATGCACATTTGCATAATTGAGAATAAAATATGTGTGTGTGATCTATTAACAATTGAATAAGATAATGAGTTGATGATTCCTCTATAGACTGATTAGGTCCTAATTAGTAGATCCTAAACTTGTTGGGTCAAATATCTCTAGAGTACCATTTCCTCAGATCCGGGTCCATCTTAAGATTTTTGATTACCAACTTGTTAGATCCAAACTAACAGGTCAAAAGCCAGCTATAGTGAGGTGTTGACATGTAGTCTTGACAGGTCTAGAATTTTCTGAATAGAAACAAAAGATCCTTGACTTATTTTTATTGTCATCATTCTTTTGGCTTACTGAAGTAAATCAAAAGAATTGCAACTTTACCAACATCAAAACAGCAAATAACCAATTATTAGCTAGTAGACCAACATATAATATAATCAAGATATCATTGCACATATATATCATTTATGTTTGTGCCTAAAGATGTAGAGAGTTCTATAAATGTGACACCAAATCGTTAAATGATACCAACTATTAAAGATTGATACCAAATGTTAAATTATAGTTAGGGTGTCATACCATGTCTTCCATGCTTGCTTGAGTGATGATACCAGTTTATACTAACCTGTAGAGATCTTCAATTATCTCACCAACCAGGAGTGCACTTGTTCACATTCCTCTAGCATCCAGATTCAGTAGGTCTAGATGTCCATTATAATCTTGAATGTGCAGCAGATGCCTGATATCCTCAAGTCTTGTCACTGGTGCTTCTTGTCAAATATACTGTTTGATCAAATTGTAACCTAGCATCCAGTTTGGCTTTGTCCCTCATAACAATGCCTTGACATCCAGTTAAACTTCTGGTTATCCTTATACCAAATACAGCCTTGTTGTTTGGTCTAGATACCAGCTTCCCTCCTTTTGTACTGATTGAGATCATCTTACATTGCAATCACTCAACCTGGATCTTTCAGAGCTTTTGAAGCTTTCTTAGTTTCTTCTAAAAGAAGACTAAAGAAATAATCATTAGTACTTGAAGCTCTGTTAGGCTTTTACTTCCACCATTAGAACTTCCTATATTTCTTACTGATCAGGGTTTAATCATGTTAGTAGCAAACTATTGACTGCTTCAGCATTAATACTCTTGAAGGTGCAGAAATCATCCATAACACTAATTGATAGGTCCTGTAATCTGGTCTCCAAGTTGTCATAGTCAGTTTTGCTTCCTGACACTCTTCTAGATGTGATCAATCACCATCAGTGGTGTCTTGTCTTCAGATTGTCTGAACAACAACTTCTTTCTTGAGAGAAGTCATCAGTCATCATCACTAAGGTATATTTTTCATTGATGTAGAACTTCTGTGTGATGCTTCTTTGACTTCTCTTTATGACATGCCTCATAATTTTATTTTACTTTAATTCCAGATGAGGCAGTCTCCTTTACTGATTCGATTTCCAGGAAAGAATCTCTTGATATGACATTCAGAGAGAGCTCCTTATGTCATAGCTGAACTCCTGTCTGATGAAGCTTTAGATTTGACCTCATTGACTTCACCTTTGACTGAGATTCCATGTCAGCTACAGATAAGTTCTCTTTCCTTAATCCTCGAACAGTAGGCTCTTCATCTTGTAAAAGATGCTTTATTACTGACAACATTCCTTAGCTATTGAATAGCCTTGACCCTAGGTCATACCCTTGCTGTTGTCTCCAAGGGATGAACCACTTGGCCAGATACCGTCACCACTCTTGATTGCAGGGCTCTATCTTCGGTCATATGCCTTGAACATCCACTGTCCAGAATCCACATAACACGATGTACCTGTTACACACCCTGTAATGCCAAAACAGTTAAACCCTTTTTGGGGCCCAAATTTGATTGGGTCCGAAATACTTGAAGTATTGACCTTTGTCAGGCAAAACAACATTCTTAATCTTAACACCTAATGTCAGCAAACATTTAACCCTATAAACAGATTTGACAATCTTTTGACATTTAACCCTATCAAATCTGCGCAGCAATAGCAGAGTGGCGGACAAATTGTAGAGGAAAGATGAATGTGTAGCCGAACAGTGGCCAACGAAGAAAGAAGTAGAGTTGGATGTAAAGTGATAAGGAGTTGAAGTAGTAGAATTGGAAACCCTGTGTATTGAGGCAAGTTTACTATACCTCACTTATTGTTCAAGTGATGTGAATCCTTTTGTGTTATTTATTTGTTCTTTCGAAATCCTTTCTTGTTAGCCATTATACTCTTCATACTTATTCTGAATAATGTAAATTTGTTCTATTAATTTATGATATTCCTTTTAAATCATTTTGTTAGTGCCTTTACTCTTTATTTTTATTTCCTGTGACATTCTTCTTCAGTGAATTATAAACATACATTCTTAGATTTTTCTATTATTGTTTATGCTCCTCACCTATCGTTCGGGTGATGATTTCTTTTAAAATCATTTTATTGCAATACTCCTCGTCTATACTAATATTTTTCAAAGGATGTTTTCTTTTAAATTTATGTAAACTAATTCGAGGTTTATACTGTTGTTGAGGCATGTGTTGCTCAGTGACGGTTAAAACCAAGAATGAATTGAGATCTTCTTAATTATTTAAACTCATATTTGTCATGCCGGTTCTGGCAGCTGAAGCCTATAAGTGCTTAGCCGACAAGAGTGAGACCTAAAGTAATTGAGAATTTCTTAAATCTTCGTTTTAAACTATTCGAATCCCTCATGTTAGTTTAAACTTGGTAACGGATTTTCACCAATGGACCCCTTTAGGAGAGGTTTTCTTCAACCTGTCCTACAATTTTATAGTCTTGGAGTTATTTTACAAATGATCATTTTGAAACTACTCAATTCGCTTATGTTGATTCAACTTGACAATGTGTTGGTAAATTTTATTAAATGCTTAGCACTTGATTATACCCTTGCTTTATCTTATAATTACAATTGTTGTTATTCATGTTGCAAGTAAATCATTTCACTCCAATGAACCATGCTTTTCGTCACTTTATCATTATATTAATTAGATTTGTCGTTGATATTATTGCTCTTAAATTTTCAGTAAATATGAATAGCTGTTTATCATATTCCCATTCAATAGTGCTGAAATTGTTGTCCCTGTTTCACTGATATATTATGGAATAATACCCTTCTCTATATCGAACTTGTCGATATCTAGGTCAGAATTTTACTAGACCTCATTTCTTCTTGAGATTTGAGTTGTTAACCTGGAACGTGAGTATCCAGGGTGCTTGGCTGGTCGAGGTGGTCGATTGTTCCGACACCTGACGTTCAGATTATAGGATTGGACTGTTGTTTTTTTTAAATGTGGACCGTAAAGGGTCGGACCAGATTCGTGGTCAGAAGTTATTAAGGCCAATGTGTGCCGTGGATCCATTAAAGGACATTGCTGTGTGCGTTTGTCCAGGGTTAGTGCGTGACTGATCAGCAGCCTAACCTTATTGTTTTCATTAATAAAATGCTAAATAGTCCAATTCTATCCCATTTCCTGAGTTAAACAGAATGTTAAATCTTTAAAGTTCTTTAGCTTCTGTAATTGTGAATTATTCTTTGAGATAAGTTGGTCAGTGACATGTTCTTCAATGAATCATTGTAGTATTATTGTTTCACTATACTGTTCACTTGCTGAGCATTCTTTGGGCTCACTCTTGCTTTATTTTTCCTAATCTTTCAGTTAGGAATAAGGGTGGATGTCTACATCGTACAAGTCATATGAGAGCAATGAGGCAGCCTTTACAGGATAGATCTCGAAGCTAGAGAGGTAAGCACAGTTTGGAGTTAAGCTACAGATCAGTCGGTATAGTTATTGAAATCAGAATAGTAGAGGAAATTGTAATAATTTGTATAGTTTAGTTTCTTGTTTCATACCATAACCTGGTATCGATCCTCGATGAGGAATCAAGGGTGTAATAAGATTTTATTATATTTGTTAAATTGGAATTTGGTTTTGGATTGAATAACAGGTGGATAATCCGATTTATGAATACATCATGTCAAAATTTTCTAAAATTTCCCTGTATTAAAGTCTAGTTTACCTACATAAATGCCAATACTGAATATTTCATTTCAAAAAGGTATATTTTAGTGGTGGGTGTTACAAGTTGGTATCAGAGCGACAGGTTATGGTCACTGAAACAAGTTAGGATGATTAGGTATAAGAAGTTAGACGTTAGATGGAACGATCTAGGATAAGGTTCGCCTTAGGTTATTAGGACAACTGTTGCGATGTTATTAGGTATCCCGACATATCGTGCGAGCAGGAATTTGATTCATCGGAAGATTCGGTTTTGGACGAGGCGGTTGATTCGATGCTACTTACATTAAATAGATGACCGGAGCTACCAACTTGGGGGAAGTTACTCGTAGACCTTCACGTATCTTCTAGAATTTCTATTACGAATTCAGTTACCCTATGAACGTTATAGAAAGTGCAAAAAGACTGTAAACAAGGTGTGAAATGTGGTTACTGGCATGTGTTGGAATAAGAGCGTGGTTAGTCACTACTAGCCGTTGATTTCATTTAATTTATTGATTAAGGAGATTCAACCTTTCTTTCTGTTTCTTCTTATTTTGATAATACCCCATCACCTTTGATAATCAACTATACTCCAATCGATGATGAATTTTTCAGATTCATTTAAACACATCCCTATTTTTCAGAGATACCTCTATTTTCCAGGGGATCACTTGATTCAACATGATGCATATAAATTATTGAGATCCTTGAATTTATTCTATTTTCCCCGAATATTTGATATTCCTTATTCAACATTGTAAATATATAAACTTTTGAAACTTTTGAATTCTTTTTGTTCACTTTGAATACTTAACCTTATTTATTCTGACTGGGATGAACAACCCCTATGTATATAGGGGATTCAGGGACATCTTATCTATGTGATAGAAGTCTGGTGGGACGCCACTGATTGTGTTTGTCATGAAAGTACAGAAGGCTGGCCCCCTTCTTGTGCTATGGTGGTTGACCTAAGTGACAAATGCAACCTGAGAATAGTTCAATGATCATATTGATCTCTCAGTTAAATTCTTTTATAATTATTTTTTTTTTGCTAAATAATTCTTTTATAAAATTCTTATCAAACAAAACTCAACTTATACCTGCTAATACTTGTTTATTCTGTTGATCCCTTTTTGTTATAAACCCTTGTGATTTCTAAAAGTTATCAATGATCGTGAGTATGAAAGATAAAGACGATGAAATTTGGAGTGGTGTAAGTTACATCTACGTCAAGTGACAATCGGATGAGCAGGTTGAGAGTTGAGGTTAAATGAGAGATTGAATATCAAGTTAGACTACGCAGTAGATTGACAACACGCGTGTAAGATTCGATAATATAGGGAATTGGGTACGGATAAGGAGCAGATAACCGGGATATGAAATTATAATTTTGTTAAAGTTGAGAGTAGACCTGATGATGGATATAGTTAGTAATGGGAATATTAAAGGATTTTAAAAGTTTTGAAACCAATTGTTGAATATAAAAGCTTTAGAACGGGATAATTTGAGCGAAGTGGAGTAGTGCTAAACAGTTTGTCTTCAAGAATCTCACCAGGAATTGAAGTTTTGGAAAAAGGCGTAAAGAGATTGAGCTAGAGATAATAACTTATATGGAAATAGTTCGAAGGACCATGAATATCAAGAATAAAGGAAATTTGATTAAGACGGAGTAAGATGGTAAGGAAAGGAAGACAGAGAATCGGGAACTTGCAGGGTCGGAAAGGAATGTAAGATCTAGGAGGTTTTGAAAGCCAGGATAATGAGGCAAGATAACTACTCACAGGATATAAATTAATGAGACCAACATAATTATCATTAACGGAAGATGAGATTTCGGGAGTAAGCGTACTTTAATTGTATTACGACTACTAGAGGAAAACTGTAAGTATAAGCAGAAGGAATGGTATGGTAAGAAGTGACGGAATTAGAAGCTAGAAGCTTATGTGATCATAAGTGATGTTAAAAATATGGATGTGGTGGTAGTTAAGATAATAAGGTGTGATTCTAGGATCGAATCGATTGATCGAGTACGAGGTTCAAGAAAGATTGTAATGACAAGTAAGTGAAGTAATGATTTAAGAAATGCAGAGGTTGTGCTTCGAGGCCGCAAGCGGACAAAAGAGTTTTAACGACCACGCAGACCAAGAGGTTAATAAGTTAAGAGTCAAGATCGGATGACATCTCAAGAAATTCAGGAACATGAGGAGAGCATATATACGATTTCGAAGTACGATCTTTGTAATTGGAAGAACTATAATTTTCAGGATACGACGAAAGGATCGAAGTGAATGCCGCGACGATGAAGCAGTAATGAATCGGGAAAGACCTAAGATGCCAGTAGAGATCGAAAACCGCTCAAGTGTCAGTGCAACCGGATGAACCAGGAAAGATTAAATAGGCATACAATGTTCAAGGAAATGAATTATTGATAAATATGGGAGTTATAATGGGTAAAGTTTAAATTTTAACGATTTGTAAGATATGTAACGTAATGGTTATTAGTTCGAAAAGGTTACTCAGTAAAACAATGGGATTGAGGATGGATAGAAGTTTTCCAGTTATTCCCTCCCCGAGTAACATTGTACGTTGAAAGGGGAGTAAGAATGATTGGGGGATTTCTTGATATTCTTTTTCTCAGAGTTTTATCTGTGGCAATTTGAATTATTAGGAGCGTGGAAGTGGTATCAATTGTCCTAATCACGTGGTTTTTGTTTTAAAGATTTAACTATTTACCTGTTTACTGCAAGTCAAGGCAGGTTTTTTTTAGTATTGTATATGAATGAATTGTTTATGGATGATTGGATTAGTAATTGAGATACTTTCATACAGGGCATAGTCCATTATACGAATAGGTCATGTCCGATTTTCAGTAGAAAAGAATCATCACGTGCGAGTGATAAGTATCTAAAAGTAACGAGATATGCAAACCAAAGGATTAAGTTTATGTTAGAAATTCATAGGCCTACAGGATGAGCCTATCGATATATGAATTGATATAAAGGAATGCTAGTGTGGAAGAGATGACATGGAAATTGAAAGAGAAATGTTCGAGTAATATTGTCATTACGTTTTCTTAAGACTGATTCTGAGGACAGAATCCTATTAAGGAGGGAAGGATATAACGCCCTAGAAAATATCGTATTTGTTATTATTATTATTTAATTATTCAATAAAATGTGGATTATAGGGTGTGAATTTTTTTTAGATAAAATATATGTGGCATCATGTTTACATGTTTACATGGTGATGTATGTGTGTCGTGTAGGTCTGTGTATTTTTATTTGAATTTTTGTGATTAAAAAAAATCTATTTAAATTTTGCATTATTGATCTTTGAAATTTTTTATAAAATCATCGGAATATTTAAAAATCCCGAAATCTTTTGCAATATCATATTTGTAAATTTATTTAGTTTTTAAAATTATTGGGTGAACTACTGTGAGTGTTTAAGCATTTTAAAATGATTTTAAGAGTTATGTTGTATTTAAAGGATTTAAACTTGCAAAATTCATATTTAATTCATTATTGATCCTAAAATTATTTTAAAAATATTTGGGTGTTCGTAATTTTACACTCTTTATGTGAAAAATGAAAAGTTTTAATTTTCTTTATTTTTTTAGAATTTCGAATTATTTATGGTTGTGTAATACTTTTTAAAATTAGTTTTCAGCAAGTGGAAATGTTAAATTTGCTCCTGTCTTTTTAATCAAAAAAAAAAAACCAGCCATTCTTTCTACCTCATTCTACTGGGTTCTCGATTCTTCTTGATTTTCTTCAGGAGTGCTCTTCGTTTTGTCCATTCCATCTCTCTCAAGCTCTATCCTCACTCTCTCTCTACGTATCTCTCTTTCAATCCCTCTTTATCTCTCTCTCCCACACTCTTTCCTCTCTCATCTCCCTTGCAATTGTAAGCAATACATATACGTATATATAGGTCTGATGTGTGTGCGTGCATACGAATTCAGTGAGTGTGTGTAGGGATTGTGGTGTGTGTGTGTACTCATCCGTGTGTTGTGGTTGTTAGTATATGTATTGCTAACTAATTGATGTGGATAATCAGGTACATGACAGAGTTAACAGTCTGGGTCTTGTGTATATTTTCGAAAGTTTTTGAGTATACTCGAGTTCGTCGGAATTATAGATTGAGTCGGTAGTTGTGTTATGATCGTTGTTGATTGATTTCGATTTTTGTATTGTGTTAATTGAGTTCAATTCGAACTCTTAGTACAATCGAAGTTTTATAATTGAGTAATTGTGGTAGCTTGTTTGGGGAGTGTTGTTCGGGGGCTGTACGAGGAAGAACAGGGGACTGACCGAGGGGGAGATGGGTATTGAAGGAGGGATAGAAAGAAAAAAAAAGAGGGAGGTGAACATATGTGTGTGTGTTGGGACAGGTGTAATCGGAAATAGAATAGAGTGGAGTTATTGGGAGTGAGAACAAGAGTGGGGAATGGGTTCAATGAAAGGATTTATTGTGGGTTATAGGTATTTGTTGTGGAATATGGTAGATATGTCGTTGAGATGAAGCCTGGGGTACGAAGTTATGGAAGTGCGGTTGTGTGCAGTGTCGTGTTTGTGCAGCTGCAGTGCCGAGTGAAGAAGGGAAAGAAGGAGGAGGCAGGAGTGCGTGAGTTGTGTTTTGGGTATATAATTGGGTTGGTGTGATTATATTTGTGTGTAGGTGTGCAATGTAACATGGTGTATGTGGGTGTCATACATGGATGAGGAAAAAAAGAGGATGTAGTGTGTCGAGAGGAGGCAGTTGGTCGAGATACAGGGATGCCGTGGGTGGTGTTGTTAAGCAGTGAAGCCGAGGAAAGAAAAGAGGAAGAAAACAGAGAATGAGAAAGAAGTGAAGAAATGAGACAAAGGGGTAGATAGCGGAGAATGTAGTCGGAAGTAGTGATGGTGTTGAAAGTGTTATACAAGGATATATGCGATTTAACTGGGTAAATTGCTGTTGGAGTTGTAATTGCTACAATTATATAAATGTTAGAGGTATTATAATTGAATAATTTATGTTACTTAGAAGCATTGTCGTAATAGTGACTGGGTTTCAAGAATTATTAGTTAACACTTGGTGATCATAATATGTATTAGTATTGTGGAGCATTCCATAAGTGTGAGTGGTCTTATTGGTTAAATGTTAATGAAGTCACAAACTAGAATTCCAAATATGAATAATTTTATTGAGAGGTCCTTTTGTAAAACCCTCAAGGCATGGTGTGTGATTTTATATGCTCAATGTGGTTAAATTTCGTGAATTGAATAATGTTGTTAACTTAAAGTGATATACGATTTTGGATTTGATTGATTGTTGATCAGGTCGACTGTAATCCGACAGGTTAGGTCATATTTTACACGAGATGCTATACAATTTTTATCAGAATTACTTTATGATTCTTATAGTATTTTGATAAAGATTATTAATATGTAAGTGTTATACGTATGATATAAGATATAAGAATAAGTCAATAATACGTGCTACGTGCTTATGTGGGTTATATGATTGTACTAAACTATTTTACGAGTATAACCAATATGAGATATATGTGTTATGTTGTAAAGTGCAATAGGACACGATTTGGGTAGAATAGAGTTATACGATTAAGTTTATGAGTATACTGAAGTAGTACCTTACCTGTATATAGGTACCAGTGGGAGGCTGATAAGAGCCGATATGTAAGGATGGAATTGTGAGAAAGGAGATATTCATCGGAATTGACAAGTATAATAGCAGAGTGGCGGACAAATTGTAGAGGAAAGATGAATGTGTAGCCGAACAGTGGCCAACGAAGAAAGAAGTAGAGTTGGATGTAAAGTGATAAGGAGTTGAAGTAGTAGAATTGGAAACCCTGTGTATTGAGGCAAGTTTACTATACCTCACTTATTGTTCAAGTGATGTGAATCCTTTTGTGTTATTTATTTGTTCTTTCGAAATCCTTTCTTGTTAGCCATTATACTCTTCATACTTATTCTGAATAATGTAAATTTGTTCTATTAATTTATGATATTCCTTTTAAATCATTTTGTTAGTGCCTTTACTCTTTATTTTTATTTCCTGTGACATTCTTCTTCAGTGAATTATAAACATACATTCTTAGATTTTTCTATTATTGTATATGCTCCTCACCTATCGTTCGGGTGATGATTTCTTTTAAAATCATTTTATTGCAATACTCCTCGTCTATACTAATATTTTTCAAAGGATGTTTTCTTTTAAATTTATGTAAACTAATTCGAGGTTTATACTGTTGTTGAGGCATGTGTTGCTCAGTGACGGTTAAAACCAAGAATGAATTGAGATCTTCTTAATTATTTAAACTCATATTTGTCATGCCGGTTCTGGCAGCTGAAGCCTATAAGTGCTTAGCCGACAAGAGTGAGACCTTAAGTAATTGAGAATTTCTTAAATCTTCGTTTCAAACTATTCGAATCCCTCATGTTAGTTTAAACTTGGTAACGGATTTCACCAATGGACCCCTTTAGGAGAGGTTTTCTTCAACCTGTCCTACAATTTTATAGTCTTGGAGTTATTTTACAAATGATCATTTTGAAACTACTCAATTCGCTTATGTTGATTCAACTTGACAATGTGTTGGTAAATTTTATTAAATGCTTAGCACTTGATTATACCCTTGCTTTATCTTATAATTACAATTGTTGTTATTCATGTTGCAAGTAAATCATTTCACTCAAATGAACCATGCTTTTCGTCACTTTATCATTATATTAATTCGATTTGTCGTTGATATTATTGCTCTTAAATTTTCAGTAAATATGAATAGCTGTTTATCATATTCCCATTCAATAGTGCTGAAATTGTTGTCCCTGTTTCACTGATATATTATGGAATAATACCCTTCTCTATATCGAACTTGTCGATATCTAGGTCAGAATTTTACTAGACCTCATTTCTTCTTGAGATTTGAGTTGTTAACCTGGAACGTGAGTATCCAGGGTGCTTGGCTGGTCGAGGTGGTCGATTGTTCCGACACCTGACGTTCAGATTATAGGATTGGACTGTTGTTTTTTTTAAATGTGGACCGTAAAGGGTCGGACCAGATTCGTGGTCAGAAGTTATTAAGGCCAATGTGTGCCGTGGATCCATTAAAGGACATTGCTGTGTGCGTTTGTCCGGGGTTAGTGCGTGACTGATCAGCAGCCTAACCTTATTGTTTTCATTAATAAAATGCTAAATAGTCCAATTCTATCCCATTTCCTGAGTTAAACAAAATGTTAAATCTTTAAAGTTCTTTAGCTTCTGTAATTGTGAATTATTCCTTTGAGATAAGTTGGTCAGTGACATGTTCTTCAATGAATCATTGTAGTATTATTGTTTCACTATACTGTTCACTTGCTGAGCATTCTTTGGGCTCACTCTTGCTTTATTTTTCCTAATCTTTCAGTTAGGAATAAGGGTGGATGTCTACATCGTACAAGTCATATGAGAGCAATGAGGCAGCCTTTACAGGATAGATCTCGAAGCTAGAGAGGTAAGCACAGTTTGGAGTTAAGCTACAGATCAGTCGGTATAGTTATTGAAATCAGAATAGTAGAGGAAATTGTAATAATTTGTATAGTTTAGTTTCTTGTTTCATACCATAACCTGGTATCGATCCTCGATGAGGAATCAAGGGTGTAATAAGATTTTATTATATTTGTTAAAAAGGAATTTGGTTTTGGATTGAATAACAGGTGGATAATCCGATTTATGAATACATCATGTCAAAATTTTCTAAAATTTCCCTATATTAAAGTCTAGTTTACCTACATAAATGCCAATACTGAATATTTCATTTCAAAAAGGTATATTTTAGTGGTGGGTGTTACAATTTCTCACTTAAATTTTGTGATCTATAGCTCGTTGGAAAGGTATTGAGATGCTCTACAACTCTTCTTCAGGAGCCTCGTCCAGAAAAGCAAGGTAAGGACTTCGTTTTTCCAGTTCTTTCAAGAGGTGTATAGTAACTCCGAAAATTGTTAAGTTGTGTTCTTGATGTTCTTGTTAGTTTAAGGTTGTTAAGGATAAATCAAGCTTCTCCAAGGTTACTACACTATCCCTAGGTGTTTTTAAGGCTTCAAGAAAGGTATAACTCTAACCCATCCTTTGATTTATAAGCGATATGAGTATATATGGATGAGGTGTTAAATATATGTTAGTTCTTGAAAGGTTATCTTGTAGATGTGTATATCTTGTTGGTTGTTGGTTATGAATGGAAGTTGATGATGTTTTCTTGATGTTTAAGGACTGACCTTGTGTGTATAATGATGGATTGGTTTGGTTGGGTTACGTATGAGATTAAAGTGGTTAAAATTTGAAATCGTTATGTGTATAGGCATTGTTATGACCATTTGCACTTAGAACAGTTTCAAACCAAGATTTCGGACTCTTAAAGAATGATTTTTGAGAACCACTAGACATGGTCATGTAGCTTTTCCTTTCTAGTTTGTAACCATATAAAGAACATATCGAGGCGACTTACGGTTTAAGAGATACGTTCGTTTTAGTAAAGACGATTCGAAAAACCAAAGTGCTACGAAGTACCAAGTTGTAAAATGTATTCGGACCACTTAAATGTTTTTAAAAATCATGGAATTTGGTTAGTATGAAGTTTGGTCAGTAAAGGAGATAACCCAAAAAGAATTATGCAAAAATGTTAATTTTTCGATTTTATAAAAATGTCGGAACCAAAGTTACGCAATGACAACCTTCACTGCCGAGCTACTGTCTTGTTCAGTAAAATCAGAAACAATGGATCTTCTGAACAGGACCAAAATCTTGCCTTATTAAAATTTAGACATTCTCTAGATCGTGCGCGCGAAAACGGTGTATCATTTGAGTTAACGGTTAAGGAGTTATGAGCGTTTTAGTGAAACTAGCACAAATAGTACAACTCCGTAGTTGACCAAGTTTCTAAAATGCGTTTCACCTATCTAAACACATGTTTTTCAAATCCAAGCAATTTTGATAAATGTTACCAACACTTAAGAAGCTCCTTGAGGTGGTTTCGTAATTAATTAAAGATTTTTCAATTTACTAAAAATGTTGGAGAGCGAGTAGCGTAATAGTAACTTCCCGAGAAGTTAACTCTAAAGGCACTATTTTGACGAGCCATTTTGGCCAAGATAAAAGTATAATTACAAGTCGGTTAAAACACGAAAGTTGTTGAGAGACGTCATGACTACACGTTGGAGTAAAGTTTTGGATTAAAGGTCATTGATAAGATAGAAATTGACTATGGACTAATAAAGACAAAAGATGTTAGCAACCACGTAATTGGTTAATGAAGTTGAGTATACTTACCAGTATTATAGGTAGCTATTCGATTAAGAAGGCTTAGCGAGATTTCATATCTGTTTCTAGAACTATCCGGAGCGAGTGGAACCTGGGGAATGTACTTTGAATTCCAGGCAAGTTTTCCAACCCTAAGCTTTTGTTTCAAAATATTATATTTTGATTCTGCCTATACAAGTTTACTTTTCGAAACTTATACTTAAGGATTTTCACTATTGTATTTATGGATTTTGCTTTTAATATTGTATGCATGCTGTTTCAAAACCTTATGTCGAAATTGATATATATGTATGTGTGTTTATACATACTTGAACTCTAGTATAGAAAGTATTTTCTTCGGACAACGACTCTAGCAATAGAAGTCGTATCGGTCCAAGTATATTATTGACCGGGGCGTGATGTATTATTTCATCTTTATTAAATTGTGAAAAACCCGAATAGTTATTCGGGAAATATCGGATGCTGGTTATTATTTACTAATTATATGTTATTAAAAATATTCAAAAATATTTTTCTTGGATTAAAAGATTATTTTTAATTGATTATTTATTTAATATTAAATCTCAAAATATTATTTATTCTTTATTATTTTAAAAATAAAACTAATCCAAGATACCTCCGGTCATGTTTTATTCACTCGAGCATGATTTCACGAATTTATCAGTCGACAGACGTCGGACTCCCATTACTCGCTTTTCCTTCAAAATGATTTTCTTACTAAAAGAAAAAGGGACTCTGGCGGTGAGGGATCGTTGACGAACGATCTTATTTTTCATGTAATCGACCGTTAGCCAGGCGGTCCATCATTTATTTCGGCCAAGATGTTGCCGAAGGATGATTACGGATGTAGTTTTCATCAAGGGTGATTACGGATGTAGTTTTCACTTATGGGTAATTACGGATGTAGTTTTTATCCTCTACTAGTAGAAAAAACCCGTGGATTATTGGACTTGGATGTGACGACTGATCATCGTCAATCCTTGTCAGGTTTTATGTTTTCATACAAGTCCCATTCCTCCACTTTGGAAAAATGATTTGATATCGCATCTTAGGCCTAAGAGCCAAGTTGTCGATAGTGATTTTGTGCAGTATCTAGAATTGCGAGATTATTTCAAAGATAATGGCAAATGTTTAGTGCACATTTAAATTATTTTAAAATTTAAAGATGGTTTAGTTTGCGTATGATACAAAGCAACTGTCGTAGCAGCATATTGAACTGCGTATTTTGAGAAGCTTTCTAAAAGGTTAGCAAAACTATAGTGTATACTATCTTGCTACGATATGAAGATTATTATTGTTATTACGAACTTAATTTGTTCATATGATATCATCTTCTTAAAACTTCATACTGAGTACGAGTATTTATTCAAAACTCGGACATGTATAGTGTCGAGTTATATTTTAATATCATGAGATATATTCCCATATCTTTGGAAAAATCTTTTTCGCGACAAATTATATTATTACTCAAAATGGAAAACTAGCTGAGCATTATATAGCTCATTCTTGCTTTATAAAAACCTTTCAGAAAGAGAAGAATTAGGTCGGTTAACTACGCACTAGCAGAAGAGGAGTAGTGAAATTACCCCTAGGATGAATCAGTTCCGGATGAATACTACAATGTATCGATAGGTTTCAACTGTTATTAGTAGGACTTGCCTTCAGGTGCAGTTTGTATAAGTGAAGTTGTGTAAGATTCTGGATCGTATAGATGAATTATAATATTTAGTGTTACTCTGATTATCGTTTCTGAGGCTCTAACTTGTATGTGTGAAAGATTGAGGTCTAGATTGGTGTGTTGTTGAGTTGTAAAGTTAATACAGGTATGATATGGTTGGACGGTGATATGGCAGCCTGAATCCCTGACCTTGGATTTGGGGGCATTACAGAATGGTATCAGAGCGATAAGTTATAGTACTCAGAAATGATAGTGTTGAGAGATAAGCCTAAGTGGAAGAATGATGTAAGAGATCATAGTAAGTTATTATTGGATTACCGGAAGAAGTATCGGTAAGTGAAGTTGATTGGAATGATTACTCGAGGTATTACACGAGGATCGATATAATCCTTAGAGGCCATTAAAATGATGAGTAGAGAGTTGGGAGTCGTACCTAACTTATCAGATGTAATGATATCGGAAGCAGAGTGAAACCTCAAGAGTAGTTGAAGAAGAGGCGATATTGCCAATATGACTGGATGACTTGGTTGGCATAAATTTTGTTGTCCATAGTCCTTCGTAGTTTAGCCATAAGGTGGCGGCATTTTAAGAATCGGAAAATTTAGACTTCCTTACATAATTAAGGGCACTAGTACTTGGAATAATGAAAGGCCTTTATTTTAGCTATAAGACTTGATTTTCGACAACGGTTTTACCGGAGAAAGTGGTTACTATACCATTATGGATTCCATTACCCTCGATGGAGAATTCTACATATTCTATACGAGAACGTTATCGTAAGACTAACATGCTAGACGACGTCAAGTACGATTCGTACGTTAGGACGTGATGGTTGAACTCAAAGAACAAACACGGGGAATTGATGACATAACTCCAGTGAAGTTGGATATGATCGTAACGAGCAATGCAGCGATCTCAGGATCTACTAGAAGAGAGACCAATGAGTCTAAAGCGGAATTCTTTGATAGAGATTTTATCAGAGACTACGTGTATATACTTGTAGACATCTATATTGTTGGTAACGTATGTTCACGTGTACATACCCGCCACTAAACCTATGGACTACATTGAGATCTCTGAGAGATCTCTTTGATCTGTTCCCAAGGGTCAAAGGCATGAAGTAGGACCCTATGGACTTAACAGGTGTCCCCAGAATGATGTGAAGCATGGTCTCCAAGATAAAGCACAGAAATGATAGATATAATTGTGAGACCCCAACTTAATAAGTGACTTTAAATGATGATTGAGAGACACCCTAGTCGGTATCTGGTATTATGAAGACAAAGAGATGGAGTTATCCTTGTAATGGTGATAATGAGATGCATGGATAGTCATCGACTTACTTTGGTAATTACTGGCTAGTGCACTACTTCCTTTTTAAATTGTTCATTAACCATGTTACCTTGATTAGTCAGGTAACCCTTCTTGCGTTCTACTTTGAACTTGTGGGGTAACAACCAGTGATATACTTTCTCTAAACCAGGACTTATCCAAAGTATTTTATTTGATCCATGAACATTCTATTCAATTTTTATGATTATCTTGTTCTACTCAGGACTATTTACACTTTCTTTCAAATTATCGAAGAAATGTTCAACAATTATTTCCTTAATTAATCAACGAATATTCCTAAACGAATATTGATATTTGAATGCTTCCTTCATACTTTCACTCTTCAGTCGAGCTCATAAATATGAAACAAATTGTTGAGAACATGGATGATCTAATATCCAGATATCCCTCATGAATTCTTTTCTTCTATTCAAGATGAGATTGTAAATCGTACATTGAAATCATAGTAATGATATCATTTTGATATTGATATTCCGAATTTATTCCTATTGTAAGATCTGATAAAGTATGTGTACGGAGGCACCCTTGGGTGGACCGTTTCATTGATAAGTAGTATTTGATGAGAGGTTATCGATTGTTCCGATACTAAGAACATTCTATTCAGATTTTATATTTTCCTTTTTCGGTCTAAACTTAATAAATTTTTATTTCAATTTGTTATCCGAGTAGCCTAAAGTTTCTTCAGTAGGCTACGATGTTGAAATTTCGTTCTGGCCAATTGAAACTGGCTAGTTGATATGTCAATATGAATGACTAGTTGATTGTTCCGATTAGTCAAAATTGTGATGTTATGAAGAGCATCTAGCTAATTGTCCTAGCTAGTGGTGGTGTCTCAAACTAGTGAACTAGTAAACTTTGTCTAGCTAGTTGCTAGTATTTCTTAAAAATTACTAGTTATTGTTTCGCTGGTCCATCTTCCAAATTAATTCATTCAGCAATTTCGCAATGCATTTTCTATGAGGTAAAGTATGTTGATGAAAGTTTCAACGAATGATTTGATTGAGACCTAGAAAGGTCGCCCACTTAACTTGAATTCTTACCAATCTTATTATCAGACTTTATGTCACTTGAATATTCTATTCTTTCAATCATATAATAAAGATTCATTTGAAATCATTTGAATGATAAGCTACTTCATTCTTTAATTGTCATGGAGTAGAATTGCTTCTATTGGTTGAATTTTTTTTTTATAAGACTTCATGATTTCCTCTTAATTATTCAAGAGGAGAAGTATTCACCCGATGTAAGAATTTTATAAAGACCGTCTATATGACATTTGTATCCATCAATCATTGCCCTCGTGCAACATTCTTCATGACAGCATTTTACAAAATTATAAGGGCATGGAAGAATAAACCTTATTGTGTTCTATCTATCCCTTCTTTGTCCTTTGAGCATTGAGACTCCTATCATTCGGGACTCATTAATATCCTTGAAACACATGATGTGGAAATTCTTATTGCAATTTCTTTTATATGACATTGGTATTTTGGAAACTATTCCCTTCAAAAGTGATTATTCTATGGTGAACGGGAGGTACAATTGTGAACCGTTGCCCCAATACAAGATTGAGAACCAAGTGTTGTAGTTGTGATGCCAAAACAGTATGCCAAGTAATTATTTAGAGTAGGAATAACATGAGAAACATACCCATGGATCTTTAATATGATTGTGAGGAACGGTATAAGAAATGGTGAGGTAATTGAGAGTACGCACTTACTACACATTGTCAGAATGGTATATTAACGAATTCTAGAACTACCGAGCCTTTTCCTGCTTCAAGAAATGCAAGTCGATTGTGATGTAAGACATAACCTTTAGGGGAAACTAACATGGAAGTGAGATGGACAAGAAAGGAAGAAATATTATGACAAGACTGTGAAGCTTACTTAGTTTAAAGGGATTGATGCACATAGAAAGACAAAAAGTTTAAAAGGCACCTAGTAGCAAATTGATGCATGGTTATCCTAATGATCCATTGAGATTACCACCTAATAGAGTTTATTAGAAATTGCAGTATAGCATCAATTGGGAAATAGGGGCGGTAGTATTTCATCTTACATATAGCATCGAAAATAGATACCCCTCATCGGTGATAAGGGAATTGTTGACCAGTTAAAATTTGTAGTTACCTTTAGAAGATAAAGTTGAAGAGAGGATTTCACTAAATTAAGATCGACCTCTGTACTGTGCCAAAGAAAGCATTTTGCACTAATAGAGACATTATAAATTTTTGAAGTATTGTTTGGATTGACTAATGAGTTAGAAGCCTTTATGGGTTAATGAATAAAGTTTTAAGGACGAAATGAGATATTAGTAACAAACTCGCTGTTAGCTGTACTTGATGATAAAAAGGGGACTTCGAGAGTCATGATGATGAATCTTTCAAGAGTCTAGGAGGCATGCTAACGCAATAGAAAGGGACGATTGCCTAAGCGTCTAAACAACATGAGGAGTACGGGATAGGATGTACTAATCGTGATCAGGGGGTTATCCATAATAGTGTTTACGCAGAAAACTGAAACGTTAACCTTTGAGGAAAAGTTTTAAGATTTTACCGCAAGAGCCATAAGTAAACCTTCATATTAGAAACTAAATGTAAATATAAAAAGAAGAGAAGGTGGTGGAAGTGAGTATGATGAAGGAATTTGTTATTACCCAGAAAAGGCCAACGTGGTGGTCCATACCTATAGAAGAAGGGATTATTCGAAATCGGAATTCAGTTAGAATTGACCAAGAGAATTGAGCATATATAATAAAGGATTGTATAAGAGGAAAAGGAATAAGTTAGGGGGAAGGACAAAGATGTATAGAGAGTTAAGAGAATATTTGGCAATCGAATGTGGAGAATGGTATTGGTGAATTATTAAAAACAAACTTGACATGTCAAAAGCAGGATGACCGAGACCTAGTAGATTATTTTCGCCTATAGAGAATCATAAACGTGGACAGGAGTATTATAATGAATTTCATGACGAGTCACCAAAGACCGAGTCAAGCGATGACGCTATCTGATTTAAAATTGTCAGACCAACCAAGTTGACTTACCAACGAGAGACTTTCCAGTTGGAAGATTGTCGATTTACATATAGTAAAGATAGTGGCGCAACGTGGAGCTTCTGCAGCGATTATGGCAGATAGAGACCAAAGGGTGAATCTCGAATAATGAAGGCACTTTCAAGTATATTTGACTATGAGATTAAACGTGTATACTATTACGATTCGTGACCAACGAACAAGTATCTAGACAATCGAATTTATGATAAGTGTCGTGCCTTGAATTTCATGGGGTAGTCGAGGATAATCATTTATCAATTATAGGAATTTTTTTATCGCGATAGTCAACATGCGAGCTTAAGGACGCCACTAGTAAAGCTTACCACGAACGAAAATCTCAATTTTCCTTTGCGTTACGGAGAAGTCAACGAACGAAAGATATAGGGACCCGAGCTGGTGCAACAAATAAAGAAGGTTGTACGTTATCTGAAGCAGGTGGAAGCGGCTGAAGGGAGGCAACACATGAGTGCTAATCAAGTCAAGAAATACAAAGAGTAATGTACATATTGACATTATCTTAGAACATGAATTATGACCACCGGATATTTCACGTGCCTATGATACGAGACTTAACACGGATCCCATGAATTCGACAGAATATAAACGAATAAGTAGTAGGACATGAGTTGTCATTCATTGAACAACCGATAAAGAATACAGATCGGAAAGAGCGTGCATCGAGGAACAACACTAGGGTGCTGGTGAAAGCAAGGTGAGATAATGAAATGATTGAAGTGTCAACCTAAGAGTTGGAGATGACGAGGCTGGAATAGTACCCATGACTATCTTCTTTAGATTCCAGGATGGAATTCTTTTAAGGAGGGAAGACTGTAATAACCCTAATTTTTGTGAATATTTGAAACCTGGATGAATAGTGATTCTACGGGTGTACGAAAAAAAATTAAATTTTGCAACCACGCTATGTACGAATTATTAGATGAGGGTTTCAATTTGATATTATGTCGTTACAATGCAAATGAGTGTATGTAAAAGTTGTTAGTTTTCGACGAAATCCATTATTTCAAATGGTCATATTTTACGAGATGAAAACTATGCCAAGATCGGGGGAAATTATAATTTAGAAATTCCATGGAATAAGTATATTAAATCGAGGTACTTGGAATATTGAAGATTACTCGAAGAAATCTCCAAAATGAAATGTTTCAAGGATTAATCAAAAATTAAGAGATAAATATCGGATAATAGCTAAGATGACAAAACCCATGCAAGTTGGCTAGTCCACCAAGTCAAACAAGTCAAGGAAACAAGGAACTAGCTAGTTAGTTTGCTAACTAAACATTAAGCAACATAGTTCCCTAATATATGGATCACCAAGCATTATAGTCAAGTGTATGTTTGGAAAACTAGCTAGCTATCTACCACATGATGCATATATGCAATACCTATCACACCTAATCATTTTACACCAAAACTAAAGCAAGCAAACTCTCTCTCCCCTTTCTTTTCTCTCATCTCGGCCAAAATAGAGGCAGCAGTTTAAAACTATCATATCTCCTTCATTTCTCACTTAAATTTTGTGTTCTATAGCTCGTTGGAAAGGTATTGAGATGCTCTACAACTCTTCTTCAGGAGCCTCATCCAGAAAAGCAAGGTAAGGACTTTGTTTTTCCAGTTCTTTCAAGAGGGGTATAGTAACTCCGAAAGTTGCTAAGTTGTGTTCTTGATGTTCTTTTTAGTTTAAGGTTGTTAAGGATAGATCAAGCTTCTCCAAGGTTACTACACTATCCCTAGGTGTTTTTAAGGCTTCAAGAAAGGTATAACTCTAACCCTTCCTTTGATTTATAAGAGATATGAGTATATATGGATGAGGTGTTAAATATATGTTAGTTCTTGAAAGGTTATCTTGTAGATGTGTATATCTTGTTGGTTGTTGGTTATGAATGGAAGTTGATGATGTTTTCTTGATGTTTAAGGATTGACCTTGCGTGTATAATGATGGATTGATGGTTTGGTCGGGTTACGTATGGGATTAAAGTGGTTAAAATTTGAAATCATTATGTGTATAGGCATTGTTATGACCATTTGCACTCAAAACAGTTTCAAACCAAGATTTCGGACTCTTAAAGAATGATTTTTGAGAACTACTAGACATGGTCATGTAGCTTTTCCTTTTTAGTTTGTAACCATATAAAGAACATATCGAGGCGACTTACGGTTTAAGAGATACGTTCATTTTAGTAAAGACGATTCGAAAAACCAAAGTGCTACGAAGTACCAAGTTGTAAAATGTATTCAGACCACTTAAATGTATTTAAAAATCGTGGAATTTGGTTAGTATGAATTTTGGTCAGTAAAGGAGACAACCCAAAAAGAATTATGCAAAAATGTTAATTTTTCGATTTTATAAAAATGTCGGAACCAAAGTTACGCAATGACAACCTTCACTATCGAGCTACTGCCTTGTTCCGTAAAATCCGAAAAAATGGATCTTCTGAACAGGACCAAAATCTTGCCCTATTAAAATTTAGACATTCTCTAGATCGTGCACGCGAAAACGGTGTATCATTTGAGTTAACGGTTAAGGAGTTATGAGCGTTTTAGTGAAACTAGCACAAATAGTACAACTCCGTAGTTGACCAAGTTTCTAAAATGCGTTTCACCTATCTTAAATCGTGTTTTCTAAATCCAAGAAATTTTGATAAATGTTACAAACACTCAAGAAGCTCCTTGAGGTGGTTTCGTAATTAATTAAGGATTTTTCAATTTACTAAAAATGTTGGAGAGCGAGTCGCGTAATAGTAACTTCCCGAGAAGTCAACTCTAAAGGCACTATTTTGACGAGCCATTTTGGCCAAGATAAAAGTATAATTACAAGTCGGTTAAAACACGAAAGTTGTTGAGGGACATCATGACTACACGTTGGAGTAAAGATTTGGATTAAAGGTCATTGATAAGATAGTTTTACGAATGGTTAAAATAGACCCGAGGAGGTGAAATGTCGGGCAAAGATAAGCGTTAATAGAAATTGACTATGGACTCATAAAGATAAAAGATGTTAGCAACCACGTAATTGGTTAATGAAGTTGAGTATACTTACCAGTATTATATGTAGCTATTCGATTAAGAAGGCTAACCGAGATTTGATATCTGTTTCTAGAACTATCTGGAGCGAGTGGAACCTGGGGAATGTACTTCGAATTCCAGGCAAGTTTTCCAGCCCTAAGCTTTTGTTTTCAAAATATTATATTTTGATTTTGCCTACGCAAGTTTACTTTTTGAAACTTATACATAAGGATTTTCACTGTTGTATTTATGGATTTTGCGCTTAATATTGTATGCATGTTGTTTCAAAACCTTATGTCGAAATTGATATATATGTATGTGTGTTTATACATACTTGAACTCTAGTATAAAAAGTGTTTTCTTTGGACAACGACTATAGCAATAGAAGTCGTATCGGTCCAAGTATATTATTGACTGGGGCGTGACGTATTATTTCATCTTTATTAAATTTCGAAAAACCTGAATAGTTATTCGGGAAATATCGGATGCTAATTATTATTTACTAATTATATGTTATTAAATATATACAAAAATATTTATCTTGGATTAAAAGATTATTTTTAATTGATTATTTATTTATTATTTATTTAATATTAAATCTCAAAATATTATTTATTATTTTAAAAATAAAACTAATCCAAGATACCTCGAGCGTTTTCAAACTCGAACTCTTTTGAACTAAAAATACTTTCGAAAACCCCCGGTCATGTTTTATTCACTCGAGCATGATTTCACGAATTTATCAGTCGATAGACGTCGGACTCCCATTACTCGCTTTTCCTTCAAAATGATTTTATAACGACCTAGAATTTTTCTCAATTTATAAATGTTTATTTAAGTGTTAAATGTGGAATCTATGTGAATTATATGATGGATAAAATTTTATGAAATCAAGATATGTGTGAAATCATGTTTATGTGATTATATGCTGGTTGGTATGTGTCGAATATGTTCGTGGAATTTTATTTATATTTTTAGAGCAATAAAACTATTTTAAAGTGCATTTTTAATCTTTCAAAAATCATATAAAATCATTCTAGTTGATTTAAATCATGAAATCTTTTACATTATCATCTTTGTGATATAATGGAGTCATGAAAATTAGTGTGAATATTTAATTATGTGATTTGATATTTTAAAATGATTTAAATAGCATTAATTCTTTTAAAGAGCCTTTATTTCAAAAATTCATATAAAATTCATTTTTGAGCCTAAAATTATGTTAAAAATATGGGGAGCCTTGTAATTTCATAGAATTTATTTTAAAATTTTAAAATTTATTTTTATCTTATTTTTCCATTTAATTTCGATTTTAAAGGATTAAAATCAGCTTTTAAAAAAGAAAATGAGTTTTCAGCTTTTTGGCTAATTACCGAACTGCCCCTGAGTCTATATAACCTCCACCCAGTTCATTTTCTTCCCCTGCTCGCGAGTTTCAACAGCTGGTAATCTTCTTCTTCTCTCTTCATTTCTTTCGATCTTTGAACTCAAAATCATGCTAAAATTCCTGTTTTAATTCTCCTTTATCCTATCCTTGTGTTTGGTTAATACTTGGTTGAAGATTTGGTGGAGTTGTTGTTTGTATATATTCATTCGTGTGTATGTATGTATATGTAGATCGACATGCAAGCCTTGTTAGTTGATAATTTGATGATTAAATGATTCTGTGATGTCATTTAGAGTTAGAAATCGAGTTTTTGAAATTGTTTAAGGCTTGTTCTTGAGTTTGGCCGAAACCCTCTTTTTCCGGTGATGTTTTTCGGCGATCCTTTGATCGGAGAAGGTGATCTAGCTACAGTGTAGCATCATTAGCATGTCTAAATGATTATTAAGTATAAATTTCTGATTGCATGTCGGTTTTACAATATATAGTATTAATTCGAATATTTCGAATTGATTAAGATAGAAGAATAATTATATAGTTATATGCTTGATTCTTGAATATGTTTTGATGATATTATGAGTTATGCTAGCTAAATAAATTGTCTGTATAATTTTTTTGAATCCTTAAAGGATTTAATTCGAATTTTTGGTATTATTAATAATGAATTATTCGAATTTTAAGAATTTATTATGATTTACTCAAATTATATAATTAGTTCATATTGATTAAAGATGGATTTTGATGATTTGGTTCTAAGTGGTAATTAGTGATCATGTGAATAGAATTTTTAGATTTTACAATGATCAAGATTCAGGTTTTATTTAATAATTATGTATTTTCGAATTTTGTAAAATGAGTTAAGAATGGTAAGCGATATGGGCTGAAAATAAGCCCTAAAGACACATTTAATATGGCATTAATTAGACCCAGCATGGTCCAGACGTGGGGCCCATTAATGAGGTCAGAATCCCTATTTTAATATTAATTTCGTAATTAATATTAAGGGTAATAAACAGCTCAGCAATAGTAATCAGATAAGGATGTTATTCCTACCAGACTTAGCCTCCAAGGTACCTAATTCAATATGGAAACAGACTCCTACAAGGAAGGAGTCTAGAACCTTCTTTGAAGCGGTGGCTTGCCCACCAAGTATCCGAATCCTACTACGATTCTAAGGCTCCTGCAGCCTATTTAAAGGGCCAGACCCCTCATCTCAGAACTAAGTTTTTTGGCTTGATTCTCAATAACGAGATACGTAGGCACTCTGTGAGGACCGAGTAGTCTCGAACACGGAAACAGCCATTAAAGCTCGAAGCTCACCATCCCTTAGCATTAAATACACACAAACCCCAATCGCGATTTGATAACCCGATTTTTATTCCACAACATTTGGCGCCGCCTGTGGGAAGACAACATCAACCATGGTTCAAACACGAAGAACAACATCGACTGAGGCCATATCCCTTAGCTCTGCTCCACCTGCCACCTCTGATCCGCTTCTCACCGCTGAAGAAGGACAATTACCCCCATCAACAGGGACGGTCATTCAACCTATAGTCTCTCAACCGTCAGGGACGATTCCCCATGTTGAGGGAACTTTACCTGTGATTATCCCTCAAAACCAAGAAACTAACCCTCTTTAGATGGTGGTTTCTCCTCTTGATAACGTTGGTCAAACACTACCCCCGGGAATACAGATCCACACTACGGATCTCCCTTTGAATACCAACCCGATGTATGGGTTGCCTAATTATCCCCCTCGACAAAGGGAACGTGGACCTAGCGGTCATGCCTTACAGATCCGAGATCGAGAGTACGATGACTACTCCGGCCCCTATACTGATGATTCGACATCTGAGGATGACGATGATGATCGCGAAGAAGCCCCAAAGAGGCGACGTGCTAGTAGAGAACCTCGAAGGAGGTCCCAAAGAATCCATGATGGACCTCCACAAACGGCTGAGGAAAGTATTAAGGCTCATGAGGTTGAGATCAAAAGGTTGATGGATGATATTGCTAGGGAGCAAGCAAGGCAAAGTCTGATTCGACCTCCTCCAGTTACAGGGAGGAATAAATCTGGAGAGGCCTTCAATGAGACAGCGAAGGGCCGAAGCCCTAACTGAAAAATCGACAAGGGTGGAGACCCCCAGAAGTAACAGCAAGGATCTGATGCCACTTGGGGATCCTGATGATCCCACACCTCCGTTTACTGAAGAGGTAAGCCCGCATCTCAAGGAAGTTCAAGATGCCGACGATTAAGGCTTATGATGGAATGGGCGACCCCGCAAACCATGTTAGGACATTCTCAAACGCACTGCTGTTGTAGCCTGCGAGCGACGCCTAAAAGTGTAGGGCGTTCCCTCAAACCCTGTCGGGCATGGCTGAAAGGTGGTAT
Organism: Saposhnikovia divaricata; assembly: GCA_036435485.1. Classification (NCBI taxonomy): domain Eukaryota; kingdom Viridiplantae; phylum Streptophyta; class Magnoliopsida; order Apiales; family Apiaceae; genus Saposhnikovia; species Saposhnikovia divaricata. The sequence goes on along the minus strand of CM071599.1, from coordinate 107,713,766 downwards.
AGCCGCCTACCTGTAAACTCGATTGGCTCTTTTAAGGAGCTGAGTGCCGCCTTTGTCAGCCAGTTCATTAGTGGGAGAGTTCATGAAAAAAATTTCTGCATCCCTCATGTATGTGGTGCAGGGGAAGAACGAGAATTTGAGAGATTACCTCAAGCGATTCACCAAGGAGACTCTGAATATCACTGATCTGGAAAATAAGGTGGCCATGGTAGCCCTGGAACACGGAACCACTGATCTCTTCTTTAAAAGGGCTTTGGCAAAACATCCTCCTGAAAACATGGCCGAGCTCCAACGAAGGGCCGATAAGTATATCAAGGCTGAGGACAGCATGAAGAAGGAAACCGCAGGAGGCAATGGCAAGGGTTCTAATGAATCAAAGAAACGAAAGCAAGAGCAAGAGTACGACGCTAGGGCCAAGTATCCCCGGACTAGCAAGGATTCTGAGTCACCACCAAAGAAGGGTTTGGGACCGAGGTTTTCTGATTATGCAAAACGCTCCTAGGAGTCAGATCTTGTTAGATATTGAGAAGGATAAAGACTTTCGATGGCCGAAGCCACTTAGGGGTGATCCAGTGAAGAGAAACAAGGAGCAATACTGTAGGTACCACCGTGACGTGGGGCATGATACAGATGATTGTAGGCAGCTGAAAGATGAGATTGAGTTCTTGATCCGAAAAGGAAAGATGAGCAAGTTCACGAAGAGTGATGATCGGGGAACCCAAAGAAGGGACTATGACAGGAGAGACAATGACAGAAGGGATAACGATCGTGATCGTGATCGTAATCCACAACTAGTTATTAATATGATTTGGGGAGGCCCGACAGCGGCCGTTACGACTCGAAACTCTCGAAAGGCGTATGCCAGAGAAGTGATGCACATCGTGGGAGAAGCCCCAAAACGTGCTAGGACTGAAATAGCCATTGGGTTTGACGATTCAGACCTCGAAGGGGTAAAGTTCCCCCATGACGACCCGTTGGTCATAACTCCTGTGATTGGAAACTCGGAGGTGAAACGAGTCTTGATAGATAATGGAGCTTCTGTTGATATCTTGTTTCATGATGCGTTTGTGAAGATGGGGTACACCGATTCTCAATTGACCCCGACCAACATGCCGATCTAAGGATTTAATGGAGTTGAGTCCAAGGTTGAAGGGACTATTCAGTTACCCATGACAATTGGACAAGAACCTAAAGAGGCTACTCAGATGCTGAATTTCCTTGTGATCAAGGCATCCTCGACTTATAACGCGATCCTGGGAAGGACTGGACTTCATGCATTCAAGGTTGTTGCCTCCACATATCACATGAAGATTAAGTTTCCAACCAGGAATGGTGTTGGAGAACAAAAGGGTGATCAGAAGATGGCAAGAAGTTGTTATGTGTCCGCGTTAAGAGCTGATGGAGTCGGGGGGCAGGTACTTCCGATCGAAGACATGGATGTCTGTAGTAATGATGAACACCGAGGGAAGCCAGCAGAGGACTTAATTCCCATTCCTCTGGAGCTAGGCGACCCTGAGAAAGTAACTTATATAGGAGCCTCTTTGAAGGAACCCCTGAAGGGCAAGTTGATAGAATTCTTACAAGAAAATAGTGATGTGTTTGCTTGGACAACAGCTGATATGCCAGGGATTGATCCCCAACTCATAACTCACAGATTGAATGTCGATCCTAATCGGAAGATAATACAGCAGAAGAAGAGGAACTTTGCACCTGAAAGGCAAGAGGCCATAAAGCAAGAAGTTGATAAGCTCTTAGAGGCTGGGTTTCTTGAAGAAATTCAGTTTCCCGAATGGTTGGCTAACCCTGTGATGGTCAAGAAAGCAAATGGGAAGTGGAGGATGTGTATAGACTTCACTTATTTGAATGATGCATGTCCGAAGGATTGTTTTCCCCTGCCGAGGATAGACATGCTGATAGACGCCACAGCTGGACATGAGATGTTGAGCTTCATGGATGGGTTCAGCGGCTACAATCAGATTAAGATGCACAAGGATGGCATCCCAAAGGTATCTTTCATAACTGACTTTGGTGTTTTCTGCTACCTTGTTATGGCTTTTGGTCTAAAGAATGCAGGAGCTATATACCAACGACTGGTGAATAAAATATTCGCCCATCTGATTGGAAAAACCATGGAGGTCTATGTTGATGACATGCTAGTCAAGAGCCTGTTCAAGGTAGACCACATTAAGCACCTCAGAGAGGCATTCGAAGTGCTGAGGCACCACAAAATGATGTTGAATCCAACCAAGTGTGCTTTTGGTGTTAGATCTGGAAAATTCTTAGGTTTGATGGTTTCAAAGAGAGGCATAGAGGCCAACCCTGACAAGATCAAGGCGATCTTAGATATGGAACCGCCACGCTCTATAAGAGATGTTTAGAAGTTGACAGGCCGGGTAGCGGCTTTAGGAAGATTCATCTCCAAGTCTGGTGAGAAATGCTTTCCTTTCTTTCAATCATTGAAGAAGGTGAAAAATTTTGAGTGGACCCCTGAGGCCAAGAGGCCTTTGAACAACTGAAAAAGTACATGGTTGAAGCCCCGTTGTTGGCCAAATCTAGTCCCGGGGAGACTCTTTATCTATACCTGGCGGTATCTGAGCAAGCGTTGAGCGCCGTTATCATTCGAGAAGAGAAGAAGGTCCAGAAACCTATCTATTATGTGAGCAAGGTGTTGCACGGGGCTGAGTTGAATTACTCTCCCATTGAGAAGTTCGCCTTGACATTGATAACAGCCTTGAGGAAGTTACTCCCGTACTTCCAGGCACATAAGATTGAAGTCCTGACGGACCAACAGTTGAGAAACATATTGCATAGCCCGAAGGCTAGTGGAAGGCTAATCAAGTGGGCGATTGAACTTGGAGAATTTGACATCACGTATAAGCCTCGAACAGTCATTAAGGCTGAGGCATTGGCTGACTTCGTGGTTGAATGCACCATTAGCAACCAAGAAGTCGGGGGGCAGGAGATGATAACTACCCCTGGGAAGCAAGATAAAGATGAAGAGCTTAGGTCTGATTTGAAGGAATATTGGGTGCTCTATTTTGATGGAGCATCAAAAACAAAATCTAGTGGTGCAGGTGTGGTTTTACAAAGCCCCGATGGGTTCGTGGTAGAGTATGCTTTGAAGTTGGACTTTCCGACAACCAACAACGAAGCTGAGTATGAAGCCTTGATAGCCGGTTTAGGCTTGGCCAGAATCATGAGGATCAAAAATCTCAAAGTATGCGGGGATTCAAGGCTAGTGGTATCCCAAGTAAGTGGTGAATTCGAGGCCAAGGATGAAACAATGGCGAAGTATTTGAGAGTTGTGAAGGCAGTAATGACTCAGTTTGATGAGTGTTATGTGGAACATATTCCGAGATAGGAGAACGTTAAGGCCGATGCCCTGTCCAAGTTCGCTTCTTCTGAGATAGAAAATTACGCAGGAAGTGTTTACTTCCAGGTCTTGAAGGCCCCGACCATCAACTCAAAATTGGTGGCACCGATTGATGTAGGAAGCTGTTGGATAGATCCTATCAAAGCTCACCTCGAAACCGGATGGCTCCCTGACAATGCCTTGGAGGCACGAAAGCTGTCAGTGAGAGCATTGACATATGCCTTGATTGAAGGCGTCCTTTACAAAATGTAACGCCCCCAAATCCGAGGTCAGAGATTCAGGTCGTCACGTCACCATCCAACCATATCATACCTGTATTAACTTTACAACTCAACAATACATCCATCCAGACCTCAATCTTACACACAAACAAGTTAGAGCCTCAGAAACGATAATCAAAAGTAACATTAAATATTACAATTCATCTGTACAATCTAGAATCTTGCGCACTTCCATTTATACAGCTACACTTGAAGACAAGTCTTACTATTACAGTTGAAAACCTATCAGACTTACTCTGTAGTATTTATCAGGAACTAAATCATCTCAGGGGTAAATCTTCTACTCCTCTTCTGCTGGTGCGGAGTTAACCGATTAAATTCTTCTCTTTCTGAAAAGTTTTTATAAAGCAAGAATGAGCTACATAATGCTCAGCAAGTTCACCATTTTGAAAAATAATAATGTGGTTTATTTTGAAAACATTCCCAACTGTATGGGCATATATCTCAGATTTCAAAACATAATTGGACAATATATATGTCCGAGTTTGAATAAAACATTTATACTCACTAAGGATCTTTAAGAATAACATATGAACCCTTTATAAGGTTCCCATTTCAACATATCTCAAGTTTTAAAGTATATACATATGAGTATATCATTTTCGGCAAAACACTCTACGGTGAACATACTGTACAGGGAATACATCATTGCAAACCTCTTTCCTTCCATTAGCTTAGAAGGTTTCTCATTCAAAAGATCTTGACTCGTTTGACCCCTAGAACTCACTAAAACTTCATTTTTGGACTCGTTTGAACAAGAAAATTAATTTTGCTTCATTTTTGACTCGTTTGAGCATGGAAACCAATTGTAGGTTTGTTCTTGACTCGTTTAACCCCAAGAACTCACTAAAACTTCATATTGAACTCGTTTGAACAATAAAATTAATTTTGCTTCATTTTTGACACGTTTGAGCATGTAAACCACTTGTAGGTTTGTTCTTGACTCGTTTGACCCCTAGAACTCACTAAGACTTCATTTTGGACTCGTTTGAACATGAAAATTAATTTAGCTTCATTTTTGACTCGGTTGACCATGGAAACCACTTGTAGGTTTGTTCTTGACTCGTTTGACCCCTAGAACTCACTAAAACTTCATTTTGGACTCGTTTGAACAAGAAAATTTATTTTGCTTCATTTTTGACACGTTTGAGCATGGAAACCAATTGTAGGTTTGTTCTTGACTCGTTTAACCCCAAGAACTCACTAAAACTTCATATTGAACTCGTTTGAACAATAAAATTAATTTTGCTTCATTTTTGACACGTTTGAGCATGAAAACCACTTGTAGGTTTGTTCTTGACTCGTTTGACCCCTAGAACTCACTAAGACTTCATTTTGGACTCGTTTGAACAAGAAAATTAATTTAGCTTCATTTTTGACTCGGTTGACCATGGAAACCACTTGTAGGTTTGTTCTTGACTCGTTTGACCCCTAGAACTCACTAAAACTTCATTTTGGACTCGTTTGAACAAGAAAATTTATTTTTCTTCATTTTTGACTCGTTTGAGCATGGAAACCAATTGTAGGTTTGTTCTTAACTCGTTTAACCCCTAGAACTCATTAAAACTTCATATTGAACTCGTTTGAACAATAAAATTAATTTTGCTTCATTTTTGACACGTTTGAGCATGCAAACCACTTGTAGGTTTGTTCTAAACTCGTTTGACCCCTAGAACTCACTAAAAAATCATTTTGGACTCGTTTGAACATGAAAATTAATTTTGCTTCATTTTGACTGGTTTGAGCATGGAAACCACTTTTAGCTTTGTTCTTGACTCGTTTGACCCCTAGAACTCACTAAGACTTCATTTTGGACTCGTTTGAACATGAAAATTAATTGAGCTTCATTATTGACTCGGTTGACCATGGAAACCACTTGTAGGTTTGTTCTTGACTCGTTTGACCCCTAGAACTCACTAAAACTTCATTTTGGACTCGTTTGAACAAGAAAATTTATTTTGCTTCATTTTTGACTCGTTTGAGCATGGAAACCAATTGTAGGTTTGTTCTTGACTCGTTTAACCCCTAGAACTCATTAAAACTTCATATTGAACTCGTTTGAACAATAAAATTAATTTTGCTTCATTTTTGACACGTTTGAGCATGCAAACCACTTGTAGGTTTGTTCTAGACTCGTTTGACCCCTAGAACTCACTAAAAAATTATTTTGGACTCGTTTGAACAAGAAAATTAATTTTGCTTCATTTTGACTGGTTTGAGCATGGAAACCACTTTTAGCTTTGTTCTTGACTCGTTTGACCCCTAGAACTCACTAAGACTTCATTTTGGACTTGTTTGAACATGAAAATTAATTTAGCTTCATTTTTGACACGGTTGACCATGGAAACCACTTGTAGGTTTGTTCTTGACTCGTTTGACGACCCCTAGAACTCACTAAAACTTCATTTAGGACTCGTTTGAACAAGAAAATTTATTTTGCTTCATTTTTGACTCGTTTGAGCATGGAAACCAATTGTAGGTTTGTTCTTGACTCGTTTAACCCCTAGAACTCATTAAAACTTCATATTGAACTCGTTTGAACAATAAAATTAATTTTGCTTCATTTTTGACACGTTTGAGCATGCAAACCACTTGTAGGTTTGTTCTAGACTCGTTTGACCCCTAGAACTCACTAAAAAATCATTTTGGACTCTTTTGAACAAGAAAATTAATTTTGCTTCATTTTGACTGGTTTGAGCATGGATACCACTTTTAGCTTTGTTCTTGACTTGTTTGCCCCTAGAACTCACTAAGACTTCATTTTGGACTCGTTTGAACAAAAAATTAATTTAGCTTCATTTTTGACTCGGTTTAGGGTATGCCCTAATTCTTCTTGTATCTCTTGTTCTTGTTTATAATATCTCTCATTTAGCAAAAAAAAAAAAAAAATTAATTTTGCTTCATTTTTGACTCGTTTGAGCATGGACACCAATTGAAGGTTTGTTCTTGACTCGTTTAACCCCAAGAACTCACTAAAACTTCATATTGAACTCGTTTGAACAATAAAATTAATTTTGCTTCATTTTTGACACGTTTGAGCATGAAAACCACTTGTAGGTTTGTTCTTGACTCGTTTGACCCCTAGAACTCACTAAAACTTCATTTTGGACTCGTTTGAACAAGAAAATTTATTTTGCTTCATTTTTGACTCGTTTGAGCATGGAAACCAATTGTAGGTTTGTTCTTGACTCGTTTAACCCCTAGAACTCATTAAAACTTCATATTGAACTCGTTTGAACAATAAAATTAATTTTGCTTCATTTTTGACACGTTTGAGCATGCAAACCACTTGTAGGTTTGTTCTAGACTCGTTTGACCCCTAGAACTCACTAAAAAATCATTTTGGACTCGTTTGAACAAGAAAATTAATTTTGCTTCATTTTGACTGGTTTGAGCATGGAAACCACTTTTAGCTTTGTTCTTGACTCGTTTGACCCCTAGAACTCACTAAGACTTCATTTTGGACTCGTTTGAACATGAAAATTAATTTAGCTTCATTTTTGACACGGTTGACCATGGAAACCACTTGTAGGTTTGTTCTTGACTCGTTTGACCCCTAGAACTCACTAAAACTTCATTTAGGACTCGTTTGAACAAGAAAATTTATTTTGCTTCATTTTTGACTCGTTTGAGCATGGAAACCAATTGTAGGTTTGTTCTTGACTCGTTTAACCCCTAGAACTCATTAAAACTTCATATTGAACTCGTTTGAACAATAAAATTAATTTTGCTTCATTTTTGACACGTTTGAGCATGCAAACCACTTGTAGGTTTGTTCTAGACTCGTTTGACCCCTAGAACTCACTAAAAAATCATTTTGGACTCTTTTGAACAAGAAAATTAATTTTGCTTCATTTTGACTGGTTTGAGCATGGATACCACTTTTAGCTTTGTTCTTGACTTGTTTGCCCCTAGAACTCACTAAGACTTCATTTTGGACTCGTTTGAACATGAAAATTAATTGAGCTTCATTATTGACTCGGTTGACCATGGAAACCACTCGTAGGTTTGTTCTTGACTCGTTTGACCCCTAGAACTCACTAAAACTTCATTTTGGACTCGTTTGAACAAGAAAATTTATTTTGCTTCATTTTTGACTCGTTTGAGCATGGAAACCAATTGTAGGTTTGTTCTTGACTCGTTTAACCCCTAGAACTCATTAAAACTTCATATTGAACTCGTTTGAACAATAAAATTAATTTTGCTTCATTTTTGACACGTTTGAGCATGCAAACCACTTGTAGGTTTGTTCTAGACTCGTTTGACCCCTAGAACTCACTAAAAAATTATTTTGGACTCGTTTGAACAAGAAAATTAATTTTGCTTCATTTTGACTGGTTTGAGCATGGAAACCACTTTTAGCTTTGTTCTTGACTCGTTTGACCCCTAGAACTCACTAAGACTTCATTTTGGACTTGTTTGAACATGAAAATTAATTTAGCTTCATTTTTGACACGGTTGACCATGGAAACCACTTGTAGGTTTGTTCTTGACTCGTTTGACGACCCCTAGAACTCACTAAAACTTCATTTAGGACTCGTTTGAACAAGAAAATTTATTTTGCTTCATTTTTGACTCGTTTGAGCATGGAAACCAATTGTAGGTTTGTTCTTGACTCGTTTAACCCCTAGAACTCATTAAAACTTCATATTGAACTCGTTTGAACAATAAAATTAATTTTGCTTCATTTTTGACACGTTTGAGCATGCAAACCACTTGTAGGTTTGTTCTAGACTCGTTTGACCCCTAGAACTCACTAAAAAATCATTTTGGACTCTTTTGAACAAGAAAATTAATTTTGCTTCATTTTGACTGGTTTGAGCATGGATACCACTTTTAGCTTTGTTCTTGACTTGTTTGCCCCTAGAACTCACTAAGACTTCATTTTGGACTCGTTTGAACAAAAAATTAATTTAGCTTCATTTTTGACTCGGTTTAGGGTATGCCCTAATTCTTCTTGTATCTCTTGTTCTTGTTTATAATATCTCTCATTTAGCAAAAAAAAAAAAAAAATTAATTTTGCTTCATTTTTGACTCGTTTGAGCATGGACACCAATTGAAGGTTTGTTCTTGACTCGTTTAACCCCAAGAACTCACTAAAACTTCATATTGAACTCGTTTGAACAATAAAATTAATTTTGCTTCATTTTTGACACGTTTGAGCATGAAAACCACTTGTAGGTTTGTTCTTGACTCGTTTGACCCCTAGAACTCACTAAAACTTCATTTTGGACTCGTTTGAACAAGAAAATTTATTTTGCTTCATTTTTGACTCGTTTGAGCATGGAAACCAATTGTAGGTTTGTTCTTGACTCGTTTAACCCCTAGAACTCATTAAAACTTCATATTGAACTCGTTTGAACAATAAAATTAATTTTGCTTCATTTTTGACACGTTTGAGCATGCAAACCACTTGTAGGTTTGTTCTAGACTCGTTTGACCCCTAGAACTCACTAAAAAATCATTTTGGACTCGTTTGAACAAGAAAATTAATTTTGCTTCATTTTGACTGGTTTGAGCATGGAAACCACTTTTAGCTTTGTTCTTGACTCGTTTGACCCCTAGAACTCACTAAGACTTCATTTTGGACTCGTTTGAACATGAAAATTAATTTAGCTTCATTTTTGACACGGTTGACCATGGAAACCACTTGTAGGTTTGTTCTTGACTCGTTTGACCCCTAGAACTCACTAAAACTTCATTTAGGACTCGTTTGAACAAGAAAATTTATTTTGCTTCATTTTTGACTCGTTTGAGCATGGAAACCAATTGTAGGTTTGTTCTTGACTCGTTTAACCCCTAGAACTCATTAAAACTTCATATTGAACTCGTTTGAACAATAAAATTAATTTTGCTTCATTTTTGACACGTTTGAGCATGCAAACCACTTGTAGGTTTGTTCTAGACTCGTTTGACCCCTAGAACTCACTAAAAAATCATTTTGGACTCTTTTGAACAAGAAAATTAATTTTGCTTCATTTTGACTGGTTTGAGCATGGATACCACTTTTAGCTTTGTTCTTGACTTGTTTGCCCCTAGAACTCACTAAGACTTCATTTTGGACTCGTTTGAACAAAAAATTAATTTAGCTTCATTTTTGACTCGGTTTAGGGTATGCCCTAATTCTTCTTGTATCTCTTGTTCTTGTTTATAATATCTCTCGTTTAGCAAAAAAAAAAAAAAAAAAATTAATTTAGCTTCATTTTTGACTCGTTTGAGCATGGAAACCAATTGTAGGTTTGTTCTTGACTCGTTTAACCCCAAGAACTCACTAAAACTTCATATTGAACTCGTTTGAACAATAAAATTAATTTTGCTTCATTTTTGACACGTTTGAGCATGTAAACCACTTGTAGGTTTGTTCTTGACTCGTTTGACCCCTAGAACTCACTAAGACTTCATTTTGGACTCGTTTGAACATGAAAATTAATTTAGCTTCATTTTTGACTCGGTTGACCATGGAAACCACTTGTAGGTTTGTTCTTGACTCGTTTGACCCCTAGAACTCACTAAAACTTCATTTTGGACTCGTTTGAACAAGAAAATTTATTTTGCTTCATTTTTGACACGTTTGAGCATGGAAACCAATTGTAGGTTTGTTCTTGACTCGTTTAACCCCAAGAACTCACTAAAACTTCATATTGAACTCGTTTGAACAATAAAATTAATTTTGCTTCATTTTTGACACGTTTGAGCATGAAAACCACTTGTAGGTTTGTTCTTGACTCGTTTGACCCCTAGAACTCACTAAGACTTCATTTTGGACTCGTTTGAACAAGAAAATTAATTTAGCTTCATTTTTGACTCGGTTGACCATGGAAACCACTTGTAGGTTTGTTCTTGACTCGTTTGACCCCTAGAACTCACTAAAACTTCATTTTGGACTCGTTTGAACAAGAAAATTTATTTTGCTTCATTTTTGACTCGTTTGAGCATGGAAACCAATTGTAGGTTTGTTCTTAACTCGTTTAACCCCTAGAACTCATTAAAACTTCATATTGAACTCGTTTGAACAATAAAATTAATTTTGCTTCATTTTTGACAAGTTTGAGCATGCAAACCACTTGTAGGTTTGTTCTAAACTCGTTTGACCCCTAGAACTCACTAAAAAATCATTTTGGACTCGTTTGAACATGAAAATTAATTTTGCTTCATTTTGACTGGTTTGAGCATGGAAACCACTTTTAGCTTTGTTCTTGACTCGTTTGACCCCTAGAACTCACTAAGACTTTATTTTGGACTCGTTTGAACATGAAAATTAATTGAGCTTCATTATTGACTCGGTTGACCATGGAAACCACTTGTAGGTTTGTTGTTGACTCGTTTGACCCCTAGAACTCACTAAAACTTCATTTTGGACTCGTTTGAACAAGAAAATTTATTTTGCTTCATTTTTGACTCGTTTGAGCATGGAAACCAATTGTAGGTTTGTTCTTGACTCGTTTAACCCCTAGAACTCATTAAAACTTCATATTGAACTCGTTTGAACAATAAAATTAATTTTGCTTCATTTTTGACACGTTTGAGCATGCAAACCACTTGTAGGTTTGTTCTAGACTCGTTTGACCCCTAGAACTCACTAAAAAATCATTTTGGACTCGTTTGAACAAGAAAATTAATTTTGCTTCATTTTGACTGGTTTGAGCATGGAAACCACTTTTAGCTTTGTTCTTGACTCGTTTGACCCCTAGAACTCACTAAGACTTCATTTTGGACTTGTTTGAACATGAAAATTAATTTAGCTTCATTTTTGACACGGTTGACCATGGAAACCACTTCTAGGTTTGTTCTTGACTCGTTTGACGACCCCTAGACTCACTAAAACTTCATTTAGGACTCGTTTGAACAAGAAAATTTATTTTGCTTCATTTTTGACTCGTTTGAGCATGGAAACCAATTGTAGGTTTGTTCTTGACTCGTTTAACCCCTAGAACTCATTAAAACTTCATATTGAACTCGTTTGAACAATAAAATTAATTTTGCTTCATTTTTGACACGTTTGAGCATGCAAACCACTTGTAGGTTTGTTCTAGACTCGTTTGACCCCTAGAACTCACTAAAAAATCATTTTGGACTCTTTTGAACAAGAAAATTAATTTTGCTTCATTTTGACTGGTTTGAGCATGGATACCACTTTTAGCTTTGTTCTTGACTTGTTTGCCCCTAGAACTCACTAAGACTTCATTTTGGACTCGTTTGAACAAAAAATTAATTTAGCTTCATTTTTGACTCGGTTTAGGGTATGCCCTAATTCTTCTTGTATCTCTTGTTCTTGTTTATAATATCTCTCATTTAGCAAAAAAAAAAAAAAAAATTAATTTTGCTTCATTTTTGACTCGTTTGAGCATGGACACCAATTGAAGGTTTGTTCCTGACTCGTTTAACCCCAAGAACTCACTAAAACTTCATATTGAACTCGTTTGCACAATAAAATTAATTTTGCTTCATTTTTGACACGTTTGAGCATGAAAACCACTTGTAGGTTTGTTCTTGACTCGTTTGACCCCTAGAACTCACTAAAACTTCATTTTGGACTCGTTTGAACAAGAAAATTTATTTTGCTTCATTTTTGACTCGTTTGATCATGGAAACCAATTGTAGGTTTGTTCTTGACTCGTTTAACCCCTAGAACTCATTAAAACTTCATATTGAACTCGTTTGAACAATAAAATTAATTTTGCTTCATTTTTGGCACGTTTGAGCATGCAAACCACTTGTAGGTTTGTTCTAGACTCGTTTGACCCCTAGAACTCACTAAAAAATCATTTTGGACTCGTTTGAACAAGAAAATTAATTTTGCTTCATTTTGACTGGTTTGAGCATGGAAACCACTTTTAGCTTTGTTCTTGACTCGTTTGACCCCTAGAACTCACTAAGACTTCATTTTGGACTCGTTTGAACATGAAAATTAATTTAGCTTCATTTTTGACACGGTTGACCGTGGAAACCACTTGTAGGTTTGTTCTTGACTCGTTTGACCCCTAGAACTCACTAAAACTTCATTTAGGACTCGTTTGAACAAGAAAATTTATTTTGCTTCATTTTTGACTCGTTTGAGCATGGAAACCAATTGTAGGTTTGTTCTTGACTCGTTTAACCCCTAGAACTCATTAAAACTTCATATTGAACTCGTTTGAACAATAAAATTAATTTTGCTTCATTTTTGACACGTTTGAGCATGCAAACCACTTGTAGGTTTGTTCTAGACTCGTTTGACCCCTAGAACTCACTAAAAAATCATTTTGGACTCTTTTGAACAAGAAAATTAATTTTGCTTCATTTTGACTGGTTTGAGCATGGATACCACTTTTAGCTTTGTTCTTGACTTGTTTGCCCCTAGAACTCACTAAGACTTCATTTTGGACTCGTTTGAACAAAAAATTAATTTAGCTTCATTTTTGACTCGGTTTAGGGTATGCCCTAATTCTTCTTGTATCTCTTGTTCTTGTTTATAATATCTCTCATTTAGCAAAAAAAAAAAAAAAATTAATTTATCTTCATTTTTGACTCGTTTGAGCATGGAAACCAATTGTAGGTTTGTTCTTGACTCGTTTAACCCCAAGAACTCACTAAAACTTCATATTGAACTCGTTTGAACAATAAAATTAATTTTGCTTCATTTTTGACACGTTTGAGCATGTAAACCACTTGTAGGTTTGTTCTTGACTCGTTTGACCCCTAGAACTCACTAAGACTTCATTTTGGACTCGTTTGAACATGAAAATTAATTGAGCTTCATTATTGACTCGGTTGACCATGGAAACCACTTGTAGGTTTGTTCTTGACTCGTTTGACCCCTAGAACTCACTAAAACTTCATTTTGGACTCGTTTGAAAAAGAAAATTTATTTTGCTTCATTTTTGACTCGTTTGAGCATGGAAACCAATTGTAGGTTTGTTCTTGACTCGTTTAACCCCTAGAACTCATTAAAACTTCATATTGAACTCGTTTGAACAATAAAATTAATTTTGCTTCATTTTTGACACGTTTGAGCATGCAAACCACTTGTAGGTTTGTTCTAGACTCGTTTGACCCCTAGAACTCACTAAAAAATCATTTTGGACTCGTTTGAACAAGAAAATTAATTTTGCTTCATTTTGACTGGTTTGAGCATGGAAACCACTTTTAGCTTTGTTCTTGACTCGTTTGACCCCTAGAACTCACTAAGACTTCATTTTGGACTCGTTTGAACATGAAAATTAATTTAGCTTTATTTTTGACACGGTTGACCATGGAAACCACTTGTAGGTTTGTTCTTGACTCGTTTGACCCCTAGAACTCACTAAAACTTCATTTAGGACTCGTTTGAACAAGAAAATTTATTTTGCTTCATTTTTGACTCGTTTGAGCATGGAAACCAATTGTAGGTTTGTTCTTGACTCGTTTAACCCCTAGAACTCATTAAAACTTCATATTGAACTCGTTTGAACAATAAAATTAATTTTGCTTCATTTTTGACACGTTTGAGCATGCAAACCACTTGTAGGTTTGTTCTAGACTCGTTTGACCCCTAGAACTCACTAAAAAATCATTTTGGACTCGTTTGAACAAGAAAATTAATTTTGCTTCATTTTGACTGGTTTGAGCATGGAAACCACTTTTAGCTTTGTTCTTGACTCGTTTGACCCCTAGAACTCACTAAGACTTCATTTTGGACTCGTTTGAACATGAAAATTAATTTAGCTTTATTTTTGACACGGTTGACCATGGAAACCACTTGTAGGTTTGTTCTTGACTCGTTTGACCCCTAGAACTCACTAAAACTTCATTTAGGACTCGTTTGAACAAGAAAATTTATTTTGCTTCATTTTTGACTCGTTTGAGCATGGAAACCAATTGTAGGTTTGTTCTTGACTCGTTTAACCCCTAGAACTCATTAAAACTTCATATTGAACTCGTTTGAACAATAAAATTAATTTTGCTTCATTTTTGACACGTTTGAGCATGCAAACCACTTGTAGGTTTGTTCTAGACTCGTTTGACCCCTAGAACTCACTAAAAAATCATTTTGGACTCGTTTGAACAAGAAAATTAATTTTGCTTCATTTTGACTGGTTTGAGCATGGAAACCACTTTTAGCTTTGTTCTTGACTCGTTTGACCCCTAGAACTCACTAAGACTTCATTTTGGACTTGTTTGAACATGAAAATTAATTTAGCTTCATTTTTGACACGGTTGACCATGGAAACCACTTGTAGGTTTGTTCTTGACTCGTTTGACGACCCCTAGAACTCACTAAAACTTCATTTAGGACTCGTTTGAACAAGAAAATTTATTTTGCTTCATTTTTGACTCGTTTGAGCATGGAAACCAATTGTAGGTTTGTTCTTGACTCGTTTAACCCCTAGAACTCATTAAAACTTCATATTGAACTCGTTTGAACAATAAAATTAATTTTGCTTCATTTTTGACACGTTTGAGCATGCAAACCACTTGTAGGTTTGTTCTAGACTCGTTTGACCCCTAGAACTCACTAAAAATCATTTTGGACTCTTTTGAACAAGAAAATTAATTTTGCTTCATTTTGACTGGTTTGAGCATGGATACCACTTTTAGCTTTGTTCTTGACTTGTTTGCCCCTAGAACTCACTAAGACTTCATTTTGGACTCGTTTGAACAAAAAATTAATTTAGCTTCATTTTTGACTCGGTTTAGGGTATGCCCTAATTCTTCTTGTATCTCTTGTTCTTGTTTATAATATCTCTCATTTAGCAAAAAAAAAAAAAAAATTAATTTTGCTTCATTTTTGACTCGTTTGAGCATGGACACCAATTGAAGGTTTGTTCTTGACTCGTTTAACCCCAAGAACTCACTAAAACTTCATATTGAACTCGTTTGAACAATAAAATTAATTTTGCTTCATTTTTGACACGTTTGAGCATGAAAACCACTTGTAGGTTTGTTCTTGACTCGTTTGACCCCTAGAACTCACTAAAACTTCATTTTGGACTCGTTTGAACAAGAAAATTTATTTTGCTTCATTTTTGACTCGTTTGAGCATGGAAACCAATTGTAGGTTTGTTCTTGACTCGTTTAACCCCTAGAACTCATTAAAACTTCATATTGAAATCGTTTGAACAATAAAATTAATTTTGCTTCATTTTTGACACGTTTGAGCATGCAAACCACTTGTAGGTTTGTTCTAGACTCGTTTGACCCCTAGAACTCACTAAAAAATCATTTTGGACTCGTTTGAACAAGAAAATTAATTTTGCTTCATTTTGACTGGTTTGAGCATGGAAACCACTTTTAGCTTTGTTCTTGACTCGTTTGACCCCTAGAACTCACTAAGACTTCATTTTGGACTCGTTTGAACATGAAAATTAATTTAGCTTCATTTTTGACACGGTTGACCATGGAAACCACTTGTAGGTTTGTTCTTGACTCGTTTGACCCCTAGAACTCACTAAAACTTCATTTAGGACTCGTTTGAACAAGAAAATTTATTTTGCTTCATTTTTGACTCGTTTGAGCATGGAAACCAATTGTAGGTTTGTTCTTGACTCGTTTAACCCCTAGAACTCATTAAAACTTCATATTGAACTCGTTTGAACAATAAAATTAATTTTGCTTCATTTTTGACAGGTTTGAGCATCCAAACCACTTGTAGGTTTGTTCTAGACTCGTTTGACCCCTAGAACTCACTAAAAAATCATTTTGGACTCTTTTGAACAAGAAAATTAATTTTGCTTCATTTTGACTAGTTTGAGCATGGATACCACTTTTAGCTTTGTTCTTGACTTGTTTGCCCCTAGAACTCACTAAGACTTCATTTTGGACTCGTTTGAACAAAAAATTAATTTAGCTTCATTTTTGACTCGGTTTAGGGTATGCCCTAATTCTTCTTGTATCTCTTGTTCTTGTTTATAATATCTCTCATTTAGCAAAAAAAAAAAAATTAATTTAGCTTCATTTTTGACTCGTTTGAGCTTGGAAACCAATTGTAGGTTTGTTCTTGACTCGTTTAACCCCAAGAACTCACTAAAACTTCATATTGAACTCGTTTGAACAATAAAATTAATTTTGCTTCATTTTTGACACGTTTGAGCATGTAAACCACTTGTAGGTTTGTTCTTGACTCGTTTGACCCCTAGAACTCACTAAGACTTCATTTTGGACTCGTTTGAACATGAAAATTAATTTAGCTTCATTTTTGACTCGGTTGACCATGGAAACCACTTGTAGGTTTGTTCTTGACTCGTTTGACCCCTAGAACTCACTAAAACTTCATTTTGGACTCGTTTGAACAAGAAAATTTATTTTGCTTCATTTTTGACACGTTTGAACATGGAAACCAATTGTAGGTTTGTTCTTGACTCGTTTAACCCCAAGAACTCACTAAAACTTCATATTGAACTCGTTTGAACAATAAAATTAATTTTGCTTCATTTTTGACATGTTTGAGCATGAAAACCACTTGTAGGTTTGTTCTTGACTCGTTTGACCCCTAGAACTCACTAAGACTTCATTTTGGACTCGTTTGAACAAGAAAATTAATTTAGCTTCATTTTTGACTCGGTTTAGGGTATGCCCTAATTCTTCTTGTATCTCTTGTTCTTGTTTATAATATCTCTCATTTAGCAAAAAAAAAAAAAAAATTAATTTTGCTTCATTTTTGACTCGTTTGAGCATGGAAACCAATTGTAGGTTTGTTCTTGACTCGTTTAACCCCAAGAACTCACTAAAAACTTCATATTGAACTCGTTTGAACAATAAAATTAATTTTGCTTCATTTTTGACACGTTTGAGCATGAAAACCACTTGTAGGTTTGTTCTTGACTCGTTTGACCCCTAGAACTCACTAAGACTTCATTTTGGACTCGTTTGAACAAGAAAATTAATTTAGCTTCATTTTTGACTCGGTTGACCATGGAAACCACTTGTAGGTTTGTTCTTGACTCGTTTGACCCCTAGAACTCACAAAAACTTCATTTTGGACTCGTTTGAACAAGAAAATTTATTTTGCTTCATTTTTGACTCGTTTGAGCATGGAAACCAATTGTAGGTTTGTTCTTGACTCGTTTAACCCCTAGAACTCATTAAAACTTCATATTGAACTCGTTTGAACAATAAAATTAATTTTGCTTCATTTTTGACACGTTTGAGCATGCAAACCACTTGTAGGTTTGTTCTAAACTCGTTTGACCGCTAGAACTCACTAAAAAATCATTTTGGACTCGTTTGAACAAGGAATATTAATTTTGCTTCATTTTGACTGGTTTGAGCATGGAAACCACTTTTAGCTTTGTTCTTGACTCGTTTGACCCCTAGAACTCACTAAGACTTCATTTTGGACTCGTTTGAACATGAAAATTAATTGAGCTTCATTTTTGACTCGGTTGACCATGGAAACCACTTGTAGGTTTGTTCTTGACTCGTTTGACCCCTAGAACTCACTAAAACTTCATTTTGGACTCGTTTGAACAAGAAAATTTATTTTGCTTCATTTTTGACTCGTTTGAGCATGGAAACCAATTGTAGGTTTGTTCTTGACTCGTTTAACCCCTAGAACTCATTAAAACTTCATATTGAACTCGTTTGAACAATAAAATTAATTTTGCTTCATTTTTGACACGTTTGAGCATGCAAACCACTTGTAGGTTTGTTCTAGACTCGTTTGACCCCTAGAACTCACTAAAAAATCATTTTGGACTCGTTCGAACAAGAAAATTAATTTTGCTTCATTTTGACTGGTTTGAGCATGGAAACCACTTTTAGCTTTGTTCTTGACTCGTTTGACCCCTAGAACTCACTAAGACTTCATTTTGGACTCGTTTGAACGTGAAAATTAATTTAGCTTCATTTTTGACACGGTTGACCGTGGAAACCACTTGTAGGTTTGTTCTTGACTCGTTTGACCCCTAGAACTCACTAAAACTTCATTTTGGACTCGTTTGAACATGAAAATTTATTTTGCTTCATTTTTGACTCGTTTGAGCATGGAAACCAATTGTAGGTTTGTTCTTGACTCGTTTAACCCCTAGAACTCATTAAAACTTCATATTGAACTCGTTTGAACAATAAAATTAATTTTGCTTCATTTTTGACACGTTTGAGCATGCAAACCACTTACAGGTTTGTTCTAGACTCGTTTGACCCCTAGAACTCACTAAAAAATCATTTTGGACTCTCTTGAACAAGAAAATTAATTTTGCTTCATTTTGACTGGTTTGAGCATGGATACCACTTTTAGCTTTGTTCTTGACTTGTTTGCCCCTAGAACTCACTAAGACTTCATTTTGGACTCGTAGCAGCCGCACCTGTTATAAATAACACTACTTCAGAGGATGGATGGACAGAAGTCAAACGTAAATCCTCAAAAGCTCCATCTTCTATCTCCTCGGATGAGTCACCTGCCCCTTTGAACACTTTTAAAAATCTAAAGAAGGTGGATGAAATTGATTTGGTAGGGCCAGATGGTGCTAAACTTAGCAACTCACAGAGAAAGAAATTGAAAAAAGCTAGGACTGCGGCCATGGGGAAGAATCCCCTCTCCTCTACTTAATCTTATGTTAGTGGATTTTTGTGCTTTCAACGTCCGGGGCCTCAATAATAAACGCTCTTTTGCAAGGGATTTTCTTTTGTCGAATAAGTTTTCTCTAGTGGGCCTCCTTGAGACACATGTAAATAAGGATGTTGCAAGTTTTGTTTCTAAAGATATTTCCTCGTCAAACTTCTGTTGGGTTTTCAATTATGACTCACACCCAGGTGGTCGTATCTGGGTGGGATGGAATAAGGCAGTTTGGAACTTAAATGTTTTAGCTTCTTCTTCACAGCATATAACTTGTTCAGTCTGTAGGCTTCAGGACTCAACTAAGTTTGTAGTCACTTTTGTTTATGGTCTTAATACCAGTCAAGAAAGACGCCAATTGTGGGCTGATCTTACTGCAGTCTCTTCTATAGTTGGTGACCAACCGTGGGCGATCTGTGGTGATTTTAATGTCATTCTAAACCTAGAGGAAGCTAGAGGTGGTTCAATTCGCTGGTCTAATAGTTTAACGGAGTTCAGAGATTGTGTTATTCAGCTGGGGATTGCAGATTTGCGTAGTGTTGGCCCGTTGTTTACTTGGAGGGACAGTAGTACTAATATTACGAAACTCAGGAAACTGGATCGAGTTTTAGTCAACGCACAGTGGCATGCTTCTTTTCCACTGTCTCTAGCCACGTTTATGCCTCGAGGTGCCTCTGATCACAACCCGGCAGCGGTGAACTTGGGCATTAATTTAAATTTCCGGGGTAAGCCGTTTCAATTTTTCAATCACCTTATTGATCATAAAGACTTCTTTGTAACTGTCCAGGAGGTATGGTCTTCTCAAATCTCAGGTGATGCTTGGTACATTCTTACAGCTAAGCTGAAAAAGCTTAAATTAGCCCTCGAAGCCTTGAACAATGGTACCGGAAATGTTGAAGGAACAAGGGCTGCTCTTACTCAGTTTCAAGCTAGTCTTCCAGCGCTCCCTAGCTCAGAGCAACTTGTTGAAGAAAGAAGACTTATTGATGATTACTCTAATGCTCTTCACAATGAGGAAATTTTCCTCAAACAAAAATCTCGAGTTCATTGGCTCAAGCACGGAGATGGAAATAACAAATATTTTTTCAATGCTTGTCGTGGTCGTTGGAACCTTAATAAAATTTTATCCTTGGAGGATAATGACGGAGTTACACATGTTACTCAAGAGGGCATAGCCACTGTTGCTACTTCTTTCTACAAGGATTTATTGGGACGAAATAATGCAGTTCAGTCTTTTCCAGAAAATTTGCAGCTCCCTGTTCTTTCAGATTCCCAAGTATTAGACCTGAACGCTCCCTTCTCGAGAGAGGACGTCTTTAGAGTATTGAAAACGCTTGCTAAAAATAGATGTCCCGGCCCTGACGGCTATACAGCTGAATTCTTTATTGCAACCTGGAAAATAGTGGGGCCTGATGTAACAAGTGCTGTGCTTTCTTTCTTTGAGCAAGGACTAATGCCTCGTCAAGTAAACTCTGCTGCTATTGCTCTTGTTCCGAAGCATCAAAATCCGACAAACATGACCCACTTTCGGCCCATTTCGTGCTGCAATGTCATCTACAAAGTAATATCAAAGCTTTTGAGCGGTCGGTTACGAAATATCATGCCAAGTCTTATATCGCCTTACCAATCTGCATTTGTTCCTAGTAGACTTATGGGTGACAATGTTTTGCTAGCTCAATCTTTGTGCAGGGATTACCACATTAATTCTGGAACGCCCCGCTGTGCGTTTAAGCTTGATATTCGCAAAGCGTTTGATTCGCTGAATTGGAGTTTTCTTTTCGCTACCTTACAAAGGATGGGGTTTCCAGATAGGTTTGTCGGCTGGATACACCAATGCATTACTACAGCAATGTTCTCAGTTAAGGTAAATGGCTCGCTTGAAGGTTATTTTCAAGGCAGGTCAGGGTTGAGGCAGGGGGACCCAATCTCGCCATATTTGTTTGTAATCTCCATGGAGGTCCTGTCTGCTTGTTTAAAGCAGTCTACTTCTAACAGTGGTTTCTGTCATCATTGGCGTACGAAAGAGGTTGATTTGCATCATCTCATATTTGCAGACGACGTGTTTCTCTTCAGTAAAGGGGACGTCCTGTCTGTCACTGCTCTTTTCCAAGGATTGAGAAATTTTTCGAACATTTCTGGATTGTCTATTAATGAATCGAAATCTCAGTGTTTTTATGGAAATGTGGCTACTGATGTCATCTCTCAGATTCATTCTCTTACTGGTATAGCAGAAGGGAGTTTACCAGTTAAATATTTGGGCCTTCCTTTATTGTGTACTAGGCTTTCAGAAAGAGATTGCACTCCTCTTATTAACAGTTTTTGCAGCAGGTTCGTTTGGACTTCTAGATTTCTTAATTTTGCTGGGAGACTACAGCTGATCCGCACAATTCTATATGGCATTGTGGGCTTTTGGAGCGCCTATATTTTCCTTCCTCAGTATATTCTGAAGCGCCTCAATTCCCTGATTTTTAAATTCATTTGGGGGGGCTTTTATAAAAGTTCTGGCAAGTGTCATTACAAAGTTTCTTGGATGGATTGCTGTAAACCAAAAGAGGAAGGAGGCCTCGGGTTGAAAAGCCTTTTCGACCTAAACTGTGCTTCAATATTATACCAGCTGTGGCGAATAATTCAACCAAATGCAACTTCTTTGTGGGTTAAGTGGATCCATAATTCTCTGCTGAAAAGGAAGGCTTTTTGGACTGCAATAATTCCGTATAAATGCCCCTGGTCTTTCCGGAAAATCCTTAACTATCGTCCGAAAGCAAAAGCCTTCCTACATTTCAGGGTGGGTAGGCAATCAAAGTTCTTATTTTGGCAAGATCCCTGGGTTCGTCACATTCCGTTGTCACTTCAGTTTCGGCCAGGCATTATTTCTATAGCTGAATCTAATAGTATGGCGACTGTTGGTAATTTTATTCGTGAGGGGCAGTGGCATCTTCCTCCATCAAACCATGTAGATATGATGGAGCTTCGGAGTCGAGTAGGTTCAATTGCAATATACCATTCTGACGTTATAACTTGGGATGGACTTCTCCCCTCAAACGTAAAGCTATCTACCATCTGGCAGTCTATTAGAGAGAGATCGGGTATATCTTCTTGGCATGAAGTAGTCTGGAACTCATTCTCCATTCCTAGATGTTCGTTTACACTCTGGTTAGCTTTAAAAAATCGTTTGCTTACCAGAGATAGGATGCTCATGTTTGGAATGGCGGTTAACCAGAATTGTGCTCTATGTAATTCGAGACCAGAAACTGTGCATCATATTTTCTCAGACTGTCCTTTCTTTGACATGATAAGACGAGCTTGCCCTATTGTTTTAAACCCGGATTGGTTGCAGTGCCAAAATGGCGATCTCTTCCCAGCATCTACGAAAATCTTTACTCAGATGGGTAGCTTATTTCTAGCTGTTGCAGTTCATCACACGTGGAAGGAGAGGAACTTTAGAATCCACAATTCTAGCAAAAGCCACTCTACCTTGGAGCTAGTTCGAGTTATAAAGCGGATGGTTAAAGAAAAACTTTTTTCTTGTAATTGTTTTAGGCAATATGTTAGAAAGCACCCAACAGTTGTTACTTGGCTGCTCTAATTTATTATAGCTTAGCCTAGTTTTTCTTTTGGCTTATGGTGAGATCCTGTCTCTTGCCATTTTTTGTGGGGTATGCCCCGGATCCTTGTATCCTTTTTCTTTTTTCGTTATAATACTTTAATTTAGCAAAAAAAAAAAAAAAATTAATTTAGCTTCATTTTTGACTCGTTTGAGCATGGAAACCACTTGTAGGTTTGTTCTTGACTCGTTTGACCCCTAGAACTCACTAAAACTTCATTTTGGACTCGTTTGAACAAGAAAATTAATTTTGCTTCATTTTTGACTCGTTTGAGCATGGAAACCAATTGTAGGTTTGTTCTTGACTCGTTTAACCCCAAGAACTCACTAAAACTTCATATTGAACTCGTTTGAACAATAAAATTAATTTTGCTTCATTTTTGACACGTTTGAGCATGAAAACCACTTGTAGGTTTGTTCTTGACTCGTTTGACCCCTTGAACTCACTATAACGTCATTTTGGACTCGTTCGAACAAGAAAGTTAATTTTGCTTCATTTTTGACACGTTTGAGCATGCAAACCACTTGTAGGTTTGTTCTTGACTCGTTTGACCCCTAGAACTCACTAAAACTTCATTTTTGGACTCGTTTGAACAAGAAAATTAATTTTGCTTCATTTTTGACTCGTTTGAGCATGGAAACCAATTGTAGGTTTGTTCTTGACTCGTTTAACCCCAAGAACTCACTAACACTTCATATTGAACTCGTTTGAACAAGAAAATTAATTTTGCTTCATGGAAACAACTTGTAGGTTTGTTCTTGACTCGTTTGACCACTAGAACTCACTATAACGTCATTTTGGACTCGTTCGAACAAGAAAGTTAATTTTGCTTCATTTTTGACACGTTTGAGCATGCAAACCACTTGTAGGTTTGTTCTTGACTCGTTTGACCCCTAGAACTCACTAAAACTTCATTTTTGGACTCGTTTGAACAAGAAAATTAATTTTGCTTCATTTTTGACTCGTTTGAGCATGGAAACCAATTGTAGGTTTGTTCTTGACTCGTTTAACCCCAAGAACTCACTAAAACTTCATATTGAACTCGTTTGAACAATAAAATTAATTTTGCTTCATTTTTGACACGTTTGAGCATGTAAACCACTTGTAGGTTTGTTCTTGACTCGTTTGACCCCTAGAACTCACTGAGACTTCATTTTGGACTCGTTTGAACATGAAAATTAATTTAGCTTCATTTTTGACTCGGTTGACCATGGAAACCACTTGTAGGTTTGTTCTTGACTCGTTTGACCCCTAGAACTCACTAAAATTTCATTTTGGACTCGTTTGAACAAGAAAATTTATTTTGCTTCATTTTTGACACGTTTGAGCATGGAAACCAATTGTAGGTTTGTTCTTGACTCGTTTAACCCCAAGAACTCACTAAAACTTCATATTGAATTCGTTTGAACAATAAAATTAATTTTGCTTCATTTTTGACACGTTTGAGCATGAAAACCACTTGTAGGTTTGTTCTTGACTCGTTTGACCCCTAGAACTCACTAAGACTTCATTTTGGACTCGTTTGAACAAGAAAATTAATTTAGCTTCATTTTTGACTCGGTTTAGGGTATGCCCTAATTCTTCTTGTATCTCTTGTTCTTGTTTATAATATCACTCATTTAGCAAAAAAAAAAAAATAATTTTGCTTTATTTTTGACTCGTTTGAGCATGGAAACCAATTGTAGGTTTGTTCTTGACTCGTTTAACCCCAAGAACTCACTAAAACTTCACTCGTTTGAACAATAAAATTAATTTTGCTTCATTTTTGACACGTTTGAGCATGAAAACCACTTGTAGGTTTGTTCTTCACTCGTTTGACCCCTAGAACTCACTAAGACTTCATTTTGGACTCGTTTGAACAAGAAAATTAATTTAGCTTCATTTTTGACTCGGTTTAGGGTATGCCCTAATTCTTCTTGTATCTCTTGTTCTTGTTTATAATATCTCTCATTTAGCAAAAAAAAAAAAAAAATTAATTTTGCTTCATTTTTGACTCGTTTGAGCATGGAAACCAATTGTAGGTTTGTTCTTGACTCGTTTAACCCCAAGAACTCACTAAAACTTCATATTGAACTCGTTTGAACAATAAAATTAATTTTGCTTCATTTTTGACACGTTTGAGCATGTAAACCACTTGTAGGTTTGTTCTTGACTCGTTTGACCCCTAGAACTCACTAAGACTTCATTTTGGACTCGTTTGAACAAGAAAATTAATTTAGCTTCATTTTTGACTGGTTTGAGCATGGAAACCACTTTTAGCTTTGTTCTTGACTCGTTTGACCCCTAGAACTCACTAAGACTTCATTTTGGACTCGTTTGAACATGAAAATTAATTGAGCTTCATTTTTGACTCGGTTGACCATGGAAACCACTTGTAGGTTTGTTCTTGACTCGTTTGACCCCTAGAACTCACTAAAACTTCATTTTGGACTCGTTTGAACAAGAAAATTAATTTTGCTTCATTTTTGACTCGTTTGAGCATGGAAACCAATTGTAGGTTTGTTCTTGACTCGTTTAACCCCAAGAACTCACTAACACTTCATATTGAACTCGTTTGAACAAGAAAATTAATTTTGCTTCATGGAAACAACTTGTAGGTTTGTTCTTGACTCGTTTGACCACTAGAACTCACTATAACGTCATTTTGGACTCGTTCGAACAAGAAAGTTAATTTTGCTTCATTTTTGACACGTTTGAGCATGCAAACCACTTGTAGGTTTGTTCTTGACTCGTTTGACCCCTAGAACTCACTAAAACTTCATTTTTGGACTCGTTTGAACAAGAAAATTAATTTTGCTTCATTTTTGACTCGTTTGAGCATGGAAACCAATTGTAGGTTTGTTCTTGACTCGTTTAACCCCAAGAACTCACTAAAACTTCATATTGAACTCGTTTGAACAATAAAATTAATTTTGCTTCATTTTTGACACGTTTGAGCATGTAAACCACTTGTAGGTTTGTTCTTGACTCGTTTGACCCCTAGAACTCACTGAGACTTCATTTTGGACTCGTTTGAACATGAAAATTAATTTCGCTTCATTTTTGACTCGGTTGACCATGGAAACCACTTGTAGGTTTGTTCTTGACTCGTTTGACCCCTAGAACTCACTAAAATTTCATTTTGGACTCGTTTGAACAAGAAAATTTATTTTGCTTCATTTTTGACACGTTTGAGCATGGAAACCAATTGTAGGTTTGTTCTTGACTCGTTTAACCCCAAGAACTCACTAAAACTTCATATTGAATTCGTTTGAACAATAAAATTAATTTTGCTTCATTTTTGACACGTTTGAGCATGAAAACCACTTGTAGGTTTGTTCTTGACTCGTTTGACCCCTAGAACTCACTAAGACTTCATTTTGGACTCGTTTGAACAAGAAAATTAATTTAGCTTCATTTTTGACTCGGTTTAGGGTATGCCCTAATTCTTCTTGTATCTCTTGTTCTTGTTTATAATACTCATTTAGCAAAAAAAAAAAAAAAAAATTTGCTTTATTTTTGACTCGTTTGAGCATGGAAACCAATTGTAGGTTTGTTCTTGACTCGTTTAACCCCAAGAACTCACTAAAACTTCACTCGTTTGAACAATAAAATTAATTTTGCTTCATTTTTGACACGTTTGAGCATGAAAACCACTTGTAGGTTTGTTCTTGACTCGTTTGACCCCTAGAACTCACTAAGACTTCATTTTGGACTCGTTTGAACAAGAAAATTAATTTAGCTTCATTTTTGACTCGGTTTAGGGTATGCCCTAATTCTTCTTGTATCTCTTGTTCTTGTTTATATTATCTCTCATTTAGCAAAAAAAAAAAAAAATTAATTTTGCTTCATTTTTGACTCGTTTGAGCATGGAAACCAATTGTAGGTTTGTTCTTGACTCGTTTAACCCCAAGAACTCACTAAAACTTCATATTGAACTCGTTTGAACAATAAAATTAATTTTGCTTCATTTTTGACACGGTTGACCATGGAGACCACTTGTAGGTTTGTTCTTGACTCGTTTGACCCCTAGAACTCACTAAAACTTCATTTTTGGACTCGTTTGAACAAGAAAATTAATTTTGCTTCATTTTTGACTCGTTTGAGCATGGAAACCAATTGTAGGTTTGTTCTTGACTCGTTTAACCCCAAGAACTCACTAAAACTTCATATTGAACTCGTTTGAACAATAAAATTAATTTTGCTTCATTTTTGACACGTTTGAGCATGTAAACAGCTTGTAGGTTTGTTCTTGACTCGTTTGACCCCTAGAACTCACTGAGACTTCATTTTGGACTCGTTTGAACATGAAAATTAATTTAGCTTTATTTTTGACTCGGTTGACCATGGAAACCACTTGTAGGTTTGTTCTTGACTCGTTTGACCCCTAGAACTCACTAAAACTTCATTTTGGACTCGTTTGAACAAGAAAATTTATTTTGCTTCATTTTTGACACGTTTGAGCATGGAAACCAATTGTAGGTTTGTTCTTGACTCGTTTAACCCCAAGAACTCACTAAAACTTCATATTGAATTCGTTTGAACAATAAAATTAATTTTGCTTCATTTTTGACACGTTTGAGCATGAAAACCACTTGTAGGTTTGTTCTTGACTCGTTTGACCCCTAGAACTCACTAAGACTTCATTTTGGACTCGTTTGAACAAGAAAATTAATTTAGCTTCATTTTTGACTCGGTTTAGGGTATGCCCTAATTCTTCTTGTATCTCTTGTTCTTGTTTATAATATCACTCATTTAGCAAAAAAAAAAAAAAAATATTTTTGCTTCATTTTTGACTCGTTTGAGCATGGAAACCAATTGTAGGTTTGTTCTTGACTCATTTAACCCCAAGAACTCACTAAAACTTCACTCGTTTGAACAATAAAATTAATTTTGCTTCATTTTTGACACGTTTGAGCATGAAAACCACTTGTAGGTTTGTTCTTCACTCGTTTGACCCCTAGAACTCACTAAGACTTCATTTTGGACTCGTTTGAACAAGAAAATTAATTTAGCTTCATTTTTGACTCGGTTTAGGGTATGCCCTAATTCTTCTTGTATCTCTTGTTCTTGTTTATAATATCTCTCATTTAGCAAAAAAAAAAAAAAAAAAAAATTAATTTTGCTTCATTTTTGACTCGTTTGAGCATGGAAACCAATTGTAGGTTTGTTCTTGACTCGTTTAACCCCAAGAACTCACTAAAACTTCATATTGAATTCGTTTGAACAATAAAATTAATTTTGCTTCATTTTTGACACGTTTGAGCATGAAAACCACTTGTAGGTTTGTTCTTGACTCGTTTGACCCCTAGAACTCACTAAGACTTCATTTTGGACTCGTTTGAACAAGAAAATTAATTTAGCTTCATTTTTGACTCGGTTTAGGGTATGCCCTAATTCTTCTTGTATCTCTTGTTCTTGTTTATAATATCACTCATTTAGCAAAAAAAAAAATAATAATTTTGCTTCATTTTTGACTCGTTTGAGCATGGAAACCAATTGTAGGTTTGTTCTTGACTCGTTTAACCCCAAGAACTCACTAAAACTTCACTCGTTTGAACAATAAAATTAATTTTGCTTCATTTTTGACACGTTTGAGCATGAAAACCACTTGTAGGTTTGTTCTTCACTCGTTTGACCCTTAGAACTCACTAAGACTTCATTTTGGACTCGTTTGAACAAGAAAATTAATTTAGCTTCATTTTTGACTCGGTTTAGGGTATGCCCTAATTCTTCTTGTATCTCTTGTTCTTGTTTATAATATCTCTCATTTAGCAAAAAAAAAAAAAAAAAAAAATTTATTTTGCTTCATTTTTGACTCGTTTGAGCATGGAAACCAATTGTAGGTTTGTTCTTGACTCGTTTAACCCCTAGAACTCATTAAAACTTCATATTGAACTCGTTTGAACAATAAAATTAATTTTGCTTCATTTTTGACACGTTTGAGCATGTAAACAACTTATAGGTTTGTTCTTGACTCGTTTGACCCCTAGAACTCACTAAGACTTCATTTTGGACTCGTTTGAACATGAAAATTTTTAGCTTCATTTTTGACTCGGTTGACCATGGAAACCACTTGTAGGTTTGTTCTTAACTCGTTTGACCCCTAGAACTCACTAAAACTTCATTTTGGACTCGTTTGAACAAGAAAATTTATTTTGCTTTATTTTTTACACGTTTGAGCATGGAAACCAATTGTAGGTTTGTTCTTGACTCGTTTAACCCCAAGAACTCACTAAAACTTCATGTTGAACTCGTTTGAACAATAAAATTAATTTTGCTTCATTTTTGACACGTTTGAGCATGAAAACCACTTGTAGGTTTGTTCTTTACTCGTTTGACCCCTAGAACTCACTAAGACTTCATTTTGGACTCGTTTGAACAAGAAAATTAATTTAGCTTCATTTTTGACTCGGTTTAGGGTATGCCCTAATTCTTCTTGTATCTCTTGTTCTTGTTTATAATATCTCTCATTTAGCAAAAAAAAATAAATAAATAATTTTGCTTCATTTTTGACTCGTTTGAGCATGGAAACCAATTGTAGGTTTGTTCTTGACTCGTTTAACCCCAAGAACTCACTAAAACTTCACTCGTTTGAACAATAAAATTAATTTTGCTTCATTTTTGACACGTTTGAGCATGAAAACCACTTGTAGGTTTGTTCTTGACTCGTTTGACCCCTAGAACTCACTAAGACTTCATTTTGGACTCGTTTGAACAAGAAAATTAATTTAGCTTCATTTTGGACTGGTTTGAGCATGGAAACCACTTTTAGCTTTGTTCTTGACTCGTTTGACCCCTAGAACTCACTAAGACTTCATTTTGGACTCGTTTGAACATGAAAATTAATTGAGCTTCATTTTTGACTCGGTTGACCATGGAAACCACTTGTAAGTTTGTTCTTGACTCGTTTGACCCCTAGAACTCACTAAAACTTCATTTTGGACTCGTTTGAACAAGAAAATTTATTTTGCTTCATTTTTGACTCGTTTGAGCATGGAAACCAATTGTAGGTTTGTTCTTGACTCGTTTAACCCCTAGAACTCATTAAAACTTCATATTGAACTCGTTTGAACAATAAAATTAATTTTGCTTCATTTTTGACACGTTTGAGCATGCAAACCACTTGTAGGTTTGTTCTAGACTCGTTTGACCCCTAGAACTCACTAAAAAATCATTTTGGACTCGTTTGAACAAGAAAATTAATTTTGCTTCATTTTGACTGGTTTGAGCATGGAAACCACTTTTAGCTTTGTTCTTGACTCGTTTGACCCCTAGAACTCACTAAGACTTCATTTTGGACTCGTTTGAACATGAAAATTAATTTAGCTTCATTTTTGACTCGGTTGACCATGGAAACCACTTGTAGGTTTGTTCTTAACTCGTTTGACCCCTAGAACTCACTAAAACTTCATTTTGGACTCGTTTGAACAAGAAAATTTATTTTGCTTTATTTTTGACACGTTTGAGCATGGAAACCAATTGTAGGTTTGTTCTTGACTCGTTTAACCCCAAGAACTCACTAAAACTTCATATTGAACTCGTTTGAACAATAAAATTAATTTTGCTTCATTTTTGACACGTTTGAGCATGAAAACCACTTGTAGGTTTGTTCTTTACTCGTTTGACCCCTAGAACTCACTAAGACTTCATTTTGGACTCGTTTGAACAAGAAAATTAATTTAGCTTCATTTTTGACTCGGTTTAGGGTATGCCCTAATTCTTCTTGTATCTCTTGTTCTTGTTTATAATATCTCTCATTTAGCAAAAAAAAAAAAAATAAATAATTTTGCTTCATTTTTGACTCGTTTGAGCATGGAAACCAATTGTAGGTTTGTTCTTGACTCGTTTAACCCCAAGAACTCACTAAAACTTCACTCGTTTGAACAATAAAATTAATTTTGCTTCATTTTTGACACGTTTGAGCATGAAAACCACTTGTAGGTTTGTTCTTGACTCGTTTGACCCCTAGAACTCACTAAGACTTCATTTTGGACTCGTTTGAACAAGAAAATTAATTTAGCTTCATTTTTGACTCGGTTTAGGGTATGCCCTAATTCTTCTTGTATCTCTTGTTCTTTTTTTTTTTTTTGCTAATTTGTATTCATTAATGTCCAAAATGTACATAATCAAGGGGCATACCCCGCGAAAAGAAAAGCTAACCAGTTAGCAACTAGAACAAACCTACAAGTATCTCTTGTTCTTGTTTATAATATCTCTCATTTAACAAAAAAAAAAAAAATAATTTTGCTTCATTTTTGACTCGTTTGAGCATGGAAACCAATTGTAGGTTTGTTCTTGACTCGTTTAACCCCAAGAACTCACAAAAACTTCACTCGTTTGAACAATAAAATTAATTTTGCTTCATTTTTGACACGTTTGAGCATGAAAACCACTTGTAGGTTTGTTCTTGACTCGTTTGACCCCTAGAACTCACTAAGACTTCATTTTGGAATCGTTTGAACAAGAAAATTAATTTAGCTTCATTTTTGACTCGGTTTAGGGTATGCCCTAATTCTTCTTGTATCTCTTGTTCTTGTTTATATTATCTCTCATTTAGCAAAAAAAAAAAAAATTAATTTTGCTTCATTTTTGACTCGTTTGAGCATGAAAACCAATTGTAGGTTTGTTCTTGACTCGTTTAACCCCAAGAACTCACTAAAACTTCATATTGAACTCGTTTGAACAATAAAATTAATTTTGCTTCATTTTTGACACGGTTGACCATGGAGACCACTTGTAGGTTTGTTCTTGACTCGTTTGACCCCTAGAACTCACTAAAACTTCATTTTTGGACTCGTTTGAACAAGAAAATTAATTTTGCTTCATTTTTGACTCGTTTGAGCATGGAAACCAATTGTAGGTTTGTTCTTGACTCGTTTAACCCCAAGAACTCACTAAAACTTCATATTGAACTCGTTTGAACAATAAAATTAATTTTGCTTCATTTTTGACACGTTTGAGCATGTAAACAGCTTGTAGGTTTGTTCTTGACTCGTTTGACCCCTAGAACTCACTGAGACTTCATTTTGGACTCGTTTGAACATGAAAATTAATTTAGCTTTATTTTTGACTCGGTTGACCATGGAAACCACTTGTAGGTTTGTTCTTGACTCGTTTGACCCCTAGAACTCACTAAAACTTCATTTTGGACTCGTTTGAACAAGAAAATTTATTTTGCTTCATTTTTGACACGTTTGAGCATGGAAACCAATTGTAGGTTTGTTCTTGACTCGTTTAACCCCAAGAACTCACTAAAACTTCATATTGAATTCGTTTGAACAATAAAATTAATTTTGCTTCATTTTTGACACGTTTGAGCATGAAAACCACTTGTAGGTTTGTTCTTGACTCGTTTGACCCCTAGAACTCACTAAGACTTCATTTTGGACTCGTTTGAACAAGAAAATTAATTTAGCTTCATTTTTGACTCGGTTTAGGGTATGCCCTAATTCTTCTTGTATCTCTTGTTCTTGTTTATAATATCACTCATTTAGCAAAAAAAAAAAAAAAAAATTAATCTTGCTTCATTTTTTACTCGTTTGAGCATGGAAACCAATTGTAGGTTTGTTCTTGACTCGTTTAACCCCAAGAACTCACTAAAACTTCATATTGAATTCGTTTGAACAATAAAATTAATTTTGCTTCATTTTTGACACGTTTGAGCATGAAAACCACTTGTAGGTTTGTTCTTGACTCGTTTGACCCCTAGAACTCACTAAGACTTCATTTTGGACTCGTTTGAACAAGAAAATTAATTTAGCTTCATTTTTGACTCGGTTTAGGGTATGCCCTAATTCTTCTTGTATCTCTTGTTCTTGTTTATAATATCACTCATTTAGCAAAAAAAAAAAATAATAATTTTGCTTCATTTTTGACTCGTTTGAGCATGGAAACCAATTGTAGGTTTGTTCTTGACTCGTTTAACCCCAAGAACTCACTAAAACTTCACTCGTTTGAACAATAAAATTAATTTTGCTTCATTTTTGACACGTTTGAGCATGAAAACCACTTGTAGGTTTGTTCTTCACTCGTTTGACCCTTAGAACTCACTAAGACTTCATTTTGGACTCGTTTGAACAAGAAAATTAATTTAGCTTCATTTTTGACTCGGTTTAGGGTATGCCCTAATTCTTCTTGTATCTCTTGTTCTTGTTTATAATATCTCTCATTTAGCAAAAAAAAAAAAAAAAAAATTTATTTTGCTTCATTTTTGACTCGTTTGAGCATGGAAACCAATTGTAGGTTTGTTCTTGACTCGTTTAACCCCTAGAACTCATTAAAACTTCATATTGAACTCGTTTGAACAATAAAATTAATTTTGCTTCATTTTTGACACGTTTGAGCATGTAAACCACTTATAGGTTTGTTCTTGACTCGTTTGACCCCTAGAACTCACTAAGACTTCATTTTGGACTCGTTTGAACATGAAAATTTTTAGCTTCATTTTTGACTCGGTTGACCATGGAAACCACTTGTAGGTTTGTTCTTAACTCGTTTGACCCCTAGAACTCACTAAAACTTCATTTTGGACTCGTTTGAACAAGAAAATTTATTTTGCTTTATTTTTGACACGTTTGAGCATGGAAACCAATTGTAGGTTTGTTCTTGACTCGTTTAACCCCAAGAACTCACTAAAACTTCATATTGAACTCGTTTGAACAATAAAATTAATTTTGCTTCATTTTTGACACGTTTGAGCATGAAAACCACTTGTAGGTTTGTTCTTTACTCGTTTGACCCCTAGAACTCACTAAGACTTCATTTTGGACTCGTTTGAACAAGAAAATTAATTTAGCTTCATTTTTTACTCGGTTTAGGGTATGCCCTAATTCTTCTTGTATCTCTTGTTCTTGTTTATAATATCTCTCATTTAGCAAAAAAAAATAAATAAATAATTTTGCTTCATTTTTGACTCGTTTGAGCATGGAAACCAATTGTAGGTTTGTTCTTGACTCGTTTAACCCCAAGAACTCACTAAAACTTCACTCGTTTGAACAATAAAATTAATTTTGCTTCATTTTTGACACGTTTGAGCATGAAAACCACTTGTAGGTTTGTTCTTGACTCGTTTGACCCCTAGAACTCACTAAGACTTCATTTTGGACTCGTTTGAACAAGAAAATTAATTTAGCTTCATTTTTGACTCGGTTTAGGGTATGCCCTAATTCTTCTTGTATCTCTTGTTCTTGTTTATATTATCTCTCATTTAGCAAAAAAAAAAAAAAAAATTAATTTTGCTTCATTTTTGACTCGTCCATGGAAACCAATTGTAGGTTTGTTCTTGACTCGTTTAACCCCAAGAACTCACTAAAACTTCATATTGAACTCGTTTGAACAATAAAATTAATTTTTCTTCATTTTGGACACGTTTGAGCATGTAAACCACTTGTAGGTTTGTTCTTGACTCGTTTGACCCCTAGAACTCACTAAGACTTCATTTTGGACTCGTTTGAACAAGAAAATTAATTTAGCTTCATTTTGGACTGGTTTGAGCATGGAAACCACTTTTAGCTTTGTTCTTGACTCGTTTGACCCCTAGAACTCACTAAGACTTCATTTTGGACTCGTTTGAACATGAAAATTAATTGAGCTTCATTTTTGACTCGGTTGACCATGGAAACCACTTGTAAGTTTGTTCTTGACTCGTTTGACCCCTAGAACTCACTAAAACTTCATTTTGGACTCGTTTGAACAAGAAAATTTATTTTGCTTCATTTTTGACTCGTTTGAGCATGGAAACCAATTGTAGGTTTGTTCTTGACTCGTTTAACCCCTAGAACTCATTAAAACTTCATATTGAACTCGTTTGAACAATAAAATTAATTTTGCTTCATTTTTGACACGTTTGAGCATGCAAACCACTTGTAGGTTTGTTCTAGACTCGTTTGACCCCTAGAACTCACTAAAAAATCATTTTGGACTCGTTTGAACAAGAAAATTAATTTTGCTTCATTTTGACTGGTTTGAGCATGGAAACCACTTTTAGCTTTGTTCTTGACTCGTTTGACCCCTAGAACTCACTAAGACTTCATTTTGGACTCGTTTGAACATGAAAATTAATTTAGCTTCATTTTTGACTCGGTTGACCATGGAAACCACTTGTAGGTTTGTTCTTAACTCGTTTGACCCCTAGAACTCACTAAAACTTCATTTTGGACTCGTTTGAACAAGAAAATTTATTTTGCTTTATTTTTGACACGTTTGAGCATGGAAACCAATTGTAGGTTTGTTCTTGACTCGTTTAACCCCAAGAACTCACTAAAACTTCATATTGAACTCGTTTGAACAATAAAATTAATTTTGCTTCATTTTTGACACGTTTGAGCATGAAAACCACTTGTAGGTTTGTTCTTTACTCGTTTGACCCCTAGAACTCACTAAGACTTCATTTTGGACTCGTTTGAACAAGAAAATTAATTTAGCTTCATTTTTGACTCGGTTTAGGGTATGCCCTAATTCTTCTTGTATCTCTTGTTCTTGTTTATAATATCTCTCATTTAGCAAAAAAAAAAAAAATAAATAATTTTTCTTCATTTTTGACTCGTTTGAGCATGGAAACCAATTGTAGGTTTGTTCTTGACTCGTTTAACCCCAAGAACTCACTAAAACTTCACTCGTTTGAACAATAAAATTAATTTTGCTTCATTTTTGACACGTTTGAGCATGAAAACCACTTGTAGGTTTGTTCTTGACTCGTTTGACCCCTAGAACTCACTAAGACTTCATTTTGGACTCGTTTGAACAAGAAAATTAATTTAGCTTCATTTTTGACTCGGTTTAGGGTATGCCCTAATTCTTCTTGTATCTCTTGTTCTTGTTTATATTATCTCTCATTTAGCAAAAAAAAAAAAAAAAAATTAATTTTGCTTCATTTTTGACTCGTCCATGGAAACCAATTGTAGGTTTGTTCTTGACTTGTTTAACCCCAAGAACTCACTAAAACTTCATATTGAACTCGTTTGAACAATAAAATTAATTTTGCTTCATTTTGGACACGTTTGAGCATGTAAACCACTTGTAGGTTTGTTCTTGACTCGTTTGACCCCTAGAACTCACTAAGACTTCATTTTGGACTCGTTTGAACAAGAAAATTAATTTAGCTTCATTTTGGACTGGTTTGAGCATGGAAACCACTTTTAGCTTTGTTCTTGACTCGTTTGACCCCTAGAACTCACTAAGACTTCATTTTGGACTCGTTTGAACATGAAAATTAATTGAGCTTCATTTTTGACTCGGTTGACCATGGAAACCACTTGTAAGTTTGTTCTTGACTCGTTTGACCCCTAGAACTCACTAAAACTTCATTTTGGACTCGTTTGAACAAGAAAATTTATTTTGCTTCATTTTTGACTCGTTTGAGCATGGAAACCAATTGTAGGTTTGTTCTTGACTCGTTTAACCCCTAGAACTCATTAAAACTTCATATTGAACTCGTTTGAACAATAAAATTAATTTTGCTTCATTTTTGACACGTTTGAGCATGCAAACCACTTGTAGGTTTGTTCTAGACTCGTTTGACCCCTAGAACTCACTAAAAAATCATTTTGGACTCGTTTGAACAAGAAAATTAATTTTGCTTCATTTTGACTGGTTTGAGCATGGAAACCACTTTTAGCTTTGTTCTTGACTCGTTTGACCCCTAGAACTCACTAAGACTTCATTTTGGACTCGTTTGAACATGAAAATTTTTAGCTTCATTTTTGACTCGGTTGACCATGGAAGCCACTTGTAGGTTTGTTCTTAACTCGTTTGACCCCTAGAACTCACTAAAACTTCATTTTGGACTCGTTTGAACAAGAAAATTTATTTTGCTTTATTTTTGACACGTTTGAGCATGGAAACCAATTGTAGGTTTGTTCTTGACTCGTTTAACCCCAAGAACTCACTAAAACTTCATATTGAACTCGTTTGAACAATAAAATTAATTTTGCTTCATTTTTGACACGTTTGAGCATGAAAACCACTTGTAGGTTTGTTCTTTACTCGTTTGACCCCTAGAACTCACTAAGACTTCATTTTGGACTCGTTTGAACAAGAAAATTAATTTAGCTTCATTTTTGACTCGGTTTAGGGTATGCCCTAATTCTTCTTGTATCTCTTGTTCTTGTTTATAATATCTCTCATTTAGCAAAAAAAATAAATAAATAATTTTGCTTCATTTTTGACTCGTTTGAGCATGGAAACCAATTGTAGGTTTGTTCTTGACTCGTTTAACCCCAAGAACTCACTAAAACTTCACTCGTTTGAACAATAAAATTAATTTTGCTTCATTTTTGACACGTTTGAGCATGAAAACCACTTGTAGGTTTGTTCTTGACTCGTTTGACCCCTAGAACTCACTAAGACTTCATTTTGGACTCGTTTGAACAAGAAAATTAATTTAGCTTCATTTTTGACTCGGTTTAGGGTATGCCCTAATTCTTCTTGTATCTCTTGTTCTTGTTTATATTATCTCTCATTTAGCAAAAAAAAAAAAAAAAAAAATTAATTTTGCTTCATTTTTGACTCGTCCATGGAAACCAATTGTAGGTTTGTTCTTGACTCGTTTAACCCCAAGAACTCACTAAAACTTCATATTGAACTCGTTTGAACAATAAAATTAATTTTGCTTCATTTTGGACACGTTTGAGCATGTAAACCACTTGTAGGTTTGTTCTTGACTCGTTTGACCCCTAGAACTCACTAAGACTTCATTTTGGACTCGTTTGAACAAGAAAATTAATTTAGCTTCATTTTGGACTGGTTTGAGCATGGAAACCACTTTTAGCTTTGTTCTTGACTCGTTTGACCCCTAGAACTCACTAAAACTTCATTTTGGACTCGTTTGAACAAGAAAATTTATTTTGCTTCATTTTTGACTTGTTTGAGCATGGAAACCAATTGTAGGTTTGTTCTTGACTCGTTTAACCCCTAGAACTCATTAAAACTTCATATTGAACTCGTTTGAACAATAAAATTAATTTTGCTTCATTTTTGACACGTTTGAGCATGCAAACCACTTGTAGGTTTGTTCTAGACTCGTTTGACCCCTAGAACTCACTAAAAAATCATTTTGGACTCGTTTGAACAAGAAAATTAATTTTGCTTCATTTTGACTGGTTTGAGCATGGAAACCACTTTTAGCTTTGTTCTTGACTCGTTTGACCCCTAGAACTCACTAAGACTTCATTTTGGACTCGTTTGAACATGAAAATTAATTTTGCTTCATTTTTGACACGGTTGACCATGGAAACCACTTGTAGGTTTGTTCTTCACTCGTTTGACCCCTAGAACTCACTAAAACTTCATTTTGGACTCGTTTGAACAAGAAAATTTATTTTGCTTCATTTTTGACTCGTTTGAGCATGGAAACCAATTGTAGGTTTGTTCTTGACTCGTTTAACCCCTAGAACTCATTAAAACTTCATATTGAACTCGTTTGAACAATAAAATTAATTTTGCTTCATTTTTGACACGTTTGAGCATGCAAACCACTTGTAGGTTTGTTCTAGACTCGTTTGACCCCTAGAACTCACTAAAAAATCATTTTGGACTCTTTTGAACAAGAAAATTAATTTTGCTTCATTTTGACTGGTTTGAGCATGGATACCACTTTTAGCTTTGTTCTTGACTTGTTTGCCCCTAGAACTCACTAAGACTTCATTTTGGACTCGTTTGAACATGAAAATTAATTTAGCTTCATTTTTGACTCGTTTGAGCATGGAAACCACTTGTAGGTTTGTTCTTGACTCGTTTGACCCCTAGAACTCACTAAAACTTCATTTTGGACTCGTTTGAACAAGAAAATTAATTTTGCTTCATTTTTGACTCGTTTGAGCATGGAAACCAATTGTAGGTTTGTTCTTGACTCGTTTAACCCCAAGAACTCACTAAAACTTCATATTGAACTCATTTGAACAATAAAATTAATTTTGCTTCATTTTTGACACGTTTGAGCATGAAAACCACTAGTAGGTTTGTTCTTGACTCGTTTGACCCCTAGAACTCACTATAACGTCATTTTGGACTCGTTCGAACAAGAAAGTTAATTTTGCTTCATTTTTGACACGTTTGAGCATGCAAACCACTTGTAGGTTTGTTCTTGACTCGTTTGACCCCTAGAACTCACTAAAACTTCATTTTTGGACTCGTTTGAACAAGAAAATTAATTTTGCTTCATTTTTGACTTGTTTGAGCATGGAAACCAATTGTAGGTTTGTTCTTGACTCGTTTAACCCCAGGAACTCACTAAAACTTCATATTGAACTCGTTTGAACAATAAAATTAATTTTGCTTCATTTTTGACACGTTTGAGCATGTAAACCACTTGTAGGTTTGTTCTTGACTCGTTTGACCCCTAGAACTCACTAAGACTTCATTTTGGACTCGTTTGAACATGAAAATTAATTTAGCTTCATTTTTGACTCGGTTGACCATGGAAACCACTTGTAGGTTTGTTCTTAACTCGTTTGACCACTAGAACTCACTAAAACTTCATTTTGGACTCATTTGAACAATAAAATTTATTTTGCTTCATTTTTGACTCGTTTGAGCATGGAAACCAATTGTAGGTTTGTTCTTGACTCGTTTAACCCCAAGAACTCACTAAAACTTCATATTGAACTCGTTTGAACAATAAAATTAATTTTGCTTCATTTTTGACACGTTTGAGCATGTAAACCACTTGTAGGTTTGTTCTTGACTCGTTTGACCCCTAGAACTCACTAAGACTTCATTTTGGACTCGTTTGAACAAGAAAATTTATTTTGCTTCATTTTTGACACGTTTGAGCATGGAAACCAATTGTAGGTTTGTTCTGGACTCGTTTAACCCCAAGAACTCACTAAAACTTCATATTGAACTCGTTTGAACAATAAAATTAATTTTGCTTCATTTTTGACACGTTTGAGCATGAAAATCACTTGTAGGTTTGTTCTTGACTCGTTTGACCCCTAGAACTCACTAAGACTTCATTTTGGACTCGTTTGAACAAGAAAATTTATTTTGCTTCATTTTTGACACGTTTGAGCATGGAAACCAATTGTAGGTTTGTTCTGGACTCGTTTCACCCCAAGAACTCACTAAAACTTCATATTGAACTCGTTTGAACAATAAAATTAATTTTGCTTCATTTTTGACACGTTTGAGCATGAAAATCACTTGTAGGTTTGTTCTTGACTCGTTTGACCCCTAGAACTCACTAAAACTTCATTTTGGACTCGTTTGAACAAGAAAATTTATTTTGCTTCATTTTTGACACGTTTGAGCATGCAAACCACTTGTAGGTTTGTTCTAGACTCGTTTGACCCCTAGAACTCACTAAAAAATCATATTGGACTCTTTTGAACAAGAAAATTAATTTTGCTTCATTTTGACTGGTTTGAGCATGGATACCACTTTTAGCTTTGTTCTTGACTTGTTTGCCCCTAGAACTCACTAAGACTTCATTTTGGACTCGTTTGAATATGAAAATTAATTTAACTTCATTTTTGACTCGTTTGAGCATGGAAACCACTTGTAGGTTTGTTCTTGACTCGTTTGACCCCTAGAACTCACTAAAACTTCATTTTGGACTCGTTTGAACAAGAAAATTAATTTTGCTTCATTTTTGACTCGTTTGAGCATGGAAACCAATTGTAGGTTTGTTCTTGACTCGTTTAACCCCAAGAACTCACTAAAACTTCATATTGAACTCGTTTGAACAATAAAATTAATTTTGCTTCATTTTTGACACGTTTGAGCATGTAAACCACTTGTAGGTTTGTTCTTGACTCGTTTGACCCCTAGAACTCACTAAGACTTCATTTTGGACTCGTTTGAACATGAAAATTAATTTAGCTTCATTTTTGACTCGGTTGACCATGGAAACCACTTGTAGGTTTGTTCTTAACTCGTTTGACCCCTAGAACTCACGAAAACTTCATTTTGGACTCGTTTGAACAAGAAAATTTATTTTGCTTTATTTTTGACACGTTTGAGCATGGAAACCAATTGTAGGTTTGTTCTTGACTCGTTTAACCCCAAGAACTCACTAAAACTTCATATTGAACTCGTTTGAACAATAAAATTAATTTTGCTTCATTTTTGACACGTTTGAGCATGAAAACCACTTGTAGGTTTGTTCTTTACTCGTTTGACCCCTAGAACTCATTAAGACTTCACTTTGGACTCGTTTGAACAAGAAAATTAATTTAGCTTCATTTTTGACTCGGTTTAGGGTATGCCCTAATTCTTCTTGTATCTCTTGTTCTTTTTTTTTTTTTTGCTAATTTGTATTCATTAATGTCCAAAATGTACATAATCAAGGGGCATACCCCGCGAAAAGAAAAGCTAACCAGTTAGCAACTAGAACAAACCTACAAGTATCTCTTGTTCTTGTTTATAATATCTTTCATTTAACAAAAAAAAAAAAAAATAATTTTGCTTCATTTTTGACTCGTTTGAGCATGGAAACCAATTGTAGGTTTGTTCTTGACTCGTTTAACCCCAAGAACTCACTAAAACTTCACTCGTTT
This sequence comes from Saposhnikovia divaricata, assembly GCA_036435485.1. Lineage (NCBI taxonomy): Eukaryota > Viridiplantae > Streptophyta > Magnoliopsida > Apiales > Apiaceae > Saposhnikovia > Saposhnikovia divaricata. The sequence continues at coordinate 107,672,520 of CM071599.1, read as the reverse complement.
GAACAATAAAATTAATTTTGCTTCATTTTTGACACGTTTGAGCATGAAAACCACTTGTAGGTTTGTTCTTGACTCGTTTGACCCCTAGAACTCACTAAGACTTCATTTTGGACTCGTTTGAACAAGAAAATTAATTTAGCTTCATTTTTGACTCGGTTTAGGGTATGCCCTAATTCTTCTTGTATCTCTTGTTCTTGTTTATATTATCTCTCATTTAGCAAAAAAAAAAAAAATTAATTTTGCTTCATTTTTGACTCGTTTGAGCATGGAAACCAATTGTAGGTTTGTTCTTGACTCGTTTAACCCCAAGAACTCACTAAAACTTCATATTGAACTCGTTTGAACAATAAAATTAATTTTGCTTCATTTTTGACACGGTTGACCATGGAAACCACTTGTAGGTTTGTTCTTGACTCGTTTGACCCCTAGAACTCACTAAGACTTCATTTTGGACTCGTTTGAACAAGAAAATTTATTTTGCTTCATTTTTGACTCGGTTTAGGGTATGCCCTAATTCTTCTTGTATCTCTTGTTCTTGTTTATAATATCACTCATTTAGCAAAAAAAAAAAAAATAATAATTTTGCTTCATTTTTGACTCGTTTGAGCATGGAAACCAATTGTAGGTTTGTTCTTGACTCGTTTAACCCCAAGAACTCACTAAAACTTCACTCGTTTGAACAATAAAATTAATTTTGCTTCATTTTTGACACGTTTGAGCATGAAAACCACTTGTAGGTTTGTTCTTCACTCGTTTGACCCCTAGAACTCACTAAGACTTCATTTTGGACTCGTTTGAACAAGAAAATTAATTTAGCTTCATTTTTGACTCGGTTTAGGGTATGCCCTAATTCTTCTTGTATCTCTTGTTCTTGTTTATAATATCTCTCATTTAGCAAAAAAAAAAAAAAAAAAAAATTAATTTTGCTTCATTTTTGACTCGTTTGAGCATGGAAACCAATTGTAGGTTTGTTCTTGACTCGTTTAACCCCAAGAACTCACTAAAACTTCATATTGAATTCGTTTGAACAATAAAATTAATTTTGCTTCATTTTTGACACGTTTGAGCATGAAAACCACTTGTAGGTTTGTTCTTGACTCGTTTGACCCCTAGAACTCACTAAGACTTCATTTTGGACTCGTTTGAACAAGAAAATTAATTTAGCTTCATTTTTGACTCGGTTTAGGGTATGCCCTAATTCTTCTTGTATCTCTTGTTCTTGTTTATAATATCACTCATTTAGCAAAAAAAAATAATAATAATTTTGCTTCATTTTTGACTCGTTTGAGCATGGAAACCAATTGTAGGTTTGTTCTTGACTCGTTTAACCCCAAGAACTCACTAAAACTTCACTCGTTTGAACAATAAAATTAATTTTGCTTCATTTTTGACACGTTTGAGCATGAAAACCACTTGTAGGTTTGTTCTTCACTCGTTTGACCCCTAGAACTCACTAAGACTTCATTTTGGACTCGTTTGAACAAGAAAATTAATTTAGCTTCATTTTTGACTCGGTTTAGGGTATGCCCTAATTCTTCTTGTATCTCTTGTTCTTGTTTATAATATCTCTCATTTAGCAAAAAAAAAAAAAAATTAATTTTGCTTCATTTTTGACTCGTTTGAGCATGGAAACCAATTGTAGGTTTGTTCTTGACTCGTTTAACCCCAAGAACTCACTAAAACTTCATATTGAATTCGTTTGAACAATAAAATTAATTTTGCTTCATTTTTGACACGTTTGAGCATGAAAACCACTTGTAGGTTTGTTCTTGACTCGTTTGACCCCTAGAACTCACTAAGACTTCATTTTGGACTCGTTTGAACAAGAAAATTAATTTAGCTTCATTTTTGACTCGGTTTAGGGTATGCCCTAATTCTTCTTGTATCTCTTGTTCTTGTTTATAATATCACTCATTTAGCAAAAAAAAAAATAATAATTTTGCTTCATTTTTGACTCGTTTGAGCATGGAAACCAATTGTAGGTTTGTTCTTGACTCGTTTAACCCCAAGAACTCACTAAAACTTCATATTGAACTCGTTTGAACAATAAAATTAATTTTGCTTCATTTTTGACACGTTTGAGCATGTAAACCACTTGTAGGTTTGTTCTTGACTCGTTTGACCCCTAGAACTCACTAAGACTTCATTTTGGACTCGTTTGAACATGAAAATTAATTTAGCTTCATTTTTGACTCGGTTGACCATGGAAACCACTTGTAGGTTTGTTCTTAACTCGTTTGACCCCTAGAACTCACGAAAACTTCATTTTGGACTCGTTTGAACAAGAAAATTTATTTTGCTTTATTTTTGACACGTTTGAGCATGGAAACCAATTGTAGGTTTGTTCTTGACTCGTTTAACCCCAAGAACTCACTAAAACTTCATATTGAACTCGTTTGAACAATAAAATTAATTTTGCTTCATTTTTGACACGTTTGAGCATGAAAACCACTTGTAGGTTTGTTCTTTACTCGTTTGACCCCTAGAACTCATTAAGACTTCACTTTGGACTCGTTTGAACAAGAAAATTAATTTAGCTTCATTTTTGACTCGGTTTAGGGTATGCCCTAATTCTTCTTGTATCTCTTGTTCTTTTTTTTTTTTTTGCTAATTTGTATTCATTAATGTCCAAAATGTACATAATCAAGGGGCATACCCCGCGAAAAGAAAAGCTAACCAGTTAGCAACTAGAACAAACCTACAAGTATCTCTTGTTCTTGTTTATAATATCTTTCATTTAACAAAAAAAAAAAAAAAATAATTTTGCTTCATTTTTGACTCGTTTGAGCATGGAAACCAATTGTAGGTTTGTTCTTGACTCGTTTAACCCCAAGAACTCACTAAAACTTCACTCGTTTGAACAATAAAATTAATTTTGCTTCATTTTTGACACGTTTGAGCATGAAAACCACTTGTAGGTTTGTTCTTGACTCGTTTGACCCCTAGAACTCACTAAGACTTCATTTTGGACTCGTTTGAACAAGAAAATTAATTTAGCTTCATTTTTGACTCGGTTTAGGGTATGCCCTAATTCTTCTTGTATCTCTTGTTCTTGTTTATATTATCTCTCATTTAGCAAAAAAAAAAAAAAAATTAATTTTGCTTCATTTTTGACTCGTTTGAGCATGGAAACCAATTGTAGGTTTGTTCTTGACTCGTTTAACCCCAAGAACTCACTAAAACTTCATATTGAACTCGTTTGAACAATAAAATTAATTTTGCTTCATTTTTGACACGGTTGACCATGGAAACCACTTGTAGGTTTGTTCTTGACTCGTTTGACCCCTAGAACTCACTAAAACTTCATTTTTGGACTCGTTTGAACAAGAAAATTAATTTTGCTTCATTTTTGACTCGTTTGAGCATGGAAACCAATTGTAGGTTTGTTCTTGACTCGTTTAACCCCAAGAACTCACTAAAACTTCATATTGAACTCGTTTGAACAATAAAATTAATTTTGCTTCATTTTTGACACGTTTGAGCATGTAAACAGCTTGTAGGTTTGTTCTTGACTCGTTTGAGCCCTAGAACTCACTGAGACTTCATTTTGGACTCGTTTGAACATGAAAATTAATTTAGCTTTATTTTTGACTCGGTTGACCATGGAAACCACTTGTAGGTTTGTTCTTGACTCGTTTGACCCCTAGAACTCACTAAAACTTCATTTTGGACTCGTTTGAACAAGAAAATTTATTTTGCTTCATTTTTGACACGTTTGAGCATGGAAACCAATTGTAGGTTTGTTCTTGACTCGTTTAACCCCAAGAACTCACTAAAACTTCATATTGAATTCGTTTGAACAATAAAATTAATTTTGCTTCATTTTTGACACGTTTGAGCATGAAAACCACTTGTAGGTTTGTTCTTGACTCGTTTGACCCCTAGAACTCACTAAGACTTCATTTTGGACTCGTTTGAACAAGAAAATTAATTTAGCTTCATTTTTGACTCGGGGGTATGCCCTAATTCTTCTTGTATCTCTTGTTCTTGTTTATAATATCACTCATTTAGCAAAAAAAAAAAAAAATAATTTTGCTTCATTTTTGACTCGTTTGAGCATGGAAACCAATTGTAGGTTTGTTCTTGACTCGTTTAACCCCAAGAACTCACTAAAACTTCACTCGTTTGAACAATAAAATTAATTTTGCTTCATTTTTGACACATTTGAGCATGAAAACCACTTGTAGGTTTGTTCTTCACTCGTTTGACCCCTAGAACTCACTAAGACTTCATTTTGGACTCGTTTGAACAAGAAAATTAATTTAGCTTCATTTTTGACTCGGTTTAGGGTATGCCCTAATTCTTCTTGTATCTCTTGTTCTTGTTTATAATATCTCTCATTTAGCAAAAAAAAAAAAAAAAAAAATTAATTTTGCTTCATTTTTGACTCGTTTGAGCATGGAAACCAATTGTAGGTTTGTTCTTGACTCGTTTAACCCCAAGAACTCACTAAAACTTCATATTGAATTCGTTTGAACAATAAAATTAATTTTGCTTCATTTTTGACACGTTTGAGCATGAAAACCACTTGTAGGTTTGTTCTTGACTCGTTTGACCCCTAGAACTCACTAAGACTTCATTTTGGACTCGTTTGAACAAGAAAATTAATTTAGCTTCATTTTTGACTCGGTTTAGGGTATGCCCTAATTCTTCTTGTATCTCTTGTTCTTGTTTATAATATCACTCATTTAGCAAAAAAAAAAAAAAAAATAATTTTGCTTCATTTTTGACTCGTTTGAGCATGGAAACCAATTGTAGGTTTGTTCTTGACTCGTTTAACCCCAAGAACTCACTAAAACTTCACTCGTTTGAACAATAAAATTAATTTTGCTTCATTTTTTACACGTTTGAGCATGAAAACCACTTGTAGGTTTGTTCTTCACTCGTTTGACCCTTAGAACTCACTAAGACTTCATTTTGGACTCGTTTGAACAAGAAAATTAATTTAGCTTCATTTTTGACTCGGTTTAGGGTATGCCCTAATTCTTCTTGTATCTCTTGTTCTTGTTTATAATATCTCTCATTTAGCAAAAAAAAAAAAAAAAAAAAATTTATTTTGCTTCATTTTTGACTCGTTTGAGCATGGAAACCAATTGTAGGTTTGTTCTTGACTCGTTTAACCCCTAGAACTCATTAAAACTTCATATTGAACTCGTTTGAACAATAAAATTAATTTTGCTTCATTTTTGACACGTTTGAGCATGTAAACCACTTGTAGGTTTGTTCTTGACTCGTTTGACCCCTAGAACTCACTAAGACTTCTTTTTGGACTCGTTTGAACATGAAAATTTTTAGCTTCATTTTTGACTCGGTTGACCATGGAAACCACTTGTAGGTTTGTTCTTAACTCGTTTGACCCCTAGAACTCACTAAAACTTCATTTTGGACTCGTTTGAACAAGAAAATTTATTTTGCTTTATTTTTGACACGTTTGAGCATGGAAACCAATTGTAGGTTTGTTCTTGACTCGTTTAACCCCAAGAACTCACTAAAACTTCATATTGAACTCGTTTGAACAATAAAATTAATTTTGCTTCATTTTTGACACGTTTGAGCATGAAAACCACTTGTAGGTTTGTTCTTTACTCGTTTGACCCCTAGAACTCACTAAGACTTCATTTTGGACTCGTTTGAACAAGAAAATTAATTTAGCTTCATTTTTGACTCGGTTTAGGGTATGCCCTAATTCTTCTTGTATCTCTTGTTCTTGTTTATAATATCTCTCATTTAGCAAAAAAAAATAAATAAATAATTTTGCTTCATTTTTGACTCGTTTGAGCATGGAAACCAATTGTAGGTTTGTTCTTGACTCGTTTAACCCCAAGAACTCACTAAAACTTCACTCGTTTGAACAATAAAATTAATTTTGCTTCATTTTTGACACGTTTGAGCATGAAAACCACTTGTAGGTTTGTTCTTGACTCGTTTGACCCCTAGAACTCACTAAGACTTCATTTTGGACTCGTTTGAACAAGAAAATTAATTTAGCTTCATTTTTGACTCGGTTTAGGGTATGCCCTAATTCTTCTTGTATCTCTTGTTCTTGTTTATATTATCTCTCATTTAGCAAAAAAAAAAAAAAAAAATTAATTTTGCTTCATTTTTGACTCGTCCATGGAAACCAATTGTAGGTTTGTTCTTGACTCGTTTAACCCCAAGAACTCACTAAAACTTCATATTTAACTCGTTTGAACAATAAAATTAATTTTGCTTCATTTTGGACACGTTTGAGCATGTAAACCACTTGTAGGTTTGTTCTTGACTCGTTTGACCCCTAGAACTCACTAAGACTTCATTTTGGACTCGTTTGAACAAGAAAATTAATTTAGCTTCATTTTGGACTGGTTTGAGCATGGAAACCACTTTTAGCTTTGTTCTTGACTCGTTTGACCCCTAAAACTCACTAAGACTTCATTTTGGACTCGTTTGAACATGAAAATTAATTGAGCTTCATTTTTGACTCGGTTGACCATGGAAACCACTTGTAAGTTTGTTCTTGACTCGTTTGACCCCTAGAACTCACTAAAACTTCATTTTGGACTCGTTTGAACAAGAAAATTTATTTTGCTTCATTTTTGACTCGTTTGAGCATGGAAACCAATTGTAGGTTTGTTCTTGACTCGTTTAACCCCTAGAACTCATTAAAACTTCATATTGAACTCGTTTGAACAATAAAATTAATTTTGCTTCATTTTTGACACGTTTGAGCATGCAAACCACTTGTAGGTTTGTTCTAGACTCGTTTGACCCCTAGAACTCACTAAAAAATCATTTTGGACTCGTTTGAACAAGAAAATTAATTTTGCTTCATTTTGACTGGTTTGAGCATGGAAACCACTTTTAGCTTTGTTCTTGACTCGTTTGACCCCTAGAACTCACTAAGACTTCATTTTGGACTCGTTTGAACATGAAAATTAATTTAGCTTCATTTTTGACTCGGTTGACCATGGAAACCACTTGTAGGTTTGTTCTTAACTCGTTTGACCCCTAGAACTCACTAAAACTTCATTTTGGACTCGTTTGAACAAGAAAATTTATTTTGCTTTATTTTTGACACGTTTGAGCATGGAAACCAATTGTAGGTTTGTTCTTGACTCGTTTAACCCCAAGAACTCACTAAAACTTCATATTGAACTCGTTTGAACAATAAAATTAATTTTGCTTCATTTTTGACACGTTTGAGCATGAAAACCACTTGTAGGTTTGTTCTTTACTCGTTTGACCCCTAGAACTCACTAAGACTTCATTTTGGACTCGTTTGAACAAGAAAATTAATTTAGCTTCATTTTTGACTCGGTTTAGGGTATGCCCTAATTCTTCTTGTATCTCTTGTTCTTGTTTATAATATCTCTCATTTAGCAAAAAAAAAAAAAAAATAATTTTGCTTCATTTTTGACTCGTTTGAGCATGGAAACCAATTGTAGGTTTGTTCTTGACTCGTTTAACCCCAAGAACTCACTAAAACTTCACTCGTTTGAACAATAAAATTAATTTTGCTTCATTTTTGACACGTTTGAGCATGAAAACCACTTGTAGGTTTGTTCTTGACTCGTTTGACCCCTAGAACTCACTAAGACTTCATTTTGGACTCGTTTGAACAAGAAAATTAATTTAGCTTCATTTTTGACTCGGTTTAGGGTATGCCCTAATTCTTCTTGTATCTCTTGTTCTTGTTTATATTATCTCTCATTTAGCAAAAAAAAAAAAAAATTAATTTTGCTTCATTTTTGACTCGTCCATGGAAACCAATTGTAGGTTTGTTCTTGACTCGTTTAACCCCAAGAACTCACTAAAACTTCATATTGAACTCGTTTGAACAATAAAATTAATTTTGCTTCATTTTGGACACGTTTGAGCATGTAAACCACTTGTAGGTTTGTTCTTGACTCGTTTGACCCCTAGAACTCACTAAGACTTCATTTTGGACTCGTTTGAACAAGAAAATTAATTTAGCTTCATTTTGGACTGGTTTGAGCATGGAAACCACTTTTAGCTTTGTTCTTGACTCGTTTGACCCCTAGAACTCACTAAGACTTCATTTTGGACTCGTTTGAACATGAAAATTAATTGAGCTTCATTTTTGACTCGGTTGACCATGGAAACCACTTGTAAGTTTGTTCTTGACTCGTTTGACCCCTAGAACTCACTAAAACTTCATTTTGGACTCGTTTGAACAAGAAAATTTATTTTGCTTCATTTTTGACTCGTTTGAGCATGGAAACCAATTGTAGGTTTGTTCTTGACTCGTTTAACCCCTAGAACTCATTAAAACTTCATATTGAACTCGTTTGAACAATAAAATTAATTTTGCTTCATTTTTGACACGTTTGAGCATGCAAACCACTTGTAGGTTTGTTCTAGACTCGTTTGACCCCTAGAACTCACTAAAAAATCATTTTGGACTCGTTTGAACAAGAAAATTAATTTTGCTTCATTTTGACTGGTTTGAGCATGGAAACCACTTTTAGCTTTGTTCTTGACTCGTTTGACCCCTAGAACTCACTAAGACTTCATTTTGGACTCGTTTGAACATGAAAATTTTTAGCTTCATTTTTGACTCGGTTGACCATGGAAACCACTTGTAGGTTTGTTCTTAACTCGTTTGACCCCTAGAACTCACTAAAACTTCATTTTGGACTCGTTTGAACAAGAAAATTTATTTTGCTTTATTTTTGACACGTTTGAGCATGGAAACCAATTGTAGGTTTGTTCTTGACTCGTTTAACCCCAAGAACTCACTAAAACTTCATATTGAACTCGTTTGAACAATAAAATTAATTTTGCTTCATTTTTGACACGTTTGAGCATGAAAACCACTTGTAGGTTTGTTCTTTACTCGTTTGACCCCTAGAACTCACTAAGACTTCATTTTGGACTCGTTTGAACAAGAAAATTAATTTAGCTTCATTTTTGACTCGGTTTAGGGTATGCCCTAATTCTTCTTGTATCTCTTGTTCTTGTTTATAATATCTCTCATTTAGCAAAAAAAAAAAAAAATAATTTTGCTTCATTTTTGACTCGTTTGAGCATGGAAACCAATTGTAGGTTTGTTCTTGACTCGTTTAACCCCAAGAACTCACTAAAACTTCACTCGTTTGAACAATAAAATTAATTTTGCTTCATTTTTGACACGTTTGAGCATGAAAACCACTTGTAGGTTTGTTCTTGACTCGTTTGACCCCTAGAACTCACTAAGACTTCATTTTGGACTCGTTTGAACAAGAAAATTAATTTAGCTTCATTTTTGACTCGGTTTAGGGTATGCCCTAATTCTTCTTGTATCTCTTGTTCTTGTTTATATTATCTCTCATTTAGCAAAAAAAAAAAAAAAAAATTAATTTTGCTTCATTTTTGACTCGTCCATGGAAACCAATTGTAGGTTTGTTCTTGACTCGTTTAACCCCAAGAACTCACTAAAACTTCATATTGAACTCGTTTGAACAATAAAATTAATTTTGCTTCATTTTGGACACGTTTGAGCATGTAAACCACTTGTAGGTTTGTTCTTGACTCGTTTGACCCCTAGAACTCACTAAGACTTCATTTTGGACTCGTTTGAACAATAAAATTAATTTAGCTTCATTTTGGACTGGTTTGAGCATGGAAACCACTTTTAGCTTTGTTCTTGACTCGTTTGACCCCTAGAACTCACTAAGACTTCATTTTGGACTCGTTTGAACATGAAAATTAATTGAGCTTCATTTTTGACTCGGTTGACCATGGAAACCACTTGTAAGTTTGTTCTTGACTCGTTTGACCCCTAGAACTCACTAAAACTTCATTTTGGACTCGTTTGAACAAGAAAATTTATTTTGCTTCATTTTTGACTCGTTTGAGCATGGAAACCAATTGTAGGTTTGTTCTTGACTCGTTTAACCCCTAGAACTCATTAAAACTTCATATTGAACTCGTTTGAACAATAAAATTAATTTTGCTTCATTTTTGACACGTTTGAGCATGCAAACCACTTGTAGGTTTGTTCTAGACTCGTTTGACCCCTAGAACTCACTAAAAAATCATTTTGGACTCGTTTGAACAAGAAAATTAATTTTGCTTCATTTTGACTGGTTTGAGCATGGAAACCACTTTTAGCTTTGTTCTTGACTCGTTTGACCCCTAGAACTCACTAAGACTTCATTTTGGACTCGTTTGAACATGAAAATTTTTAGCTTCATTTTTGACTCGGTTGACCATGGAAGCCACTTGTAGGTTTGTTCTTAACTCGTTTGACCCCTAGAACTCACTAAAACTTCATTTTGGACTCGTTTGAACAAGAAAATTTATTTTGCTTTATTTTTGACACGTTTGAGCATGGAAACCAATTGTAGGTTTGTTCTTGACTCGTTTAACCCCAAGAACTCACTAAAACTTCATATTGAACTCGTTTGAACAATAAAATTAATTTTGCTTCATTTTTGACACGTTTGAGCATGAAAACCACTTGTAGGTTTGTTCTTTACTCGTTTGACCCCTAGAACTCACTAAGACTTCATTTTGGACTCGTTTGAACAAGAAAATTAATTTAGCTTCATTTTTGACTCGGTTTAGGGTATGCCCTAATTCTTCTTGTATCTCTTGTTCTTGTTTATATTATCTCTCATTTAGCAAAAAAAAAAAAAAAAAAAAAATTAATTTTGCTTCATTTTTGACTCGTCCATGGAAACCAATTGTAGGTTTGTTCTTGACTCGTTTAACCCCAAGAACTCACTAAAACTTCATATTGAACTCGTTTGAACAATAAAATTAATTTTGCTTCATTTTGGACACGTTTGAGCATGTAAACCACTTGTAGGTTTGTTCTTGACTCGTTTGACCCCTAGAACTCACTAAGACTTCATTTTGGACTCGTTTGAACAAGAAAATTAATTTAGCTTCATTTTGGACTGGTTTGAGCATGGAAACCACTTTTAGCTTTGTTCTTGACTCGTTTGACCCCTAGAACTCACTAAAACTTCATTTTGGACTCGTTTGAACAAGAAAATTTATTTTGCTTCATTTTTGACTTGTTTGAGCATGGAAACCAATTGTAGGTTTGTTCTTGACTCGTTTAACCCCTAGAACTCATTAAAACTTCATATTGAACTCGTTTGAACAATAAAATTAATTTTGCTTCATTTTTGACACGTTTGAGCATGCAAACCACTTGTAGGTTTGTTCTAGACTCGTTTGACCCCTAGAACTCACTAAAAAATCATTTTGGACTCGTTTGAACAAGAAAATTAATTTTGCTTCATTTTGACTGGTTTGAGCATGGAAACCACTTTTAGCTTTGTTCTTGACTCGTTTGACCCCTAGAACTCACTAAGACTTCATTTTGGACTCGTTTGAACATGAAAATTAATTTTGCTTCATTTTTGACACGGTTGACCATGGAAACCACTTGTAGGTTTGTTCTTCACTCGTTTGACCCCTAGAACTCACTAAAACTTCATTTTGGACTCGTTTGAACAAGAAAATTTATTTTGCTTCATTTTTGACTCGTTTGAGCATGGAAACCAATTGTAGGTTTGTTCTTGACTCGTTTAACCCCTAGAACTCATTAAAACTTCATATTGAACTCGTTTGAACAATAAAATTAATTTTGCTTCATTTTTGACACGTTTGAGCATGCAAACCACTTGTAGGTTTGTTCTAGACTCGTTTGACCCCTAGAACTCACTAAAAAATCATTTTGGACTCTTTTGAACAAGAAAATTAATTTTGCTTCATTTTGACTGGTTTGAGCATGGATACCACTTTTAGCTTTGTTCTTGACTTGTTTGCCCCTAGAACTCACTAAGACTTCATTTTGGACTCGTTTGAACATGAAAATTAATTTAGCTTCATTTTTGACTCGTTTGAGCATGGAAACCACTTGTAGGTTTGTTCTTGACTCGTTTGACCCCTAGAACTCACTAAAACTTCATTTTGGACTCGTTTGAACAAGAAAATTAATTTTGCTTCATTTTTGACTCGTTTGAGCATGGAAACCAATTGTAGGTTTGTTCTTGACTCGTTTAACCCCAAGAACTCACTAAAACTTCATATTGAACTCATTTGAACAATAAAATTAATTTTGCTTCATTTTTGACACGTTTGAGCATGAAAACCACTAGTAGGTTTGTTCTTGACTCGTTTGACCCCTAGAACTCACTATAACGTCATTTTGGACTCGTTCGAACAAGAAAGTTAATTTTGCTTCATTTTTGACACGTTTGAGCATGCAAACCACTTGTAGGTTTGTTCTTGACTCGTTTGACCCCTAGAACTCACTAAAACTTCATTTTTGGACTCGTTTGAACAAGAAAATTAATTTTGCTTCATTTTTGACTTGTTTGAGCATGGAAACCAATTGTAGGTTTGTTCTTGACTCGTTTAACCCCAGGAACTCACTAAAACTTCATATTGAACTCGTTTGAACAATAAAATTAATTTTGCTTCATTTTTGACACGTTTGAGCATGTAAACCACTTGTAGGTTTGTTCTTGACTCGTTTGACCCCTAGAACTCACTAAGACTTCATTTTGGACTCGTTTGAACATGAAAATTAATTTAGCTTCATTTTTGACTCGGTTGACCATGGAAACCACTTGTAGGTTTGTTCTTAACTCGTTTGACCACTAGAACTCACTAAAACTTCATTTTGGACTCATTTGAACAATAAAATTTATTTTGCTTCATTTTTGACTCGTTTGAGCATGGAAACCAATTGTAGGTTTGTTCTTGACTCGTTTAACCCCAAGAACTCACTAAAACTTCATATTGAACTCGTTTGAACAATAAAATTAATTTTGCTTCATTTTTGACACGTTTGAGCATGTAAACCACTTGTAGGTTTGTTCTTGACTCGTTTGACCCCTAGAACTCACTAAGACTTCATTTTGGACTCGTTTGAACAAGAAAATTTATTTTGCTTCATTTTTGACACGTTTGAGCATGGAAACCAATTGTAGGTTTGTTCTGGACTCGTTTAACCCCAAGAACTCACTAAAACTTCATATTGAACTCGTTTGAACAATAAAATTAATTTTGCTTCATTTTTGACACGTTTGAGCATGAAAATCACTTGTAGGTTTGTTCTTGACTCGTTTGACCCCTAGAACTCACTAAGACTTCATTTTGGACTCGTTTGAACAAGAAAATTTATTTTGCTTCATTTTTGACACGTTTGAGCATGGAAACCAATTGTAGGTTTGTTCTGGACTCGTTTCACCCCAAGAACTCACTAAAACTTCATATTGAACTCGTTTGAACAATAAAATTAATTTTGCTTCATTTTTGACACGTTTGAGCATGAAAATCACTTGTAGGTTTGTTCTTGACTCGTTTGACCCCTAGAACTCACTAAAACTTCATTTTGGACTCGTTTGAACAAGAAAATTTATTTTGCTTCATTTTTGACACGTTTGAGCATGCAAACCACTTGTAGGTTTGTTCTAGACTCGTTTGACCCCTAGAACTCACTAAAAAATCATATTGGACTCTTTTGAACAAGAAAATTAATTTTGCTTCATTTTGACTGGTTTGAGCATGGATACCACTTTTAGCTTTGTTCTTGACTTGTTTGCCCCTAGAACTCACTAAGACTTCATTTTGGACTCGTTTGAATATGAAAATTAATTTAACTTCATTTTTGACTCGTTTGAGCATGGAAACCACTTGTAGGTTTGTTCTTGACTCGTTTGACCCCTAGAACTCACTAAAACTTCATTTTGGACTCGTTTGAACAAGAAAATTAATTTTGCTTCATTTTTGACTCGTTTGAGCATGGAAACCAATTGTAGGTTTGTTCTTGACTCGTTTAACCCCAAGAACTCACTAAAACTTCATATTGAACTCGTTTGAACAATAAAATTAATTTTGCTTCATTTTTGACACGTTTGAGCATGTAAACCACTTGTAGGTTTGTTCTTGACTCGTTTGACCCCTAGAACTCACTAAGACTTCATTTTGGACTCGTTTGAACATGAAAATTAATTTAGCTTCATTTTTGACTCGGTTGACCATGGAAACCACTTGTAGGTTTGTTCTTAACTCGTTTGACCCCTAGAACTCACGAAAACTTCATTTTGGACTCGTTTGAACAAGAAAATTTATTTTGCTTTATTTTTGACACGTTTGAGCATGGAAACCAATTGTAGGTTTGTTCTTGACTCGTTTAACCCCAAGAACTCACTAAAACTTCATATTGAACTCGTTTGAACAATAAAATTAATTTTGCTTCATTTTTGACACGTTTGAGCATGAAAACCACTTGTAGGTTTGTTCTTTACTCGTTTGACCCCTAGAACTCATTAAGACTTCACTTTGGACTCGTTTGAACAAGAAAATTAATTTAGCTTCATTTTTGACTCGGTTTAGGGTATGCCCTAATTCTTCTTGTATCTCTTGTTCTTTTTTTTTTTTTTGCTAATTTGTATTCATTAATGTCCAAAATGTACATAATCAAGGGGCATACCCCGCGAAAAGAAAAGCTAACCAGTTAGCAACTAGAACAAACCTACAAGTATCTCTTGTTCTTGTTTATAATATCTTTCATTTAACAAAAAAAAAAAAAAATAATTTTGCTTCATTTTTGACTCGTTTGAGCATGGAAACCAATTGTAGGTTTGTTCTTGACTCGTTTAACCCCAAGAACTCACTAAAACTTCACTCGTTTGAACAATAAAATTAATTTTGCTTCATTTTTGACACGTTTGAGCATGAAAACCACTTGTAGGTTTGTTCTTGACTCGTTTGACCCCTAGAACTCACTAAGACTTCATTTTGGACTCGTTTGAACAAGAAAATTAATTTAGCTTCATTTTTGACTCGGTTTAGGGTATGCCCTAATTCTTCTTGTATCTCTTGTTCTTGTTTATATTATCTCTCATTTAGCAAAAAAAAAAAAAATTAATTTTGCTTCATTTTTGACTCGTTTGAGCATGGAAACCAATTGTAGGTTTGTTCTTGACTCGTTTAACCCCAAGAACTCACTAAAACTTCATATTGAACTCGTTTGAACAATAAAATTAATTTTGCTTCATTTTTGACACGGTTGACCATGGAAACCACTTGTAGGTTTGTTCTTGACTCGTTTGACCCCTAGAACTCACTAAGACTTCATTTTGGACTCGTTTGAACAAGAAAATTTATTTTGCTTCATTTTTGACTCGGTTTAGGGTATGCCCTAATTCTTCTTGTATCTCTTGTTCTTGTTTATAATATCACTCATTTAGCAAAAAAAAAAAAATAATAATTTTGCTTCATTTTTGACTCGTTTGAGCATGGAAACCAATTGTAGGTTTGTTCTTGACTCGTTTAACCCCAAGAACTCACTAAAACTTCACTCGTTTGAACAATAAAATTAATTTTGCTTCATTTTTGACACGTTTGAGCATGAAAACCACTTGTAGGTTTGTTCTTCACTCGTTTGACCCCTAGAACTCACTAAGACTTCATTTTGGACTCGTTTGAACAAGAAAATTAATTTAGCTTCATTTTTGACTCGGTTTAGGGTATGCCCTAATTCTTCTTGTATCTCTTGTTCTTGTTTATAATATCTCTCATTTAGCAAAAAAAAAAAAAAAAAAAAATTAATTTTGCTTCATTTTTGACTCGTTTGAGCATGGAAACCAATTGTAGGTTTGTTCTTGACTCGTTTAACCCCAAGAACTCACTAAAACTTCATATTGAATTCGTTTGAACAATAAAATTAATTTTGCTTCATTTTTGACACGTTTGAGCATGAAAACCACTTGTAGGTTTGTTCTTGACTCGTTTGACCCCTAGAATTCACTAAGACTTCATTTTGGACTCGTTTGAACAAGAAAATTAATTTAGCTTCATTTTTGACTCGGTTTAGGGTATGCCCTAATTCTTCTTGTATCTCTTGTTCTTGTTTATAATATCACTCATTTAGCAAAAAAAAATAATAATAATTTTGCTTCATTTTTGACTCGTTTGAGCATGGAAACCAATTGTAGGTTTGTTCTTGACTCGTTTAACCCCAAGAACTCACTAAAACTTCACTCGTTTGAACAATAAAATTAATTTTGCTTCATTTTTGACACGTTTGAGCATGAAAACCACTTGTAGGTTTGTTCTTCACTCGTTTGACCCCTAGAACTCACTAAGACTTCATTTTGGACTCGTTTGAACAAGAAAATTAATTTAGCTTCATTTTTGACTCGGTTTAGGGTATGCCCTAATTCTTCTTGTATCTCTTGTTCTTGTTTATAATATCTCTCATTTAGCAAAAAAAAAAAAAAATTAATTTTGCTTCATTTTTGACTCGTTTGAGCATGGAAACCAATTGTAGGTTTGTTCTTGACTCGTTTAACCCCAAGAACTCACTAAAACTTCATATTGAATTCGTTTGAACAATAAAATTAATTTTGCTTCATTTTTGACACGTTTGAGCATGAAAACCACTTGTAGGTTTGTTCTTGACTCGTTTGACCCCTAGAACTCACTAAGACTTCATTTTGGACTCGTTTGAACAAGAAAATTAATTTAGCTTCATTTTTGACTCGGTTTAGGGTATGCCCTAATTCTTCTTGTATCTCTTGTTCTTGTTTATAATATCACTCATTTAGCAAAAAAAAAAAATAATAATTTTGCTTCATTTTTGACTCGTTTGAGCATGGAAACCAATTGTAGGTTTGTTCTTGACTCGTTTAACCCCAAGAACTCACTAAAACTTCATATTGAACTCGTTTGAACAATAAAATTAATTTTGCTTCATTTTTGACACGTTTGAGCATGTAAACCACTTGTAGGTTTGTTCTTGACTCGTTTGACCCCTAGAACTCACTAAGACTTCATTTTGGACTCGTTTGAACATGAAAATTAATTTAGCTTCATTTTTGACTCGGTTGACCATGGAAACCACTTGTAGGTTTGTTCTTAACTCGTTTGACCCCTAGAACTCACGAAAACTTCATTTTGGACTCGTTTGAACAAGAAAATTTATTTTGCTTTATTTTTGACACGTTTGAGCATGGAAACCAATTGTAGGTTTGTTCTTGACTCGTTTAACCCCAAGAACTCACTAAAACTTCATATTGAACTCGTTTGAACAATAAAATTAATTTTGCTTCATTTTTGACACGTTTGAGCATGAAAACCACTTGTAGGTTTGTTCTTTACTCGTTTGACCCCTAGAACTCATTAAGACTTCACTTTGGACTCGTTTGAACAAGAAAATTAATTTAGCTTCATTTTTGACTCGGTTTAGGGTATGCCCTAATTCTTCTTGTATCTCTTGTTCTTTTTTTTTTTTTTGCTAATTTGTATTCATTAATGTCCAAAATGTACATAATCAAGGGGCATACCCCGCGAAAAGAAAAGCTAACCAGTTAGCAACTAGAACAAACCTACAAGTATCTCTTGTTCTTGTTTATAATATCTTTCATTTAACAAAAAAAAAAAAAAAATAATTTTGCTTCATTTTTGACTCGTTTGAGCATGGAAACCAATTGTAGGTTTGTTCTTGACTCGTTTAACCCCAAGAACTCACTAAAACTTCACTCGTTTGAACAATAAAATTAATTTTGCTTCATTTTTGACACGTTTGAGCATGAAAACCACTTGTAGGTTTGTTCTTGACTCGTTTGACCCCTAGAACTCACTAAGACTTCATTTTGGACTCGTTTGAACAAGAAAATTAATTTAGCTTCATTTTTGACTCGGTTTAGGGTATGCCCTAATTCTTCTTGTATCTCTTGTTCTTGTTTATATTATCTCTCATTTAGCAAAAAAAAAAAAAAAAATTAATTTTGCTTCATTTTTGACTCGTTTGAGCATGGAAACCAATTGTAGGTTTGTTCTTGACTCGTTTAACCCCAAGAACTCACTAAAACTTCATATTGAACTCGTTTGAACAATAAAATTAATTTTGCTTCATTTTTGACACGGTTGACCATGGAAACCACTTGTAGGTTTGTTCTTGACTCGTTTGACCCCTAGAACTCACTAAAACTTCATTTTTGGACTCGTTTGAACAAGAAAATTAATTTTGCTTCATTTTTGACTCGTTTGAGCATGGAAACCAATTGTAGGTTTGTTCTTGACTCGTTTAACCCCAAGAACTCACTAAAACTTCATATTGAACTCGTTTGAACAATAAAATTAATTTTGCTTCATT
Source organism: Saposhnikovia divaricata (assembly GCA_036435485.1). Taxonomy (NCBI): domain Eukaryota; kingdom Viridiplantae; phylum Streptophyta; class Magnoliopsida; order Apiales; family Apiaceae; genus Saposhnikovia; species Saposhnikovia divaricata. The sequence continues at coordinate 107,654,414 of CM071599.1, read as the reverse complement.
TTTGACACGTTTGAGCATGTAAACAGCTTGTAGGTTTGTTCTTGACTCGTTTGAGCCCTAGAACTCACTGAGACTTCATTTTGGACTCGTTTGAACATGAAAATTAATTTAGCTTTATTTTTGACTCGGTTGACCATGGAAACCACTTGTAGGTTTGTTCTTGACTCGTTTGACCCCTAGAACTCACTAAAACTTCATTTTGGACTCGTTTGAACAAGAAAATTTATTTTGCTTCATTTTTGACACGTTTGAGCATGGAAACCAATTGTAGGTTTGTTCTTGACTCGTTTAACCCCAAGAACTCACTAAAACTTCATATTGAATTCGTTTGAACAATAAAATTAATTTTGCTTCATTTTTGACACGTTTGAGCATGAAAACCACTTGTAGGTTTGTTCTTGACTCGTTTGACCCCTAGAACTCACTAAGACTTCATTTTGGACTCGTTTGAACAAGAAAATTAATTTAGCTTCATTTTTGACTCGGGGGTATGCCCTAATTCTTCTTGTATCTCTTGTTCTTGTTTATAATATCACTCATTTAGCAAAAAAAAAAAAAAATAATTTTGCTTCATTTTTGACTCGTTTGAGCATGGAAACCAATTGTAGGTTTGTTCTTGACTCGTTTAACCCCAAGAACTCACTAAAACTTCACTCGTTTGAACAATAAAATTAATTTTGCTTCATTTTTGACACATTTGAGCATGAAAACCACTTGTAGGTTTGTTCTTCACTCGTTTGACCCCTAGAACTCACTAAGACTTCATTTTGGACTCGTTTGAACAAGAAAATTAATTTAGCTTCATTTTTGACTCGGTTTAGGGTATGCCCTAATTCTTCTTGTATCTCTTGTTCTTGTTTATAATATCTCTCATTTAGCAAAAAAAAAAAAAAAAAAAAATTAATTTTGCTTCATTTTTGACTCGTTTGAGCATGGAAACCAATTGTAGGTTTGTTCTTGACTCGTTTAACCCCAAGAACTCACTAAAACTTCATATTGAATTCGTTTGAACAATAAAATTAATTTTGCTTCATTTTTGACACGTTTGAGCATGAAAACCACTTGTAGGTTTGTTCTTGACTCGTTTGACCCCTAGAACTCACTAAGACTTCATTTTGGACTCGTTTGAACAAGAAAATTAATTTAGCTTCATTTTTGACTCGGTTTAGGGTATGCCCTAATTCTTCTTGTATCTCTTGTTCTTGTTTATAATATCACTCATTTAGCAAAAAAAAAAAAAAAAATAATTTTGCTTCATTTTTGACTCGTTTGAGCATGGAAACCAATTGTAGGTTTGTTCTTGACTCGTTTAACCCCAAGAACTCACTAAAACTTCACTCGTTTGAACAATAAAATTAATTTTGCTTCATTTTTTACACGTTTGAGCATGAAAACCACTTGTAGGTTTGTTCTTCACTCGTTTGACCCTTAGAACTCACTAAGACTTCATTTTGGACTCGTTTGAACAAGAAAATTAATTTAGCTTCATTTTTGACTCGGTTTAGGGTATGCCCTAATTCTTCTTGTATCTCTTGTTCTTGTTTATAATATCTCTCATTTAGCAAAAAAAAAAAAAAAAAAAAAATTTATTTTGCTTCATTTTTGACTCGTTTGAGCATGGAAACCAATTGTAGGTTTGTTCTTGACTCGTTTAACCCCTAGAACTCATTAAAACTTCATATTGAACTCGTTTGAACAATAAAATTAATTTTGCTTCATTTTTGACACGTTTGAGCATGTAAACCACTTGTAGGTTTGTTCTTGACTCGTTTGACCCCTAGAACTCACTAAGACTTCTTTTTGGACTCGTTTGAACATGAAAATTTTTAGCTTCATTTTTGACTCGGTTGACCATGGAAACCACTTGTAGGTTTGTTCTTAACTCGTTTGACCCCTAGAACTCACTAAAACTTCATTTTGGACTCGTTTGAACAAGAAAATTTATTTTGCTTTATTTTTGACACGTTTGAGCATGGAAACCAATTGTAGGTTTGTTCTTGACTCGTTTAACCCCAAGAACTCACTAAAACTTCATATTGAACTCGTTTGAACAATAAAATTAATTTTGCTTCATTTTTGACACGTTTGAGCATGAAAACCACTTGTAGGTTTGTTCTTTACTCGTTTGACCCCTAGAACTCACTAAGACTTCATTTTGGACTCGTTTGAACAAGAAAATTAATTTAGCTTCATTTTTGACTCGGTTTAGGGTATGCCCTAATTCTTCTTGTATCTCTTGTTCTTGTTTATAATATCTCTCATTTAGCAAAAAAAAATAAATAAATAATTTTGCTTCATTTTTGACTCGTTTGAGCATGGAAACCAATTGTAGGTTTGTTCTTGACTCGTTTAACCCCAAGAACTCACTAAAACTTCACTCGTTTGAACAATAAAATTAATTTTGCTTCATTTTTGACACGTTTGAGCATGAAAACCACTTGTAGGTTTGTTCTTGACTCGTTTGACCCCTAGAACTCACTAAGACTTCATTTTGGACTCGTTTGAACAAGAAAATTAATTTAGCTTCATTTTTGACTCGGTTTAGGGTATGCCCTAATTCTTCTTGTATCTCTTGTTCTTGTTTATATTATCTCTCATTTAGCAAAAAAAAAAAAAAAAAATTAATTTTGCTTCATTTTTGACTCGTCCATGGAAACCAATTGTAGGTTTGTTCTTGACTCGTTTAACCCCAAGAACTCACTAAAACTTCATATTGAACTCGTTTGAACAATAAAATTAATTTTGCTTCATTTTGGACACGTTTGAGCATGTAAACCACTTGTAGGTTTGTTCTTGACTCGTTTGACCCCTAGAACTCACTAAGACTTCATTTTGGACTCGTTTGAACAAGAAAATTAATTTAGCTTCATTTTGGACTGGTTTGAGCATGGAAACCACTTTTAGCTTTGTTCTTGACTCGTTTGACCCCTAAAACTCACTAAGACTTCATTTTGGACTCGTTTGAACATGAAAATTAATTGAGCTTCATTTTTGACTCGGTTGACCATGGAAACCACTTGTAAGTTTGTTCTTGACTCGTTTGACCCCTAGAACTCACTAAAACTTCATTTTGGACTCGTTTGAACAAGAAAATTTATTTTGCTTCATTTTTGACTCGTTTGAGCATGGAAACCAATTGTAGGTTTGTTCTTGACTCGTTTAACCCCTAGAACTCATTAAAACTTCATATTGAACTCGTTTGAACAATAAAATTAATTTTGCTTCATTTTTGACACGTTTGAGCATGCAAACCACTTGTAGGTTTGTTCTAGACTCGTTTGACCCCTAGAACTCACTAAAAAATCATTTTGGACTCGTTTGAACAAGAAAATTAATTTTGCTTCATTTTGACTGGTTTGAGCATGGAAACCACTTTTAGCTTTGTTCTTGACTCGTTTGACCCCTAGAACTCACTAAGACTTCATTTTGGACTCGTTTGAACATGAAAATTAATTTAGCTTCATTTTTGACTCGGTTGACCATGGAAACCACTTGTAGGTTTGTTCTTAACTCGTTTGACCCCTAGAACTCACTAAAACTTCATTTTGGACTCGTTTGAACAAGAAAATTTATTTTGCTTTATTTTTGACACGTTTGAGCATGGAAACCAATTGTAGGTTTGTTCTTGACTCGTTTAACCCCAAGAACTCACTAAAACTTCATATTGAACTCGTTTGAACAATAAAATTAATTTTGCTTCATTTTTGACACGTTTGAGCATGAAAACCACTTGTAGGTTTGTTCTTTACTCGTTTGACCCCTAGAACTCACTAAGACTTCATTTTGGACTCGTTTGAACAAGAAAATTAATTTAGCTTCATTTTTGACTCGGTTTAGGGTATGCCCTAATTCTTCTTGTATCTCTTGTTCTTGTTTATAATATCTCTCATTTAGCAAAAAAAAAAAAAAAATAATTTTGCTTCATTTTTGACTCGTTTGAGCATGGAAACCAATTGTAGGTTTGTTCTTGACTCGTTTAACCCCAAGAACTCACTAAAACTTCACTCGTTTGAACAATAAAATTAATTTTGCTTCATTTTTGACACGTTTGAGCATGAAAACCACTTGTAGGTTTGTTCTTGACTCGTTTGACCCCTAGAACTCACTAAGACTTCATTTTGGACTCGTTTGAACAAGAAAATTAATTTAGCTTCATTTTTGACTCGGTTTAGGGTATGCCCTAATTCTTCTTGTATCTCTTGTTCTTGTTTATATTATCTCTCATTTAGCAAAAAAAAAAAAAAATTAATTTTGCTTCATTTTTGACTCGTCCATGGAAACCAATTGTAGGTTTGTTCTTGACTCGTTTAACCCCAAGAACTCACTAAAACTTCATATTGAACTCGTTTGAACAATAAAATTAATTTTGCTTCATTTTGGACACGTTTGAGCATGTAAACCACTTGTAGGTTTGTTCTTGACTCGTTTGACCCCTAGAACTCACTAAGACTTCATTTTGGACTCGTTTGAACAAGAAAATTAATTTAGCTTCATTTTGGACTGGTTTGAGCATGGAAACCACTTTTAGCTTTGTTCTTGACTCGTTTGACCCCTAGAACTCACTAAGACTTCATTTTGGACTCGTTTGAACATGAAAATTAATTGAGCTTCATTTTTGACTCGGTTGACCATGGAAACCACTTGTAAGTTTGTTCTTGACTCGTTTGACCCCTAGAACTCACTAAAACTTCATTTTGGACTCGTTTGAACAAGAAAATTTATTTTGCTTCATTTTTGACTCGTTTGAGCATGGAAACCAATTGTAGGTTTGTTCTTGACTCGTTTAACCCCTAGAACTCATTAAAACTTCATATTGAACTCGTTTGAACAATAAAATTAATTTTGCTTCATTTTTGACACGTTTGAGCATGCAAACCACTTGTAGGTTTGTTCTAGACTCGTTTGACCCCTAGAACTCACTAAAAAATCATTTTGGACTCGTTTGAACAAGAAAATTAATTTTGCTTCATTTTGACTGGTTTGAGCATGGAAACCACTTTTAGCTTTGTTCTTGACTCGTTTGACCCCTAGAACTCACTAAGACTTCATTTTGGACTCGTTTGAACATGAAAATTTTTAGCTTCATTTTTGACTCGGTTGACCATGGAAACCACTTGTAGGTTTGTTCTTAACTCGTTTGACCCCTAGAACTCACTAAAACTTCATTTTGGACTCGTTTGAACAAGAAAATTTATTTTGCTTTATTTTTGACACGTTTGAGCATGGAAACCAATTGTAGGTTTGTTCTTGACTCGTTTAACCCCAAGAACTCACTAAAACTTCATATTGAACTCGTTTGAACAATAAAATTAATTTTGCTTCATTTTTGACACGTTTGAGCATGAAAACCACTTGTAGGTTTGTTCTTTACTCGTTTGACCCCTAGAACTCACTAAGACTTCATTTTGGACTCGTTTGAACAAGAAAATTAATTTAGCTTCATTTTTGACTCGGTTTAGGGTATGCCCTAATTCTTCTTGTATCTCTTGTTCTTGTTTATAATATCTCTCATTTAGCAAAAAAAAAAAAAAATAATTTTGCTTCATTTTTGACTCGTTTGAGCATGGAAACCAATTGTAGGTTTGTTCTTGACTCGTTTAACCCCAAGAACTCACTAAAACTTCACTCGTTTGAACAATAAAATTAATTTTGCTTCATTTTTGACACGTTTGAGCATGAAAACCACTTGTAGGTTTGTTCTTGACTCGTTTGACCCCTAGAACTCACTAAGACTTCATTTTGGACTCGTTTGAACAAGAAAATTAATTTAGCTTCATTTTTGACTCGGTTTAGGGTATGCCCTAATTCTTCTTGTATCTCTTGTTCTTGTTTATATTATCTCTCATTTAGCAAAAAAAAAAAAAAAAATTAATTTTGCTTCATTTTTGACTCGTCCATGGAAACCAATTGTAGGTTTGTTCTTGACTCGTTTAACCCCAAGAACTCACTAAAACTTCATATTGAACTCGTTTGAACAATAAAATTAATTTTGCTTCATTTTGGACACGTTTGAGCATGTAAACCACTTGTAGGTTTGTTCTTGACTCGTTTGACCCCTAGAACTCACTAAGACTTCATTTTGGACTCGTTTGAACAATAAAATTAATTTAGCTTCATTTTGGACTGGTTTGAGCATGGAAACCACTTTTAGCTTTGTTCTTGACTCGTTTGACCCCTAGAACTCACTAAGACTTCATTTTGGACTCGTTTGAACATGAAAATTAATTGAGCTTCATTTTTGACTCGGTTGACCATGGAAACCACTTGTAAGTTTGTTCTTGACTCGTTTGACCCCTAGAACTCACTAAAACTTCATTTTGGACTCGTTTGAACAAGAAAATTTATTTTGCTTCATTTTTGACTCGTTTGAGCATGGAAACCAATTGTAGGTTTGTTCTTGACTCGTTTAACCCCTAGAACTCATTAAAACTTCATATTGAACTCGTTTGAACAATAAAATTAATTTTGCTTCATTTTTGACACGTTTGAGCATGCAAACCACTTGTAGGTTTGTTCTAGACTCGTTTGACCCCTAGAACTCACTAAAAAATCATTTTGGACTCGTTTGAACAAGAAAATTAATTTTGCTTCATTTTGACTGGTTTGAGCATGGAAACCACTTTTAGCTTTGTTCTTGACTCGTTTGACCCCTAGAACTCACTAAAACTTCATTTTGGACTCGTTTGAACAAGAAAATTTATTTTGCTTCATTTTTGACTCGTTTGAGCATGGAAACCAATTGTAGGTTTGTTCTTGACTCGTTTAACCCCTAGAACTCATTAAAACTTCATATTGAACTCGTTTGAACAATAAAATTAATTTTGCTTCATTTTTGACACGTTTGAGCATGCAAACCACTTGTAGGTTTGTTCTAGACTCGTTTGACCCCTAGAACTCACTAAAAAATCATTTTGGACTCGTTTGAACAAGAAAATTAATTTTGCTTCATTTTGACTGGTTTGAGCATGGAAACCACTTTTAGCTTTGTTCTTGACTCGTTTGACCCCTAGAACTCACTAAGACTTCATTTTGGACTCGTTTGAACATGAAAATTTTTAGCTTCATTTTTGACTCGGTTGACCATGGAAACCACTTGTAGGTTTGTTCTTAACTCGTTTGACCCCTAGAACTCACTAAAACTTCATTTTGGACTCGTTTGAACAAGAAAATTTATTTTGCTTTATTTTTGACACGTTTGAGCATGGAAACCAATTGTAGGTTTGTTCTTGACTCGTTTAACCCCAAGAACTCACTAAAACTTCATATTGAACTCGTTTGAACAATAAAATTAATTTTGCTTCATTTTTGACACGTTTGAGCATGAAAACCACTTGTAGGTTTGTTCTTTACTCGTTTGACCCCTAGAACTCACTAAGACTTCATTTTGGACTCGTTTGAACAAGAAAATTAATTTAGCTTCATTTTTGACTCGGTTTAGGGTATGCCCTAATTCTTCTTGTATCTCTTGTTCTTGTTTATAATATCTCTCATTTAGCAAAAAAAAAAAAAAATAATTTTGCTTCATTTTTGACTCGTTTGAGCATGGAAACCAATTGTAGGTTTGTTCTTGACTCGTTTAACCCCAAGAACTCACTAAAACTTCACTCGTTTGAACAATAAAATTAATTTTGCTTCATTTTTGACACGTTTGAGCATGAAAACCACTTGTAGGTTTGTTCTTGACTCGTTTGACCCCTAGAACTCACTAAGACTTCATTTTGGACTCGTTTGAACAAGAAAATTAATTTAGCTTCATTTTTGACTCGGTTTAGGGTATGCCCTAATTCTTCTTGTATCTCTTGTTCTTGTTTATATTATCTCTCATTTAGCAAAAAAAAAAAAAAAAATTAATTTTGCTTCATTTTTGACTCGTCCATGGAAACCAATTGTAGGTTTGTTCTTGACTCGTTTAACCCCAAGAACTCACTAAAACTTCATATTGAACTCGTTTGAACAATAAAATTAATTTTGCTTCATTTTGGACACGTTTGAGCATGTAAACCACTTGTAGGTTTGTTCTTGACTCGTTTGACCCCTAGAACTCACTAAGACTTCATTTTGGACTCGTTTGAACAATAAAATTAATTTAGCTTCATTTTGGACTGGTTTGAGCATGGAAACCACTTTTAGCTTTGTTCTTGACTCGTTTGACCCCTAGAACTCACTAAGACTTCATTTTGGACTCGTTTGAACATGAAAATTAATTGAGCTTCATTTTTGACTCGGTTGACCATGGAAACCACTTGTAAGTTTGTTCTTGACTCGTTTGACCCCTAGAACTCACTAAAACTTCATTTTGGACTCGTTTGAACAAGAAAATTTATTTTGCTTCATTTTTGACTCGTTTGAGCATGGAAACCAATTGTAGGTTTGTTCTTGACTCGTTTAACCCCTAGAACTCATTAAAACTTCATATTGAACTCGTTTGAACAATAAAATTAATTTTGCTTCATTTTTGACACGTTTGAGCATGCAAACCACTTGTAGGTTTGTTCTAGACTCGTTTGACCCCTAGAACTCACTAAAAAATCATTTTGGACTCGTTTGAACAAGAAAATTAATTTTGCTTCATTTTGACTGGTTTGAGCATGGAAACCACTTTTAGCTTTGTTCTTGACTCGTTTGACCCCTAGAACTCACTTAGACTTCATTTTGGACTCGTTTGAACATGAAAATTAATTTTGCTTCATTTTTGACACGGTTGACCATGGAAACCACTTGTAGGTTTGTTCTTCACTCGTTTGACCCCAAGAACTCACTAAAACTTCATTTTGGACTCGTTTGAACAAGAAAATTTATTTTGCTTCATTTTTGACTCGTTTGAGCATGGAAACCAATTGTAGGTTTGTTCTTGACTCGTTTAACCCCTAGAACTCATTAAAACTTCATATTGAACTCGTTTGAACAATAAAATTAATTTTGCTTCATTTTTGACACGTTTGAGCATGCAAACCACTTGTAGGTTTGTTCTAGACTCGTTTGACCCCTAGAACTCACTAAAAAATCATTTTGGACTCTTTTGAACAAGAAAATTAATTTTGCTTCATTTTGACTGGTTTGAGCATGGATACCACTTTTAGCTTTGTTCTTGACTTGTTTGCCCCTAGAACTCACTAAGACTTCATTTTGGACTCGTTTGAACATGAAAATTAATTTAGCTTCATTTTTGACTCGTTTGAGCATGGAAACCACTTGTAGGTTTGTTCTTGACTCGTTTGACCCCTAGAACTCACTAAAACTTCATTTTGGACTCGTTTGAACAAGAAAATTAATTTTGCTTCATTTTTGACTCGTTTGAGCATGAAAACCACTTGTAGGTTTGTTCTTGACTCGTTTGACCCCTAGAACTCACTATAACGTCATTTTGGACTCGTTCGAACAAGAAAGTTAATTTTGCTTCATTTTTGACACGTTTGAGCATGCAAACCACTTGTAGGTTTGTTCTTGACTCGTTTGACCCCTAGAACTCACTAAAACTTCATTTTTGGACTCGTTTGAACAAGAAAATTAATTTTGCTTCATTTTTGACTCGTTTGAGCATGGAAACCAATTGTAGGTTTGTTCTTGACTCGTTTAACCCCAAGAACTCACTAAAACTTCATATTGAACTCGTCTGAACAATAAAATTAATTTTGCTTCATTTTTGACACGTTTGAGCATGTAAACCACTTGTAGGTTTGTTCTTGACTCGTTTGACCCCTAGAACTCACTAAAACTTCATTTTGGACTCGTTTGAACAAGAAAATTTATTTTGCTTCATTTTTGACTCGTTTGAGCATGGAAACCAATTGTAGGTTTGTTCTTGACTCGTTTAACCCCTAGAACTCATTAAAACTTCATATTGAACTCGTTTGAACAATAAAATTAATTTTGCTTCATTTTTGACACGTTTGAGCATGCAAACCACTTGTAGGTTTGTTCTAAACTCGTTTGACCCCTAAAACTCACTAAAAAATCATTTTGGACTCGTTTGAACAAGAAAATTAATTTTGCTTCATTTTGACTGGTTTGAGCATGGAAACCACTTTTAGCTTTGTTCTTGACTCGTTTGACCCCTAGAACTCACTAAGACTTCATTTTGGACTCGTTTGAACATGAAAATTAATTGAGCTTCATTTTTGACTCGGTTGACCATCGAAACCACTTGTAGGTTTGTTCTTGACTCGTTTGACCCCTAGAACTCAATAAAACTTCATTTTGGACTCGTTTGAACAAGAAAATTTATTTTGCTTCATTTTTGACTCGTTTGAGCATGGAAACCAATTGTAGGTTTGTTCTTGACTCGTTTAACCCCTAGAACTCATTAAAACTTCATATTGAACTCGTTTGAACAATAAAATTAATTTTGCTTCATTTTTGACACGTTTGAGCATGCAAACCACTTGTAGGTTTGTTCTAGACTCGTTTGACCCCTAGAACTCACTAAAAAATCATTTTGGACTCGTTTGAACAAGAAAATTAATTTTGCTTCATTTTGACTGGTTTGAGCAAGGAAACCACTTTTAGCTTTGTTCTTGACTCGTTTGACCCCTAGAACTCACTAAGACTTCATTTTGGATTCGTTTGAACAAGAAAATTAATTTAGCTTCATTTTTGACTCGGTTGACAATGGAAACCACTTGTAGGTTTGTTCTTGACTCGTTTGACCCCTAGAACTCACTAAAACTTCATTTTGGACTCGTTTGAACAAGAAAATTTATTTTGCTTCATTTTTGACTCGTTTGAGCATGGAAACCAATTGTAGGTTTGTTCTTGACTCGTTTAACCCCTAGAACTCATTAAAACTTCATATTGAACTCGTTTGAACAATAAAATTAATTTTGCTTCATTTTTGACACGTTTGAGCATGCAAACCACTTGTAGGTTTGTTCTAAACTCGTTTGACCCCTAGAACTCACTAAAAAATCATTTTGGACTCGTTTGAACAAGAAAATTAATTTTGCTTCATTTTGACTGGTTTGAGCATGGAAACCACTTTTAGCTTTGTTCTTGACTCGTTTGACCCCTAGAACTCACTAAGACTTCATTTTGGACTCGTTTGAACATGAAAATTAATTGAGCTTCATTTTTGACTCGGTTGACCATCGAAACCACTTGTAGGTTTGTTCTTGACTCGTTTGACCCCTAGAACTCAATAAAACTTCATTTTGGACTCGTTTGAACAAGAAAATTTATTTTGCTTCATTTTTGACTCGTTTGAGCATGGAAACCAATTGTAGGTTTGTTCTTGACTCGTTTAACCCCTAGAACTCATTAAAACTTCATATTGAACTCGTTTGAACAATAAAATTAATTTTGCTTCATTTTTGACACGTTTGAGCATGCAAACCACTTGTAGGTTTGTTCTAGACTCGTTTGACCCCTAGAACTCACTAAAAAATCATTTTGGACTCGTTTGAACAAGAAAATTAATTTTGCTTCATTTTGACTGGTTTGAGCATGGAAACCACTTTTAGCTTTGTTCTTGACTCGTTTGACCCCTAGAACTCACTAAGACTTCATTTTGGACTCGTTTGAACATGAAAATTAATTTAGCTTCATTTTTGACTCGGTTGACCATGGAAACCACTTGTAGGTTTGTTCTTGACTCGTTTGACCCCTAGAACTCACTAAAACTTCATTTTGGACTCGTTTGAACAAGAAAATTTATTTTGCTTCATTTTTGACTCGTTTGAGCATGGAAACCAATTGTAGGTTTGTTCTTGACTCGTTTAACCCCTAGAACTCATTAAAACTTCATATTGAACTCGTTTGAACAATAAAATTAATTTTGCTTCATTTTTGACACGTTTGAGCATGCAAACCACTTGTAGGTTTGTTCTAGACTCGTTTCACCCCTAGAACTCACTAAAAAATCATTTTGGACTCGTTTGAACAAGAAAATTAATTTTGCTTCATTTTGACTGGTTTGAGCATGGAAACCACTTTTAGCTTTGTTCTTGACTCGTTTGACCCCTAGAACTCACTAAGACTTCATTTTGGACTCGTTTGAACATGAAAATTAATTTAGCTTCATTTTTGACTCGGTTGACCATGGAAACCACTTGTAGGTTTGTTCTTGACTCGTTTGACCCCTAGAACTCACTAAAACTTCATTTTGGACTCGTTTGAACAAGAAAATTTATTTTGCTTCATTTTTGACTCGTTTGAGCATGGAAACCAATTGTAGGTTTGTTCTTGACTCGTTTAACCCCTAGAACTCATTAAAACTTCATATTGAACTCGTTTGAACAATAAAATTAATTTTGCTTCATTTTTGACACGTTTGAGCATGCAAACCACTTGTAGGTTTGTTCTAGACTCGTTTCACCCCTAGAACTCACTAAAAAATCATTTTGGACTCGTTTGAACAAGAAAATTAATTTTGCTTCATTTTGACTGGTTTGAGCATGGAAACCACTTTTAGCTATGTTCTTGACTCGTTTGACCCCTAGAACTCACTAAGACTTCATTTTGGACTCGTTTGAACATGAAAATTAATTGAGCTTCATTTTTGACTCGGTTGACCATCGAAACCACTTGTAGGTTTGTTCTTGACTCGTTTGACCCCTAGAACTCAATAAAACTTCATTTTGGACTCGTTTGAACAAGAAAATTTATTTTGCTTCATTTTTGACTCGTTTGAGCATGGAAACCAATTGTAGGTTTGTTCTTGACTCGTTTAACCCCTAGAACTCATTAAAACTTCATATTGAACTCGTTTGAACAATAAAATTAATTTTGCTTCATTTTTGACACGTTTGAGCATGCAAACCACTTGTAGGTTTGTTCTAGACTCGTTTGACCCCTAGAACTCACTAAAAAATCATTTTGGACTCGTTTGAACAAGAAAATTAATTTTGCTTCATTTTGACTGGTTTGAGCATGGAAACCACTTTTAGCTTTGTTCTTGACTCGTTTGACCCCTAGAACTCACTAAGACTTCATTTTGGACTCGTTTGAACATGAAAATTAATTTAGCTTCATTTTTGACTCGGTTGACCATGGAAACCACTTGTAGGTTTGTTCTTGACTCGTTTGACCCCTAGAACTCACTAAAACTTCATTTTGGACTCGTTTGAACAAGAAAATTTATTTTGCTTCATTTTTGACTCGTTTGAGCATGGAAACCAATTGTAGGTTTGTTCTTGACTCGTTTAACCCCTAGAACTCATTAAAACTTCATATTGAACTCGTTTGAACAATAAAATTAATTTTGCTTCATTTTTGACACGTTTGAGCATGCAAAGCACTTGTAGGTTTGTTCTAGACTCGTTTGACCCCTAGAACTCACTAAAAAATCATTTTGGACTCGTTTGAACAAGAAAATTAATTTTGCTTCATTTTGACTGGTTTGAGCATGGAAACCACTTTTAGCTTTGTTCTTGACTCGTTTGACCCCTAGAACTCACTAAGACTTCATTTTGGACTCGTTTGAACATGAAAATTAATTTAGCTTCATTTTTGACTCGGTTGACCATGGAAACCACTTGTAGGTTTGTTCTTGACTCGTTTGACCCCTAGAACTCACTAAAACTTCATTTTGGACTCGTTTGAACAAGAAAATTTATTTTGCTTCATTTTTGACTCGTTTGAGCATGGAAACCAATTGTAGGTTTGTTCTTGACTCGTTTAACCCCTAGAACTCATTAAAACTTCATATTGAACTCGTTTGAACAATAAAATTAATTTTGCTTCATTTTTGACACGTTTGAGCATGCAAAGCACTTGTAGGTTTGTTCTAGACTCGTTTGACCCCTAGAACTCACTAAAAAATCATTTTGGACTCGTTTGAACAAGAAAATTAATTTTGCTTCATTTTGACTGGTTTGAGCATGGAAACCACTTTTAGCTTTGTTCTTGACTCGTTTGATCCCTAGAACTCACTAAGAGTTCATTTTGGACTCGTTTGAACATGAAAATTAATTTAGCTTCATTTTTGACTCGGTTGACCATGGAAACCACTTGTAGGTTTGTTCTTGACTCGTTTGACCCCTAGAACTCACTAAAACTTCATTTTGGACTCGTTTGAACAAGAAAATTTATTTTGCTTCATTTTTGACTCGTTTGAGCATGGAAACCAATTGTAGGTTTGTTCTTGACTCGTTTAACCCTTAGAACTCATTAATACTTCATATTGAACTCGTTTGAACAATAAAATTAATTTTGCTTCATTTTTGACACGTTTGAGCATGCAAACCACTTGTAGGTTTGTTCTAGACTCGTTTGACCCCTAGAACTCACTAAAAAATCATTTTGGACTCGTTTGAACAAGAAAATTAATTTTGCTTCATTTTGACTGGTTTGAGCATGGAAACCACTTTTAGCTATGTTCTTGACTCGTTTGACCCCTAGAACTCACTAAAACTTCATTTTGGACTCGTTTGAACATGAAAATTAATTGAGCTTCATTTTTGACTCGGTTGACCATGGAAACCACTTGTAGGTTTGTTCTTGACTCGTTTGACCCCTAGAACTCACTAAAACTTCATTTTGGACTCGTTTGAACAAGAAAATTTATTTTGCTTCATTTTTGACTCGTTTGAGCATGGAAACCAATTGTAGGTTTGTTCTTGACTCGTTTAACCCCTAGAACTCATTAAAACTTCATACTGAACTCGTTTGAACAATAAAATTAATTTTGCTTCATTTTTGACACGTTTGAGCATGCAAACCACTTGTAGGTTACTAGACTCGTTTGACCCCTAGAACTCACTAAAAAATCATTTTGGACTCGTTTGAACAAGAAAATTAATTTTGCTTCATTTTGACTGGTTTGAGCATGGAAACCACTTTTAGCTTTATTCTTGACTCGTTTGACCCCTAGAACTCACTAAGACTTCATTTTGGACTCGTTTGAACATGAAAATTAATTTAGCTTCATTTTTGACTCGGTTGACCATGGAAACCACTTGTAGGTTTGTTCTTGACTCGTTTGACCCCTAGAACTCACTAAAACTTCATTTTGGACTCGTTTGAACAAGAAAATTTATTTTGCTTCATTTTTGACTCGTTTGAGCATGGAAACTAATTGTAGGTTTGTTCTTGACTCGTTTAACCCCTAGAACTCAATAAAACTTCATATTGAACTCGTTTGAACAATAAAATTAATTTTGCTTCATTTTTGACACGTTTGAGCATGCAAACCACTTGTAGGATTGTTCTAGACTCGTTTGACCCCTAGAACTCACTAAAAATCATTTTGGACTCGTTTGCACAAGAAAATTAATTTTTCTTCATTTTGACTGGTTTGAGCATGTAAACCACTTTTAGCTTTATTCTTGACTCGTTTGACCCCTAGAACTCACTAAGACTTCATTTTGGACTCGTTTGAACATGAAAATTAATTAGCTTCATTTTTTGACTCGGTTGACCATGGAAACCACTTGTAGGTTTGTTCTTGACTCGTTTGACCCCTAGAACTCACTAAAACTTCATTTTGGACTCGTTTGATCAAGAAAATTTATTTTGCTTCATTTTTGACTCGTTTGAGCATGGAAACCAATTGTAGGTTTGTTCTTGACTCGTTTAACCCCTAGAACTCATTAAAACTTCATATTGAACTCGTTTGAACAATAAAATTAATTTTGCTTCATTTTTGACACGTTTGAGCATGCAAACCACTTGTAGGTTTGTTCTAGACTCGTTTGACCCCTAGAACTCACTAAAAAATCATTTTGGACTCTTTTGAACAAGAAAATTAATTTTGCTTCATTTTGACTGGTTTGAGCATGGATACCACTTTTAGCTTTGTTCTTGACTTGTTTGCCCTAAGACTTCATTTTGGACTCGTTTGAACATGAAAATTAATTTAGCTTCATTTTTGACTCGTTTGAGCATGGAAACCACTTGTAGGTTTGTTCTTGACTCGTTTGACCCCTAAAACTCACTAAAACTTCATTTTGGACACGTTTCAACAAGAAAATTAATTTTGCTTCATTTTGACTTGTTTTGACTCGTTTGACCTCTAAAACTCACGAAAACTTCATTTTGGACTCGTTTGAACAAGAAAATTAATTTTGCTTCATTTTGACTTGTTTGAGCATGGAAACCACTTGTAGCTATGTTCTTGACTCGTTTTACCCCTAGAACTCACTAACACTTCATATTGAACTCGTTTGAACAAGAAAATTAATTTTGCTTCATGGAAACAACTTGTAGGTTTGTTCTTGACTCGTTTGACCACTAGAACTCACTATAACGTCATTTTGGACTCGTTCGAACAAGAAAGTTAATTTTGCTTCATTTTTGACACGTTTAAGCATGCAAACCACTTGTAGGTTTGTTCTTGACTCGTTTGACCCCTAGAACTCACTAACACTTCATATTGAACTCGTTTGAACAAGAAAATTAATTTTGCTTCATGAAATAACTTGTAGGTTTGTTCTTGACTCGTTTGACCACTAGAACTCACTATAACGTCATTTTGGACTCGTTCGAATAAGAAAGTTAATTTTTCTTCATTTTTGACACGTTTGAGCATGCAAACCACTTGTAGGTTTGTTCTTGACTCGTTTGACCCCTAGAACTCACGAAGACTTCATTTTTGGATTCGTTTGAACAAGAAAATTAATTTAGCTTCATTTTTGACACGTTTGAGCATGGAAACCACTTGTAGGTTTGTTCTCGACTCGTTTGACCCCTAGAACTCACTAAAACTTCATTTTGGACTCGTTTGAACAAGAAAATTTATTTTACTTCATTTTTGACTCGTTTGAGCATGGAAACCAATTGTAGGTTTGTTCTTGACTCGTTTAACCCCTAGAACTCATTAAAACTTCATATTGAACTGGTTTGAACAATAAAATTAATTTTGCTTCATTTTTGACACGTTTGAGCATGCAAACTACTTGTAGGTTTGTTCTAAACTCGTTTGACCCCTAGAACTCACTAAAAAATCATTTTGGACTCGTTTGAACAAGAAAATTAATTTTGCTTCATTTTTACTGGTTTGAGCATGGAAACCACTTTTAGCTTTGTTCTTGACTCGTTTGACCCCTAGAACTCACTAAGACTTCATTTTGGACTCGTTTGAACATGAAATTTAATTGAGCTTCATTTTTGACTCGGTTGACCATGGAAACCACTTGTAGGTTTGTTCTTAACTCGGTTGACCCCTAGAACTCACTAAAACTTCATTTTGGACACGTTTCAACAAGAAAATTAATTTTTCTTCATTTTGACTTGTTTTGACTCGTTTGACCTCTAAAACTCACGAAAACTTCATTTTGGACTCGTTTGAACAAGAAAATTAATTTTGCTTCATTTTGACTTGTTTGAGCATGTAAACCACTTGTAGCTATGTTCTTGACTCGTTTTACCCCTAGAACTCACTAACACTTCATATTGAACTCGTTGGAACAAGAAAATTAATTTTGCTTCATGGAAACAACTTGTAGGTTTGTTCTTGACTCGTTTGACCACTAGAACTCACTATAACATCATTTTGGACTCGTTCGAATAAGAAAGTTAATTTTGCTTCATTTTTGACACGTTTGAGCATGCAAACCACTTGTAGGTTTGTTCTTGACTCGTTTGACCCCTAGAACTCACTAAAACTTCATTTTTGGACTCGTTTGAACAAGAAAATTAATTTTGCTTCATTTTTGACACGTTTGAGCATGCAAACCACTTGTAGGTTTGTTCTTGACTCGTTTGACCCCTAGAACTCATTAAAACTTCATTTTGGACTCGTTTGAACAAGAAAATTTATTTTGCTTCATTTTTGACTCGTTTGAGCATGGAAACCAATTGTAGGTTTGTTCTTTACTCGTTTAACCCCTAGAACTCATTAAAACTTCATATTGAACTCGTTTGAACAATAAAATTAATTTTGCTTCATTTTTGACACGTTTGAGCATGCAATCTACTTGTAGGTTTGTTCTTGACTCGTTTGACCCCTAAAACTCACTAAAACTTCATTTTGGACACGTTTCAACAAGAAAATTAATTTTGCTTCATTTTGACTTGTTTTGACTCGTTTGACCTCTAAAACTCACGAAAACTTCATTTTGGACTCGTTTGAACAAGAAAATTAATTTTGCTTCATTTTGACTTGTTTGAGCATGGAAACCACTTGTAGCTATGTTCTTGACTCGTTTTACCCCTAGAACTCACTAACACTTCATATTGAACTCGTTTGAACAAGAAAATTAATTTTGCTTCATGGAAACAACTTGTAGGTTTGTTCTTGACTCGTTTGACCACTAGAACTCACTATAACGTCATTTTGGACTCGTTCGAACAAGAAAGTTAATTTTGCTTCATTTTTGACACGTTTAAGCATGCAAACCACTTGTAGGTTTGTTCTTGACTCGTTTGACCCCTAGAACTCACTAACACTTCATATTGAACTCGTTTGAACAAGAAAATTAATTTTGCTTCATGAAATAACTTGTAGGTTTGTTCTTGACTCGTTTGACCACTAGAACTCACTATAACGTCATTTTGGACTCGTTCGAATAAGAAAGTTAATTTTTCTTCATTTTTGACACGTTTGAGCATGCAAACCACTTGTAGGTTTGTTCTTGACTCGTTTGACCCCTAGAACTCACGAAGACTTCATTTTTGGATACGTTTGAACAAGAAAATTAATTTAGCTTCTTTTTTGACACGTTTGAGCATGGAAACCACTTGTAGGTTTGTTCTCGACTCGTTTGACCCCTAGAACTCACTAAAACTTCATTTTGGACTCGTTTGAACAAGAAAATTTATTTTGCTTCATTTTTGACTCGTTTGAGCATGGAAACCAATTGTAGGTTTGTTCTTGACTCGTTTAACCCCTAGAACTCATTAAAACTTCATATTGAACTGGTTTGAACAATAAAATTAATTTTGCTTCATTTTTGACACGTTTGAGCATGGAAACCACTTGTAGGTTTGTTCTCGACTCGTTTGACCCCTAGAACTCACTAAAACTTCATTTTGGACTCGTTTGAACAAGAAAATTTATTTTGCTTCATTTTTGACTCGTTTGAGCATGGAAACCAATTGTAGGTTTGTTCTTGACTCGTTTAACCCCTAGAACTCATTAAAACTTCATATTGAACTGGTTTGAACAATAAAATTAATTTTGCTTCATTTTTGACACGTTTGAGCATGCAAACTACTTGTAGGTTTGTTCTAAACTCGTTTGACCCCTAGAACTCACTAAAAAATCATTTTGGACTCGTTTGAACAAGAAAATTAATTTTGCTTCATTTTTACTGGTTTGAGCATGGAAACCACTTTTAGCTTTGTTCTTGACTCGTTTGACCCCTAGAACTCACTAAGACTTCATTTTGGACTCGTTTGAACATGAAATTTAATTGAGCTTCATTTTTGACTCGGTTGACCATGGAAACCACTTGTAGGTTTGTTCTTAACTCGGTTGACCCCTAGAACTCACTAAAACTTCATTTTGGACACGTTTCAACAAGAAAATTAATTTTTCTTCATTTTGACTTGTTTTGACTCGTTTGACCTCTAAAACTCACGAAAACTTCATTTTGGACTCGTTTGAACAAGAAAATTAATTTTGCTTCATTTTGACTTGTTTGAGCATGTAAACCACTTGTAGCTATGTTCTTGACTCGTTTTACCCCTAGAACTCACTAACACTTCATATTGAACTCGTTGGAACAAGAAAATTAATTTTGCTTCATGGAAACAACTTGTAGGTTTGTTCTTGACTCGTTTGACCACTAGAACTCACTATAACATCATTTTGGACTCGTTCGAATAAGAAAGTTAATTTTGCTTCATTTTTGACACGTTTGAGCATGCAAACCACTTGTAGGTTTGTTCTTGACTCGTTTGACCCCTAGAACTCACTAAAACTTCATTTTTGGACTCGTTTGAACAAGAAAATTAATTTTGCTTCATTTTTGACACGTTTGAGCATGCAAACCACTTGTAGGTTTGTTCTTGACTCGTTTGACCCCTAGAACTCATTAAAACTTCATTTTGGACTCGTTTGAACAAGAAAATTTATTTTGCTTCATTTTTGACTCGTTTGAGCATGGAAACCAATTGTAGGTTTGTTCTTTACTCGTTTAACCCCTAGAACTCATTAAAACTTCATATTGAACTCGTTTGAACAATAAAATTAATTTTGCTTCATTTTTGACACGTTTGAGCATGCAATCTACTTGTAGGTTTGTTCTTGACTCGTTTGACCCCTAAAACTCACTAAAACTTCATTTTGGACACGTTTCAACAAGAAAATTAATTTTGCTTCATTTTGACTTGTTTTGACTCGTTTGACCTCTAAAACTCACGAAAACTTCATTTTGGACTCGTTTGAACAAGAAAATTAATTTTGCTTCATTTTGACTTGTTTGAGCATGGAAACCACTTGTAGCTATGTTCTTGACTCGTTTTACCCCTAGAACTCACTAACACTTCATATTGAACTCGTTTGAACAAGAAAATTAATTTTGCTTCATGGAAACAACTTGTAGGTTTGTTCTTGACTCGTTTGACCACTAGAACTCACTATAACGTCATTTTGGACTCGTTCGAACAAGAAAGTTAATTTTGCTTCATTTTTGACACGTTTAAGCATGCAAACCACTTGTAGGTTTGTTCTTGACTCGTTTGACCCCTAGAACTCACTAACACTTCATATTGAACTCGTTTGAACAAGAAAATTAATTTTGCTTCATGAAATAACTTGTAGGTTTGTTCTTGACTCGTTTGACCACTAGAACTCACTATAACGTCATTTTGGACTCGTTCGAATAAGAAAGTTAATTTTTCTTCATTTTTGACACGTTTGAGCATGCAAACCACTTGTAGGTTTGTTCTTGACTCGTTTGACCCCTAGAACTCACGAAGACTTCATTTTTGGATTCGTTTGAACAAGAAAATTAATTTAGCTTCTTTTTTGACACGTTTGAGCATGGAAACCACTTGTAGGTTTGTTCTCGACTCGTTTGACCCCTAGAACTCACTAAAACTTCATTTTGGACTCGTTTGAACAAGAAAATTTATTTTGCTTCATTTTTGACTCGTTTGAGCATGGAAACCAATTGTAGGTTTGTTCTTGACTCGTTTAACCCCTAGAACTCATTAAAACTTCATATTGAACTGGTTTGAACAATAAAATTAATTTTGCTTCATTTTTGACACGTTTGAGCATGCAAACTACTTGTAGGTTTGTTCTAAACTCGTTTGACCCCTAGAACTCACTAAAAAATCATTTTGGACTCGTTTGAACAAGAAAATTAATTTTGCTTCATTTTTACTGGTTTGAGCATGGAAACCACTTTTAGCTTTGTTCTTGACTCGTTTGACCCCTAGAACTCACTAAGACTTCATTTTGGACTCGTTTGAACATGAAATTTAATTGAGCTTCATTTTTGACTCGGTTGACCATGGAAACCACTTGTAGGTTTGTTCTTGACTCGGTTGACCCCTAGAACTCACTAAAACTTCATTTTGGACACGTTTCAACAAGAAAATTAATTTTTCTTCATTTTGACTTGTTTTGACTCGTTTGACCTCTAAAACTCACGAAAACTTCATTTTGGACTCGTTTGAACAAGAAAATTAATTTTGCTTCATTTTGACTTGTTTGAGCATGTAAACCACTTGTAGCTATGTTCTTGACTCGTTTTACCCCTAGAACTCACTAACACTTCATATTGAACTCGTTGGAACAAGAAAATTAATTTTGCTTCATGGAAACAACTTGTAGGTTTGTTCTTGACTCGTTTGACCACTAGAACTCACTATAACGTCATTTTGGACTCGTTCGAATAAGAAAGTTAATTTTGCTTCATTTTTGACACGTTTGAGCATGCAAACCACTTGTAGGTTTGTTCTTGACTCGTTTGACCCCTAGAACTCACTAAAACTTCATTTTTGGACTCGTTTGAACAAGAAAATTAATTTTGCTTCATTTTTGACACGTTTGAGCATGCAAACCACTTGTAGGTTTGTTCTTGACTCGTTTGACCCCTAGAACTCATTAAAACTTCATTTTGGACTCGTTTGAACAAGAAAATTTATTTTGCTTCATTTTTGACTCGTTTGAGCATGGAAACCAATTGTAGGTTTGTTCTTTACTCGTTTAACCCCTAGAACTCATTAAAACTTCATATTGAACTCGTTTGAACAATAAAATTAATTTTGCTTCATTTTTGACACGTTTGAGCATGCAATCTACTTGTAGGTTTGTTCTAAACTCGTTTGACCCCTAGAACTCACTAAAAAATCATTTTGGACTCGTTTGAACAAGAAAATTAATTTTGCTTCATTTTTACTGGTTTGAGCATGGAAACCACTTTTAGCTTTGTTCTTGACTCGTTTGACCCCTAGAACTCACTAAGACTTCATTTTGGACTCGTTTGAACATGAAATTTAATTGAGCTTCATTTTTGACTCGGTTAACCATGGAAACCACTTGTAGGTTTGTTCTTGACTCGGTTGACCCCTAGAACTCACTAAAACTTCATTTTGGACTCGTTTGAAAAAGAAAATTTATTTTGCTTCATTTTTGACTCGTTTGAGCATGGAAACCAATTGTAGGTTTGTTCTTGACTCGTTTAACCCCTAGAACTCATTAAAACTTCATATTGAACTCGTTTGAACAATAAAATTAATTTTGCTTCATTTTTGACACGTTTGAGCATGCAAACCACATGTAGGTTTGTTCTAGACTCGTTTCACCCCTAGAACTCACTAAAAAATCATTTTGGACTCGTTTGAACAAGAAAATTAATTTTGCTTCATTTTGACTGGTTTGAGCATGGAAACCACTTTTAGCTTTGTTCTTGACTCGTTTGACCCCTGGAACTCACTAAGACTTCATTTTGGACTCGTTTGAACAAGAAAATTAATTTAGCTTCATTTTTGACTCGGTTGAGCATGCAAACCACTTGTAGGTTTGTTCTTGACTCGTTTGACCCCTAGAACTCACTAAAACTTCATTTTGGACTCGTTTGAACAAGAAAATTTATTTTGCTTCATTTTTGACTCGTTTGAGCATGGAAACCAATTGTAGGTTTGTTCTTGACTCGTTTAACCCCTAGAACTCATTAAAACTTCATATTGAACTCGTTTGAATAATAAAATTAATTTTGCTTCATTTTTGACACGTTTGAGCATGCAAACTACTTGTAGGTTTGTTCTTGACTCGTTTGACCACTAGAACTCACTATAACGTCATTTTGGACTCGTTCGAATAAGAAAGTTAATTTTGCTTCATTTTTGACACGTTTGAGCATGAAAACCACTTGTAGGTTTGTTCTTGACTCGTTTGACCCCTAGAACTCACTAAGACTTCATTTTTGGACTCGTTTGAACAAGAAAATTAATTTTGCTTCATTTTTGACACGTTTGAGCATGCAAACCACTTGTAGGTTTGTTCTTGACTCGTTTGACCCCTAGAACTCATTAAAACTTCATTTTGGACTCGTTTGAACAAGAAAATTTATTTTGCTTCATTTTTTACTCGTTTGAGCATGGAAACCAATTGTAGGTTTGTTCTTTACTCGTTTAACCCCTAGAACTCATTAAAACTTCATATTGAACTCGTTTGAACAATAAAATTAATTTTGCTTCATTTTTGACACGTTTGAGCATGCAAACTACTTGTAGGTTTGTTCTAAACTCGTTTGACCCCTAGAACTCACTAAAAAATCATTTTGGACTCGTTTGAACAAGAAAATTAATTTTGCTTCATTTTTACTGGTTTGAGCATGGAAACCACTTTTAGCTTTGTTCTTGACTCGTTTGACCCCTAGAACTCACTAAGACTTCATTTTGGACTCGTTTGAACATGAAATTTAATTGAGCTTCATTTTTGACTCGGTTGACCATGGAAACCACTTGTAGGTTTGTTCTTGACTCGGTTGACCCCTAGAACTCACTAAAACTTCATTTTGGACACGTTTCAACAAGAAAATTAATTTTTCTTCATTTTGACTTGTTTTGACTCGTTTGACCTCTAAAACTCACGAAAACTTCATTTTGGACTCGTTTGAACAAGAAAATTAATTTTGCTTCATTCTGACTTGTTTGAGCATGTAAACCACTTGTAGCTATGTTCTTGACTCGTTTTACCCCTAGAACTCACTAACACTTCATATTGAACTCGTTGGAACAAGAAAATTAATTTTGCTTCATGGAAACAACTTGTAGGTTTGTTCTTGACTCGTTTGACCACTAGAACTCACTATAACGTCATTTTGGACTCGTTCGAATAAGAAAGTTAATTTTGCTTCATTTTTGACACGTTTGAGCATGCAAACCACTTGTAGGTTTGTTCTTGACTCGTTTGACCCCTAGAACTCACTAAAACTTCATTTTTGGACTCGTTTGAACAAGAAAATTAATTTTGCTTCATTTTTGACACGTTTGAGCATGCAAACCACTTGTAGGTTTGTTCTTGACTCGTTTGACCCCTAGAACTCATTAAAACTTCATTTTGGACTCGTTTGAACAAGAAAATTTATTTTGCTTCATTTTTGACTCGTTTGAGCATGGAAACCAATTGTAGGTTTGTTCTTTACTCGTTTAACCCCTAGAACTCATTAAAACTTCATATTGAACTCGTTTGAACAATAAAATTAATTTTGCTTCATTTTTGACACGTTTGAGCATGCAATCTACTTGTAGGTTTGTTCTTGACTCGTTTGACCCCTAAAACTCACTAAAACTTCATTTTGGACACGTTTCAACAAGAAAATTAATTTTGCTTCATTTTGACTTGTTTTGACTCGTTTGACCTCTAAAACTCACGAAAACTTCATTTTGGACTCGTTTGAACAAGAAAATTAATTTTGCTTCATTTTGACTTGTTTGAGCATGTAAACCACTTGTAGCTATGTCCTTGACTCGTTTTACCCCTAGAACTCACTAACACTTCATACTGAACTCGTTGGAACAAGAAAATTAATTTTGCTTCATGGAAACAACTTGTAGGTTTGTTCTTGACTCGTTTGACCACTAGAACTCACTATAACGTCATTTTGGACTCGTTCGAATAAGAAAGTTAATTTTGCTTCATTTTTGACACGTTTGAGCATGCAAACCACTTGTAGGTTTGTTCTTGACTCGTTTGACCCCTAGAACTCACTAAAACTTCATTTTTGGACTCGTTTGAACAAGAAAATTAATTTTGCTTCATTTTTGACACGTTTGAGCATGCAAACCACTTGTAGGTTTGTTCTTGACTCGTTTGACCCCTAGAACTCATTAAAACTTCATTTTGGACTCGTTTGAACAAGAAAATTTATTTTGCTTCATTTTTGACTCGTTTGAGCATGGAAACCAATTGTAGGTTTGTTCTTTACTCGTTTAACCCCTAGAACTCATTAAAACTTCATATTGAACTCGTTTGAACAATAAAATTAATTTTGCTTCATTTTTGACACGTTTGAGCATGCAATCTACTTGTAGGTTTGTTCTAAACTCGTTTGACCCCTAGAACTCACTAAAAAATCATTTTGGACTCGTTTGAACAAGAAAATTAATTTTGCTTCATTTTTACTGGTTTGAGCATGGAAACCACTTTTAGCTTTGTTCTTGACTCGTTTGACCCCTAGAACTCACTAAGACTTCATTTTGGACTCGTTTGAACATGAAATTTAATTGAGCTTCATTTTTGACTCGGTTGACCATGGAAACCACTTGTAGGTTTGTTCTTGACTCGGTTGACCCCTAGAACTCACTAAAACTTCATTTTGGACACGTTTCAACAAGAAAATTAATTTTTCTTCATTTTGACTTGTTTTGACTCGTTTGACCTCTAAAACTCACGAAAACTTCATTTTGGACTCGTTTGAACAAGAAAATTAATTTTGCTTCATTTTGACTTGTTTGAGCATGTAAACCACTTGTAGCTATGTTCTTGACTCGTTTTACCCCTAGAACTCACTAACACTTCATATTGAACTCGTTGGAACAAGAAAATTAATTTTGCTTCATGGAAACAACTTGTAGGTTTGTTCTTGACTCGTTTGACCACTAGAACTCACTATAACGTCATTTTGGACTCGTTCGAATAAGAAAGTTAATTTTGCTTCATTTTTGACACGTTTGAGCATGCAAACCACTTGTAGGTTTGTTCTTGACTCGTTTGACCCCTAGAACTCACTAAAACTTCATTTTTGGACTCGTTTGAACAAGAAAATTAATTTTGCTTCATTTTTGACACGTTTGAGCATGCAAACCACTTGTAGGTTTGTTCTTGACTCGTTTGACCCCTAGAACTCATTAAAACTTCATTTTGGACTCGTTTGAACAAGAAAATTTATTTTGCTTCATTTTTGACTCGTTTGAGCATGGAAACCAATTGTAGGTTTGTTCTTTACTCGTTTAACCCCTAGAACTCATTAAAACTTCATATTGAACTCGTTTGAACAATAAAATTAATTTTGCTTCATTTTTGACACGTTTGAGCATGCAATCTACTTGTAGGTTTGTTCTAAACTCGTTTGACCCCTAGAACTCACTAAAAAATCATTTTGGACTCGTTTGAACAAGAAAATTAATTTTGCTTCATTTTTACTGGTTTGAGCATGGAAACCACTTTTAGCTTTGTTCTTGACTCGTTTGACCCCTAGAACTCACTAAGACTTCATTTTGGACTCGTTTGAACATGAAATTTAATTGAGCTTCATTTTTGACTCGGTTGACCATGGAAACCACTTGTAGGTTTGTTCTTGACTCGGTTGACCCCTAGAACTCACTAAAACTTCATTTTGGACACGTTTCAACAAGAAAATTAATTTTTCTTCATTTTGACTTGTTTTGACTCGTTTGACCTCTAAAACTCACGAAAACTTCATTTTGGACTCGTTTGAACAAGAAAATTAATTTTGCTTCATTTTGACTTGTTTGAGCATGTAAACCACTTGTAGCTATGTTCTTGACTCGTTTTACCCCTAGAACTCACTAACACTTCATATTGAACTCGTTGGAACAAGAAAATTAATTTTGCTTCATGGAAACAACTTGTAGGTTTGTTCTTGACTCGTTTGACCACTAGAACTCACTATAACGTCATTTTGGAC
The DNA here is from genome assembly GCA_036435485.1 of Saposhnikovia divaricata. Lineage (NCBI taxonomy): Eukaryota > Viridiplantae > Streptophyta > Magnoliopsida > Apiales > Apiaceae > Saposhnikovia > Saposhnikovia divaricata. The sequence goes on along the minus strand of CM071599.1, from coordinate 107,627,433 downwards.
TCGTTCGAATAAGAAAGTTAATTTTGCTTCATTTTTGACACGTTTGAGCATGCAAACCACTTGTAGGTTTGTTCTTGACTCGTTTGACCCCTAGAACTCACTAAAACTTCATTTTTGGACTCGTTTGAACAAGAAAATTAATTTTGCTTCATTTTTGACACGTTTGAGCATGCAAACCACTTGTAGGTTTGTTCTTGACTCGTTTGACCCCTAGAACTCATTAAAACTTCATTTTGGACTCGTTTGAACAAGAAAATTTATTTTGCTTCATTTTTGACTCGTTTGAGCATGGAAACCAATTGTAGGTTTGTTCTTTACTCGTTTAACCCCTAGAACTCATTAAAACTTCATATTGAACTCGTTTGAACAATAAAATTAATTTTGCTTCATTTTTGACACGTTTGAGCATGCAATCTACTTGTAGGTTTGTTCTAAACTCGTTTGACCCCTAGAACTCACTAAAAAATCATTTTGGACTCGTTTGAACAAGAAAATTAATTTTGCTTCATTTTTACTGGTTTGAGCATGGAAACCACTTTTAGCTTTGTTCTTGACTCGTTTGACCCCTAGAACTCACTAAGACTTCATTTTGGACTCGTTTGAACATGAAATTTAATTGAGCTTCATTTTTGACTCGGTTGACCATGGAAACCACTTGTAGGATTGTTCTTGACTCGGTTGACCCCTAGAACTCACTAAAACTTCATTTTGGACACGTTTCAACAAGAAAATTAATTTTTCTTCATTTTGACTTGTTTTGACTCGTTTGACCTCTAAAACTCACGAAAACTTCATTTTGGACTCGTTTGAACAAGAAAATTAATTTTGCTTCATTTTGACTTGTTTGAGCATGTAAACCACTTGTAGCTATGTTCTTGACTCGTTTTACCCCTAGAACTCACTAACACTTCATATTGAACTCGTTGGAACAAGAAAATTAATTTTGCTTCATGGAAACAACTTGTAGGTTTGTTCTTGACTCGTTTGACCACTAGAACTCACTATAACGTCATTTTGGACTCGTTCGAATAAGAAAGTTAATTTTGCTTCATTTTTGACACGTTTGAGCATGCAAACCACTTGTAGGTTTGTTCTTGACTCGTTTGACCCCTAGAACTCACTAAAACTTCATTTTTGGACTCGTTTGAACAAGAAAATTAATTTTGCTTCATTTTTGACACGTTTGAGCATGCAAACCACTTGTAGGTTTGTTCTTGACTCGTTTGACCCCTAGAACTCATTAAAACTTCATTTTGGACTCGTTTGAACAAGAAAATTTATTTTGCTTCATTTTTGACTCGTTTGAGCATGGAAACCAATTGTAGGTTTGTTCTTTACTCGTTTAACCCCTAGAACTCATTAAAACTTCATATTGAACTCGTTTGAACAATAAAATTAATTTTGCTTCATTTTTGACACGTTTGAGCATGCAATCTACTTGTAGGTTTGTTCTAAACTCGTTTGACCCCTAGAACTCACTAAAAAATCATTTTGGACTCGTTTGAACAAGAAAATTAATTTTGCTTCATTTTTACTGGTTTGAGCATGGAAACCACTTTTAGCTTTGTTCTTGACTCGTTTGACCCCTAGAACTCACTAAGACTTCATTTTGGACTCGTTTGAACATGAAATTTAATTGAGCTTCATTTTTGACTCGGTTGACCATGGAAACCACTTGTAGGTTTGTTCTTGACTCGGTTGACCCCTAGAACTCACTAAAACTTCATTTTGGACACGTTTCAACAAGAAAATTAATTTTTCTTCATTTTGACTTGTTTTGACTCGTTTGACCTCTAAAACTCACGAAAACTTCATTTTGGACTCGTTTGAACAAGAAAATTAATTTTGCTTCATTTTGACTTGTTTGAGCATGTAAACCACTTGTAGCTATGTTCTTGACTCGTTTTACCCCTAGAACTCACTAACACTTCATATTGAACTCGTTGGAACAAGAAAATTAATTTTGCTTCATGGAAACAACTTGTAGGTTTGTTCTTGACTCGTTTGACCACTAGAACTCACTATAACGTCATTTTGGACTCGTTCGAATAAGAAAGTTAATTTTGCTTCATTTTTGACACGTTTGAGCATGCAAACCACTTGTAGGTTTGTTCTTGACTCGTTTGACCCCTAGAACTCACTAAAACTTCATTTTTGGACTCGTTTGAACAAGAAAATTAATTTTGCTTCATTTTTGACACGTTTGAGCATGCAAACCACTTGTAGGTTTGTTCTTGACTCGTTTGACCCCTAGAACTCATTAAAACTTCATTTTGGACTCGTTTGAACAAGAAAATTTATTTTGCTTCATTTTTGACTCGTTTGAGCATGGAAACCAATTGTAGGTTTGTTCTTTACTCGTTTAACCCCTAGAACTCATTAAAACTTCATATTGAACTCGTTTGAACAATAAAATTAATTTTGCTTCATTTTTGACACGTTTGAGCATGCAATCTACTTGTAGGTTTGTTCTAAACTCGTTTGACCCCTAGAACTCACTAAAAAATCATTTTGGACTCGTTTGAACAAGAAAATTAATTTTGCTTCATTTTTACTGGTTTGAGCATGGAAACCACTTTTAGCTTTGTTCTTGACTCGTTTGACCCCTAGAACTCACTAAGACTTCATTTTGGACTCGTTTGAACATGAAATTTAATTGAGCTTCATTTTTGACTCGGTTGACCATGGAAACCACTTGTAGGTTTGTTCTTGACTCGGTTGACCCCTAGAACTCACTAAAACTTCATTTTGGACACGTTTCAACAAGAAAATTAATTTTTCTTCATTTTGACTTGTTTTGACTCGTTTGACCTCTAAAACTCACGAAAACTTCATTTTGGACTCGTTTGAACAAGAAAATTAATTTTGCTTCATTTTGACTTGTTTGAGCATGTAAACCACTTGTAGCTATGTTCTTGACTCGTTTTACCCCTAGAACTCACTAACACTTCATATTGAACTCGTTGGAACAAGAAAATTAATTTTGCTTCATGGAAACAACTTGTAGGTTTGTTCTTGACTCGTTTGACCACTAGAACTCACTATAACGTCATTTTGGACTCGTTCGAATAAGAAAGTTAATTTTGCTTCATTTTTGACACGTTTGAGCATGCAAACCACTTGTAGGTTTGTTCTTGACTCGTTTGACCCCTAGAACTCACTAAAACTTCATTTTTGGACTCGTTTGAACAAGAAAATTAATTTTGCTTCATTTTTGACACGTTTGAGCATGCAAACCACTTGTAGGTTTGTTCTTGACTTGTTTGACCCCTAGAACTCATTAAAACTTCATTTTGGACTCGTTTGAACAAGAAAATTTATTTTGCTTCATTTTTGACTCGTTTGAGCATGGAAACCAATTGTAGGTTTGTTCTTTACTCGTTTAACCCCTAGAACTCATTAAAACTTCATATTGAACTCGTTTGAACAATAAAATTAATTTTGCTTCATTTTTGACACGTTTGAGCATGCAATCTACTTGTAGGTTTGTTCTAAACTCGTTTGACCCCTAGAACTCACTAAAAAATCATTTTGGACTCGTTTGAACAAGAAAATTAATTTTGCTTCATTTTTACTGGTTTGAGCATGGAAACCACTTTTAGCTTTGTTCTTGACTCGTTTGACCCCTAGAACTCACTAAGACTTCATTTTGGACTCGTTTGAACATGAAATTTAATTGAGCTTCATTTTTGACTCGGTTAACCATGGAAACCACTTGTAGGTTTGTTCTTGACTCGGTTGACCCCTAGAACTCACTAAAACTTCATTTTGGACTCGTTTGAAAAAGAAAATTTATTTTGCTTCATTTTTGACTCGTTTGAGCATGGAAACCAATTGTAGGTTTGTTCTTGACTCGTTTAACCCCTAGAACTCATTAAAACTTCATATTGAACTCGTTTGAACAATAAAATTAATTTTGCTTCATTTTTGACACGTTTGAGCATGCAAACCACATGTAGGTTTGTTCTAGACTCGTTTCACCCCTAGAACTCACTAAAAAATCATTTTGGACTCGTTTGAACAAGAAAATTAATTTTGCTTCATTTTGACTGGTTTGAGCATGGAAACCACTTTTAGCTTTGTTCTTGACTCGTTTGACCCCTAGAACTCACTAAGACTTCATTTTGGACTCGTTTGAACAAGAAAATTAATTTAGCTTCATTTTTGACTCGGTTGAGCATGCAAACCACTTGTAGGTTTGTTCTTGACTCGTTTGACCCCTAGAACTCACTAAAACTTCATTTTGGACTCGTTTGAACAAGAAAATTTATTTTGCTTCATTTTTGACTCGTTTGAGCATGGAAACCAATTGTAGGTTTGTTCTTGACTCGTTTAACCCCTAGAACTCATTAAAACTTCATATTGAACTCGTTTGAACAATAAAATTAATTTTGCTTCATTTTTGACACGTTTGAGCATGCAAACTACTTGTAGGTTTGTTCTTGACTCGTTTGACCACTAGAACTCACTATAACGTCATTTTGGACTCGTTCGAATAAGAAAGTTAATTTTGCTTCATTTTTGACACGTTTGAGCATGCAAACCACTTGTAGGTTTGTTCTTGACTCGTTTGACCCCTAGAACTCACTAAGACTTCATTTTTGGACTCGTTTGAACAAGAAAATTAATTTTGCTTCATTTTTGACACGTTTGAGCATGCAAACCACTTGTAGGTTTGTTCTTGACTCGTTTGACCCCTAGAACTCATTAAAACTTCATTTTGGACTCGTTTGAACAAGAAAATTTATTTTGCTTCATTTTTGACTCGTTTGAGCATGGAAACCTCCAAGAAATTGATGGGCTGGTTGTTCATTTCCCTAGTGATCTACTACATTTGGCAAGAAAGAAACAACAGGCTGCACAAAAAGGGAAACCCGAGGCCTACTGTTCAGCTGGTTTTTTTGATTAAGAATATGCTCCGTGAAAAGCTCTTCACTTGTAATAGCTTTAAAAAAATTGTTGCTAGGAACCCTTCCTTGATTCCTCTTTTATATTAATGAGGAAGTAGCCTTCTTTTTGTCTCTGCTTTTTTGCTTGTTTAGCTGATAGTTTAGCTGCTAGCTTTCTTTTTTCTCCTGGGGTATGCCCCTTGATTATGTACATTTTTTGTCATTAATGAATTTAACTTAGCAAAAAAAAAAAAAAAAAAAAAAAAAAAACCACTTGTAGGTTTGTTCTTGACTCGGTTGACCCCTAGAACTCACTAAAACTTCATTTTGGACTCGTTTGAAAAAGAAAATTTATTTTGCTTCATTTTTGACTCGTTTGAGCATGGAAACCAATTGTAGGTTTGTTCTTGACTCGTTTAATCCCTAGAACTCATTAAAACTTCATATTGAACTCGTTTGAACAATAAAATTAATTTTGCTTCATTTTTGACACGTTTGAGCATGCAAACTACTTGTAGGTTTGTTCTAGACTCGTTTCACCCCTAGAACTCACTAAAAAATCATTTTGGACTCGTTTGAACAAGAAAATTAATTTTGCTTCATTTTGACTGGTTTGAGCATGGAAACCACTTTTAGCTTTGTTCTTGACTCGTTTGACCCCTAGAACTCACTAAGACTTCATTTTGGACTCGTTTGAACATGAAATTTAATTGAGCTTCATTTTTGACTCGGTTGACCATGGAAACCACTTGTAGCTTTGTTCTTGACTCGGTTGACCCCTAGAACTCACTAAAACTTCATTTTGGACTCGTTTGAAAAAGAAAATTTATTTTGCTTCATTTTTGACTCGTTTGAGCATGGAAACCAATTGTAGGTTTGTTCTTGACTCGTTTAACCCCTAGAACTCATTAAAACTTCATATTGAACTCGTTTGAACAATAAAATTAATTTTGCTTCATTTTTGACACGTTTGAGCATGCAAACCACTTGTAGGTTTGTTCTAGACTCGTTTCACCCCTAGAACTCACTAAAAAATCATTTTGGACTCGTTTGAACAAGAAAATTAATTTTGCTTCATTTTGACTGGTTTGAGCATGGAAACCACTTTTAGCTTTGTTCTTGACTCGTTTGACCCCTAGAACTCACTAAGACTTCATTTTGGACTCGTTTGAACATGAAATTTAATTGAGCTTCATTTTTGACTCGGTTGACCATGGAAACCACTTGTAGCTTTGTTCTTGACTCGGTTGACCCCTAGAACTCACTAAAACTTCATTTTGGACTCGTTTGAAAAAGAAAATTTATTTTGCTTCATTTTTGACTCGTTTGAGCATGGAAACCAATTGTAGGTTTGTTCTTGACTCGTTTAATCCCTAGAACTCATTAAAACTTCATATTGAACTCGTTTGAACAATAAAATTAATTTTGCTTCATTTTTGACACGTTTGAGCATGCAAACTACTTGTAGGTTTGTTCTAGACTCGTTTCACCCCTAGAACTCACTAAAAAATCATTTTGGACTCGTTTGAACAAGAAAATTAATTTTGCTTCATTTTGACTGGTTTGAGCATGGAAACCACTTTTAGCTTTGTTCTTGACTCGTTTGACCCCTAGAACTCACTAAGACTTCATTTTGGACTCGTTTGAACATGAAATTTAATTGAGCTTCATTTTTGACTCGGTTGACCATGGAAACCACTTGTAGGTTTGTTCTTGACTCGGTTGACCCCTAGAGCTCACTAAAACTTCATTTTGGACTTGTTTGAAAAAGAAAATTTATTTTGCTTCATTTTTGACTCGTTTGAGCATGGAAACCAATTGTGGGTTTGTTCTTGACTCGTTTAACCCCTAGAACTCATTAAAACTTCATATTGAACTCGTTTGAACAATAAAATTAATTTTGCTTCATTTTTGACACGTTTGAGCATGCAAACCACTTGTAGGTTTGTTCTAGACTCGTTTCACCCCTAGAACTCACTAAAAAATCATTTTGGACTCGTTTGAACAATAAAATTAATTTTGCTTCATTTTGACTAGTTTGAGCATGGAAACCACTTTTAGCTTTGTTCTTGACTCGTTTGACCCCTAGAACTCACTAAGACTTCATTTTGGACTCGTTTGAACATGAAATTTAATTGAGCTTCATTTTTGACTCGGTTGACCATGGAAACCACTTGTAGCTTTGTTCTTGACTCGGTTGACCCCTAGAACTCACTAAAACTTCATTTTGGACTCGTTTGAAAAAGAAAATTTATTTTGCTTCATTTTTGACTCGTTTGAGCATGGAAACCAATTGTAGGTTTGTTCTTGACTCGTTTAACCCCTAGAACTCATTAAAACTTCATATTGAACTCGTTTGAACAATAAAATTAATTTTGCTTCATTTTTGACACGTTTGAGCATGTAAACCACTTGTAGGTTTGTTCTTGACTCGTTTGACCCCTAGAATTCACTAAGACTTTATTTTGGACTCGTTTGAACAAGAAAATTAATTTTGCTTCATTTTGACTTGTTTGAATGTAAACCACTTGTAGCTATTCTTGACTCGTTTTACCCCTAGAACTCACTAACACTTCATATTGAACTCGTTTCAACAAGAAAATTAATTTTGCTTCATGGAAACAACTTGTAGGTTTGTTCTTGACTCGTTTGACCACTAGAACTCACTATAACGTCATTTTGGACTCGTTTGAACAAGAAAATTTATTTTGCTTCATTTTTGACTCGTTTGAGCATGGAAACCAATTGTAGGTTTGTTCTTGACTCGTTTAACCCCTAGAACTCATTAAAACTTCATATTGAACTCGTTTGAACAATAAAATTAATTTTGCTTCATTTTTGACACGTTTGAGCATGCAATCGTCCGAAAGCAAAAGCCTTCCTACTTTTCAGGGTGGGTAGGCAATCAAAGTTCTTATTTTGGCAAGATCCCTGGGTTCGTCACATTCCGTTGTCACTTCAGTTTCGGCCAGGCATTATTTCTATAGCTGAATCTAATAGTATGGCGACTGTTGGTAATTTTATTCGTGAGGGGCAGTGGCATCTTCCTCCATCAAACCATGTAGATATGATGGAGCTTCGGAGTCGAGTAGGTTCAATTGCAATATACCATTCTGACGTTATAACTTGGGATGGACTTCTCCCCTCAAACGTAAAGCTATCTACCATCTGGCAGTCTATTAGAGAGAGATCGGGTATATCTTCTTGGCATGAAGTAGTCTGGAACTCATTCTCCATTCCTAGATGTTCGTTTACACTCTGGTTAGCTTTAAAAAATCGTTTGCTTACCAGAGATAGGATGCTCATGTTTGGAATGGCGGTTAACCAGAATTGTGCTCTATGTAATTCGAGACCAGAAACTGTGCATCATATTTTCTCAGACTGTCCTTTCTTTGACATGATAAGACGAGCTTGCCCTATTGTTTTAAACCCGGATTGGTTGCAGTGCCAAAATGGCGATCTCTTCCCAGCATCTACGAAAATCTTTACTCAGATGGGTAGCTTATTTCTAGCTGTTGCAGTTCATCACACGTGGAAGGAGAGGAACTTTAGAATCCACAATTCCAGCAAAAGCCACTCTACCTTGGAGCTAGTTCGAGTTATAAAGCGGATGGTTAAAGAAAAACTTTTTTCTTGTAATTGTTTTAGGCAATATGTTAGAAAGCACCCAACAGTTGTTACTTGGCTGCTCTAATTTATTATAGCTTAGCCTAGTTTTTCTTTTGGCTTATGGTGAGATCCTGTCTCTTGCCATTTTTTGTGGGGTATGCCCCGGATCCTTGTATCCTTTTTCTTTTTTCGTTATAATACTTTAATTTAGTAAAAAAAAAAAACTACTTGTAGGTTTGTTCTAAACTCCTTTGACCCCTAGAACTCACTAAAAAATCATTTTGGACTCGTTTGAACAAGAAAATTAATTTTGCTTCATTTTGACTGGTTTGAGCATGGAAACCACTTTTAGCTTTGTTCTTGACTCGTTTGACCCCTAGAACTCACTAAAACTTCATTTTGGACTGGTTTGAACAAGAAAATTAATTTTGCTTCATTTTGACTGGGTTGAGCATGGAAACCACTTTTAGCTTTGTTCTTGACTTGTTTGACCCCTAGAACTCACTAAGACTTCATTTTGGACTCGTTTGAACATGAAAATTAATTTTGCTTCATTTTTGACTCGTTTGAGCATGGAAACCACTTGTAGGTTTGCTCTTGACTCGTTTGACCCCTAAAACTCACTAAAACTTCATTTTGGACACGTTTCAACAAGAAAATTAATTTTTCTTCATTTTGACTTGTTTTGACTCGTTTGACCTCTAAAACTCACGAAAACTTCATTTTGGACTCGTTTGAACAAGAAAATTAATTTTGCTTCATTTTGACTTGTTTGAGCATGTAAACCACTTGTAGCTATGTTCTTGACTCGTTTTACCCCTAGAACTCACTAACACTTCATATTGAACTCGTTTGAACAAGAAAATTAATTTTGCTTCATGGAAACAACTTGTAGGTTTGTTCTTGACTCGTTTGACCACTAGAACTCACTATAACGTCATTTTGGACTAGTTCGAACAAGAAAGTTAATTTTGCTTCATTTTTGACACGTTTGAGCATGCAAACCACTTGTAGGTTTGTTCTTGACTCGTTTGACCCCTAGAACTCACTAAAACTTCATTTTTGGACTCGTTTGAACAAGAAAATTAATTTTGCTTCATTTTTGACTCGTTTGAGCATGGAAACCAATTGTAGGTTTGTTCTTGACTCGTTTAACCCCAAGAACTCACTAAAACTTCATATTGAACTCGTTTGAACAATAAAATTAATTTTGCTTCATTTTTGACACGTTTGAGCATGTAAACCACTTGTAGGTTTGTTCTTGACTCGTTTGACCCCTAGAACTCACTAAGACTTTATTTTGGACTCGTTTGAACAAGAAAATTAATTTAGCTTCATTTTTGACTCGGTTGACCATGGAAACCACTTGTAGGTTTGTTCTTGACTCGTTTGACCCCTAGAACTCACTAAAACTTCATTTTGGACTCGTTTGAACAAGAAAATTTATTTTGCTTCATTTTTGACTCGTTTGAGCATGGAAACCAATTGTAGGTTTGTTCTTGACTCGTTTAACCCCTAGAACTAATTAAAACTTCATATTGAACTCGTTTGAACAATAAAATTAATTTTGCTTCATTTTTGACACGTTTGAGCATGCAAACTACTTGTAGGTTTGTTCTAAACTCGTTTGACCCCTAGAACTCACTAAAAAATCATTTTGGACTCGTTTGAACAAGAAAATTAATTTTGCTTCATTTTGACTGGTTTGAGCATGGAAACCACTTTTAGCTTTGTTCTTGACTCGTTTGACCCCTAGAACTCACTAAGACTTCATTTTGGACTCGTTTGAACATGAAAATTAATTGAGCTTCATTTTTGACTCGGTTGACCATGGAAACCACTTGTAGGTTTGTTCTTGACTCGTTTGACCCCTAGAACTCACTAAAACTTCATTTTGGACTCGTTTGAACAAGAAAATTAATTTTGCTTCATTTTTGACTCGTTTGAGCATGGAAACCAATTGTAGGTTTGTTCTTGACTCGTTTAACCCCTAGAACTCATTAAAACTTCATATTGAACTCGTTTGAACAATAAAATTAATTTTGCTTCATTTTTGACACGTTTGAGCATGCAAACCACTTGTAGGTTTGTTCTAGACTCGTTTGACCCCTAGAACTCCCTAAAAAATCATTTTGGACTCGTTTGAACAAGAAAATTAATATTGCTTCATTTTGACTGGTTTGAGCATGGAAACCACTTTTAGCTTTGTTCTTGACTCGTTTGACCCCTATAACTCACTAAGACTTCATTTCGGACTCGTTTGAACATGAAAATTAATTTAGCTTCATTTTTGACTCGTTTGAGCATGGAAACCACTTGTAGGTTTGTTCTTGACTCGTTTGACCCCTAAAACTAACTAAAACTTCATTTTGGACACGTTTCAACAATAAAATTAATTTTGCTTCATTTTGACTTGTTTTGACTCGTTTGACCTCTAAAACTCATGAAAACTTCATTTTGGACTCGTTTGAACAAGAAAATTAATTTTGCTTCATTTTGACTTGTTTGAGCATGGAAACCACTTGTATGTTCTTGACTCGTTTTGCCCCTAGAACTCACTAACACTTCATATTGAACTCGTTTGAACAAGAAAATTAATTTTGCTTCATGGAAACAACTTGTAGGTTTGTTCTTGACTCGTTTGACCACTAGAACTCACTATAACGTCATTTTGGACTCGTTCGAACAAGAAAGTTAATTTTGCTTCATTTTTGACACGTTTAAGCATGCAAACCACTTCTAGGTTTGTTCTTGACTCGTTTGACCCCTAGAACTCACTAAAACTTCATATTGAACTCGTTTGAACAATAAAATTAATTTTGCTTCATTTTTGACACGTTTGAGCATGCAAACTACTTGTAGGTTTGTTCTAAACTCGTTTGACCCCTAGAACTCAATAAAAAATCATTTTGGACTCGTTTGAACAAGAAAATTAATTTTGCTTCATTTTGACTGGTTTGAGCATGGAAACCACTTTTAGCTTTGTTCTTGACTCGTTTGACCCCTAGAACTCACTATAACTTCATTTTGGACTCGTTTGAACAAGAAAATTAATTTTGCTTCATTTTGACTGGTTTGAGCATGGAAACCACTTTTAGCTTTGTTCTTGACTTGTTTGACCCCTAGAACTCACTAAGACTTCATTTTGGACTCGTTTGGACATGAAAATTAATTTAGCTTCATTTTTGACTCGTTTGAGCATGGAAACCACTTGTAGGTTTGCTCTTGACTCGTTTGACCCCTAAAACTCACTAAAACTTCATTTTGGACACGTTTCAACAAGAAAATTAATTTTTCTTCATTTTGACTTGTTTTGACTCGTTTGACCTCTAAAACTCACGAAAACTTCATTTTGGACTCGTTTGAACAAGAAAATTAATTTTCCTTCATTTTGACTTGTTTGAGCATGTAAACCACTTGTAGTAGCTATGTTCTTGACTCGTTTTACCCCTAGAACTCACTAACACTTCATATTGAACTCGTTTGAACAAGAAAATTAATTTTGCTTCATGGAAACAACTTGTAAGTTTGTTCTTGACTCGTTTGACCACTAGAACTCACTATAACGTCATTTTGGACTAGTTCGAACAACAAAGTTAATTTTGCTTCATTTTTGACACGTTTGAGCATGCAAACCACTTGTAGGTTTGTTCTTGACTCGTTTGACCCCTAGAACTCACTAAAACTTCATTTTTGGACTCGTTTGAACAAGAAAATTAATTTTGCTTCATTTTTGACTCGTTTGAGCATGGAAACCAATTGTAGGTTTGTTCTTGACTCGTTTAACCCCAAGAACTCACTAAAACTTCAAATTGAACTCGTTTGAACAATAAAATTAATTTTGCTTCATTTTTGACACGTTTGAGCATGTAAACCACTTGTAGGTTTGTTCTTGACTCGTTTGACCCCTAGAATTCACTAAGACTTTATTTTGGACTCGTTTGAACAAGAAAATTAATTTAGCTTCATTTTTGACTCGGTTGACCATGGAAACCACTTGTAGGTTTGTTCTTGACTCGTTTGAGCATGGAAACCAATTGTAGGTTTGTTCTTGACTCGTTTAACCCCTAGAACTAATTAAAACTTCATATTGAACTCGTTTGAACAATAAAATTAATTTTGCTTCATTTTTGACACGTTTGAGCATGCAAACTACTTGTAGGTTTGTTCTAAACTCGTTTGACCCCTAGAACTCACTAAAAAATCATTTTGGACTCGTTTGAACAAGAAAATTAATTTTGCTTCATTTTGACTGGTTTGAGCATGGAAACCACTTTTAGCTTTGTTCTTGACTCGTTTGACCCCTAGAACTCACTAAGACTTCATTTTGGACTCGTTTGAACATGAAAATTAATTGAGCTTCATTTTTGACTCGGTTGACCATGGAAACCACTTGTAGGTTTGTTCTTGACTCGTTTGACCCCTAGATCTCACTAAAACTTCATTTTGGACTCGTTTGAACAAGAAAATTAATTTTGCTTCATTTTTGACTCGTTTGAGCATGGAAACCAATTGTAGGTTTGTTCTTGACTCGTTTAACCCCTAGAACTCATTAAAACTTCATATTGAACTCGTTTGAACAATAAAATTAATTTTGCTTCATTTTTGACACGTTTGATCATGCAAACCACTTGTAGGTTTGTTCTAGACTCGTTTGACCCCTAGAACTCCCTAAAAAATCATTTTGGACTCGTTTGAACAAGAAAATTAATATTGCTTCATTTTGACTGGTTTGAGCATGGAAACCACTTTTAGCTTTGTTCTTGACTCGTTTGACCCCTATAACTCACTAAGACTTCATTTTGGACTCGTTTGAACATGAAAATTAATTTAGCTTCATTTTTGACTCGTTTGAGCATGGAAACCACTTGTAGGTTTGTTCTTGACTCGTTTGACCCCTAAAACTCACTAAAACTTCATTTTGGACACGTTTCAACAATAAAATTAATTTTGCTTCATTTTGACTTGTTTTTTTTTTTTTTTGCTAATTAATTAAATTTATACCAAAAAGGAACAACTTACAAAAATCTAGGGGCATACCCCGCGAGATCAGCATTCAGACATTAACAACAATTAATACACGATCTAGGGGCATACCCCGCGAACTAGCACAAGACAAGCTGCAAAAACAGTAGCCAAAAAAAATAAACTACAAGTCAAAGCTAATCCGAACTAGAGATGTGAAAGAAGAGAAATTAGTACAAGTATTGGACTAAGTCAGGCTCCTTGACAACTGCTCTACGAAATGATTTTATAGAGTGAACTCGTTCCCGTACCAGCCTCTTCACCAAATGCATTAGAACCTGCGGAGAAATTCGATGGCCAGCCTTGTGCATTCTGTCATTGCGCTCTTTCCACACATAGAATATTGTAGTGGCCAAATATAAGTAGGCAAGAAGCTTTTTCATGGAAGAACAACGATCCAGCAGAAATTCTCCACTTAGGAAACTATCCCAGTTGCAAGTAAATGAGAAGCCAGATTGTTTAAGCAGAACAGAGGTGTAAATGCAGGTGCTAAACAAATGCTCATTGGTTTCGATTGCATTATCACAAAGCAAGCATCTAAGGTCAGTTTGCATACCAAAGCGCGCCATCCTGTCCTTTGTAAGTAGTCTATTTTTAAGGCCCAACCAGAAAGTGAAAGAACACTTAGGCACCGAGAGTGGGTGCCATACTGCATCGACCCACGGAGGAGAAGTGCTACTAGCCCTGATAGAATTCCAGATGACAGACATGGTAACAAGTTTACCAGCTATAGTATCCCAGCATATGGCGTCATGGGGAGCTATAGGCGTAGAGTTAATCAGAGTGCGCAAGTCCATCATAGAGACATGATTTGAAACTGGTAAAACCCAAACTCGATCGCGCATGAAGGCTCCTACTTTAGCCCAGTAATTTGAGTCAGCAATGGAGATAATAGAGCTACTGAGCCTGTTTAGAATAGGGCCTCCTCGCAGCCATGGATCGTGCCAGATAAAGAAATCTGAGTTAACACCAACACTATAACGAATGTGGTTCAATGCCAAAGGGCGAGATTGGAGAATTTTCCGAACACACCAAGAAAATTTACCCGAAATCTGTACAGTCCAAAGGCCTTTTTTCTTAAGAATAGCAGATTTGAACCAGGCAATCCATAAAGAATCGGAACCAGTCTGAGTTAGGCGCCAAAGATGAAAGAGATAAGAAGCCCTATTCCAATCACAGAGATCCTTTAAGCTCAGCCCACCTTCGCTTTTGGGAAGACAGCACTCCGACCAAGCAACCTTAATCTGCTTTTTAGTGGTAGACGAACCACTCCAAAGGAACCGAACAAATAAGGACTGCATTCGTTTGAGAACAGATTTAGGGAGAAACAAGTTAGTCGACCAGAAACCCTGAATGCCAAACAAGACAACCTTAATTAACTGAAGCCTCCCAGCATGATTTAGAATTTTATTCAGCCAACTGTCAATCTTCCCGGTAAGTCTCATAATGAGAGGAAGACAATCTCTATATGAGAGCTTTGTGGTGATCAGAGGAAGGCCCAAGTACTTGATTGGAAGAGATCCAATTTGGAAACCTGTTGAAGTCGTAACCCAACTGCGAGTAGCCTCATCTACATTGGCAAAGAAACACTGACTTTTCTCCTTACTTGTATACAACCCAGACATATTTGAAAAATCATCTACTCCTTTAAGCAGTAAGTCTATTGAAGTTTGGTCACCATGGCTAAACAGCATGATATCGTCAGCAAATATTAAGTGCGTAATAGACAAAGGCTTTGTTAACCAATGATATTTGAACTGAGAACTGCTAGCTGAATTTTTTAGACAGGAAGTCAGAACTTCCATGGCCAAAACAAAGAGGTAAGGGGATAGAGGATCCCCTTGCCTAAGTCCAGAACAAGCCTTAAAATAGCCTTCTATAGAGCCATTAATTTTAACTGACAGCATACAAGATCGTATACAAGTCATGACCCAAGAAATGAATAGAGGCGGGAAATTCATTCTTGCTAAAGTGGCTGACAGAAAATCCCAGTTGAGGGTATCGAATGCCTTCCTTATATCTATCTTGAAAGCACACCGAGGCGGCCCAGAGTTTAGATGGTAATTCCTGAATAGAGACTGAGCTAGTAAAATGTTGTCCCCTATGAGACGTTTTGGAACAAAAGCAGACTGATTTGAAGAAATCAGTAAAGGCATGATATTCTTTAATCTTGCAGCAAGCAGCTTAGTGATGCATTTATACAGAATGTTACAGCAGGCAATAGGTCTAAAATCTGGCATAATCGAGGCTGATTGAGTTTTGGGAACGAGGGCCATGACAGTAGAGTTAACTATGCGAGGCAGATGTAAAGATTGGAAGAAATAGAGCACACCTTTGCAAACATCAGTTCCAATAACACTCCAAGTAGCCAAGTAGAATTCCGCAGTTAGCCCATCAGGACCCGGGCATTCATTTTGACTTGTTTTGACTCGTTTGACCTCTAAAACTCACGAAAACTTCATTTTGGACTCGTTTGAACAAGAAAATTAATTTTGCTTCATTTTGACTTGTTTGAGCATGGAAACCACTTGTATGTTCTTGACTCGTTTTGCCCCTAGAACTCACTAACACTTCATATTGAACTCGTTTGAACAAGAAAATTAATTTTGCTTCATGGAAACAACTTGTAGGTTTGTTCTTGACTCGTTTGACCACTAGAACTCACTATAAGGTCATTTTGGACTCGTTCGAACAAGAAAGTTAATTTTGCTTCATTTTTGACACGTTTAAGCATGCAAACCACTTGTAGGTTTGTTCTTGACTCGTTTGACCCCTAGAACTCACTAAAACTTCATTTTGGACTCGTTTGAACAAGAAAATTAATTTTGCTTCATTTTTGACTCGTTTGAGCATGGAAACCAAATTGTAGGTTTGTTCTTGACTCGTTTAACCCCAAGAACTCACTAAAACTTCATATTGAACTCGTTTGAACAATAAAATTAATTTTGCTTCATTTTTGACACGTTTGAGCATGGAAACCACTTGTAGGTTTGTTCTTGACTCGTTTGACCCCTAGAACTCACTAAGACTTCATTTTGGACTCGTTTGAACAAGAAAATTAATTTAGCTTCATTTTTGACTCGGTTGACCATGGAAACCACTTGTAGGTTTGTTCTTGACTCGTTTGACCCCTAGAACTCACTAAAACTTCATTTTGGACTCGTTTCAACAAGAAAATATATTTTGCTTCATTTTTGACTCGTTTGAACATGAAAATTAATTTAGCTTCATTTTTGACTAGTTTGAGCATGGAAACCACTTGTAGGTTTGTTCTTGACTCGTTTGACCCCTAAAACTCACTAAAACTTCATTTTGGACACGTTTCAACAAGAACATTAATTTTGCTTCATTTTGACTTGTTTTGACTCGTTTGACCTCTAAAACTCACGAAAACTTCATTTTGGACTCGTTTGAACAAGAAAATTAATTTTGCTTCATCTTGACTTGTTTGAGCATGGAAACCACTTGTATGTTCTTGACTCGTTTTGCCCCTAGAACTCACTAACACTTCATATTGAACTCGTTTGAACAAGAAAATTAATTTTGCTTCATGGAAACAACTTGTAGGTTTGTTCTTGACTTGTTTGACCACTAGAACTCAATATAACGTCATTTTGGACTCGTTCGAACAAGAAAGTTAATTTTGCTTCATTTTTGACACGTTTAAGCATGCAAACCACTTGTAGGTTTGTTCTTGACTCGTTTGACCCCTAGAACTCACTAAAACTTCATTTTGGACTCGTATGAACAAGAAAATTAATTTTGCTTCATTTTTGACTCGTTTGAGCATGGAAACCAAATTGTAGGGTTGTTCTTGACTCGTTTAACCCCAAGAACTCACTAAAACTTCATATTGAACTCGTTTGAACAATAAAATTAATTTTGCTTCATTTTTGACACGTTTGAGCATGGAAACCACTTGTAGGTTTGTTCTTGACTCGTTTGACCCCTAGAACTCACTAAGACTTCATTTTGGACTCGTTTGAACAAGAAAATTAATTTAGCTTCATTTTTGACTCGGTTGACCATGGAAACCACTTGTAGGTTTGTTCTTGACTCGTTTGACCCCTAGAACTCACTAAAACTTCATTTTGGACTCGTTTGAACAAGAAAATTTATTTTGCTTCATTTTTGACTCGTTTGAACATGAAAATTAATTTAGCTTCATTTTTGACTAGTTTGAGCATGGAAACCACTTGTAGGTTTGTTCTTGACTCGTTTGACCCCTAAAACTCACTAAAACTTCATTTTGGACACGTTTCAACAAGAACATTAATTTTGCTTCATTTTGACTTGTTTTGACTCGTTTGACCTCTAAAACTCACGAAAACTTCATTTTGGACTCGTTTGAACAAGAAAATTAATTTTGCTTCATCTTGACTTGTTTGAGCATGGAAACCACTTGTAGCTATGTTCTTGACTCGATTTACCCCTAGAACTCGTTTGAACAAGAAAATTAATTTTGCTTCATGGAAACAACTTGTAGGTTTGTTCTTGACTCGTTTGACCACTAGAACTCACTATAACGTCATTTTGGACTCGTTCGAACAAGAAAGTTAATTTTGCTTCATTTTTGACACGTTTAAGCATGCAAACCACTTGTAGGTTTGTTCTTGACTCGTTTGACCCCTAGAACACACTAAAACTTCATATTGAACTCGTTTGAACAATAAAATTAATTTTGCTTCATTTTTGACACGTTTGAGCATGGAAACCATGTAGGTTTGTTCTTGACTCGTTTGACCCCTAGAACTCACTAAGACTTCATTTTGGACTCGTTTGAACAAGAAAATTAATTTAGCTTCATTTTTGACTCGGTTGACCATGGAAACCACTTGTAGGTTTGTTCTTGACTCGTTTGACCCTTAGAACTCACTAAAACTTCATTTTGGACTCGTTTGAACAAGAAAATTTATTTTGCTTCAGTTTTGACTCGTTTGAGCATGGAAACCAATTGTAGGTTTGTTCTTGACTCGTTTAACCCCTAGAACTCATTAAAACTACATATTGAACTCGTTTGAACAATAAAATTAATTTTGCTTCATTTTTGACACGTTTGAGCATGCAAACCACTTGTAGGATTGTTCTAGACTCGTTTGTCCCCTAGAACTCACTAAAAATCATTTTGGACTCGTTTGAACAAGAAAATTAATTTTGCTTCATTTTGACTGGTTTGAGCATGGAACCACTTTTAGCTTTGTTCTTGACTTGTTTGACCCCTAGAACTCACTAAGACTTCATTTTGGACTCGTTTGAACATGAAAATTAATTTAGCTTCATTTTTTACTCATTTGAGCATGGAAACCACTTGTAGGTTTGCTCTTGACTCGTTTGACCCCTAAAACTCACTAAAACTTCATTTTGGACACGTTTCAACAAGAAAATTAATTTTTCTTCATTTTGACTTGTTTTGACTCGTTTGACCTCTAAAACTCACGAAAACTTCATTTTGGACTCGTTTGAACAAGAAAATTAATTTTGCTTCATTTTGACTTGTTTGAATGTAAACCACTTGTAGCTATTCTTGACTCGTTTTACCCCTAGAACTCACTAACACTTCATATTGAACTCGTTTGAACAAGAAAATTAATTTTGCTTCATGGAAACAACTTGTAGGTTTGTTCTTGACTCGTTTGACCACTAGAACTCACTATAACGTCATTTTGGACTCGTTTGAACAAGAAAATTTATTTTGCTTCATTTTTGACTCGTTTGAGCATGGAAACCAATTGTAGGTTTGTTCTTGACTCGTTTAACCCCTAGAACTCATTAAAACTTCATATTTGTAACACCCTCACTTGCCAACAATAATATTATAAACTCTTATATTCAATTAAACATTAATATAGGAGAAATTTTAGAAATTTCGGCATGATGTAATCATAAACTGGACTAATCACCTGCTCAAGTAACTAAGTATAACTAAAACAGTCCACAAGCACAAGTTATACCAATCCATAAGAAAATAAAACCATTACAACCCAGACCGCACACAGGTCACTGTATGAAACAACTACTAATAGTTATTACAACCCAGAACTGAATTAAATAATATACAACCCATTAAATAAGATAATCTGCCTACAAATACAGATATAATATAAACCAAGGTATATGTCACTACCCAACCAACTGCCTCGACCCTCTGACTGCCTCGGTGACTACCCCAACCCGACGGGCCACTTCTTCTAGACATCTCCTGGCTTAGCTGAGGAAACAGAATTAGCAAGCAAATGAGCCAAATGCTCAGCAAGTATATATATATAAATTAAAACATCAACAACTGATATGTCTGCAAGATTGTCTAGAATCAGCAATCAACAATATATATAAGCTCAACTGAAAATTTATCATTTGTCTGAATCATAAACTAGAAGAGGATTGGACTATCATGCATTTTTATAATAAAAACAATTATAAGGTTAGGCTGCTGATCAGTCACGCACTAACCCCGGACAAACGCACACAGCAATGTCCTTTAATGGATCCACGGCACACATTGGCCTTAATTATTTCTGACCACGAATCTGGTCCGACCCTTATGGTCCACATTTTAAAAAAAAAAACTAACAGTCCAATCCTAATTAAACATTAGGTGTCGGAACAATCGACTACCTCAATTGCCAAACACCCTGGACACTTCCGTTCCAGGTTAACATCTCAATTTCACCAAATAAAACAAGGTTGGGTAATCTCTGAATTAAATATCAACAAGTTCGATATGACAAACAGGGGTATTGATTTAAGTCAAGCTACTAAAAGGATCAACAAAATGATATAATCAACTTAGGGTATAAAAATGGAATATTCAAAGTCAATGGAAGTTATCAGAGCAGTTATATCGAGGATAAATCAAATGCATAAGAATCAAGTTATGATAATCATAATTCGCTGGAAATATAAGTGAAGTGGTCTACTTGAAAGAGGGGTGGAATAATACACTTGCAAGGAATATGGATGTAATTCAATTCATTTATAGCATCAACAACTCAGTGGAATCAATTTTGGGACATAACAATTAGGTATTCGCAATTTCGGAAAATTAACAAAACAATTATAGCAAGAATAATTTAAATAAGCATATGAATCAGACTTTTATAATCATAACTCATTTGAAAGGTAATTGAAGCAATTACTTGCCTTAAATAGAAAATCACAGAATCCGAAGCGTCTTTACGTCCTCAGCTTTAGCCTTTCCTTTATCCACGGGATCTACACACAATATAACACTATTTCAGAATCCTGTTTAATACTCGCTAATCAATATAAACATTCCACTTAGTCTACCCCAGCGAATAGTTCCCTAATTTACATTTATTTAATCGTATAATATCAATACATAAGCTACAGACAAAAGTATTTAATCAAATAGCCACATAAGCACATACCATATAGATTTTAAAATATGAAGCCCGACTCACAACTCGTATAAATTATATAATTATACATACTCGTATCCAAGAAATGATTTTAATATATTTTAGAAAAATTTTGACGGCATCCCCTTTATACAGGGGACTGCCAGTCGGGATACAGCCGACACAACCAACACAAATTCTCAATTACTAATCAAATCCATAATTAGCATTCAATCCCAATTCACATTCCAATTTACTGAAATCCCAATTCATTATCGATTAAATAATTAATACCAATTCGACAATGAATTATAATTTATTAGATAAATAACAAATATTAAATAATAAATAATTTTTGGCTCAGAAAATAATCATCATCGCCGTTTTATACCCTCGACTCAAATTAAATCACCGTCGAGGGGGCAAAATCCCGAGGGTACCCAAAATTAGGGTTTCCAACCCGAGACTCTACACTTACTAATTAAAATAATTTTCTGAAATTATTTTGTAAAATCACGAATCATTAATCAGAAATTTTTCGAAACGGAATCGAATCAATCCAGCCACAATATTCGAATTACAGCAATTAAACTTCACGACATAATGCAGCAGTTTTCAACCACAACAACATCGCAGTCACCAGGACAGGACCAAAAACGAACCAATACAGGGCAACAATACAGGTTAATCAACGGCCAAATCCCCCAACACTGCCATCATAAACCGAATTACAACATAGAACAGGGGAGGGGAATTCAATCACATACACTTCGAACCACAATTTCAACACATCCCATAAACAACTCATTTCTGTTATGTAAAATGGAAGGGACAAAGGCGAGGCTTCACCCACCATGAACGAATAGAGATCAACGGACACAACACACAGTCACGCTGTTAACAACCACACACCTTTACAATACTCAGCACAATATACACACACACACAACACCACGGACAAAAGGGAAGGGGAAGACTCAACCATGGCCACCAGCACTCACACACACGAATACATAGATACACCAACACACACACAGCAAGAACGCTACCAGCACTACACACACAGCAGAGATTGACATCGAACAGGACAGTGACACACCCCGTACAAACGGAGAGGAGCGAAACGGGGAAGGGAGGAGAGAAAACGGCAGGAAGGAGGGAGAGAGGTGTAGAGTTTTTACCGAGAGATTTGAGAGAGAGTGCTCGAGAGACCTTTCCAGAATAAACGAGAGAATACCCAGCCCAATTGAGGTTACCATTTTAGGGATTTGGAGGTTATAAGGATTTTGGGGAAAAATCTAAAAAAAACATTTTTTTGTGATTTCTTTTTAAATGAAACTACTAAATCAATTTGTAAAATCACAATTAAATACGAAGGGATGGAATATTAAATTTAAAATTTTTTTTTTTTTTTTTTTTTTTTTTTTTTTTTTTTTTAAATTTTAAAAATGAAGAATGTAAAATTACGATCACCCACATATTTTTGAAATATTTTTAGGATCAGAAACGAATTAAATATGGATTTTACAAGATTAAATCCTTAAATTGAAAGATAATTCGTAAAATCATTTTAAAATCCTTGAAACCCAGAAATAATTCACCAAATATTTTTAAAAGTCATATAAACTAATAAAATCAATAATGAAAAAGATTTCAGGATTTCTGCTAATCCCGAGAATTTTATAAAATTCAAAGAAGGTAATTATAACACAAATAAATAGGAAACAAATCCCAAAAATATAATTAAAACAGTCGGGCTTACATAACACTTATAAAATATCAATCTGACCTCCAAATATTATTCAACAGACACATCACCTCCACAACAAATATATACGCCACATAATTCACATTTAATATAAAATAGAGAACTTTTAGTAATTAAATATTCTGAAATTTCTAAGGCGTTATAACCTTCCCCCCTTAAAAAGATTCTGTCCCCAGAATCACACCTAAGAGAATAATTGAGGATACTTCTCCAGCATATCGCTTTCCAACTCCCAAGTTGATTCTTCCACCTTGGGGTTTCTCCACAGAACTCTCACTATAGGAATTGTTTTGTTCCTCAGAACCTTTTCTTTTCGATCTAGTATCTTGATAGGCTGCTCCACATAAGATAAATCTGGCTGAATCTCTATCGGCTCATATTCAATGACATGTTTAGAATCCAGATGGTACTTCTTAAGCATGGATACATGGAATACGTTATGGATATGTTGCATATGGGGCGGTAAAGCTAACTCGTAGGCGACTTTTCCGACTTTCTTCAATACCTCGAAAGGCCCCACAAATCTTGGACTTAATTTTCCTTTCTTGCCAAATCTTACTAATCCTTTCCACGGAGATACTTTCAACAGTACTTGCTCTCCTTCTTCGAACTCCATATTCTTTCTGGCCAAATCAGCATACTTCTTCTGTCGGTTCTGAGCTGTCACTAGCCGTTTCTGAATAAGTTGAACTACTTCCTTGGTTTGCTGCACCAACTCAGGTCCGAGTATCTTTCGCTCGCCAACTTCTTCCCAGTATACTGGAGATCGACACTTTCGTCCATATAACGCTTCATATGGTGGCATACCGATACTAGCATGAAAGCTATTATTGTATGAAAATTCCACTAACGGCAAGTGTTCATCCCAACTTCCTGCAAAATCCAATGCACAAACTCGGAGCATATCTTCAATTGTTTGAATTGTTCTTTCACTCTGACCGTCAGTCTGAGGATGGTAAGCAGTACTCATTTTTAATTCGGTGCCCAAACATTCTTGAAAACTTCTCCAGAATCTCGAATTAAATCTTGGATCTCGATCTGAGACTATTGATACTGGAACTCCATGTCGCACCACAATCTCTTTTATGTATAAATGAACCAATTTGTCTAATGAGAACCTCTCGTTTATCGGAAGGAAGTGTGCAGACTTCGTTAAGCGATCAACAATTACCCAGATAGCATCATGATTAGCTCTCGTCCTTGGCAATCCAACCACAAAGTCCATTGCAATATGTTCCCATTTCCATTCGGGAATCTCTAATGGTTGTAGCATCCCACTTGGCCTTTGATGTTCTGCTTTTACTTTCTGACAGGTCAAACACTTACTCACCCATTCAGCAATATCTCTCTTCATATCCGGCCACCAGAAGTTTCTTTTCAAGTCTCGATACATCTTCGTACTTCCTGGATGAATCGAATATTTCGAACTGTGGGCTTCCTGTAAGATCTCATTCTTCAACTCTGTCACATTGGGTATCCAAATACGTGAAGAAAATCTTAATATCCCCTTGTCATCTACCTGTGTGCATATTTCCTCACCTGTTAACTTGTTCACATCTCCACTCATGACTTCCTCCTGGCATCTGCGAATCTTTTCTAATAATTCTGGCTGAAACGTCATAGTGTACACCGTATCTGTACTACCTGCAGGCATACACACCTCTATCTCCAATCTTTCAAACTCTTTGTATAATTCCTCAGGCATTGTCAACATACTGATTTTCTCCTTCCTACTTAAAGCGTCCGCCACCACGTTCGCCTTCCCAGGATGATAGTTGATGGTACAATCATAATCCTTGAGTAATTCCAACCATCTTCTCTGTCTCATATTTAACTCTTTCTGGGTGAAAATATATTTTAAACTCTTGTGGTCCGTGTAAATTTCACACTTTTCCCCATACAGATAATGTCTCCAAATCTTCAAGGCGAAAACAATCGCGGCTAATTCTAAGTCATGAGTAGGATATTTCTGTTCGTGAGGTTTCAATTGTCTCGAAGCGTAAGCAATTACCTTTCCGTGCTGCATTAGTACACATCCCAAACCTTTGTGAGATGCATCACTGTAGATCACAAAATTTCCTTTTTCATCTGGAAGTGTCAATACAGGTGCAGTCACCAATCTCTGCTTCAATTCCTGAAAACTTTCTTCACACTTCTCATTCCACACAAACTTTTCATTCTTCCTTGTCAACTTTGTTAGTGGGGTGGCTATCTTCGCAAAGTCTTGAACAAATCTTCGATAGTATCCCGCCAATCCTAAGAAACTTCGAACCTCCGTGGGTGTTTTAGGTCGATCCCAATTCATCACGGCTTCAATTTTAGCAGGATCCACCTTAATCCCTTCACTGCTGATGACATGCCCTAAAAACTGCACTTCTTTCAGCCAAAACTCGCATTTAGAAAACTTCGCATACAATTTCTCTTTCCTCAACGTTTCTAAGGCTATTCTCAAATGCCCTGCATGCTCTTCTTCGGTCTTCGAGTATATCAGAATATCATCTATAAACACAATCACAAACTTATCCAAATACTTCTTGAAGACTCTATTCATTAGGTCCATGAACGCTGCTGGTGCATTAGTTAACCCAAAGGCCATTACTAAGAACTCGTAGTGCCCGTACCTAGTCCGAAACGCTGTTTTTGGAACGTCTTCCGGTCTAATCTTTAATTGAAAATATCCTGACCGCAAATCAATCTTCGAGAAACAAGTTGCTCCTTTCAGTTGATCAAATAAATCGTCAATTCTAGGCAAAGGGTATTTATTCTTAATGGTCAACTTATTTAATTCCCGATAATCGATACACAGTCTCATACTTCCATCCTTCTTCTTTACAAATAATACCGGAGCTCCCCACGGCGATACACTAGGTCTAATAATACCTTTCTCCAGAAGATCTTGCAATTGAACTGCCAATTCCTTCATCTCTACAGGTGCCATTCGATAGGGAGCCTTTGACACTGGTTCAGTTCCGGGGGCTAAATCAATGGTAAATTCTATTTCTCTATCCGGAGGTAAACCGGGAAGTTCATCCGGAAAAACATCAAGAAATTCATTCACCACTGGAATTTCCTCTATCTTAGGCACCTCTTGACTAGTGTCCATGACATAAGCCATAAAGCCCTCGCATCCTTGCCTCAACAACCTCTTTGTTTGAATAATTGTTAAAAATCTCCTATTTTGCCTCTGACCCCTAAAGGTAACCTCTACATTATCAGAGGGTTTAAGGATCACCTTCTTATTCTTACAATCAATTTGGGCATTATTCTCTGTTAACCAATCCATTCCTAAGATAACATCGAATTCACCTAACTGAAATGGTATCAAATTAGCGTAGAAACAATGCCCTGAAATATCAATCTTGCAACGAGGACACACTTGCGTAACCGGAATTCGTTCTGAATTAGCTATTTCTATAACTATAGCTTCACGTAACATGCATACTTCACAATTTAACTTTTGAACAAATTCTTTGGATATAAAGGATTTCGTAGCCCCGGAATCAATTAACACTTTAGCTTTGACAGAATTTACAGGGAGCGTACCTGCTACCACATCCGAATTCTTAATAGCTTCGTTCAGAGTCATGTTGAAAGTCCTTGCCACTGGTCTGATACTTGATGTTGGGGGTGCTGCTTCAATTGCTTGCAGTATTGGATTAGCCAGAACTGGAGGCTTTACTACAGGTACTTTACAGTCTTTCATTATATGTCCTGGCTTCCCACAACGGTGACACACAATTCCTGCCTTGCATTCCCGAGCATAATGACCTTTTTGATTACATTTGAAACACGTCACCTCCAGCTTTGTACACACTCCAGGATGCCTTTTCCCACAAGTTTTGCATTCTGCCAAGGGTGGCCTGACCAATTTCTGTTGACTCGCATCTTGAATTCTATTTCCTTGGCCCCCATTCCCTGATCCCGGCTTCTTAGGGTTTCCATACTTTCCTGGCTGGAATCCTGGCTTTTTACTTGACACATTATGAGAACTGCCTTGCTCTTGTCGTTCCCCCATTGACCCAGCCTTCCTTTTCTTTCCTTCTTTTTCCTTGAAGTATAATTCGCTTTCCCCTTCAGCTATCATGGCCTTTTGCACCACTGCTGCATAAGTCTCCAACTCCAAAACTGCTAGTTTAGTACGAATCCACGGTTTCAATCCTTGTTGAAACCTCTTAGCCTTCTTCCTCTCCGTATCCACATAGGCCGGAGCAAACCTTGCTAGTTCCGTAAACTTGGTTTCATATTCTGTCACCGACATTTTCCCTTGTTTCAGCTCCAAAAACTTCATCTCCATCTGGTCTTTCATATAGTCGGGGAAATACTTTTCCAAAAATAGCTCTGTGAACCTCTCCCAAGGAATCACCTCAGTAGCTTCCAACATCTTCACTGACTCCCACCAGTAAGTAGCTTCATTCTTCAAGAAATAACTTACATATTCAGTTTGTTTGTCCGCTGGGACCCCCACCAGTGCAATGGCTTTTTCCATCTCTTTTAACCAAGACCTCGCCTCCACCGGGTCCGCTGTCCCTTTAAACTCAGGAGGTTTTACTGCCTGGAAAGACTTAAAAGTAACCACCGGAGGAACAGGTGGCTGCTGCTGCTGCTGTTGTTGCTGTTGTTGCTGTTGTTGCTGTTGTTGCTGTTGTTGCTGTTGTGCTAACAACTGCTGCTGTAATTGCTGCTGTTGCTGTGCCAGAGTAGCAGTCTGCTGAACAAGAGTTTGTAATATTTGAGCTAAGGCAGGATCCATCTGACCAACAGGGGGTGGATTAGCTTGTTCACCCTGATCGGTGGTTCGGGTATTTTGTTTCTTCTTTTTGGGTGGCATACTTCTGAAATCAATGAACAATTATATTAGATTCAGGTTCAGAAAATAATAGCTCAAAATGATCCAACCTATACAAACAATGCATATATTACTGAAAGGTAATTCGAGGTCTCCAACCAATATTCCGGTCAACAATTGATTCACAGGGTGCAATAGGATATTAATCCAAGGTTACACAAGGTATTCACAAACGTTCAATAGGTGCAATAAAGAAACAATAGTCATAATGCTAAGGTCAAACATAGTATCGAAAGTAAAAACAATGCTAAAAGGAAATGGTGCTGAAAGTAAATATGAAACGAGCAATAAATAAGGTGCTTAAGTAAATGACAGTATAAGGAAATTTAACACAGTTCTGCAAAAGTGATAATGACATATATAGATAGATCAGATACAAGCGTAAGAACAACGCTTCGATAAGGGTACAGCATAATACTAAAAGAGAAGACTGCTAACATCTAGCCACAGTACAACAGATACATACAACAAAACTGGTCGCACTGCGAATCCTGACGTACTACTACTGCCATAACATGCCGCTAAATACCACATCATCATACTATCCTAATCATCACTGATCATCATCGTCATCCGACTCTCCCCGCCAGGCTGATCCCAAAATGCTCTCCAGCTCTGCCGTCACCAGACCTAAGGTCACCTGCTGTGTCACAAATGCTGGCTCATCTCGGGATCTCATCCGTCCCCGCCTAATGACAACACGTCTAAGAGCTCGTACTCGCCTCCGGACATCCTCCAGCTCAGCCGCCACTCTATCTCTATCTCTAGCCCGCTCCTCCTCCCCAGCCCTCATAGCCCTCCACTCTGCCATCTGTCCCAAGAGATAGTCCCTCTCGCGGGCCACTCGCTCGTACACATGGTATGGTACAGGCTGAGGAGTATACTGGTATGCTGGCCCATTCACTGAGCCCTGCGATCCCACGAATGGCTGCATCACCCCTGGGGAAATCTGCTGCGGAACAGAAGCCCCTCCTTCCGGATCCTCGTCCGGGTCTGAATCGGAACCAGAAGCAGGTGCCTGAAGTATACATATATATATATATAATTAGACTTCCTATCTCTCACGAAATAATCCTAACCTTTCTTATAACTCTACCCCGACTCCCCACCTAATTGTTTCAGTGACTGTGACCTGTGGCTCTGATACCAACTTGTAACACCCTCACTTGCCAACAATAATATTATAAACTCTTATATTCAATTAAACATTAATATAGGAGAAATTTTAGAAATTTCGGCATGATGTAATCATAAACTGGACTAATCACCTGCTCAAGTAACTAAGTATAACTAAAACAGTCCACAAGCACAAGTTATACCAATCCATAAGAAAATAAAACCATTACAACCCAGACCGCACACAGGTCACTGTATGAAACAACTACTAATAGTTATTACAACCCAAAACTGAATTAAATAATATACAACCCATTAAATAAGATAATCTGCCTACAAATACAGATATAATATAAACCAAGGTATATGTCACTACCCAACCAACTGCCTCGACCCTCTGACTGCCTCGGTGACTACCCCAACCCGACGGGCCACTTCTTCTAGACATCTCCTGGCTTAGCTGAGGAAACAGAATTAGCAAGCAAATGAGCCAAATGCTCAGCAAGTATATATATATAAATTAAAACATCAACAACTGATATGTCTGCAAGATTGTCTAGAATCAGCAATCAACAATATATATAAGCTCAACTGAAAATTTATCATTTGTCTGAATCATAAACTAGAAGAGGATTGGACTATCATGCATTTTTATAATAAAAACAATTATAAGGTTAGGCTGCTGATCAGTCACGCACTAACCCCGGACAAACGCACACAGCAATGTCCTTTAATGGATCCACGGCACACATTGGCCTTAATTATTTCTGACCACGAATCTGGTCCGACCCTTATGGTCCACATTTTAAAAAAAAAAACTAACAGTCCAATCCTAATTAAACATTAGGTGTCGGAACAATCGACTACCTCAATTGCCAAACACCCTGGACACTTCCGTTCCAGGTTAACATCTCAATTTCACCAAATAAAACAAGGTTGGGTAATCTCTGAATTAAATATCAACAAGTTCGATATGACAAACAGGGGTATTGATTTAAGTCAAGCTACTAAAAGGATCAACAAAATGATATAATCAACTTAGGGTATAAAAATGGAATATTCAAAGTCAATGGAAGTTATCAGAGCAGTTATATCGAGGATAAATCAAATGCATAAGAATCAAGTTATGATAATCATAATTCGCTGGAAATATAAGTGAAGTGGTCTACTTGAAAGAGGGGTGGAATAATACACTTGCAAGGAATATGGATGTAATTCAATTCATTTATAGCATCAACAACTCAGTGGAATCAATTTTGGGACATAACAATTAGGTATTCGCAATTTCGGAAAATTAACAAAACAATTATAGCAAGAATAATTTAAATAAGCATATGAATCAGACTTTTATAATCATAACTCATTTGAAAGGTAATTGAAGCAATTACTTGCCTTAAATAGAAAATCACAGAATCCGAAGCGTCTTTACGTCCTCAGCTTTAGCCTTTCCTTTATCCACGGGATCTACACACAATATAACACTATTTCAGAATCCTGTTTAATACTCGCTAATCAATATAAACATTCCACTTAGTCTACCCCAGCGAATAGTTCCCTAATTTACATTTATTTAATCGTATAATATCAATACATAAGCTACAGACAAAAGTATTTAATCAAATAGCCACATAAGCACATACCATATAGATTTTAAAATATGAAGCCCGACTCACAACTCGTATAAATTATATAATTATACATACTCGTATCCAAGAAATGATTTTAATATATTTTAGAAAAATTTTGACGGCATCCCCTTTATACAGGGGACTGCCAGTCGGGATACAGCCGACACAACCAACACAAATTCTCAATTACTAATCAAATCCATAATTAGCATTCAATCCCAATTCACATTCCAATTTACTGAAATCCCAATTCATTATCGATTAAATAATTAATACCAATTCGACAATGAATTATAATTTATTAGATAAATAACAAATATTAAATAATAAATAATTTTTGGCTCAGAAAATAATCATCATCGCCGTTTTATACCCTCGACTCAAATTAAATCACCGTCGAGGGGGCAAAATCCCGAGGGTACCCAAAATTAGGGTTTCCAACCCGAGACTCTACACTTACTAATTAAAATAATTTTCTGAAATTATTTTGTAAAATCACGAATCATTAATCAGAAATTTTTCGAAACGGAATCGAATCAATCCAGCCACAATATTCGAATTACAGCAATTAAACTTCACGACATAATGCAGCAGTTTTCAACCACAACAACATCGCAGTCACCAGGACAGGACCAAAAACGAACCAATACAGGGCAACAATACAGGTTAATCAACGGCCAAATCCCCCAACACTGCCATCATAAACCGAATTACAACATAGAACAGGGGAGGGGAATTCAATCACATACACTTCGAACCACAATTTCAACACATCCCATAAACAACTCATTTCTGTTATGTAAAATGGAAGGGACAAAGGCGAGGCTTCACCCACCATGAACGAATAGAGATCAACGGACACAACACACAGTCACGCTGTTAACAACCACACACCTTTACAATACTCAGCACAATATACACACACACACAACACCACGGACAAAAGGGAAGGGGAAGACTCAACCATGGCCACCAGCACTCACACACACGAATACATAGATACACCAACACACACACAGCAAGAACGCTACCAGCACTACACACACAGCAGAGATTGACATCGAACAGGACAGTGACACACCCCGTACAAACGGAGAGGAGCGAAACGGGGAAGGGAGGAGAGAAAACGGCAGGAAGGAGGGAGAGAGGTGTAGAGTTTTTACCGAGAGATTTGAGAGAGAGTGCTCGAGAGACCTTTCCAGAATAAACGAGAGAATACCCAGCCCAATTGAGGTTACCATTTTAGGGATTTGGAGGTTATAAGGATTTTGGGGAAAAATCTAAAAAAAACATTTTTTTGTGATTTCTTTTTAAATGAAACTACTAAATCAATTTGTAAAATCACAATTAAATACGAAGGGATGGAATATTAAATTTAAAAATTTTAAAAATGAAGAATGTAAAATTACGATCACCCACATATTTTTGAAATATTTTTAGGATCAGAAACGAATTAAATATGGATTTTACAAGATTAAATCCTTAAATTGAAAGATAATTCGTAAAATCATTTTAAAATCCTTGAAACCCAGAAATAATTCACCAAATATTTTTAAAAGTCATATAAACTAATAAAATCAATAATGAAAAAGATTTCAGGATTTCTGCTAATCCCGAGAATTTTATAAAATTCAAAGAAGGTAATTATAACACAAATAAATAGGAAACAAATCCCAAAAATATAATTAAAACAGTCGGGCTTACATAACACTTATAAAATATCAATCTGACCTCCAAATATTATTCAACAGACACATCACCTCCACAACAAATATATACGCCACATAATTCACATTTAATATAAAATAGAGAACTTTTAGTAATTAAATATTCTGAAATTTCTAAGGCGTTATAATATTGAACTCGTTTGAACAATAAAATTAATTTTGCTTCATTTTTGACACGTTTGAGCATGCAAACTACTTGTAGGTTTGTTCTAAATTCGTTTGACCCCTAGAACTCACTAAAAAATCATTTTAGACTCGTTTGAACAAGAAAATTAATTTTGCTTCATTTTGACTGGTTTGAGCATGGAAACCACTTTTAGCTTTGTTCTTGACTCGTTTGACCCCTAGAACTCACTATAACTTCATTTTGGACTCGTTTGAACAAGAAAATTAATTTTGCTTCATTTTGACTGGTTTGAGCATGGAAACCACTTTTAGCTTTGTTCTTGACTTGTTTGACCCCTAGAACTCACTAAGACTTCATTTTGGACTCGTTTGAACATGAAAATTAATTTAGCTTCATTTTTGACTAGTTTGAGCATGGAAACCACTTGTAGGTTTGTTCTTGACTCGTTTGACCCCTAAAACTCACTAAAACTTCATTTTGGACACGTTTTAACAAGAACATTAATTTTGCTTCATTTTGACTTGTTTTGACTCGTTTGACCTCTAAAACTCACGAAAACTTCATTTTGGACTCGTTTGAACAAGAAAATTAATTTTGCTTCATCTTGACTTGTTTGAGCATGGAAACCACTTGTAGCTATGTTCTTGACTCGTTTTACCCCTAGAACTCACTAAAACTTCATTTTGGACTCGTTTGAAAAAGAAAATTTATTTTGCTTCATTTTTGACTCGTTTGAGCATGGAAACCAATTGTAGGTTTGTTCTTGACTCGTTTAACCCCTAGAACTCATTAAAACTTCATATTGAACTCGTTTGAACAATAAAATTAATTTTGCTTCATTTTTGACACGTTTGAGCATGCAAACCACTTGTAGGTTTGTTCTAGACTCGTTTCACCCCTAGAACTCACTAAAAAATCATTTTGGACTCGTTTGAACAAGAAAATTAATTTTGCTTCATTTTGACTGGTTTGAGCATGGAAACCACTTTTAGCTTTGTTCTTGACTCGTTTGACCCCTAGAACTCACTAAGACTTCATTTTGGACTCGTTTGAACATGAAAATTAATTGAGCTTCATTTTTGACTCGGTTGACCATGGAAACCACTTGTAGGTTTGTTCTTGACTCGTTTGACCCCTAGAACTCACTAAAACTTCATTTTGGACTCGTTTGAACAAGAAAATTTATTTTGCTTCATTTTTGACTCGTTTGAGCATGGAAACCAATTGTAGGTTTGTTCTTGACTCGTTTAACCCCTAGAATTCATTAAAACTTCATATTGAACTCGTTTGAACAATAAAATTAATTTTGCTTCATTTTTGACACGTTTGAGCATGCAAACCACTTGTAGGTTTGTTCTAGACTCGTTTGACCCCTAGAACTCACTAAAAAATCATTTTGGACTCGTTTGAACAAGAAAATTAATTTTACTTCATTTTGACTGGTTTGAGCATGGGAACCACTTTTAGGGTTCTTGACTCGTTTGACCCCTAGAACTCACTAAGACTTCATTTTGGACTCGTTTGAACATGAAATTTAATTGAGCTTCATTTTTGACTCGGTTGACCATGGAAACCGCTTGTAGCTTTGTTCTTGACTCGGTTGACCCCTAGAACTCACTAAAACTTCATTTTGGACTCGTTTGAAAAAGAAAATTTATTTTGCTTCATTTTTGACTCGTTTGAGCATGGAAACCAATTGTAGGTTTGTTCTTGACTCGTTTAACCCCTAGAACTCATTAAAACTTCATATTGAACTCGTTTGAACAATAAAATTAATTTTGCTTCATTTTTGACACGTTTGAGCATGCAAACCACTTGTAGGTTTGTTCTAGACTCGTTTCACCCCTAGAACTCACTAAAAAATCAATTTGGACTCGTTTGAACAAGAAAATTAATTTTGCTTCATTTTGACTGGTTTGAGCATGGAAACCACTTTTAGCTTTGTTCTTGACTCGTTTGACCCCTAGAACTCACTAAGACTTCATTTTGGACTCGTTTGAACATGAAAATTAATTGAGCTTCATTTTTGACTCGGTTGACCATGGAAACCACTTGTAGGTTTGTTCTTGACTCGTTTGACCCCTAGAACTCACTAAAACTTCATTTTGGACTCGTTTGAAAAAGAAAATTTATTTTGCTTCATTTTTGACTCGTTTGAGCATGGAAACCAATTGTAGGTTTGTTCTTGACTCGTTTAACCCCTAGAACTCATTAAAACTTCATATTGAACTCGTTTGAACAATAAAATTAATTTTGCTTCATTTTTGACACGTTTGAGCATGCAAACCACTTGTAGGTTTGTTCTAGACTCGTTTGACCCCTAGAACTCACTAAAAAATCATTTTGGACTCGTTTGAACAAGAAAATTAATTTTACTTCATTTTGACTGGTTTGAGCATGGAAACCACTTTTAGCTTTGTTCTTGACTCGTTTGACCCCTAGAACTCACTAAGACTTCATTTTGGACTCGTTTGAACATGAAAATTAATTGAGCTTCATTTTTGACTCGGTTGACCATGGAAACCACTTGTAGGTTTGTTCTTGACTCGTTTGACCCCTAGAACTCACTAAAACTTCATTTTGGACTCGTTTGAACAAGAAAATTTATTTTGCTTCATTTTTGACTCGTTTGAGCATGGAAACTAATTGTAGGTTTGTTCTTGACTCCTTTAACCCCTAGAACTCAATAAAACTTCATATTGAACTCGTTTGAACAATAAAATTAATTTTGCTTCATTTTTGACACGTTTGAGCATGCAAACCACTTGTAGGTTTGTTCTAGACTCGTTTGACCCCTAGAACTCACTAAAAAATCATTTTGGACCCTTTTGAACTAGAAAATTAATTTTGCTTCATTTTGACTGGTTTGAGCATGGATACCACTTTTAGCTTTGTTCTTGACTTGTTTGCCCCTAGAACTCACTAGGACTTCATTTTGGACTCGTTTGAACATGAAAATTAATTTAGCTTCATTTTTGACTAGTTTGAGCATGGAAACCACTTGTAGGTTTGTTCTTGACTCGTTTGACCCCTAAAACTCACTAAAACTTCATTTTGGACACGTTTTAACAAGAACATTAATTTTGCTTCATTTTGACTTGTTTTGACTCGTTTGACCTCTAAAACTCACGAAAACTTCATTTTGGACTCGTTTGAACAAGAAAATTAATTTTGCTTCATCTTGACTTGTTTGAGCATGGAAACCACTTGTAGCTATGTTCTTGACTCGTTTTACCCCAAGAACTCACTAACACTTCATATTGAACTCGTTTGAACAAGAAAATTAATTTTGCTTCATGGAAACAACTTGTAGGTTTGTTCTTGACTCGTTTGACCACTAGAACTCACTATAACGTCATTTTGGACTCGTTCGAACAAGAAAGTTAATTTTGCTTCATTTTTGACACGTTTAAGCATGCAAACCACTTGTAGGTTTGTTCTTGACTCGTTTGACCCCTAGAACACACTAAAACTTCATTTTGGACTCGCTTGAACAAGAAAATTAATTTTGCTTCATTTTTGACTCGTTTGAGCATGGAAACCAATTGTAGGTTTGTTCTTGACTCGTTTAACCCCAAGAACTCACTAAAACTTCATATTGAACTCGTTTGAACAATAAAATTAATTTTGCTTCATTTTTGACACGTTTGAGCATGGAAACCATGTAGGTTTGTTCTTGACTCGTTTGACCCCTAGAACTCACTAAGACTTCGTTTTGGACTCGTTTGAATAAGAAAATTAATTTAGCTTCATTTTTGACTCGGTTGACCATGGAAACCACTTGTAGGTTTGTTCTTGACTCGTTTGACCCTTTTTTTTTTTTTTTTTTTTTTTTTGCTAATTGACTCGTTTGACCCTTAGAACTCACTAAAACTTCATTTTGGACTCGTTTGAACAAGAAAATTTATTTTGCTTCATTTTTGACTCGTTTGAGCATGGAAACCAATTGTAGGTTTGTTCTTGACTCGTTTAACCCCTAGAACTCATTAAAACTTCATATTGAACTCGTTTGAACAATAAAATTAATTTTGCTTCATTTTTGACACGTTTGAGCATGCAAACCACTTGTATGATTGTTCTAGACTCGTTTGTCCCCTAGAACTCACTAAAAATCATTTTAGACTCGTTTGAACAAGAAAATTAATTTTGCTTCATTTTGACTGGTTTGAGCATGGAACCACTTTTAGCTTTGTTCTTGACTTGTTTGACCCCTAGAACTCACTAAGACTTCATTTTGGACTCATTTGAACATGAAAATTAATTTAGCTTCATTTTTGACTCGTTTGAGCATGGAAACCACTTGTAGGTTTGCTCTTGACTCGTTTGACCCCTAAAACTCACTAAAACTTCATTTTGGACACGTTTCAACAAGAAAATTAATTTTTCTTCATTTTGACTTGTTTTGACTCGTTTGACCTCTAAAACTCACGAAAACTTCATTTTGGACTCGTTTGAACAAGAAAATTAATTTTGCTTCATTTTGACTTGTTTGAATGTAAACCACTTGTAGCTATTCTTGACTCGTTTTACCCCTAGAACTCACTAACACTTCATATTGAACTCGTTTCAACAAGAAAATTAATTTTGCTTCATGGAAACAACTTGTAGGTTTGTTCTTGACTCGTTTGACCACTAGAACTCACTATAACGTCATTTTGGACTCGTTTGAACAAGAAAATTTATTTTGCTTCATTTTTGACTCGTTTGAGCATGGAAACCAATTGTAGGTTTGTTCTTGACTCGTTTAACCCCTAGAACTCATTAAAACTTCATATTGAACTCGTTTGAACAATAAAATTAATTTTGCTTCATTTTTGACACGTTTGAGCATGCAATCGTCCGAAAGCAAAAGCCTTCCTACTTTTCAGGGTGGGTAGGCAATCAAAGTTCTTATTTTGGCAAGATCCCTGGGTTCGTCACATTCCGTTGTCACTTCAGTTTCGGCCAGGCATTATTTCTATAGCTGAATCTAATAGTATGGCGACTGTTGGTAATTTTATTCGTGAGGGGCAGTGGCATCTTCCTCCATCAAACCATGTAGATATGATGGAGCTTCGGAGTCGAGTAGGTTCAATTGCAATATACCATTCTGACGTTATAACTTGGGATGGACTTCTCCCCTCAAACGTAAAGCTATCTACCATCTGGCAGTCTATTAGAGAGAGATCGGGTATATCTTCTTGGCATGAAGTAGTCTGGAAGTCATTCTCCATTCCTAGATGTTCGTTTACACTCTGGTTAGCTTTAAAAAATCGTTTGCTTACCAGAGATAGGATGCTCATGTTTGGAATGGCGGTTAACCAGAATTGTGCTCTATGTAATTCGAGACCAGAAACTGTGCATCATATTTTCTCAGACTGTCCTTTCTTTGACATGATAAGACGAGCTTGCCCTATTGTTTTAAACCCGGATTGGTTGCAGTGCCAAAATGGCGATCTCTTCCCAGCATCTACGAAAATCTTTACTCAGATGGGTAGCTTATTTCTAGCTGTTGCAGTTCATCACACGTGGAAGGAGAGGAACTTTAGAATCCACAATTCCAGCAAAAGCCACTCTACCTTGGAGCTAGTTCGAGTTATAAAGCGGATGGTTAAAGAAAAACTTTTTTCTTGTAATTGTTTTAGGCAATATGTTAGAAAGCACCCAACAGTTGT
Organism: Saposhnikovia divaricata; assembly: GCA_036435485.1. Classification (NCBI taxonomy): domain Eukaryota; kingdom Viridiplantae; phylum Streptophyta; class Magnoliopsida; order Apiales; family Apiaceae; genus Saposhnikovia; species Saposhnikovia divaricata. The sequence continues at coordinate 107,589,686 of CM071599.1, read as the reverse complement.
TACTTGGCTGCTCTAATTTATTATAGCTTAGCCTAGTTTTTCTTTTGGCTTATGGTGAGATCCTGTCTCTTGCCATTTTTTGTGGGGTATGCCCCGGATCCTTGTATCCTTTTTCTTTTTTCGTTATAATACTTTAATTTAGCAAAAAAAAAAAACAAAAAAAAAAAACTACTTGTAGGTTTGTTCTAAACTCCTTTGACCCCTAGAACTCACTAAAAAATCATTTTGGACTCGTTTGAACAAGAAAATTAATTTTGCTTCATTTTGACTGGTTTGAGCATGGAAACCACTTTTAGCTTTGTTCTTGACTCGTTTGACCCCTAGAACTCACTAAGACTTCATTTTGGACTCGTTTGAACATGAAAATTAATTTAGCTTCATTTTTGACTCGTTTGAGCATGGAAACCACTTGTAGGTTTGCTCTTGACTCGTTTGACCCCTAAAACTCACTAAAACTTCATTTTGGACACGTTTCAACAAGAAAATTAATTTTTCTTCATTTTGACTTGTTTTGACTCGTTTGACCTCTAAAACTCACGAAAACTTCATTTTGGACTCGTTTGAACAAGAAAATTAATTTTGCTTCATTTTGACTTGTTTGAGCATGTAAACCACTTGTAGCTATGTTCTTGACTCGTTTTACCCCTAGAACTCACTAACACTTCATATTGAACTCGTTTGAACAAGAAAATTAATTTTGCTTCATGGAAACAACTTGTAGGTTTGTTCTTGACTCGTTTGACCACTAGAACTCACTATAACGTCATTTTGGACTAGTTCGAACAAGAAAGTTAATTTTGCTTCATTTTTGACACGTTTGAGCATGCAAACCACTTGTAGGTTTGTTCTTGACTCGTTTGACCCCTAGAACTCACTAAAACTTCATTTTTGGACTCGTTTGAACAAGAAAATTAATTTTGCTTCATTTTTGACTCGTTTGAGCATGGAAACCAATTGTAGGTTTGTTCTTGACTCGTTTAACCCCAAGAACTCACTAAAACTTCATATTGAACTCGTTTGAACAATAAAATTAATTTTGCTTCATTTTTGACACGTTTGAGCATGTAAACCACTTGTAGGTTTGTTCTTGACTCGTTTGACCCCTAGAACTCACTAAGACTTTATTTTGGACTCGTTTGAACAAGAAAATTAATTTAGCTTCATTTTTGACTCGGTTGACCATGGAAACCACTTGTAGGTTTGTTCTTGACTCGTTTGACCCCTAGAACTCACTAAAACTTCATTTTGGACTCGTTTGAACAAGAAAATTTATTTTGCTTCATTTTTGACTCGTTTGAGCATGGAAACCAATTGTAGGTTTGTTCTTGACTCGTTTAACCCCTAGAACTAATTAAAACTTCATATTGAACTCGTTTGAACAATAAAATTAATTTTGCTTCATTTTTGACACGTTTGAGCATGCAAACTACTTGTAGGTTTGTTCTAAACTCGTTTGACCCCTAGAACTCACTAAAAAATCATTTTGGACTCGTTTGAACAAGAAAATTAATTTTGCTTCATTTTGACTGGTTTGAGCATGGAAACCACTTTTAGCTTTGTTCTTGACTCGTTTGACCCCTAGAACTCACTAAGACTTCATTTTGGACTCGTTTGAACATGAAAATTAATTGAGCTTCATTTTTGACTCGGTTGACCATGGAAACCACTTGTAGGCTTGTTCTTGACTCGTTTGACCCCTAGAACTCACTAAAACTTCATTTTGGACTCGTTTGAACAAGAAAATTAATTTTGCTTCATTTTTGACTCGTTTGAGCATGGAAACCAATTGTAGGTTTGTTCTTGACTCGTTTAACCCCTAGAACTCATTAAAACTTCATATTGAACTCGTTTGAACAATAAAATTAATTTTGCTTCATTTTTGACACGTTTGAGCATGCAAACCACTTGTAGGTTTGTTCTAGACTCGTTTGACCCCTAGAACTCCCTAAAAAATCATTTTGGACTCGTTTGAACAAGAAAATTAATATTGCTTCATTTTGACTGGTTTGAGCATGGAAACCACTTTTAGCTTTGTTCTTGACTCGTTTGACCCCTATAACTCACTAAGACTTCATTTCGGACTCGTTTGAACATGAAAATTAATTTATCTTCATTTTTGACTCGTTTGAGCATGGAAACCACTTGTAGGTTTGTTCTTGACTCGTTTGACCCCTAAAACTCACTAAAACTTCATTTTGGACACGTTTCAACAATAAAATTAATTTTGCTTCATTTTGACTTGTTTTGACTCGTTTGACCTCTAAAACTCATGAAAACTTCATTTTGGACTCGTTTGAACAAGAAAATTAATTTTGCTTCATTTTGACTTGTTTGAGCATGGAAACCACTTGTATGTTCTTGACTCGTTTTGCCCCTAGAACTCACTAACACTTCATATTGAACTCGTTTGAACAAGAAAATTAATTTTGCTTCATGGAAACAACTTGTAGGTTTGTTCTTGACTCGTTTGACCACTAGAACTCACTATAACGTCATTTTGGACTCGTTCGAACAAGAAAGTTAATTTTGCTTCATTTTTGACACGTTTAAGCATGCAAACCACTTGTAGGTTTGTTCTTGACTCGTTTGACCCCTAGAACTCACTAAAACTTCATTTTGGACTCGTATGAACAAGAAAATTAATTTTGCTTCATTTTTGACTCGTTTGAGCATGGAAACCAAATTGTAGGGTTGTTCTTGACTCGTTTAACCCCAAGAACTCACTAAAACTTCATATTGAACTCGTTTGAACAATAAAATTAATTTTGCTTCATTTTTGACACGTTTGAGCATGGAAACCACTTGTAGGTTTGTTCTTGACTCGTTTGACCCCTAGAACTCACTAAGACTTCATTTTGGACTCGTTTGAACAAGAAAATTAATTTAGCTTCATTTTTGACTCGGTTGACCATGGAAACCACTTGTAGGTTTGTTCTTGACTCGTTTGACCCCTAGAACTCACTAAAACTTCATTTTGGACTCGTTTGGACATGAAAATTAATTTAGCTTCATTTTTGACTCGTTTGAGCATGGAAACCACTTGTAGGTTTGCTCTTGACTCGTTTGACCCCTAAAACTCACTAAAACTTCATTTTGGACACGTTTCAACAAGAAAATTAATTTTTCTTCATTTTGACTTGTTTTGACTCGTTTGACTTCTAAAACTCACGAAAACTTCATTTTGGACTCGTTTGAACAAGAAAATTAATTTTGCTTCATTTTGACTTGTTTGAGCATGTAAACCACTTGTAGTAGCTATGTTCTTGACTCGTTTTACCCCTAGAACTCACTAACACTTCATATTGAACTCGTTTGAACAAGAAAATTAATTTTGCTTCATGGAAACAACTTGTAGGTTTGTTCTTGACTCGTTTGACCACTAGAACTCACTATAACGTCATTTTGGACTAGTTCGAACAACAAAGTTAATTTTGCTTCATTTTTGACACGTTTGAGCATGCAAACCACTTGTAGGTTTGTTCTTGACTCGTTTGACCCCTAGAACTCACTAAAACTTCATTTTTGGACTCGTTTGAACAAGAAAATTAATTTTGCTTCATTTTTGACTCGTTTGAGCATGGAAACCAATTGTAGGTTTGTTCTTGACTCGTTTAACCCCAAGAACTCACTAAAACTTCAAATTGAACTCGTTTGTACAATAAAATTAATTTTGCTTCATTTTTGACACGTTTGAGCATGTAAACCACTTGTAGGTTTGTTCTTGACTCGTTTGACCCCTAGAATTCACTAAGACTTTATTTTGGACTCGTTTGAACAAGAAAATTAATTTAGCTTCATTTTTGACTCGGTTGACCATGGAAACCACTTGTAGGTTTGTTCTTGACTCGTTTGAGCATGGAAACCAATTGTAGGTTTGTTCTTGACTCGTTTAACCCCTAGAACTAATTAAAACTTCATATTGAACTCGTTTGAACAATAAAATTAATTTTGCTTCATTTTTGACACGTTTGAGCATGCAAACTACTTGTAGGTTTGTTCTAAACTCGTTTGACCCCTAAAACTCACTAAAAAATCATTTTGGACTCGTTTGAACAAGAAAATTAATTTTGCTTCATTTTGACTGGTTTGAGCATGGAAACCACTTTTAGCTTTGTTCTTGACTCGTTTGACCCCTAGAACTCACTAAGACTTCATTTTGGACTCGTTTGAACATGAAAATTAATTGAGCTTCATTTTTGACTCGGTTGACCATGGAAACCACTTGTAGGTTTGTTCTTGACTCGTTTGACCCCTAGATCTCACTAAAACTTCATTTTGGACTCGTTTGAACAAGAAAATTAATTTTGCTTCATTTTTGACTCGTTTGAGCATGGAAACCAATTGTAGGTTTGTTCTTGACTCGTTTAACCCCTAGAACTCATTAAAACTTCATATTGAACTCGTTTGAACAATAAAATTAATTTTGCTTCATTTTTGACACGTTTGATCATGCAAACCACTTGTAGGTTTGTTCTAGACTCGTTTGACCCCTAGAACTCCCTAAAAAATCATTTTGGACTCGTTTGAACAAGAAAATTAATATTGCTTCATTTTGACTGGTTTGAGCATGGAAACCACTTTTAGCTTTGTTCTTGACTCGTTTGACCCCTATAACTCACTAAGACTTCATTTTGGACTCGTTTGAACATGAAAATTAATTTAGCTTCATTTTTGACTCGTTTGAGCATGGAAACCACTTGTAGGTTTGTTCTTGACTCGTTTGACCCCTAAAACTCACTAAAACTTCATTTTGGACACGTTTCAACAATAAAATTAATTTTGCTTCATTTTGACTTGTTTTTTTTTTTTTTTTGCTAATTAATTAAATTTATACCAAAAAGGAACAACTTACAAAAATCTAGGGGCATACCCCGCGAGATCAGCATTCAGACATTAACAACAATTAATACACGATCTAGGGGCATACCCCGCGAACTAGCACAAGACAAGCTGCAAAAACAGTAGCCAAAAAAAATAAACTACAAGTCAAAGCTAATCCGAACTAGAGATGTGAAAGAAGAGAAATTAGTACAAGTATTGGACTAAGTCAGGCTCCTTGACAACTGCTCTACGAAATGATTTTATAGAGTGAACTCGTTCCCGTACCAGCCTCTTCACCAAATGCATTAGAACCTGCGGAGAAATTCGATGGCCAGCCTTGTGCATTCTGTCATTGCGCTCTTTCCACACATAGAATATTGTAGTGGCCAAATATAAGTAGGCAAGAAGCTTTTTCATGGAAGAACAACGATCCAGCAGAAATTCTCCACTTAGGAAACTATCCCAGTTGCAAGTAAATGAGAAGCCAGATTGTTTAAGCAGAACAGAGGTGTAAATGCAGGTGCTAAACAAATGCTCATTGGTTTCGATTGCATTATCACAAAGCAAGCATCTAAGGTCAGTTTGCATACCAAAGCGCGCCATCCTGTCCTTTGTAAGTAGTCTATTTTTAAGGCCCAACCAGAAAGTGAAAGAACACTTAGGCACCGAGAGTGGGTGCCATACTGCATCGACCCACGGAGGAGAAGTGCTACTAGCCCTGATAGAATTCCAGATGACAGACATGGTAACAAGTTTACCAGCTATAGTATCCCAGCATATGGCGTCATGGGGAGCTATAGGCGTAGAGTTAATCAGAGTGCGCAAGTCCATCATAGAGACATGATTTGAAACTGGTAAAACCCAAACTCGATCGCGCATGAAGGCTCCTACTTTAGCCCAGTAATTTGAGTCAGCAATGGAGATAATAGAGCTACTGAGCCTGTTTAGAATAGGGCCTCCTCGCAGCCATGGATCGTGCCAGATAAAGAAATCTGAGTTAACACCAACACTATAACGAATGTGGTTCAATGCCAAAGGGCGAGATTGGAGAATTTTCCGAACACACCAAGAAAATTTACCCGAAATCTGTACAGTCCAAAGGCCTTTTTTCTTAAGAATAGCAGATTTGAACCAGGCAATCCATAAAGAATCGGAACCAGTCTGAGTTAGGCGCCAAAGATGAAAGAGATAAGAAGCCCTATTCCAATCACAGAGATCCTTTAAGCTCAGCCCACCTTCGCTTTTGGGAAGACAGCACTCCGACCAAGCAACCTTAATCTGCTTTTTAGTGGTAGACGAACCACTCCAAAGGAACCGAACAAATAAGGACTGCATTCGTTTGAGAACAGATTTAGGGAGAAACAAGTTAGTCGACCAGAAACCCTGAATGCCAAACAAGACAACCTTAATTAACTGAAGCCTCCCAGCATGATTTAGAATTTTATTCAGCCAACTGTCAATCTTCCCGGTAAGTCTCATAATGAGAGGAAGACAATCTCTATATGAGAGCTTTGTGGTGATCAGAGGAAGGCCCAAGTACTTGATTGGAAGAGATCCAATTTGGAAACCTGTTGAAGTCGTAACCCAACTGCGAGTAGCCTCATCTACATTGGCAAAGAAACACTGACTTTTCTCCTTACTTGTATACAACCCAGACATATTTGAAAAATCATCTACTCCTTTAAGCAGTAAGTCTATTGAAGTTTGGTCACCATGGCTAAACAGCATGATATCGTCAGCAAATATTAAGTGCGTAATAGACAAAGGCTTTGTTAACCAATGATATTTGAACTGAGAACTGCTAGCTGAATTTTTTAGACAGGAAGTCAGAACTTCCATGGCCAAAACAAAGAGGTAAGGGGATAGAGGATCCCCTTGCCTAAGTCCAGAACAAGCCTTAAAATAGCCTTCTATAGAGCCATTAATTTTAACTGACAGCATACAAGATCGTATACAAGTCATGACCCAAGAAATGAATAGAGGCGGGAAATTCATTCTTGCTAAAGTGGCTGACAGAAAATCCCAGTTGAGGGTATCGAATGCCTTCCTTATATCTATCTTGAAAGCACACCGAGGCGGCCCAGAGTTTAGATGGTAATTCCTGAATAGAGACTGAGCTAGTAAAATGTTGTCCCCTATGAGACGTTTTGGAACAAAAGCAGACTGATTTGAAGAAATCAGTAAAGGCATGATCTTCTTTAATCTTGCAGCAAGCAGCTTAGTGATGCATTTATACAGAATGTTACAGCAGGCAATAGGTCTAAAATCTGGCATAATCGAGGCTGATTGAGTTTTGGGAACGAGGGCCATGACAGTAGAGTTAACTATGCGAGGCAGATGTAAAGATTGGAAGAAATAGAGCACACCTTTGCAAACATCAGTTCCAATAACACTCCAAGTAGCCAAGTAGAATTCCGCAGTTAGCCCATCAGGACCCGGGCATTCATTTTGACTTGTTTTGACTCGTTTGACCTCTAAAACTCACGAAAACTTCATTTTGGACTCGTTTGAACAAGAAAATTAATTTTGCTTCATTTTGACTTGTTTGAGCATGGAAACCACTTGTATGTTCTTGACTCGTTTTGCCCCTAGAACTCACTAACACTTCATATTGAACTCGTTTGAACAAGAAAATTAATTTTGCTTCATGGAAACAACTTGTAGGTTTGTTCTTGACTCGTTTGACCACTAGAACTCACTATAAGGTCATTTTGGACTCGTTCGAACAAGAAAGTTAATTTTGCTTCATTTTTGACACGTTTAAGCATGCAAACCACTTGTAGGTTTGTTCTTGACTCGTTTGACCCCTAGAACTCACTAAAACTTCATTTTGGACTCGTTTGAACAAGAAAATTAATTTTGCTTCATTTTTGACTCGTTTGAGCATGGAAACCAAATTGTAGGTTTGTTCTTGACTCGTTTAACCCCAAGAACTCACTAAAACTTCATATTGAACTCGTTTGAACAATAAAATTAATTTTGCTTCATTTTTGACACGTTTGAGCATGGAAACCACTTGTAGGTTTGTTCTTGACTCGTTTGACCCCTAGAACTCACTAAGACTTCATTTTGGACTCGTTTGAACAAGAAAATTAATTTAGCTTCATTTTTGACTCGGTTGACCATGGAAACCACTTGTAGGTTTGTTCTTGACTCGTTTGACCCCTAGAACTCACTAAAACTTCATTTTGGACTCGTTTGAACAAGAAAATATATTTTGCTTCATTTTTGACTCGTTTGAACATGAAAATTAATTTAGCTTCATTTTTGACTAGTTTGAGCATGGAAACCACTTGTAGGTTTGTTCTTGACTCGTTTGACCCCTAAAACTCACTAAAACTTCATTTTGGACACGTTTCAACAAGAACATTAATTTTGCTTCATTTTGACTTGTTTTGACTCGTTTGACCTCTAAAACTCACGAAAACTTCATTTTGGACTCGTTTGAACAAGAAAATTAATTTTGCTTCATCTTGACTTGTTTGAGCATGGAAACCACTTGTATGTTCTTGACTCGTTTTGCCCCTAGAACTCACTAACACTTCATATTGAACTCGTTTGAACAAGAAAATTAATTTTGCTTCATGGAAACAACTTGTAGGTTTGTTCTTGACTTGTTTGACCACTAGAACTCAATATAACGTCATTTTGGACTCGTTCGAACAAGAAAGTTAATTTTGCTTCATTTTTGACACGTTTAAGCATGCAAACCACTTGTAGGTTTGTTCTTGACTCGTTTGACCCCTAGAACTCACTAAAACTTCATTTTGGACTCGTATGAACAAGAAAATTAATTTTGCTTCATTTTTGACTCGTTTGAGCATGGAAACCAAATTGTAGGGTTGTTCTTGACTCGTTTAACCCCAAGAACTCACTAAAACTTCATATTGAACTCGTTTGAACAATAAAATTAATTTTGCTTCATTTTTGACACGTTTGAGCATGGAAACCACTTGTAGGTTTGTTCTTGACTCGTTTGACCCCTAGAACTCACTAAGACTTCATTTTGGACTCGTTTGAACAAGAAAATTAATTTAGCTTCATTTTTGACTCGGTTGACCATGGAAACCACTTGTAGGTTTGTTCTTGACTCGTTTGACCCCTAGAACTCACTAAAACTTCATTTTGGACTCGTTTGAACAAGAAAATTTATTTTGCTTCATTTTTGACTCGTTTGAACATGAAAATTAATTTAGCTTCATTTTTGACTAGTTTGAGCATGGAAACCACTTGTAGGTTTGTTCTTGACTCGTTTGACCCCTAAAACTCACTAAAACTTCATTTTGGACACGTTTCAACAAGAACATTAATTTTGCTTCATTTTGACTTGTTTTGACTCGTTTGACCTCTAAAACTCACGAAAACTTCATTTTGGACTCGTTTGAACAAGAAAATTAATTTTGCTTCATCTTGACTTGTTTGAGCATGGAAACCACTTGTAGCTATGTTCTTGACTCGATTTACCCCTAGAACTCGTTTGAACAAGAAAATTAATTTTGCTTCATGGAAACAACTTGTAGGTTTGTTCTTGACTCGTTTGACCACTAGAACTCACTATAACGTCATTTTGGACTCGTTCGAACAAGAAAGTTAATTTTGCTTCATTTTTGACACGTTTAAGCATGCAAACCACTTGTAGGTTTGTTCTTGACTCGTTTGACCCCTAGAACACACTAAAACTTCATATTGAACTCGTTTGAACAATAAAATTAATTTTGCTTCATTTTTGACACGTTTGAGCATGGAAACCATGTAGGTTTGTTCTTGACTCGTTTGACCCCTAGAACTCACTAAGACTTCATTTTGGACTCGTTTGAACAAGAAAATTAATTTAGCTTCATTTTTGACTCGGTTGACCATGGAAACCACTTGTAGGTTTGTTCTTGACTCGTTTGACCCTTAGAACTCACTAAAACTTCATTTTGGACTCGTTTGAACAAGAAAATTTATTTTGCTTCAGTTTTGACTCGTTTGAGCATGGAAACCAATTGTAGGTTTGTTCTTGACTCGTTTAACCCCTAGAACTCATTAAAACTACATATTGAACTCGTTTGAACAATGAAATTAATTTTGCTTCATTTTTGACACGTTTGAGCATGCAAACCACTTGTAGGATTGTTCTAGACTCGTTTGTCCCCTAGAACTCACTAAAAATCATTTTGGACTCGTTTGAACAAGAAAATTAATTTTGCTTCATTTTGACTGGTTTGAGCATGGAACCACTTTTAGCTTTGTTCTTGACTTGTTTGACCCCTAGAACTCACTAAGACTTCATTTTGGACTCGTTTGAACATGAAAATTAATTTAGCTTCATTTTTTACTCATTTGAGCATGGAAACCACTTGTAGGTTTGCTCTTGACTCGTTTGACCCCTAAAACTCACTAAAACTTCATTTTGGACACGTTTCAACAAGAAAATTAATTTTTCTTCATTTTGACTTGTTTTGACTCGTTTGACCTCTAAAACTCACGAAAACTTCATTTTGGACTCGTTTGAACAAGAAAATTAATTTTGCTTCATTTTGACTTGTTTGAATGTAAACCACTTGTAGCTATTCTTGACTCGTTTTACCCCTAGAACTCACTAACACTTCATATTGAACTCGTTTGAACAAGAAAATTAATTTTGCTTCATGGAAACAACTTGTAGGTTTGTTCTTGACTCGTTTGACCACTAGAACTCACTATAACGTCATTTTGGACTCGTTTGAACAAGAAAATTTATTTTGCTTCATTTTTGACTCGTTTGAGCATGGAAACCAATTGTAGGTTTGTTCTTGACTCGTTTAACCCCTAGAACTCATTAAAACTTCATATTGAACTCGTTTGAACAATAAAATTAATTTTGCTTCATTTTTGACACGTTTGAGCATGCAAACTACTTGTAGGTTTGTTCTAAATTCGTTTGACCCCTAGAACTCACTAAAAAATCATTTTAGACTCGTTTGAACAAGAAAATTAATTTTGCTTCATTTTGACTGGTTTGAGCATGGAAACCACTTTTAGCTTTGTTCTTGACTCGTTTGACCCCTAGAACTCACTATAACTTCATTTTGGACTCGTTTGAACAAGAAAATTAATTTTGCTTCATTTTGACTGGTTTGAGCATGGAAACCACTTTTAGCTTTGTTCTTGACTTGTTTGACCCCTAGAACTCACTAAGACTTCATTTTGGACTCGTTTGAACATGAAAATTAATTTAGCTTCATTTTTGACTCGTTTGAGCATGGAAACCACTTGTAGGTTTGCTCTTGACTCGTTTGACCCCTAAAACTCACTAAAACTTCATTTTGGACACGTTTCAACAAGAAAATTAATTTTTCTTCATTTTGACTTGTTTTGACTCGTTTGACCTCTAAAACTCACGAAAACTTCATTTTGGACTCGTTTGAACAAGAAAATTAATTTTGCTTCATTTTGACTTGTTTGAGCATGTAAACCACTTGTAGCTATGTTCTTGACTCGTTTTACCCCTAGAACTCACTACCACTTCATATTGAACTCGTTTGAACAAGAAAATTAATTTTGCTTCATGGAAACAACTTGTAGGTTTGTTCTTGACTCGTTTGACCACTAGAACTCACTATAACGTCATTTTGGACTAGTTCGAACAAGAAAGTTAATTTTGCTTCATTTTTGACACGTTTGAGCATGCAAACCACTTGTAGGTTTGTTCTTGACTCGTTTGACCCCTAGAACTCACTAAAACTTCATTTTTGGACTCGTTTGAACAAGAAAATTAATTTTGCTTCATTTTTGACTCGTTTGAGCATGGAAACCAATTGTAGGTTTGTTCTTGACTCGTTTAACCCCAAGAACTCACTAAAACTTCATATTGAACTCGTTTGAACAATAAAATTAATTTTGCTTCATTTTTGACACGTTTGAGCATGTAAACCACTTGTAGGTTTGTTCTTGACTCGTTTGACCCCTAGAACTCACTAAGACTTCATTTTGGACTCGTTTGAACAAGAAAATTAATTTAGCTTCATTTTTGACTCGGTTGACCATGGAAACCACTTGTAGGTTTGTTCTTGACTCGTTTGACCCCTAGAACTCACTAAAACTTCATTTTGGACTCGTTTGAACAAGAAAATTTATTTTGCTTCATTTTTGACTCGTTTGAGCATGGAAACCAATTGTAACTTTGTTCTTGACTCGTTTAACCCCTAGAACTAATTAAAACTTCATATTGAACTCGTTTGAACAATAAAATTAATTTTGCTTCATTTTTGACACGTTTGAGCATGCAAACTACTTGTAGGTTTGTTCTAAACTCGTTTGACCCCTAGAACTCACTAAAAAATCATTTTGGACTCGTTTGAACAAGAAAATTAATTTTGCTTCATTTTGACTGGTTTGAGCATGGAAACCACTTTTAGCTTTGTTCTTGACTCGTTTGACCCCTAGAACTCACTAAGACTTCATTCTGGACTCGTTTGAACATGAAAATTAATTGAGCTTCATTTTTTACTCGGTTGACCATGGAAACCACCTGTAGGTTTGTTCTTGACTCGTTTGACCCCTAGAACTCACTAAAACTTCATTTTGGACTCGTTTGAACAAGAAAATTAATTTTGCTTCATTTTTGACTCGTTTGAGCATGGAAACCAATTGTAGGTTTGTTCTTGACTCGTTTAACCCCTAGAACTCATTAAAACTTCATATTGAACTCGTTTGAACAATAAAATTAATTTTGCTTCATTTTTTACACGTTTGAGCATGCAAACCACTTGTAGCTTTGTTCTAGACTCGTTTGACCCCTAGAACTCCCTAAAAAATCATTTTGGACTCGTTTGAACAAGAAAATTAATATTGCTTCATTTTGACTGGTTTGAGCATGGAAACCACTTTTAGCTTTGTTCTTGACTCGTTCGACCCCTAGAACTCACTAAGACTTCATTTTGGACTCGTTTGAACATGAAAATTAATTTAGCTTCATTTTTGACTCGTTTGAGCATGGAAACCACTTGTAGGTTTGTTCTTGACTCGTTTGACCACTAGAACTCACTATAACGTCATTTTAGACTCGTTCGAACAAGAAAGTTAATTTTGCTTCATTTTTGACACGTTTAAGCATGCAAACCACTTGTAGGTTTGTTCTTGACTCGTTTGACCCCTAGAACTCACTAAGACTTCATTTTGGACTCGTTTGAACAAGAAAATTAATTTTGCTTCATTTTTGACTCGTTTGAGCATGGAAACCAATTGTAGGTTTGTTCTTGACTCGTTTAACCCCTAGAACTCATTAAAACTTCATATTGAACTCGTTTGAACAATAAAATTAATTTTGCTTCATTTTTGACACGTTTGAGCATGCAAACCACTTGTAGGATTGTTCTAGACTCGTTTGTCCCCTAGAACTCACTAAAAATCATTTTGGACTCGTTTGAACAAGAAAATTAATTTTTCTTCATTTTGACTTGTTTTGACTCGCTTGACCTCTAAAACTCACGAAAACTTCATTTTGGACTCGTTTGAACAAGAAAATTAATTTTGCTTCATTTTGACTTGTTTGAGCATGTAAACCACTTGTAGCTATGTTCTTGACTCGTTTTACCCCTAGAACTCACTAACACTTCATATTGAACTCGTTTGAACAAGAAAATTAATTTTGCTTCATGGAAACAACTTGTAGGTTTGTTCTTGACTCGTTTGACCACTAGAACTCACTATAACGTCATTTTGGACTAGTTCGAACAAGAAAGTTAATTTTGCTTCATTTTTGACACGTTTGAGCATGCAAACCACTTGTAGGTTTGTTCTTGACTCGTTTGACCCCTAGAACTCACTAAAACTTCATTTTTGGACTCGTTTGAACAAGAAAATTAATTTTGCTTCATTTTTGACTCGTTTGAGCATGGAAACCAATTGTAGGTTTGTTCTTGACTCGTTTAACCCCAAGAACTCACTAAAACTTCATATTGAACTCGTTTGAACAATAAAATTAATTTTGCTTCATTTTTGACACGTTTGAGCATGTAAACTACTTGTAGGTTTGTTCTTGACTCGTTTGACCCCTAGAACTCACTAAGACTTCATTTTGGACTCGTTTGAACAAGAAAATTAATTTAGCTTCATTTTTGACTCGGTTGACCATGGAAACCACTTGTAGGTTTGTTCTTGACTCGTTTGACCCCTAGAACTCACTAAAACTTCATTTTGGACTCGTTTGAACAAGAAAATTTATTTTGCTTTATTTTTGACTCGTTTGAGCATGGAAACCAATTGTAGGTTTGTTCTTGACTCGTTTGACCCCTAGAACTCACTAAAACTTCATTTTGGACTAGTTTGAACAAGAAAATTAATTTTGCTTCATTTTTGACTCGTTTGAGCATGGAAACCAATTGTAGGTTTGTTCTTGACTCGTTTAACCCCTAGAACTCATTAAAACTTCATATTGAACTCGTTTGAACAATAAAATTAATTTTGCTTCATTTTTGACACGTTTGAGCATGCAAACCACTTGTAGCTTTGTTCTAGACTCGTTTGACCCCTAGAACTCCCTAAAAAATCATTTTGGACTCGTTTGAACAAGAAAATTAATATTGCTTCATTTTTTACTCGGTTGACCATGGAAACCACCTGTAGGTTTGTTCTTGACTCGTTTGACTCCTAGAACTCACTAAAACTTCATTTTGGACTCGTTTGAAAAAGAAAATTAATTTTGCTTCATTTTTGACTCGTTTGAGCATGGAAACCAATTGTAGGTTTGTTCTTGACTCGTTTAACCCCTAGAACTCATTAAAACTTCATATTGAACTCGTTTGAACAATAAAATTAATTTTGCTTCATTTTTGACACGTTTGAGCATGCAAACCACTTGTAGCTTTGTTCTAGACTCGTTTGACCCCTAGAACTCCCTAAAAAATCATTTTGGACTCGTTTGAACAAGAAAATTAATATTGCTTCATTTTGACTGGTTTGAGCATGGAAACCACTTTTAGCTTTGTTCTTGACTCGTTTGACCCCTAGAACTCACTAAGACTTCATTTTGGACTCGTTTGAACATGAAAATTAATTTAGCTTCATTTTTGACTCGTTTGAGCATGGAAACCACTTGTAGGTTTGTTCTTGACTCGTTTGACCACTAGAACTCACTATAACGTCATTTTGGACTCGTTCGAACAAGAAAGTTAATTTTGCTTCATTTTTGACACGTTTAAGCATGCAAACCACTTGTAGGTTTGTTCTTGACTCGTTTGACCCCTAGAACTCACTAAGACTTCATTTTGGACTCGTTTGAACAAGAAAATTAATTTTGCTTCATTTTTGACTCGTTTGAGCATGGAAACCAATTGTAGGTTTGTTCTTGACTCGTTTAACCCCTAGAACTCATTAAAACTTCATATTGAACTCGTTTGAACAATAAAATTAATTTTGCTTCATTTTTGACACGTTTGAGCATGCAAACCACTTGTAGGATTGTTCTAGACTCGTTTGTCCCCTAAAACTCACTAAAAATCATTTTGGACTCGTTTGAACAAGAAAATTAATTTTTCTTCATTTTGACTTGTTTTGACTCGTTTGACCTCTAAAACTCACGAAAACTTCATTTTGGACTCGTTTGAACAAGAAAATTAATTTTGCTTCATTTTGACTTGTTTGAGCATGTAAACCACTTGTAGCTATGTTCTTGACTCGTTTTACCCTTAGAACTCACTAACACTTCATATTGAACTCGTTTGAACAAGAAAATTAATTTTGCTTCATGGAAACAACTTGTAGGTTTGTTCTTGACTCGTTTGACCACTAGAACTCACTATAACGTCATTTTGGACTAGTTCGAACAAGAAAGTTAATTTTGCTTCATTTTTGACACGTTTGAGCATGCAAACCACTTGTAGGTTTGTTCTTGACTCGTTTGACCCCTAGAACTCACTAAAACTTCATTTTTGGACTCGTTTGAACAAGAAAATTAATTTTGCTTCATTTTTGACTCGTTTGAGCATGGAAACCAATTGTAGGTTTGTTCTTGACTCGTTTAACCCCAAGAACTCACTAAAACTTCATATTGAACTCGTTTGAACAATAAAATTAATTTTGCTTCATTTTTGACACGTTTGAGCATGTAAACTACTTGTAGGTTTGTTCTTGACTCGTTTGACCCCTAGAACTCACTAAGACTTCATTTTGGACTCGTTTGAACAAGAAAATTAATTTAGCTTCATTTTTGACTCGGTTGACCATGGAAACCACTTGTAGGTTTGTTCTTGACTCGTTTGACCCCTAGAACTCACTAAAACTTCATTTTGGACTCGTTTGAACAAGAAAATTTATTTTGCTTTATTTTTGACTCGTTTGAGCATGGAAACCAATTGTAGGTTTGTTCTTGACTCGTTTGACCCCTAGAACTCACTAAAACTTCATTTTGGACTCGTTTGAACAAGAAAATTAATTTTGCTTCATTTTTGACTCGTTTGAGCATGGAAACCAATTGTAGGTTTGTTCTTGACTCGTTTAACCCCTAGAACTCATTAAAACTTCATATTGAACTCGTTTGAACAATAAAATTAATTTTGCTTCATTTTTGACACGTTTGAGCATGCAAACCACTTGTAGCTTTGTTCTAGACTCGTTTGACCCCTAGAACTCCCTAAAAAATCATTTTGGACTCGTTTGAACAAGAAAATTAATATTGCTTCATTTTTTACTCGGTTGACCATGGAAACCACCTGTAGGTTTGTTCTTGACTCGTTTGACTCCTAGAACTCACTAAAACTTCATTTTGGACTCGTTTGAAAAAGAAAATTAATTTTGCTTCATTTTTGACTCGTTTGAGCATGGAAACCAATTGTAGGTTTGTTCTTGACTCGTTTAACCCCTAGAACTCATTAAAACTTCATATTGAACTCGTTTGAACAATAAAATTAATTTTGCTTCATTTTTGACACGTTTGAGCATGCAAACCACTTGTAGCTTTGTTCTAGACTCGTTTGACCCCTAGAACTCCCTAAAAAATCATTTTGGACTCGTTTGAACAAGAAAATTAATATTGCTTCATTTTGACTGGTTTGAGCATGGAAACCACTTTTAGCTTTGTTCTTGACTCGTTTGACCCCTAGAACTCACTAAGACTTCATTTTGGACTCGTTTGAACATGAAAATTAATTTAGCTTCATTTTTGACTCGTTTGAGCATGGAAACCACTTGTAGGTTTGTTCTTGACTCGTTTGACCACTAGAACTCACTATAACGTCATTTTGGACTCGTTCGAACAAGAAAGTTAATTTTGCTTCATTTTTGACACGTTTAAGCATGCAAACCACTTGTAGATTTGTTCTTGACTCGTTTGACCCCTAGAACTCACTAAGACTTCATTTTGGACTCGTTTGAACAAGAAAATTAATTTTGCTTCATTTTTGACTCGTTTGAGCATGGAAACCAATTGTAGGTTTGTTCTTGACTCGTTTAACCCCTAGAACTCATTAAAACTTCATATTGAACTCGTTTGAACAATAAAATTAATTTTGCTTCATTTTTGACACGTTTGAGCATGCAAACCACTTGTAGGATTGTTCTAGACTCGTTTGTCCCCTAAAACTCACTAAAAATCATTTTGGACTCGTTTGAACAAGAAAATTAATTTTTCTTCATTTTGACTTGTTTTGACTCGTTTGACCTCTAAAACTCACGAAAACTTCATTTTGGACTCGTTTGAACAAGAAAATTAATTTTGCTTCATTTTGACTTGTTTGAGCATGTAAACCACTTGTAGCTATGTTCTTGACTCGTTTTACCCTTAGAACTCACTAACACTTCATATTGAACTCGTTTGAACAAGAAAATTAATTTTGCTTCATGGAAACAACTTGTAGGTTTGTTCTTGACTCGTTTGACCACTAGAACTCACTATAACGTCATTTTGGACTAGTTCGAACAAGAAAGTTAATTTTGCTTCATTTTTGACACGTTTGAGCATGCAAACCACTTGTAGGTTTGTCTTGACTCGTTTGACCCCTAGAACTCACTAAAACTTCATTTTTGGACTCGTTTGAACAAGAAAATTAATTTTGCTTCATTTTTGACTCGTTTGAGCATGGAAACCAATTGTAGGTTTGTTCTTGACTCGTTTAACCCCAAGAACTCACTAAAACTTCATATTGAACTCGTTTGAACAATAAAATTAATTTTGCTTCATTTTTGACACGTTTGAGCATGTAAACCACTTGTAGGTTTGTTCTTGACTCGTTTGACCCCTAGAACTCACTAAGACTTCATTTTGGACTCGTTTGAACAAGAAAATTAATTTAGCTTCATTTTTGACTCGGTTGACCATGGAAACCACTTGTAGGTTTGTTCTTGACTCGTTTGACACCTAGAACTCACTAAAACTTCATTTTGGACTCGTTTGAACAAGAAAATTTATTTTGCTTCATTTTTGACTCGTTTGAGCATGGAAACCAATTGTAACTTTGTTCTTGACTCGTTTAACCCCTAGAACTAATTAAAACTTCATATTGAACTCGTTTGAACAATAAAATTAATTTTGCTTCATTTTTGACACGTTTGAGCATGCAAACTACTTGTAGGTTTGTTCTAAACTCGTTTGACCCCTAGAACTCACTAAAAAATCATTTTGGACTCGTTTGAACAAGAAAATTAATTTTGCTTCATTTTGACTGGTTTGAGCATGGAAACCACTTTTAGCTTTGTTCTTGACTCGTTTGACCCCTAGAACTCACTAAGACTTCATTCTGGACTCGTTTGAACATGAAAATTAATTGAGCTTCATTTTTTACTCGGTTGACCATGGAAACCACCTGTAGGTTTGTTCTTGACTCGTTTGACCCCTAGAACTCACTAAAACTTCATTTTGGACTCGTTTGAACAAGAAAATTAATTTTGCTTCATTTTTGACTCGTTTGAGCATGGAAACCAATTGTAGGTTTGTTCTTGACTCGTTTAACCCCTAGAACTCATTAAAACTTCATATTGAACTCGTTTGAACAATAAAATTAATTTTGCTTCATTTTTGACACGTTTGAGCATGCAAACCACTTGTAGCTTTGTTCTAGACTCGTTTGACCCCTAGAACTCCCTAAAAAATCATTTTGGACTCGTTTGAACAAGAAAATTAATATTGCTTCATTTTGACTGGTTTGAGCATGGAAACCACTTTTAGCTTTGTTCTTGACTCGTTGGACCCCTAGAACTCACTAAGACTTCATTTTGGACTCGTTTGAACATGAAAATTAATTTAGCTTCATTTTTGACTCGTTTGAGCATGGAAACCACTTGTAGGTTTGTTCTTGACTCGTCTGACCACTAGAACTCACTATACCGTCATTTTGGACTCGTTCGAACAAGAAAGTTAATTTTGCTTCATTTTTGACACGTTTAAGCATGCAAACCACTTGTAGGTTTGTTCTTGACTCGTTTGACCCCTAGAACTCACTAAGACTTCATTTTGGACTCGTTTGAACAAGAAAATTAATTTAGCTTCATTTTTGACTCGGTTGACCATGGAAACCACTTGTAGGTTTGTTCTTGACTCGTTTGACCCCTAGAACTCACTAAAACTTCATTTTGGACTCGTTTGAACAAGAAAATTTATTTTGCTTCATTTTTGACTCGTTTAAGCATGGAAACCAATTGTAGGTTTGTTCTTGACTCGTTTAACCCCTAGAACTAATTAAAACTTCATATTGAACTCGTTTGAACAATAAAATTAATTTTGCTTCATTTTTGACACGTTTGAGCATGCAAACTACTTGTAGGTTTGTTCTAAACTCGTTTGACCCCTAGAACTCACTAAAAAATCATTTTGGACTCGTTTGAACAAGAAAATTAATTTTGCTTCATTTTGATTGGTTTGAGCATGGAAACCACTTTTAGCTTTGTTCTTGACTCGTTTGACCCCTAAAACTCACTAAGACTTCATTCTGGACTCGTTTGAACATGAAAATTAATTGAGCTTCATTTTTTACTTGGTTGACCATGGAAACCACCTGTAGGTTTGTTCTTGACTCGTTTGACCCCTAGAACTCACTAAAACTTCATTTTGGACTCGTTTGAACAAGAAAATTAATTTTGCTTCATTTTTCACTCGTTTGAGCATGGAAACCAATTGTAGGTTTGTTCTTGACTCGTTTAACCCCTAGAACTCATTAAAACTTCATATTGAACTCGTTTGAACAATAAAATTAATTTTGCTTCATTTTTGACACGTTTGAGCATGCAAACCACTTGTAGCTTTGTTCTAGACTCGTTTGACCCCTAGAACTCCCTAAAAAATCATTTTGGACTCGTTTGAACAAGAAAATTAATATTGCTTCATTTTGACTGGTTTGAGCATGGAAACCACTTTTAGCTTTGTTCTTGACTCGTTGGACCCCTAGAACTCACTAAGACTTCATTTTGGACTCGTTTGAACATGAAAATTAATTTAGCTTCATTTTTGACTCGTTTGAGCATGGAAACCACTTGTAGGTTTGTTCTTGACTCGTTTGACCACTAGAACTCACTATAACGTCATTTTGGACTCGTTCGAACAAGAAAGTTAATTTTGCTTCATTTTTGACACGTTTAAGCATGCAAACCACTTGTAGGTTTGTTCTTGACTCGTTTGACCCCTAGAACTCACTAAGACTTCATTTTGGACTCGTTTGAACAAGAAAATTAATTTAGCTTCATTTTTGACTCGGTTGACCATGGAAACCACTTGTAGGTTTGTTCTTGACTCGTTTGACCCCTAGAACTCACTAAAACTTCATTTTGGACTCGTTTGAACAAGAAAATTTATTTTGCTTCATTTTTGACTCGTTTAAGCATGGAAACCAATTGTAGGTTTGTTCTTGACTCGTTTAACCCCTAGAACTCATTAAAACTTCATATTGAACTCGTTTGAACAATAAAATTAATTTTGCTTCATTTTTGACACGTTTGAGCATGCAAACCACTTGTAGGATTGTTCTAGACTCGTTTGTCCCCTAGAACTCACTAAAAATCATTTTGGACTCGTTTGAACAAGAAAATTAATTTTGTTTCATTTTGACTGGTTTGAGCATGGAAACCACTTTTAGCTTTGTTCTTGACTTTTTTGACCCCTAGAACTCACTAAGACTTCATTTTGGACTCGTTTGAACATGAAAATTAATTTAACTTCATTTTTTACTCGTTTGAGCATGGAAACCACTTGTAGGTTTGCTCTTGACTCGTTTGACCCCTAAAACTCACTAAAACTTCATTTTGGACAACAAGAAAATTAATTTTTCTTCATTTTGACTTGTTTTGACTCGTTTGACCTCTAGAACTCACTATAACGTCATTTTGGACTCGTTCGAACAAGAAAGTTAATTTTGCTTCATTTTTGACACGTTTGAGCATGCAAACCACTTGTAGCTTTGTTCTAGACTCGTTTGACCCCTAGAACTCCCTAAAAAATCATTTTGGACTCGTTTGAACAAGAAAATTAATATTGCTTCATTTTGACTGGTTTGAGCATGGAAACCACTTTTAGCTTTGTTCTTGACTCGTTTGACCCCTAGAACTCACTAAGACTTCATTTTGGACTCGTTTGAACATGAAAATTAATTTAGCTTCATTTTTGACTCGTTTGAGCATGGAAACCACTTGTAGGTTTGTTCTTGACTCGTTTGACCACTAGAACTCACTATAACGTCATTTTAGACTCGTTCGAACAAGAAAGTTAATTTTGCTTCATTTTTGACACGTTTAAGCATGCAAACCACTTGTAGGTTTGTTCTTGACTCGTTTGACCCCTAGAACTCACTAAGACTTCATTTTGGACTCGTTTGAACAAGAAAATTAATTTTGCTTCATTTTTGACTCGTTTGAGCATGGAAACCAATTGTAGGTTTGTTCTTGACTCGTTTAACCCCTAGAACTCATTAAAACTTCATATTGAACTCGTTTGAACAATAAAATTAATTTTGCTTCATTTTTGACACGTTTGAGCATGCAAACCACTTGTAGGATTGTTCTAGACTCGTTTGTCCCCTAGAACTCACTAAAAATCATTTTGGACTCGTTTGAACAAGAAAATTAATTTTTCTTCATTTTGACTTGTTTTGACTCGTTTGACCTCTAAAACTCACGAAAACTTCATTTTGGACTCGTTTGAACAAGAAAATTAATTTTGCTTCATTTTGACTTGTTTGAGCATGTAAACCACTTGTAGCTATGTTCTTGACTCGTTTTACCCCTAGAACTCACTAACACTTCATATTGAACTCGTTTGAACAAGAAAATTAATTTTGCTTCATGGAAACAACTTGTAGGTTTGTTCTTGACTCGTTTGACCACTAGAACTCACTATAACGTCATTTTGGACTAGTTCGAACAAGAAAGTTAATTCTGCTTCATTTTTTACACGTTTGAGCATGCAAACCACTTGTAGGTTTGTTCTTGACTCGTTTGACCCCTAGAACTCACTAAAACTTCATTTTTGGACTCGTTTGAACAAGAAAATTAATTTTGCTTCATTTTTGACTCGTTTGAGCATGGAAACCAATTGTAGGTTTGTTCTTGACTCGTTTAACCCCAAGAACTCACTAAAACTTCATATTGAACTCGTTTGAACAATAAAATTAATTTTGCTTCATTTTTGACACGTTTGAGCATGTAAACTACTTGTAGGTTTGTTCTTGACTCGTTTGACCCCTAGAACTCACTAAGACTTCATTTTGGACTCGTTTGAACAAGAAAATTAATTTAGCTTCATTTTTGACTCGGTTGACCATGGAAACCACTTGTAGGTTTGTTCTTGACTCGTTTGACCCCTAGAACTCACTAAAACTTCATTTTGGACTCGTTTGAACAAGAAAATTTATTTTGCTTCATTTTTGACTCGTTTGAGCATGGAAACCAATTGTAGGTTTGTTCTTGACTCGTTTGACCCCTAGAACTCACTAAAACTTCATTTTGGACTCGTTTGAACAAGAAAATTAATTTTGCTTCATTTTTGACTCGTTTGAGCATGGAAACCAATTGTAGGTTTGTTCTTGACTCGTTTAACCCCTAGAACTCATTAAAACTTCATATTGAACTCGTTTGAACAATAAAATTAATTTTGCTTCATTTTTGACACGTTTGAGCATGCAAACCACTTGTAGCTTTGTTCTAGACTCGTTTGACCCCTAGAACTCCCTAAAAAATCATTTTGGACTCGTTTGAACAAGAAAATTAATATTGCTTCATTTTTTACTCGGTTGACCATGGAAACCACCTGTAGGTTTGTTCTTGACTCGTTTGACCCCTAGAACTCACTAAAACTTCATTTTGGACTCGTTTGAACAAGAAAATTAATTTTGCTTCATTTTTGACTCGTTTGAGCATGGAAACCAATTGTAGGTTTGTTCTTGACTCGTTTAACCCCTAGAACTCATTAAAACTTCATATTGAACTCGTTTGAACAATAAAATTAATTTTGCTTCATTTTTGACACGTTTGAGCATGCAAACCACTTGTAGCTTTGTTCTAGACTCGTTTGACCCCTAGAACTCCCTAAAAAATCATTTTGGACTCGTTTGAACAAGAAAATTAATATTGCTTCATTTTTTACTCGGTTGACCATGGAAACCACCTGTAGGTTTGTTCTTGACTCGTTTGACCCCTAGAACTCACTAAAACTTCATTTTGGACTCGTTTGAACAAGAAAATTAATTTTGCTTCATTTTTGACTCGTTTGAGCATGGAAACCAATTGTAGGTTTGTTCTTGACTCGTTTAACCCCTAGAACTCATTAAAACTTCATATTGAACTCGTTTGAACAATAAAATTAATTTTGCTTCATTTTTGACACGTTTGAGCATGCAAACCACTTGTAGCTTTGTTCTAGACTCGTTTGACCCCTAGAACTCCCTAAAAAATCATTTTGGACTCGTTTGAACAAGAAAATTAATATTGCTTCATTTTGACTGGTTTGAGCATGGAAACCACTTTTAGCTTTGTTCTTGACTCGTTTGACCCCTAGAACTCACTAAGACTTCATTTTGGACTCGTTTGAACATGAAAATTAATTTAGCTTCATTTTTGACTCGTTTGAGCATGGAAACCACTTGTAGGTTTGTTCTTGACTCGTTTGACCACTAGAACTCACTATAACGTCATTTTAGACTCGTTCGAACAAGAAAGTTAATTTTGCTTCATTTTTGACACGTTTAAGCATGCAAACCACTTGTAGGTTTGTTCTTGACTCGTTTGACCCCTAGAACTCACTAAGACTTCATTTTGGACTCGTTTGAACAAGAAAATTAATTTTGCTTCATTTTTGACTCGTTTGAGCATGGAAACCAATTGTAGGTTTGTTCTTGACTCGTTTAACCCCTAGAACTCATTAAAACTTCATATTGAACTCGTTTGAACAATAAAATTAATTTTGCTTCATTTTTGACACGTTTGAGCATGCAAACCACTTGTAGGATTGTTCTAGACTCGTTTGTCCCCTAGAACTCACTAAAAATCATTTTGGACTCGTTTGAACAAGAAAATTAATTTTTCTTCATTTTGACTTGTTTTGACTCGTTTGACCTCTAAAACTCACGAAAACTTCATTTTGGACTCGTTTGAACAAGAAAATTAATTTTGCTTCATTTTGACTTGTTTGAGCATGTAAACCACTTGTAGCTATGTTCTTGACTCGTTTTACCCCTAGAACTCACTAACACTTCATATTGAACTCGTTTGAACAAGAAAATTAATTTTGCTTCATGGAAACAACTTGTAGGTTTGTTCTTGACTCGTTTGACCACTAGAACTCACTATAACGTCATTTTGGACTAGTTCGAACAAGAAAGTTAATTTTGCTTCATTTTTGACACGTTTGAGCATGCAAACCACTTGTAGGTTTGTTCTTGACTCGTTTGACCCCTAGAACTCACTAAAACTTCATTTTTGGACTCGTTTGAACAAGAAAATTAATTTTGCTTCATTTTTGACTCGTTTGAGCATGGAAACCAATTGTAGGTTTGTTCTTGACTCGTTTAACCCCAAGAACTCACTAAAACTTCATATTGAACTCGTTTGAACAATAAAATTAATTTTGCTTCATTTTTGACACGTTTGAGCATGTAAACTACTTGTAGGTTTGTTCTTGACTCGTTTGACCCCTAGAACTCACTAAGACTTCATTTTGGACTCGTTTGAACAAGAAAATTAATTTAGCTTCATTTTTGACTCGGTTGACCATGGAAACCACTTGTAGGTTTGTTCTTGACTCGTTTGACCCCTAGAACTCACTAAAACTTCATTTTGGACTCGTTTGAACAAGAAAATTAATTTTGCTTCATTTTTGACTCGTTTGAGCATGGAAACCAATTGTAGGTTTGTTCTTGACTCGTTTAACCCCTAGAACTCATTAAAACTTCATATTGAACTCCTTTGAACAATAAAATTAATTTTGCTTCATTTTTGACACGTTTGAGCATGCAAACCACTTGTAGGATTGTTCTAGACTCGTTTGTCCCCTAGAACTCACTAAAAATCATTTTGGACTCGTTTGAACAAGAAAATTAATTTTTCTTCATTTTGACTTGTTTTGACTCGCTTGACCTCTAAAACTCACGAAAACTTCATTTTGGACTCGTTTGAACAACAAAATTAATTTTGCTTCATTTTGACTTGTTTGAGCATGTAAACCACTTG
The DNA here is from genome assembly GCA_036435485.1 of Saposhnikovia divaricata. NCBI lineage: Eukaryota > Viridiplantae > Streptophyta > Magnoliopsida > Apiales > Apiaceae > Saposhnikovia > Saposhnikovia divaricata. Next base: position 107,564,258 of record CM071599.1, on the reverse strand, counting down.
TAGCTATGTTCTTGACTCGTTTTACCCCTAGAACTCACTAACACTTCATATTGAACTCGTTTGAACAAGAAAATTAATTTTGCTTCATGGAAACAACTTGTAGGTTTGTTCTTGACTCGTTTGACCACTAGAACTCACTATAACGTCATTTTGGACTAGTTCGAACAAGAAAGTTAATTTTGCTTCATTTTTGACACGTTTGAGCATGCAAACCACTTGTAGGTTTGTTCTTGACTCGTTTGACCCCTAGAACTCACTAAAACTTCATTTTTGGACTCGTTTGAACAAGAAAATTAATTTTGCTTCATTTTTGACTCGTTTGAGCATGGAAACCAATTGTAGGTTTGTTCTTGACTCGTTTAACCCCAAGAACTCACTAAAACTTCATATTGAACTCGTTTGAACAATAAAATTAATTTTGCTTCATTTTTGACACGTTTGAGCATGTAAACTACTTGTAGGTTTGTTCTTGACTCGTTTGACCCCTAGAACTCACTAAGACTTCATTTTGGACTCGTTTGAACAAGAAAATTAATTTAGCTTCATTTTTGACTCGGTTGACCATGGAAACCACTTGTAGGTTTGTTCTTGACTCGTTTGACCCCTAGAACTCACTAAAACTTCATTTTGGACTCGTTTGAACAAGAAAATTTATTTTGCTTCATTTTTGACTCGTTTGAGCATGGAAACCAATTGTAGGTTTGTTCTTGACTCGTTTGACCCCTAGAACTCACTAAAACTTCATTTTGGACTCGTTTGAACAAGAAAATTAATTTTGCTTCATTTTTGACTCGTTTGAGCATGGAAACCAATTGTAGGTTTGTTCTTGACTCGTTTAACCCCTAGAACTCATTAAAACTTCATATTGAACTCGTTTGAACAATAAAATTAATTTTGCTTCATTTTTGACACGTTTGAGCATGCAAACCACTTGTAGCTTTGTTCTAGACTCGTTTGACCCCTAGAACTCCCTAAAAAATCATTTTGGACTCGTTTGAACAAGAAAATTAATATTGCTTCATTTTTTACTCGGTTGACCATGGAAACCACCTGTAGGTTTGTTCTTGACTCGTTTGACCCCTAGAACTCACTAAAACTTCATTTTGGACTCGTTTGAACAAGAAAATTAATTTTGCTTCATTTTTGACTCGTTTGAGCATGGAAACCAATTGTAGGTTTGTTCTTGACTCGTTTAACCCCTAGAACTCATTAAAACTTCATATTGAACTCGTTTGAACAATAAAATTAATTTTGCTTCATTTTTGACACGTTTGAGCATGCAAACCACTTGTAGCTTTGTTCTAGACTCGTTTGACCCCTAGAACTCCCTAAAAAATCATTTTGGACTCGTTTGAACAAGAAAATTAATATTGCTTCATTTTTTACTCGGTTGACCATGGAAACCACCTGTAGGTTTGTTCTTGACTCGTTTGACCCCTAGAACTCACTAAAACTTCATTTTGGACTCGTTTGAACAAGAAAATTAATTTTGCTTCATTTTTGACTCGTTTGAGCATGGAAACCAATTGTAGGTTTGTTCTTGACTCGTTTAACCCCTAGAACTCATTAAAACTTCATATTGAACTCGTTTGAACAATAAAATTAATTTTGCTTCATTTTTGACACGTTTGAGCATGCAAACCACTTGTAGCTTTGTTCTAGACTCGTTTGACCCCTAGAACTCCCTAAAAAATCATTTTGGACTCGTTTGAACAAGAAAATTAATATTGCTTCATTTTGACTGGTTTGAGCATGGAAACCACTTTTAGCTTTGTTCTTGACTCGTTTGACCCCTAGAACTCAATAAGACTTCATTTTGGACTCGTTTGAACATGAAAATTAATTTAGCTTCATTTTTGACTCGTTTGAGCATGGAAACCACTTGTAGGTTTGTTCTTGACTCGTTTGACCACTAGAACTCACTATAACGTCATTTTAGACTCGTTCGAACAAGAAAGTTAATTTTGCTTCATTTTTGACACGTTTAAGCATGCAAACCACTTGTAGGTTTGTTCTTGACTCGTTTGACCCCTAGAACTCACTAAGACTTCATTTTGGACTCGTTTGAACAAGAAAATTAATTTTGCTTCATTTTTGACTCGTTTGAGCATGGAAACCAATTGTAGGTTTGTTCTTGACTCGTTTAACCCCTAGAACTCATTAAAACTTCATATTGAACTCGTTTGAACAATAAAATTAATTTTGCTTCATTTTTGACACGTTTAAGCATGCAAACCACTTGTAGGTTTGTTCTTGACTCGTTTGACCCCTAGAACTCACTAAGACTTCATTTTGGACTCGTTTGAACAAGAAAATTAATTTTGCTTCATTTTTGACTCGTTTGAGCATGGAAACCAATTGTAGGTTTGTTCTTGACTCGTTTAACCCCTAGAACTCATTAAAACTTCATATTGAACTCGTTTGAACAATAAAATTAATTTTGCTTCATTTTTGACACGTTTGAGCATGCAAACCACTTGTAGGATTGTTCTAGATTCGTTTGTCCCCTAAAACTCACTAAAAATCATTTTGGACTCGTTTGAACAAGAAAATTAATTTTTCTTCATTTTGACTTGTTTTGACTCGTTTGACCTCTAAAACTCACGAAAACTTCATTTTGGACTCGTTTGAACAAGAAAATTAATTTTGCTTCATTTTGACTTGTTTGAGCATGTAAACCACTTGTAGCTATGTTCTTGACTCGTTTTACCCTTAGAACTCACTAACACTTCATATTGAACTCGTTTGAACAAGAAAATTAATTTTGCTTCATGGAAACAACTTGTAGGTTTGTTCTTGACTCGTTTGACCACTAGAACTCACTATAACGTCATTTTGGACTAGTTCGAACAAGAAAGTTAATTTTGCTTCATTTTTGACACGTTTGAGCATGCAAACCACTTGTAGGTTTGTCTTGACTCGTTTGACCCCTAGAACTCACTAAAACTTCATTTTTGGACTCGTTTGAACAAGAAAATTAATTTTGCTTCATTTTTGACTCGTTTGAGCATGGAAACCAATTGTAGGTTTGTTCTTGACTCGTTTAACCCCAAGAACTCACTAAAACTTCATATTGAACTCGTTTGAACAATAAAATTAATTTTGCTTCATTTTTGACACGTTTGAGCATGCAAACCACTTGTAGCTTTGTTCTAGACTCGTTTGACCCCTAGAACTCCCTAAAAAATCATTTTGGACTCGTTTGAACAAGAAAATTAATATTGCTTCATTTTGACTGGTTTGAGCATGGAAACCACTTTTAGCTTTGTTCTTGACTCGTTTGACCCCTAGAACTCACTAAGACTTCATTCTGGACTCGTTTGAACATGAAAATTAAGTGAGCTTCATTTTTTACTCGGTTGACCATGGAAACCACCTGTAGGTTTGTTCTTGACTCGTTTGACCCCTAGAACTCACTAAAACTTCATTTTGGACTCGTTTGAACAAGAAAATTAATTTTGCTTCATTTTTGACTCGTTTGAGCATGGAAACCAATTGTAGGTTTGTTCTTGACTCGTTTAACCCCTAGAACTCATTAAAACTTCATATTGAACTCGTTTGAACAATAAAATTAATTTTGCTTCATTTTTGACACGTTTGAGCATGCAAACCACTTGTAGCTTTGTTCTAGACTCGTTTGACCCCTAGAACTCCCTAAAAAATCATTTTGGACTCGTTTGAACAAGAAAATTAATATTGCTTCATTTTGACTGGTTTGAGCATGGAAACCACTTTTAGCTTTGTTCTTGACTCGTTGGACCCCTAGAACTCACTAAGACTTCATTTTGGACTCGTTTGAACATGAAAATTAATTTAGCTTCATTTTTGACTCGTTTGAGCATGGAAACCACTTGTAGGTTTGTTCTTGACTCGTCTGACCACTAGAACTCACTATAACGTCATTTTGGACTCGTTCGAACAAGAAAGTTAATTTTGCTTCATTTTTGACACGTTTAAGCATGCAAACCACTTGTAGGTTTGTTCTTGACTCGTTTGACCCCTAGAACTCACTAAGACTTCATTTTGGACTCGTTTGAACAAGAAAATTAATTTAGCTTCATTTTTGACTCGGTTGACCATGGAAACCACTTGTAGGTTTGTTCTTGACTCGTTTGACCCCTAGAACTCACTAAAACTTCATTTTGGACTCGTTTGAACAAGAAAATTTATTTTGCTTCATTTTTGACTCGTTTAAGCATGGAAACCAATTGTAGGTTTGTTCTTGACTCGTTTAACCCCTAGAACTAATTAAAACTTCATATTGAACTCGTTTGAACAATAAAATTAATTTTGCTTCATTTTTGACACGTTTGAGCATGCAAACTACTTGTAGGTTTGTTCTAAACTCGTTTGACCCCTAGAACTCACTAAAAAATCATTTTGGACTCGTTTGAACAAGAAAATTAATTTTGCTTCATTTTGATTGGTTTGAGCATGGAAACCACTTTTAGCTTTGTTCTTGACTCGTTTGACCCCTAAAACTCACTAAGACTTCATTCTGGACTCGTTTGAACATGAAAATTAATTGAGCTTCATTTTTTACTTGGTTGACCATGGAATCCACCTGTAGGTTTGTTCTTGACTCGTTTGACCCCTAGAACTCACTAAAACTTCATTTTGGACTCGTTTGAACAAGAAAATTAATTTTGCTTCATTTTTGACTCGTTTGAGCATGGAAACCAATTGTAGGTTTGTTCTTGACTCGTTTAACCCCTAGAACTCATTAAAACTTCATATTGAACTCGTTTGAACAATAAAATTAATTTTGCTTCATTTTTGACACGTTTGAGCATGCAAACCACTTGTAGCTTTGTTCTAGACTCGTTTGACCCCTAGAACTCCCTAAAAAATCATTTTGGACTCGTTTGAACAAGAAAATTAATATTGCTTCATTTTGACTGGTTTGAGCATGGAAACCACTTTTAGCTTTGTTCTTGACTCGTTGGACCCCTAGAACTCACTAAGACTTCATTTTGGACTCGTTTGAACATGAAAATTAATTTAGCTTCATTTTTGACTCGTTTGAGCATGGAAACCACTTGTAGGTTTGTTCTTGACTCGTTTGACCACTAGAACTCACTATAACGTCATTTTGGACTCGTTCGAACAAGAAAGTTAATTTTGCTTCATTTTTGACACGTTTAAGCATGCAAACCACTTGTAGGTTTGTTCTTGACTCGTTTGACCCCTAGAACTCACTAAGACTTCATTTTGGACTCGTTTGAACAAGAAAATTAATTTAGCTTCATTTTTGACTCGGTTGACCATGGAAACCACTTGTAGGTTTGTTCTTGACTCGTTTGACCCCTAGAACTCACTAAAACTTCATTTTGGACTCGTTTGAACAAGAAAATTTATTTTGCTTCATTTTTGACTCGTTTAAGCATGGAAACCAATTGTAGGTTTGTTCTTGACTCGTTTAACCCCTAGAACTCATTAAAACTTCATATTGAACTCGTTTGAACAATAAAATTAATTTTGCTTCATTTTTGACACGTTTGAGCATGCAAACCACTTGTAGGATTGTTCTAGACTCGTTTGTCCCCTAGAACTCACTAAAAATCATTTTGGACTCGTTTGAACAAGAAAATTAATTTTGCTTCATTTTGACTGGTTTGAGCATGGAAACCACTTTTAGCTTTGTTCTTGACTTTTTTGACCTCTAGAACTCACTAAGACTTCATTTTGGACTCGTTTGAACATGAAAATTAATTTAACTTCATTTTTTACTCGGTTGAGCATGGAAACCACTTGTAGGTTTGCTCTTGACTCGTTTGACCCCTAAAACTCACTAAAACTTCATTTTGGACAACAAGAAAATTAATTTTTCTTCATTTTGACTTGTTTTGACTCGTTTGACCTCTAGAACTCACTATAACGTCATTTTGGACTCGTTCGAACAAGAAAGTTAATTTTGCTTCATTTTTGACACGTTTGAGCATGCAAACCACTTGTAGCTTTGTTCTAGACTCGTTTGACCCCTAGAACTCCCTAAAAAATCATTTTGGACTCGTTTGAACAAGAAAATTAATATTGCTTCATTTTGACTGGTTTGAGCATGGAAACCACTTTTAGCTTTGTTCTTGACTCGTTTGACCCCTAGAACTCACTAAGACTTCATTTTGGACTCGTTCGAACAAGAAAGTTAATTTTGCTTCATTTTTGACACGTTTAAGCATGCAAACCAATTGTAGGTTTGTTCTTGACTCGTTTGACCCCTAGAACTCACTAAGACTTCATTTTGGACTCGTTTGAACAAGAAAATTAATTTTGCTTCATTTTTGACTCGTTTGAGCATGGAAACCAATTGTAGGTTTGTTCTTGACTCGTTTAACCCCTAGAACTCATTAAAACTTCATATTGAACTCGTTTGAACAATAAAATTAATTTTGCTTCATTTTTGACACGTTTGAGCATGCAAACCACTTGTAGGATTGTTCTAGACTCGTTTGTCCCCTAGAACTCACTAAAAATCATTTTGGACTCGTTTGAACAAGAAAATTAATTTTTCTTCATTTTGACTTGTTTTGACTCGTTTGACCTCTAAAACTCACGAAAACTTCATTTTGGACTCGTTTGAACAAGAAAATTAATTTTGCTTCATTTTGACTTGTTTGAGCATGTAAACCACTTGTAGCTATGTTCTTGACTCGTTTTACCCCTAGAACTCACTAACACTTCATATTGAACTCGTTTGAACAAGAAAATTAATTTTGCTTCATGGAAACAACTTGTAGGTTTGTTCTTGACTCGTTTGACCACTAGAACTCACTATAACGTCATTTTGGACTAGTTCGAACAAGAAAGTTAATTCTGCTTCATTTTTGACACGTTTGAGCATGCAAACCACTTGTAGGTTTGTTCTTGACTCGTTTGACCCCTAGAACTCACTAAAACTTCATTTTTGGACTCGTTTGAACAAGAAAATTAATTTTGCTTCATTTTTGACTCGTTTGAGCATGGAAACCAATTGTAGGTTTGTTCTTGACTCGTTTAACCCCAAGAACTCACTAAAACTTCATATTGAACTCGTTTGAACAATAAAATTAATTTTGCTTCATTTTTGACACGTTTGAGCATGTAAACTACTTGTAGGTTTGTTCTTGACTCGTTTGACCCCTAGAACTCACTAAGACTTCATTTTGGACTCGTTTGAACAAGAAAATTAATTTAGCTTCATTTTTGACTCGGTTGACCATGGAAACCACTTGTAGGTTTGTTCTTGACTCGTTTGACCCCTAGAACTCACTAAAACTTCATTTTGGACTCGTTTGAACAAGAAAATTTATTTTGCTTCATTTTTGACTCGTTTGAGCATGGAAACCAATTGTAGGTTTGTTCTTGACTCGTTTGACCCCTAGAACTCACTAAAACTTCATTTTGGACTCGTTTGAACAAGAAAATTAATTTTGCTTCATTTTTGACTCGTTTGAGCATGGAAACCAATTGTAGGTTTGTTCTTGACTCGTTTAACCCCTAGAACTCATTAAAACTTCATATTGAACTCGTTTGAACAATAAAATTAATTTTGCTTCATTTTTGACACGTTTGAGCATGCAAACCACTTGTAGCTTTGTTCTAGACTCGTTTGACCCCTAGAACTCCCTAAAAAATCATTTTGGACTCGTTTGAACAAGAAAATTAATATTGCTTCATTTTTTACTCGGTTGACCATGGAAACCACCTGTAGGTTTGTTCTTGACTCGTTTGACCCCTAGAACTCACTAAAACTTCATTTTGGACTCGTTTGAACAAGAAAATTAATTTTGCTTCATTTTTGACTCGTTTGAGCATGGAAACCAATTGTAGGTTTGTTCTTGACTCGTTTAACCCCTAGAACTCATTAAAACTTCATATTGAACTCGTTTGAACAATAAAATTAATTTTGCTTCATTTTTGACACGTTTGAGCATGCAAACCACTTGTAGCTTTGTTCTAGACTCGTTTGACCCCTAGAACTCCCTAAAAAATCATTTTGGACTCGTTTGAACAAGAAAATTAATATTGCTTCATTTTGACTGGTTTGAGCATGGAAACCACTTTTAGCTTTGTTCTTGACTCGTTTGACCCCTAGAACTCACTAAGACTTCATTTTGGACTCGTTTGAACATGAAAATTAATTTAGCTTCATTTTTGACTCGTTTGAGCATGGAAACCACTTGTAGGTTTGTTCTTGACTCGTTTGACCACTAGAACTCACTATAACGTCATTTTGGACTCGTTCGAACAAGAAAGTTAATTTTGCTTCATTTTTGACACGTTTAAGCATGCAAACCACTTGTAGGTTTGTTCTTGACTCGTTTGACCCCTAGAACTCACTAAGACTTCATTTTGGACTCGTTTGAACAAGAAAATTAATTTTGCTTCATTTTTGACTCGTTTGAGCATGGAAACCAATTGTAGGTTTGTTCTTGACTCGTTTAACCCCTAGAACTCATTAAAACTTCATATTGAACTCGTTTGAACAATAAAATTAATTTTGCTTCATTTTTGACACGTTTGAGCATGCAAACCACTTGTAGGATTGTTCTAGACTCGTTTGTCCCCTAAAACTCACTAAAAATCATTTTGGACTCGTTTGAACAAGAAAATTAATTTTTCTTCATTTTGACTTGTTTTGACTCGTTTGACCTCTAAAACTCACGAAAACTTCATTTTGGACTCGTTTGAACAAGAAAATTAATTTTGCTTCATTTTGACTTGTTTGAGCATGTAAACCACTTGTAGCTATGTTCTTGACTCGTTTTACCCTTAGAACTCACTAACACTTCATATTGAACTCGTTTGAACAAGAAAATTAATTTTGCTTCATGGAAACAACTTGTAGGTTTGTTCTTGACTCGTTTGACCACTAGAACTCACTATAACGTCATTTTGGACTAGTTCGAACAAGAAAGTTAATTTTGCTTCATTTTTGACACGTTTGAGCATGCAAACCACTTGTAGGTTTGTCTTGACTCGTTTGACCCCTAGAACTCACTAAAACTTCATTTTTGGACTCGTTTGAACAAGAAAATTAATTTTGCTTCATTTTTGACTCGTTTGAGCATGGAAACCAATTGTAGGTTTGTTCTTGACTCGTTTAACCCCAAGAACTCACTAAAACTTCATATTGAACTCGTTTGAACAATAAAATTAATTTTGCTTCATTTTTGACACGTTTGAGCATGTAAACCACTTGTAGGTTTGTTCTTGACTCGTTTGACCCCTAGAACTCACTAAGACTTCATTTTGGACTCGTTTGAACAAGAAAATTAATTTAGCTTCATTTTTGACTCGGTTGACCATGGAAACCACTTGTAGGTTTGTTCTTGACTCGTTTGACACCTAGAACTCACTAAAACTTCATTTTGGACTCGTTTGAACAAGAAAATTTATTTTGCTTCATTTTTGACTCGTTTGAGCATGGAAACCAATTGTAACTTTGTTCTTGACTCGTTTAACCCCTAGAACTAATTAAAACTTCATATTGAACTCGTTTGAACAATAAAATTAATTTTGCTTCATTTTTGACACGTTTGAGCATGCAAACTACTTGTAGGTTTGTTCTAAACTCGTTTGACCCCTAGAACTCCCTAAAAAATCATTTTGGACTCGTTTGAACAAGAAAATTAATATTGCTTCATTTTTTACTCGGTTGACCATGGAAACCACCTGTAGGTTTGTTCTTGACTCGTTTGACCCCTAGAACTCACTAAAACTTCATTTTGGACTCGTTTGAACAAGAAAATTAATTTTGCTTCATTTTTGACTCGTTTGAGCATGGAAACCAATTGTAGGTTTGTTCTTGACTCGTTTAACCCCTAGAACTCATTAAAACTTCATATTGAACTCGTTTGAACAATAAAATTAATTTTGCTTCATTTTTGACACGTTTGAGCATGCAAACCACTTGTAGCTTTGTTCTAGACTCGTTTGACCCCTAGAACTCCCTAAAAAATCATTTTGGACTCGTTTGAACAAGAAAATTAATATTGCTTCATTTTGACTGGTTTGAGCATGGAAACCACTTTTAGCTTTGTTCTTGACTCGTTTGACCCCTAGAACTCACTAAGACTTCATTTTGGACTCGTTTGAACATGAAAATTAATTTAGCTTCATTTTTGACTCGTTTGAGCATGGAAACCACTTGTAGGTTTGTTCTTGACTCGTTTGACCACTAGAACTCACTATAACGTCATTTTGGACTCGTTCGAACAAGAAAGTTAATTTTGCTTCATTTTTGACACGTTTAAGCATGCAAACCACTTGTAGGTTTGTTCTTGACTCGTTTGACCCCTAGAACTCACTAAGACTTCATTTTGGACTCGTTTGAACAAGAAAATTAATTTTGCTTCATTTTTGACTCGTTTGAGCATGGAAACCAATTGTAGGTTTGTTCTTGACTCGTTTAACCCCTAGAACTCATTAAAACTTCATATTGAACTCGTTTGAACAATAAAATTAATTTTGCTTCATTTTTGACACGTTTGAGCATGCAAACCACTTGTAGGATTGTTCTAGACTCGTTTGTCCCCTAAAACTCACTAAAAATCATTTTGGACTCGTTTGAACAAGAAAATTAATTTTTCTTCATTTTGACTTGTTTTGACTCGTTTGACCTCTAAAACTCACGAAAACTTCATTTTGGACTCGTTTGAACAAGAAAATTAATTTTGCTTCATTTTGACTTGTTTGAGCATGTAAACCACTTGTAGCTATGTTCTTGACTCGTTTTACCCTTAGAACTCACTAACACTTCATATTGAACTCGTTTGAACAAGAAAATTAATTTTGCTTCATGGAAACAACTTGTAGGTTTGTTCTTGACTCGTTTGACCACTAGAACTCACTATAACGTCATTTTGGACTAGTTCGAACAAGAAAGTTAATTTTGCTTCATTTTTGACACGTTTGAGCATGCAAACCACTTGTAGGTTTGTCTTGACTCGTTTGACCCCTAGAACTCACTAAAACTTCATTTTTGGACTCGTTTGAACAAGAAAATTAATTTTGCTTCATTTTTGACTCGTTTGAGCATGGAAACCAATTGTAGGTTTGTTCTTGACTCGTTTAACCCCAAGAACTCACTAAAACTTCATATTGAACTCGTTTGAACAATAAAATTAATTTTGCTTCATTTTTGACACGTTTGAGCATGTAAACCACTTGTAGGTTTGTTCTTGACTCGTTTGACCCCTAGAACTCACTAAGACTTCATTTTGGACTCGTTTGAACAAGAAAATTAATTTAGCTTCATTTTTGACTCGGTTGACCATGGAAACCACTTGTAGGTTTGTTCTTGACTCGTTTGACACCTAGAACTCACTAAAACTTCATTTTGGACTCGTTTGAACAAGAAAATTTATTTTGCTTCATTTTTGACTCGTTTGAGCATGGAAACCAATTGTAACTTTGTTCTTGACTCGTTTAACCCCTAGAACTAATTAAAACTTCATATTGAACTCGTTTGAACAATAAAATTAATTTTGCTTCATTTTTGACACGTTTGAGCATGCAAACTACTTGTAGGTTTGTTCTAAACTCGTTTGACCCCTAGAACTCACTAAAAAATCATTTTGGACTCGTTTGAACAAGAAAATTAATTTTGCTTCATTTTGACTGGTTTGAGCATGGAAACCACTTTTAGCTTTGTTCTTGACTCGTTTGACCCCTAGAACTCACTAAGACTTCATTCTGGACTCGTTTGAACATGAAAATTAATTGAGCTTCATTTTTTACTCGGTTGACCATGGAAACCACCTGTAGGTTTGTTCTTGACTCGTTTGACCCCTAGAACTCACTAAAACTTCATTTTGGACTCGTTTGAACAAGAAAATTAATTTTGCTTCATTTTTGACTCGTTTGAGCATGGAAACTAATTGTAGGTTTGTTCTTGACTCGTTTAACCCCTAGAACTCATTAAAACTTCATATTGAACTCGTTTGAACAATAAAATTAATTTTGCTTCATTTTTGACACGTTTGAGCATGCAAACCACTTGTAGCTTTGTTCTAGACTCGTTTGACCCCTAGAACTCCCTAAAAAATCATTTTGGACTCGTTTGAACAAGAAAATTAATATTGCTTCATTTTGACTGGTTTGAGCATGGAAACCACTTTTAGCTTTGTTCTTGACTCGTTGGACCCCTAGAACTCACTAAGACTTCATTTTGGACTCGTTTGAACATGAAAATTAATTTAGCTTCATTTTTGACTCGTTTGAGCATGGAAACCACTTGTAGGTTTGTTCTTGACTCGTTTGACCACTAGAACTCACTATAACGTCATTTTGGACTCGTTCGAACAAGAAAGTTAATTTTGCTTCATTTTTGACACGTTTAAGCATGCAAACCACTTGTAGGTTTGTTCTTGACTCGTTTGACCCCTAGAACTCACTAAGACTTCATTTTGGACTCGTTTGAACAAGAAAATTAATTTAGCTTCATTTTTGACTCGGTTGACCATGGAAACCACTTGTAGGTTTGTTCTTGACTCGTTTGACCCCTAGAACTCACTAAAACTTCATTTTGGACTCGTTTGAACAAGAAAATTTATTTTGCTTCATTTTTGACTCGTTTAAGCATGGAAACCAATTGTAGGTTTGTTCTTGACTCGTTTAACCCCTAGAACTAATTAAAACTTCATATTGAACTCGTTTGAACAATAAAATTAATTTTGCTTCATTTTTGACACGTTTGAGCATGCAAACTACTTGTAGGTTTGTTCTAAACTCGTTTGACCCCTAGAACTCACTAAAAAATCATTTTGGACTCGTTTGAACAAGAAAATTAATTTTGCTTCATTTTGATTGGTTTGAGCATGGAAACCACTTTTAGCTTTGTTCTTGACTCGTTTGACCCCTAAAACTCACTAAGACTTCATTCTGGACTCGTTTGAACATGAAAATTAATTGAGCTTCATTTTTTACTTGGTTGACCATGGAAACCACCTGTAGGTTTGTTCTTGACTCGTTTGACCCCTAGAACTCACTAAAACTTCATTTTGGACTCGTTTGAACAAGAAAATTAATTTTGCTTCATTTTTGACTCGTTTGAGCATGGAAACCAATTGTAGGTTTGTTCTTGACTCGTTTAACCCCTAGAACTCATTAAAACTTCATATTGAACTCGTTTGAACAATAAAAGTAATTTTGCTTCATTTTTGACACGTTTGAGCATGCAAACCACTTGTAGCTTTGTTCTAGACTCGTTTGACCCCTAGAACTCCCTAAAAAATCATTTTGGACTCGTTTGAACAAGAAAATTAATATTGCTTCATTTTGACTGGTTTGAGCATGGAAACCACTTTTAGCTTTGTTCTTGACTCGTTGGACCCCTAGAACTCACTAAGACTTCATTTTGGACTCGTTTGAACATGAAAATTAATTTAGCTTCATTTTTGACTCGTTTGAGCATGGAAACCACTTGTAGGTTTGTTCTTGACTCGTTTGACCACTAGAACTCACTATAACGTCATTTTGGACTCGTTCGAACAAGAAAGTTAATTTTGCTTCATTTTTGACACGTTTAAGCATGCAAACCACTTGTAGGTTTGTTCTTGACTCGTTTGACCCCTAGAACTCACTAAGACTTCATTTTGGACTCGTTTGAACAAGAAAATTAATTTAGCTTCATTTTTGACTCGGTTGACCATGGAAACCACTTGTAGGTTTGTTCTTGACTCGTTTGACCCCTAGAACTCACTAAAACTTCATTTTGGACACGTTTGAACAAGAAAATTTATTTTGCTTCATTTTTGACTCGTTTAAGCATGGAAACCAATTGTAGGTTTGTTCTTGACTCGTTTAACCCCTAGAACTCATTAAAACTTCATATTGAACTCGTTTGAACAATAAAATTAATTTTGCTTCATTTTTGACACGTTTGAGCATGCAAACCACTTGTAGGATTGTTCTAGACTCGTTTGTCCCCTAGAACTCACTAAAAATCATTTTGGACTCGTTTGAACAAGAAAATTAATTTTGCTTCATTTTGACTGGTTTGAGCATGGAAACCACTTTTAGCTTTGTTCTTGACTTTTTTGACCCCTAGAACTCACTAAGACTTCATTTTGGACTCGTTTGAACATGAAAATTAATTTAGCTTCATTTTTTACTCGTTTGAGCATGGAAACCACTTGTAGGTTTGCTCTTGACTCGTTTGACCCCTAAAACTCACTAAAACTTCATTTTGGACAACAAGAAAATTAATTTTTCTTCATTTTGACTTGTTTTGACTCGTTTGACCTCTAGAACTCACTATAACGTCATTTTGGACTCGTTCGAACAAGAAAGTTAATTTTGCTTCATTTTTGACACGTTTAAGCATGCAAACCACTTGTAGGTTTGTTCTTGACTCGTTTGACCCCTAGAACTCACTAAAACTTCATTTTGGACTCGTTTGAACAAGAAAATTTAATTTTGCTTCATTTTTGACTCGTTTGAGCATGGAAACCAATTGTAGGTTTGTTCTTGACTCGTTTAACCCCAAGAACTCACTAAAACTTCATATTGAACTCGTTTGAACAATAAAATTAATTTTGCTTCATTTTTGACACGTTTGAGCATGGAAACCTCTTGTAGGTTTGTTCTTGACTCGTTTGACCCCTAGAACTCACTAAGACTTCATTTTGGACTCGTTTGAACAAGAAAATTAATTTAGCTTCATTTTTGACTCGGTTGACCATGGAAACCACTTGTAGGTTTGTTCTTGACTCGTTTGACCCCTAGAACTCACTAAAACTTCATTTTGGACTCGTTTGAACAAGAAAATTTATTTTGCTTCATTTTTGACTCGTTTGAGCATGGAAACCAATTGTAACTTTGTTCTTGACTCGTTTAACCCCTAGAACTAATTAAAACTTCATATTGAACTCGTTTGAACAATAAAATTAATTTTGCTTCATTTTTGACACGTTTGAGCATGCAAACTACTTGTAGGTTTGTTCTAAACTCGTTTGACCCCTAGAACTCACTAAAAAATCATTTTGGACTCGTTTGAACAAGAAAATTAATTTTGCTTCATTTTGACTGGTTTGAGCATGGAAACCACTTTTAGCTTTGTTCTTGACTCGTTTGACCCCTAGAACTCACTAAGACTTCATTCTGGACTCGTTTGAACATGAAAATTAATTGAGCTTCATTTTTTACTCGGTTGACCATGGAAACCACCTGTAGGTTTGTTCTTGACTCGTTTGACCCCTAGAACTCACTAAAACTTCATTTTGGACACGTTTGAACAAGAAAATTAATTTTGCTTCATTTTTGACTCGTTTGAGCATGGAAACCAATTGTAGGTTTGTTCTTGACTCGTTTAACCCCTAGAACTCATTAAAACTTCATATTGAACTCGTTTGAACAATAAAATTAATTTTGCTTCATTTTTGACACGTTTGAGCATGCAAACCACTTGTAGCTTTGTTCTAGACTCGTTTGACCCCTAGAACTCCCTAAAAAATCATTTTGGACTCGTTTGAACAAGAAAATTAATATTGCTTCATTTTGACTGGTTTGAGCATGGAAACCACTTTTAGCTTTGTTCTTGACTCGTTGGACCCCTAGAACTCACTAAGACTTCATTTTGGACTCGTTTGAACATGAAAATTAATTTAGCTTCATTTTTGACTCGTTTGAGCATGGAAACCACTTGTAGGTTTGTTCTTGACTCGTTTGACCACTAGAACTCACTATAACGTCATTTTGGACTCGTTCGAACAAGAAAGTTAATTTTGCTTCATTTTTGACACGTTTAAGCATGCAAACCACTTGTAGGTTTGTTCTTGACTCGTTTGACCCCTAGAACTCACTAAGACTTCATTTTGGACTCGTTTGAACAAGAAAATTAATTTAGCTTCATTTTTGACTCGGTTGACCATGGAAACCACTTGTAGGTTTGTTCTTGACTCGTTTGACCCCTAGAACTCACTAAAACTTCATTTTGGACTCGTTTGAACAAGAAAATTTATTTTGCTTCATTTTTGACTCGTTTAAGCATGGAAACCAATTGTAGGTTTGTTCTTGACTCGTTTAACCCCTAGAACTAATTAAAACTTCATATTGAACTCGTTTGAACAATAAAATTAATTTTGCTTCATTTTTGACACGTTTGAGCATGCAAACTACTTGTAGGTTTGTTCTTGACTCGTTTGACCCCTAGAACTCACTAAAAAATCATTTTGGACTCGTTTGAACAAGAAAATTAATTTTGCTTCATTTTGATTGGTTTGAGCATGGAAACCACTTTTAGCTTTGTTCTTGACTCGTTTGACCCCTAAAACTCACTAAGACTTCATTCTGGACTCGTTTGAACATGAAAATTAATTGAGCTTCATTTTTTACTTGGTTGACCATGGAAACCACCTGTAGGTTTGTTCTTGACTCGTTTGACCCCTAGAACTCACTAAAACTTCATTTTGGACTCGTTTGAACAAGAAAATTAATTTTGCTTCATTTTTGACTCGTTTGAGCATGGAAACCAATTGTAGGTTTGTTCTTGACTCGTTTAACCCCTAGAACTCATTAAAACTTCATATTGAACTCGTTTGAACAATAAAATTAATTTTGCTTCATTTTTGACACGTTTGAGCATGCAAACCACTTGTAGCTTTGTTCTAGACTCGTTTGACCCCTAGAACTCCCTAAAAAATCATTTTGGACTCGTTTGAACAAGAAAATTAATATTGCTTCATTTTGACTGGTTTGAGCATGGAAACCACTTTTAGCTTTGTTCTTGACTCGTTGGACCCCTAGAACTCACTAAGACTTCATTTTGGACTCGTTTGAACATGAAAATTAATTTAGCTTCATTTTTGACTCGTTTGAGCATGGAAACCACTTGTAGGTTTGTTCTTGACTCGTTTGACCACTAGAACTCACTATAACGTCATTTTGGACTCGTTCGAACAAGAAAGTTAATTTTGCTTCATTTTTGACACGTTTAAGCATGCAAACCACTTGTAGGTTTGTTCTTGACTCGTTTGACCCCTAGAACTCACTAAGACTTCATTTTGGACTCGTTTGAACAAGAAAATTAATTTAGCTTCATTTTTGACTCGGTTGACCATGGAAACCACTTGTAGGTTTGTTCTTGACTCGTTTAACCCCTAGAACTCACTAAAACTTCATTTTGGACTCGTTTGAACAAGAAAATTTATTTTGCTTCATTTTTGACTCGTTTAAGCATGGAAACCAATTGTAGGTTTGTTCTTGACTCGTTTAACCCCTAGAACTCATTAAAACTTCATATTGAACTCGTTTGAACAATAAAATTAATTTTGCTTCATTTTTGACACGTTTGAGCATGCAAACCACTTGTAGGATTGTTCTAGACTCGTTTGTCCCCTAGAACTCACTAAAAATCATTTTGGACTCGTTTGAACAAGAAAATTAATTTTGCTTCATTTTGACTGGTTTGAGCATGGAAACCACTTTTAGCTTTGTTCTTGACTCGTTTGACCCCTAAAACTCACTAAGACTTCATTCTGGACTCGTTTGAACATGAAAATTAATTGAGCTTCATTTTTTACTTGGTTGACCATGGAAACCACCTGTAGGTTTGTTCTTGACTCGTTTGACCCCTAGAACTCACTAAAACTTCATTTTGGACTCGTTTGAACAAGAAAATTAATTTTGCTTCATTTTTGACTCGTTTGAGCATGGAAACCAATTGTAGGTTTGTTCTTGACTCGTTTAACCCCTAGAACTCATTAAAACTTCATATTGAACTCGTTTGAACAATAAAATTAATTTTGCTTCATTTTTGACACGTTTGAGCATGCAAACCACTTGTAGCTTTGTTCTAGACTCGTTTGACCCCTAGAACTCCCTAAAAAATCATTTTGGACTCGTTTGAACAAGAAAATTAATATTGCTTCATTTTGACTGGTTTGAGCATGGAAACCACTTTTAGCTTTGTTCTTGACTCGTTGGACCCCTAGAACTCACTAAGACTTCATTTTGGACTCGTTTGAACATGAAAATTAATTTAGCTTCATTTTTGACTCGTTTGAGCATGGAAACCACTTGTAGGTTTGTTCTTGACTCGTTTGACCACTAGAACTCACTATAACGTCATTTTGGACTCGTTCGAACAAGAAAGTTAATTTTGCTTCATTTTTGACACGTTTAAGCATGCAAACCACTTGTAGGTTTCTTCTTGACTCGTTTGACCCCTAGAACTCACTAAGACTTCATTTTGGACTCGTTTGAACAAGAAAATTAATTTAGCTTCATTTTTGACTCGGTTGACCATGGAAACCACTTGTAGGTTTGTTCTTGACTCGTTTGACCCCTAGAACTCACTAAAACTTCATTTTGGACTCGTTTGAACAAGAAAATTTATTTTGCTTCATTTTTGACTCGTTTAAGCATGGAAACCAATTGTAGGTTTGTTCTTGACTCGTTTAACCCCTAGAACTCATTAAAACTTCATATTGAACTCGTTTGAACAATAAAATTAATTTTGCTTCATTTTTGACACGTTTGAGCATGCAAACCACTTGTAGGATTGTTCTAGACTCGTTTGTCCCCTAGAACTCACTAAAAATCATTTTGGACTCGTTTGAACAAGAAAATTAATTTTGCTTCATTTTGACTGGTTTGAGCATGGAAACCACTTTTAGCTTTGTTCTTGACTTTTTTGACCCCTAGAACTCACTAAGACTTCATTTTGGACTCGTTTGAACATGAAAATTAATTTAGCTTCATTTTTGACTCGTTTGAGCATGGAAACCAATTGTAGGTTTGCTCTTGACTCGTTTGACCCCTAAAACTCACTAAAACTTCATTTTGGACAACAAGAAAATTAATTTTTCTTCATTTTGACTTGTTTTGACTCGTTTGACCTCTAGAACTCACTATAACGTCATTTTGGACTCGTTCGAACAAGAAAGTTAATTTTGCTTCATTTTTGACACGTTTAAGCATGCAAACCACTTGTAAGTTTGTTCTTGACTCGTTTGACCCCTAGAACTCACTAAAACTTCATTTTGGACTCGTTTGAACAAGAAAATTTAATTTTGCTTCATTTTTGACTCGTTTAAGCATGGAAACCAATTGTAGGTTTGTTCTTGACTCGTTTAACCCCAAGAACTCACTAAAACTTCATATTGAACTCGTTTGAACAATAAAATTAATTTTGCTTCATTTTTGACACGTTTGAGCATGGAAACCACTTGTAGGTTTTGTTCTTGACTCGTTTGACCCCTAGAACTCACTAAGACTTCATTTTGGACTCGTTTAAACAAGAAAATTAATTTAGCTTCATTTTTGACTCGGTTGACCATGGAAACCACTTGTAGGTTTGTTCTTGACTCGTTTGACCCCTAGAACTCACTAAAACTTCATTTTGGACTCGTTTGAACAAGAAAATTTATTTTGCTTCATTTTTGACTCGTTTGAGCATGGAAACCAATTGTAACTTTGTTCTTGACTCGTTTAACCCCTAGAACTAATTAAAACTTCATATTGAACTCGTTTGAACAATAAAATTAATTTTGCTTCATTTTTGACACGTTTGAGCATGCAAACTACTTGTAGGTTTGTTCTAAACTCGTTTGACCCCTAGAACTCACTAAAAAATCATTTTGGACTCGTTTGAACAAGAAAATTAATTTTGCTTCATTTTGACTGGTTTGAGCATGGAAACCACTTTTAGCTTTGTTCTTGACTCGTTTGACCCCTAGAACTCACTAAGACTTCATTCTGGACTCGTTTGAACATGAAAATTAATTGAGCTTCATTTTTTACTCGGTTGACCATGGAAACCACCTGTAGGTTTGTTCTTGACTCGTTTGACCCCTAGAACTCACTAAAACTTCATTTTGGACTCGTTTGAACAAGAAAATTAATTTTGCTTCATTTTTGACTCGTTTGAGCATGGAAACCAATTGTAGGTTTGTTCTTGACTCGTTTAACCCCTAGAACTCATTAAAACTTCATATTGAACTCGTTTGAACAATAAAATTAATTTTGCTTCATTTTTGACACGTTTGAGCATGCAAACCACTTGTAGCTTTGTTCTAGACTCGTTTGACCCCTAGAACTCCGTAAAAAATCATTTTGGACTCGTTTGAACAAGAAAATTAATATTGCTTCATTTTGACTGGTTTGAGCATGGAAACCACTTTTAGCTTTGTTCTTGACTCGTTTGACCCCTAGAACTCACTAAGACTTCATTTTGGACTCGTTTGAACATGAAAATTAATTTAGCTTCATTTTTGACTCGTTTGAGCATGGAAACCACTTGTAGGTTTGTTCTTGACTCGTTTGACCACTAGAACTCACTATAACGTCATTTTGGACTCGTTCGAACAAGAAAGTTAATTTTGCTTCATTTTTGACACGTTTAAGCATGCAAACCACTTGTAGGTTTGTTCTTGACTCGTTTGACCCCTAGAACTCACTAAGACTTCATTTTGGACTCGTTTGAACAAGAAAATTAATTTAGCTTCATTTTTGACTCGGTTGACCATGGAAACCACTTGTAGGTTTGTTCTTGACTCGTTTGACCCCTAGAACTCACTAAAACTTCATTTTGGACTCGTTTGAAGAAGAAAATTAATTTTGCTTTATTTTTGACTCGTTTAAGCATGGAAACCAATTGTAGGTTTGTTCTTGACTCGTATAACCCCTAGAACTCATTAAAACTTCATATTGAACTCGTTTGAACAATAAAATTAATTTTGCTTCATTTTTGACACGTTTGAGCATGCAAACCACTTGTAGGATTGTTCTAGACTCGTTTGTCCCCTAGAACTCACTAAAAATCATTTTGGACTCGTTTGAACAAGAAAATTAATTTTGCTTCATTTTGACTGGTTTGAGCATGGAAACCACTTTTAGCTTTGTTCTTGACTTTTTTGACCCCTAGAACTCACTAAGACTTCATTTTGGACTCGTTTGAACATGAAAATTAATTTAGCTTCATTTTTGACTCGTTTGAGCATGGAAACCACTTGTAGGTTTGCTCTTGACTCGTTTGACCCCTAAAACTCACTAAAACTTCATTTTGGACAACAAGAAAATTAATTTTTCTTCATTTTGACTTGTTTTGACTCGTTTGACCTCTAGAACTCACTATAACGTCATTTTGGACTCGTTCGAACAAGAAAGTTAATTTTGCTTCATTTTTGACACGTTTAAGCATGCAAACCACTTGTAGGTTTGTTCTTGACTCGTTTGACCCCTAGAACTCACTAAAACTTCATTTTGGACTCGTTTGAACAAGAAAATTTAATTTTGCTTCATTTTTGACTCGTTTGAGCATGGAAACCAATTGTAGGTTTGTTCTTGACTCGTTTAACCCCATGAACTCACTAAAACTTCATATTGAACTCGTTTGAACAATAAAATTAATTTTGCTTCATTTTTGACACGTTTGAGCATGGAAACCACTTGTAGGTTTGTTCTTGACTCGTTTGACCCCTAGAACTCACTAAGACTTCATTTTGGACTCGTTTGAACAAGAAAATTAATTTAGCTTCATTTTTGACTCGGTTGACCATGGAAACCACTTGTAGGTTTGTTCTTGACTCGTTTGACCCCTAGAACTCACTAAAACTTCATTTTGGACTCGTTTGAACAAGAAAATTTATTTTGCTTCATTTTTGACTCGTTTAAGCATGGAAACCAATTGTAGGTTTGTTCTTGACTCGTTTAACCCCTAGAACTCATTAAAACTTCATATTGAACTCGTTTGAACAATAAAATTAATTTTGCTTCATTTTTGACACGTTTGAGCATGCAAACCACTTGTAGGATTGTTCTAGACTCGTTTGTCCCCTAGAACTCACTAAAAATCATTTTGGACTCGTTTGAACAAGAAAATTAATTTTGCTTCATTTTGACTGGTTTGAGCATGGAAACCACTTTTAGCTTTGTTCTTGACTTTTTTGACCCCTAGAACTCACTAAGACTTCATTTTGGACTCGTTTGAACATGAAAATTAATTTAGCTTCATTTTTGACTCGTTTGAGCATGGAAACCACTTGTAGGTTTGCTCTTGACTCGTTTGACCCCTAAAACTCACTAAAACTTCATTTTGGACAACAAGAAAATTAATTTTTCTTCATTTTGACTTGTTTTGACTCGTTTGACCTCTAGAACTCACTATAACGTCATTTTGGACTCGTTCGAACAAGAAAGTTAATTTTGCTTCATTTTTGACACGTTTAAGCATGCAAACCACTTGTAGGTTTGTTCTTGACTCGTTTGACCCCTAGAACTCACTAAGACTTCATTTTGGACTCGTTTGAACAAGAAAATTAATTTAGCTTCATTTTTGACTCGGTTGACCATGGAAACCACTTGTAGGTTTGTTCTTGACTCGTTTGACCCCTAGAACTCACTAAAACTTCATTTTGGACTCGTTTGAAGAAGAAAATTAATTTTGCTTTATTTTTGACTCGTTTAAGCATGGAAACCAATTGTAGGTTTGTTCTTGACTCGTATAACCCCTAGAACTCATTAAAACTTCATATTGAACTCGTTTAACAATAAAATTAATTTTGCTTCATTTTTGACACGTTTGAGCATGCAAACCACTTGTAGGATTGTTCTAGACTCGTTTGTCCCCTAGAACTCACTAAAAATCATTTTGGACTCGTTTGAACAAGAAAATTAATTTTGCTTCATTTTGACTGGTTTGAGCATGGAAACCACTTTTAGCTTTGTTCTTGACTTTTTTGACCCCTAGAACTCACTAAGACTTCATTTTGGACTCGTTTGAACATGAAAATTAATTTAGCTTCATTTTTGACTCGTTTGAGCATGGAAACCACTTGTAGGTTTGCTCTTGACTCGTTTGACCCCTAAAACTCACTAAAACTTCATTTTGGACAACAAGAAAATTAATTTTTCTTCATTTTGACTTGTTTTGACTCGTTTGACCTCTAGAACTCACTATAACGTCATTTTGGACTCGTTCGAACAAGAAAGTTAATTTTGCTTCATTTTTGACACGTTTAAGCATGCAAACCACTTGTAGGTTTGTTCTTGACTCGTTTGACCCCTAGAACTCACTAAAACTTCATTTTGGACTCGTTTGAACAAGAAAATTTAATTTTGCTTCATTTTTGACTCGTTTGAGCATGGAAACCAATTGTAGGTTTGTTCTTGACTCGTTTAACCCCATGAACTCACTAAAACTTCATATTGAACTCGTTTGAACAATAAAATTAATTTTGCTTCATTTTTGACACGTTTGAGCATGGAAACCACTTGTAGGTTTGTTCTTGACTCGTTTGACCCCTAGAACTCACTAAGACTTCATTTTGGACTCGTTTGAACAAGAAAATTAATTTAGCTTCATTTTTGACTCGGTTGACCATGGAAACCACTTGTAGGTTTGTTCTTGACTCGTTTGACCCCTAGAACTCACTAAAACTTCATTTTGGACTCGTTTGAACAAGAAAATTTATTTTGCTTCATTTTTGACTCGTTTAAGCATGGAAACCAATTGTAGGTTTGTTCTTGACTCGTTTAACCCCTAGAACTCATTAAAACTTCATATTGAACTCGTTTGAACAATAAAATTAATTTTGCTTCATTTTTGACACGTTTGAGCATGCAAACCACTTGTAGGATTGTTCTAGACTCGTTTGTCCCCTAGAACTCACTAAAAATCATTTTGGACTCGTTTGAACAAGAAAATTAATTTTGCTTCATTTTGACTGGTTTGAGCATGGAAACCACTTTTAGCTTTGTTCTTGACTTTTTTGACCCCTAGAACTCACTAAGACTTCATTTTGGACTCGTTTGAACATGAAAATTAATTTAGCTTCATTTTTGACTCGTTTGAGCATGGAAACCACTTGTAGGTTTGCTCTTGACTCGTTTGACCCCTAAAACTCACTAAAACTTCATTTTGGACAACAAGAAAATTAATTTTTCTTCATTTTGACTTGTTTTGACTCGTTTGACCTCTAGAACTCACTATAACGTCATTTTGGACTCGTTCGAACAAGAAAGTTAATTTTGCTTCATTTTTGACACGTTTAAGCATGCAAACCACTTGTAGGTTTGTTCTTGACTCGTTTGACCCCTAGAACTCACTAAGACTTCATTTTGGACTCGTTTGAACAAGAAAATTAATTTAGCTTCATTTTTGACTCGGTTGACCATGGAAACCACTTGTAGGTTTGTTCTTGACTCGTTTGACCCCTAGAACTCACTAAAACTTCATTTTGGACTCGTTTGAAGAAGAAAATTAATTTTGCTTTATTTTTGACTCGTTTAAGCATGGAAACCAATTGTAGGTTTGTTCTTGACTCGTATAACCCCTAGAACTCATTAAAACTTCATATTGAACTCGTTTGAACAATAAAATTAATTTTGCTTCATTTTTGACACGTTTGAGCATGCAAACCACTTGTAGGATTGTTCTAGACTCGTTTGTCCCCTAGAACTCACTAAAAATCATTTTGGACTCGTTTGAACAAGAAAATTAATTTTGCTTCATTTTGACTGGTTTGAGCATGGAAACCACTTTTAGCTTTGTTCTTGACTTTTTTGACCCCTAGAACTCACTAAGACTTCATTTTGGACTCGTTTGAACATGAAAATTAATTTAGCTTCATTTTTGACTCGTTTGAGCATGGAAACCACTTGTAGGTTTGCTCTTGACTCGTTTGACCCCTAAAACTCACTAAAACTTCATTTTGGACAACAAGAAAATTAATTTTTCTTCATTTTGACTTGTTTTGACTCGTTTGACCTCTAGAACTCACTATAACGTCATTTTGGACTCGTTCGAACAAGAAAGTTAATTTTGCTTCATTTTTGACACGTTTAAGCATGCAAACCACTTGTAGGTTTGTTCTTGACTCGTTTGACCCCTAGAACTCACTAAAACTTCATTTTGGACTCGTTTGAACAAGAAAATTTAATTTTGCTTCATTTTTGACTCGTTTGAGCATGGAAACCAATTGTAGGTTTGTTCTTGACTCGTTTAACCCCATGAACTCACTAAAACTTCATATTGAACTCGTTTGAACAATAAAATTAATTTTGCTTCATTTTTGACACGTTTGAGCATGGAAACCACTTGTAGGTTTGTTCTTGACTCGTTTGACCCCTAGAACTCACTAAGACTTCATTTTGGACTCGTTTGAACAAGAAAATTAATTTAGCTTCATTTTTGACTCGGTTGACCATGGAAACCACTTGTAGGTTTGTTCTTGACTCGTTTGACCCCTAGAACTCACTAAAACTTCATTTTGGACTCGTTTGAACAAGAAAATTTATTTTGCTTCATTTTTGACTCGTTTGAGCATGGAAACCAATTGTAACTTTGTTCTTGACTCGTTTAACCCCTAGAACTAATTAAAACTTCATATTGAACTCGTTTGAACAATAAAATTAATTTTGCTTCATTTTTTACACGTTTGAGCATGCAAACTACTTGTAGGTTTGTTCTAAACTCGTTTGTCCCCTAGAACTCACTAAAAATCATTTTGGACTCGTTTGAACAAGAAAATTAATTTTGCTTCATTTTGACTGGTTTGAGCATGGAAACCACTTTTAGCTTTGTTCTTGACTTTTTTGACCCCTAGAACTCACTAAGACTTCATTTTGGACTCGTTTGAACATGAAAATTAATTTAGCTTCATTTTTGACTCGTTTGAGCATGGAAACCACTTGTAGGTTTGCTCTTGACTCGTTTGACCCCTAAAACTCACTAAAACTTCATTTTGGACAACAAGAAAATTAATTTTTCTTCATTTTGACTTGTTTTGACTCGTTTGACCTCTAGAACTCACTATAACGTCATTTTGGACTCGTTCGAACAAGAAAGTTAATTTTGCTTCATTTTTGACACGTTTAAGCATGCAAACCACTTGTAGGTTTGTTCTTGACTCGTTTGACCCCTAGAACTCACTAAGACTTCATTTTGGACTCGTTTGAACAAGAAAATTAATTTAGCTTCATTTTTGACTCGGTTGACCATGGAAACCACTTGTAGGTTTGTTCTTGACTCGTTTGACCCCTAGAACTCACTAAAACTTCATTTTGGACTCGTTTGAAGAAGAAAATTAATTTTGCTTTATTTTTGACTCGTTTAAGCATGGAAACCAATTGTAGGTTTGTTCTTGACTCGTATAACCGCTAGAACTCATTAAAACTTCATATTGAACTCGTTTGAACAATAAAATTAATTTTGCTTCATTTTTGACACGTTTGAGCATGCAAACCACTTGTAGGATTGTTCTAGACTCGTTTGTCCCCTAGAACTCACTAAAAATCATTTTGGACTCGTTTGAACAAGAAAATTAATTTTGCTTCATTTTGACTGGTTTGAGCATGGAAACCACTTTTAGCTTTGTTCTTGACTTTTTTGACCCCTAGAACTCACTAAGACTTCATTTTGGACTCGTTTGAACATGAAAATTAATTTAGCTTCATTTTTGACTCGTTTGAGCATGGAAACCACTTGTAGGTTTGCTCTTGACTCGTTTGACCCCTAAAACTCACTAAAACTTCATTTTGGACAACAAGAAAATTAATTTTTCTTCATTTTGACTTGTTTTGACTCGTTTGACCTCTAGAACTCACTATAACGTCATTTTGGACTCGTTCGAACAAGAAAGTTAATTTTGCTTCATTTTTGACACGTTTAAGCATGCAAACCACTTGTAGGTTTGTTCTTGACTCGTTTGACCCCTAGAACTCACTAAAACTTCATTTTGGACTCGTTTGAACAAGAAAATTTAATTTTGCTTCATTTTTGACTCGTTTGAGCATGGAAACCAATTGTAGGTTTGTTCTTGACTCGTTTAACCCCATGAACTCACTAAAACTTCATATTGAACTCGTTTGAACAATAAAATTAATTTTGCTTCATTTTTGACACGTTTGAGCATGGAAACCACTTGTAGGTTTGTTCTTGACTCGTTTGACCCCTAGAACTCACTAAGACTTCATTTTGGACTCGTTTGAACAAGAAAATTAATTTAGCTTCATTTTTGACTCGGTTGACCATGGAAACCACTTGTAGGTTTGTTCTTGACTCGTTTGACCCCTAGAACTCACTAAAACTTCATTTTGGACTCGTTTGAACAAGAAAATTTATTTTGCTTCATTTTTGACTCGTTTAAGCATGGAAACCAATTGTAGGTTTGTTCTTGACTCGTTTAACCCCTAGAACTCATTAAAACTTCATATTGAACTCGTTTGAACAATAAAATTAATTTTGCTTCATTTTTGACACGTTTGAGCATGCAAACCACTTGTAGGATTGTTCTAGACTCGTTTGTCCCCTAGAACTCACTAAAAATCATTTTGGACTCGTTTGAACAAGAAAATTAATTTTGCTTCATTTTGACTGGTTTGAGCACGGAAACCACTTTTAGCTTTGTTCTTGACTTTTTTGACCCCTAGAACTCACTAAGACTTCATTTTGGACTCGTTTGAACATGAAAATTAATTTAGCTTCATTTTTGACTCGTTTGAGCATGGAAACCACTTGTAGGTTTGCTCTTGACTCGTTTGACCCCTAAAACTCACTAAAACTTCATTTTGGACAACAAGAAAATTAATTTTTCTTCATTTTGACTTGTTTTGACTCGTTTGACCTCTAGAACTCACTATAACGTCATTTTGGACTCGTTCGAACAAGAAAGTTAATTTTGCTTCATTTTTGACACGTTTAAGCATGCAAACCACTTGTAGGTTTGTTCTTGACTCGTTTGACCCCTAGAACTCACTAAGACTTCATTTTGGACTCGTTTGAACAAGAAAATTAATTTAGCTTCATTTTTGACTCGGTTGACCATGGAAACCACTTGTAGGTTTGTTCTTGACTCGTTTGACCCCTAGAACTCACTAAAACTTCATTTTGGACTCGTTTGAAGAAGAAAATTAATTTTGCTTTATTTTTGACTCGTTTAAGCATGGAAACCAATTGTAGGTTTGTTCTTGACTCGTATAACCCCTAGAACTCATTAAAACTTCATATTGAACTCGTTTGAACAATAAAATTAATTTTGCTTCATTTTTGACACGTTTGAGCATGCAAACCACTTGTAGGATTGTTCTAGACTCGTTTGTCCCCTAGAACTCACTAAAAATCATTTTGGACTCGTTTGAACAAGAAAATTAATTTTGCTTCATTTTGACTGGTTTGAGCATGGAAACCACTTTTAGCTTTGTTCTTGACTTTTTTGACCCCTAGAACTCACTAAGACTTCATTTTGGACTCGTTTGAACATGAAAATTAATTTAGCTTCATTTTTGACTCGTTTGAGCATGGAAACCACTTGTAGGTTTGCTCTTGACTCGTTTGACCCCTAAAACTCACTAAAACTTCATTTTGGACAACAAGAAAATTAATTTTTCTTCATTTTGACTTGTTTTGACTCGTTTGACCTCTAGAACTCACTATAACGTCATTTTGGACTCGTTCGAACAAGAAAGTTAATTTTGCTTCATTTTTGACACGTTTAAGCATGCAAACCACTTGTAGGTTTGTTCTTGACTCGTTTGACCCCTAGAACTCACTAAAACTTCATTTTGGACTCGTTTGAACAAGAAAATTTAATTTTGCTTCATTTTTGACTCGTTTGAGCATGGAAACCAATTGTAGGTTTGTTCTTGACTCGTTTAACCCCATGAACTCACTAAAACTTCATATTGAACTCGTTTGAACAATAAAATTAATTTTGCTTCATTTTTGACACGTTTGAGCATGGAAACCACTTGTAGGTTTGTTCTTGACTCGTTTGACCCCTAGAACTCACTAAGACTTCATTTTGGACTCGTTTGAACAAGAAAATTAATTTAGCTTCATTTTTGACTCGGTTGACCATGGAAACCACTTGTAGGTTTGTTCTTGACTCGTTTGACCCCTAGAACTCACTAAAACTTCATTTTGGACTCGTTTGAACAAGAAAATTTATTTTGCTTCATTTTTGACTCGTTTAAGCATGGAAACCAATTGTAGGTTTGTTCTTGACTCGTTTAACCCCTAGAACTCATTAAAACTTCATATTGAACTCGTTTGAACAATAAAATTAATTTTGCTTCATTTTTGACACGTTTGAGCATGCAAACCACTTGTAGGATTGTTCTAGACTCGTTTGTCCCCTAGAACTCACTAAAAATCATTTTGGACTCGTTTGAACAAGAAAATTAATTTTGCTTCATTTTGACTGGTTTGAGCATGGAAACCACTTTTAGCTTTGTTCTTGACTCGTTTGACCCCTAGAACTCACTAAGACTTCATTCTGGACTCGTTTGAACATGAAAATTAATTGAGCTTCATTTTTTACTCGGTTGACCATGGAAACCACCTGTAGGTTTGTCCTTGACTCGTTTGACCCCTAGAAGTCACTAAAACTTCATTTTGGACTCGTTTGAACAAGAAAATTAATTTTGCTTTATTTTTGACTCGTTTGAGCATGGAAACCAATTGTAGGTTTGTTCTTGACTCGTTTAACCCCTAGAACTCATTAAAACTTCATATTGAACTCGTTTGAACAATAAAATTAATTTTGCTTCATTTTTGACACGTTTGAGCATGCAAACCACTTGTAGCTTTGTTCTAGACTCGTTTGACACCTAGAACTCCCTAAAAAATCATTTTGGACTCGTTTGAACAAGAAAATTAATATTGCTTCATTTTGACTGGTTTGAGCATGGAAACCACTTTTAGCTTTGTTCTTGACTCGTTTGACCCCTAGAACTCACTAAGACTTCATTTTGGACTCGTTTGAACATGAAAATTAATTTAGCTTCATTTTTGACTCGTTTGAGCATGGAAACCACTTGTAGGTTTGTTCTTGACTCGTTTGACCACTAGAACTCACTATAACGTCATTTTGGACTCGTTCGAACAAGAAAGTTAATTTTGCTTCATTTTTGACACGTTTAAGCATGCAAACCACTTGTAGGTTTGTTCTTGACTCGTTTGACCCCTAGAACTCACTAAGACTTCATTTTGGACTCGTTTGAACAAGAAAATTAATTTAGCTTCATTTTTGACTCGGTTGACCATGGAAACCACTTGTAGGTTTGTTCTTGACTCGTTTGACCCCTAGAACTCACTAAAACTTCATTTTGGACTCGTTTGAACAAGAAAATTTATTTTGCTTCATTTTTGACTCGTTTAAGCATGGAAACCAATTGTAGGTTTGTTCTTGACTCGTTTAACCCCTAGAACTCATTAAAACTTCATATTGAACTCGTTTGAACAATAAAATTAATTTTGCTTCATTTTTGACACGTTTGAGCATGCAAACCACTTGTAGGATTGTTCTAGACTCGTTTGTCCCCTAGAACTCACTAAAAATCATTTTGGACTCGTTTGAACAAGAAAATTAATTTTGCTTCATTTTGACTGGTTTGAGCATGGAAACCACTTTTAGCTTTGTTCTTGACTTTTTTGACCCCTAGAACTCACTAAGACTTCATTTTGGACTCGTTTGAACATGAAAATTAATTTAGCTTCATTTTTGACTCGTTTGAGCATGGAAACCACTTGTAGGTTTGCTCTTGACTCGTTTGACCCCTAAAACTCACTAAAACTTCATTTTGGACAACAAGAAAATTAATTTTTCTTCATTTTGACTTGTTTTGACTCGTTTGACCTCTAGAACTCACTATAACGTCATTTTGGACTCGTTCGAACAAGAAAGTTAATTTTGCTTCATTTTTGACACGTTTAAGCATGCAAACCACTTGTAGGTTTGTTCTTGACTCGTTTGACCCCTAGAACTCACTAAAACTTCATTTTGGACTCGTTTGAACAAGAAAATTTAATTTTGCTTCATTTTTGACTCGTTTGAGCATGGAAACCAATTGTAGGTTTGTTCTTGACTCGTTTAACCCCAAGAACTCACTAAAACTTCATATTGAACTCGTTTGAACAATAAAATTAATTTTGCTTCATTTTTGACACGTTTGAGCATGGAAACCACTTGTAGGTTTGTTCTTGACTCGTTTGACCCCTAGAACTCACTAAGACTTCATTTTGGACTCGTTTGAACAAGAAAATTAATTTAGCTTCATTTTTGACTCGGTTGACCATGGAAACCACTTGTAGGTTTGTTCTTGACTCGTTTGACCCCTAGAACTCACTAAAACTTCATTTTGGACTCGTTTGAACAAGAAAATTTATTTTGCTTCATTTTTGACTCGTTTGAGCATGGAAACCAATTGTAACTTTGTTCTTGACTCGTTTAACCCCTAGAACTAATTAAAACTTCATATTGAACTCGTTTGAACAATAAAATTAATTTTGCTTCATTTTTGACACGTTTGAGCATGCAAACTACTTGTAGGTTTGTTCTAAACTCGTTTGACCCCTAGAACTCACTAAAAAATCATTTTGGACTCGTTTGAACAAGAAAATTAATTTTGCTTCATTTTGACTGGTTTGAGCATGGAAACCACTTTTAGCTTTGTTCTTGACTCGTTTGACCCCTAGAACTCACTAAGACTTCATTCTGGACTCGTTTGAACATGAAAATTAATTGAGCTTCATTTTTTACTCGGTTGACCATGGAAACCACCTGTAGGTTTGTCCTTGACTCGTTTGACCCCTATAACTCACTAAAACTTCATTTTGGACTCGTTTGAACAAGAAAATTAATTTTGCTTTATTTTTGACTCGTTTGAGCATGGAAACCAATTGTAGGTTTGTTCTTAACTCGTTTAACCCCTAGAACTCATTAAAACTTCATATTGAACTCGTTTGAACAATAAAATTAATTTTGCTTCATTTTTGACACGTTTGAGCATGCAAACCACTTGTAGCTTTGTTCTAGACTCGTTTGACCCCTAGAACTCCCTAAAAAATCATTTTGGACTCGTTTGAACAAGAAAATTAATATTGCTTCATTTTGACTGGTTTGAGCATGGAAACCACTTTTAGCTTTGTTCTTGACTCGTTTGACCCCTAGAACTCACTAAGACTTCATTTTGGACTCGTTTGAACATGAAAATTAATTTAGCTTCATTTTTGACTCGTTTGAGCATGGAAACCACTTGTAGGTTTGTTCTTGACTCGTTTGACCACTAGAACTCACTATAACGTCATTTTGGACTCGTTCGAACAAGAAAGTTAATTTTGCTTCATTTTTGACACGTTTAAGCATGCAAACCACTTGTAGGTTTGTTCTTGACTCGTTTGACCCCTAGAACTCACTAAGACTTCATTTTGGACTCGTTTGAACAAGAAAATTAATTTAGCTTCATTTTTGACTCGGTTGACCATGGAAACCACTTGTAGGTTTGTTCTTGACTCGTTTGACCCCTAGAACTCACTAAAACTTCATTTTGGACTCGTTTGAACAAGAAAATTTATTTTGCTTCATTTTTGACTCGTTTAAGCATGGAAACCAATTGTAGGTTTGTTCTTGACTCGTTTAACCCCTAGAACTCATTAAAACTTCATATTGAACTCGTTTGAACAATAAAATTAATTTTGCTTCATTTTTGACACGTTTGAGCATGCAAACCACTTGTAGGATTGTTCTAGACTCGTTTGTCCCCTAGAACTCACTAAAAATCATTTTGGACTCGTTTGAACAAGAAAATTAATTTTGCTTCATTTTGACTGGTTTGAGCATGGAAACCACTTTTAGCTTTGTTCTTGACTTTTTTGACCCCTAGAACTCACTAAGACTTCATTTTGGACTCGTTTGAACATGAAAATTAATTTAGCTTCATTTTTGACTCGTTTGAGCATGGAAACCACTTGTAGGTTTGCTCTTGACTCGTTTGACCCCTAAAACTCACTAAAACTTCATTTTGGACAACAAGAAAATTAATTTTTCTTCATTTTGACTTGTTTTGACTCGTTTGACCTCTAGAACTCACTATAACGTCATTTTGGACTCGTTCGAACAAGAAAGTTAATTTTGCTTCATTTTTGACACGTTTAAGCATGCAAACCACTTGTAGGTTTGTTCTTGACTCGTTTGACCCCTAGAACTCACTAAAACTTCATTTTGGACTCGTTTGAACAAGAAAATTTAATTTTGCTTCATTTTTGACTCGTTTGAGCATGGAAACCAATTGTAGGTTTGTTCTTGACTCGTTTAACCCCAAGAACTCACTAAAACTTCATATTGAACTCGTTTGAACAATAAAATTAATTTTGCTTCATTTTTGACACGTTTGAGCATGGAAACCACTTGTAGGTTTGTTCTTGACTCGTTTGACCCCTAGAACTCACTAAGACTTCATTTTGGACTCGTTTGAACAAGAAAATTAATTTAGCTTCATTTTTGACTCGGTTGACCATGGAAACCACTTGTAGGTTTGTTCTTGACTCGTTTGACCCCTAGAACTCACTAAAACTTCATTTTGGACTCGTTTGAACAAGAAAATTTATTTTGCTTCATTTTTGACTCGTTTGAGCATGGAAACCAATTGTAACTTTGTTCTTGACTCGTTTAACCCCTAGAACTAATTAAAACTTCATATTGAACTCGTTTGAAAAATAAAATTAATTTTGCTTCATTTTTGACACGTTTGAGCATGCAAACTACTTGTAGGTTTGTTCTAAACTCGTTTGACCCCTAGAACTCACTAAAAAATCATTTTGGACTCGTTTGAACAAGAAAATTAATTTTGCTTCATTTTGACTGGTTTGAGCATGGAAACCACTTTTAGCTTTGTTCTTGACTCGTTTGACCCCTAGAACTCACTAAGACTTCATTCTGGACTCGTTTGAACATGAAAATTAATTGAGCTTCATTTTTTACTCGGTTGACCATGGAAACCACCTGTAGGTTTGTCCTTGACTCGTTTGACCCCTAGAACTCACTAAAACTTCATTTTGGACTCGTTTGAACAAGAAAATTAATTTTGCTTTATTTTTGACTCGTTTGAGCATGGAAACCAATTGTAGGTTTGTTCTTAACTCGTTTAACCCCTAGAACTCATTAAAACTTCATATTGAACTCGTTTGAACAATAAAATTAATTTTGCTTCATTTTTGACACGTTTGAGCATGCAAACCACTTGTAGCTTTGTTCTAGACTCGTTTGACCCCTAGAACTCCCTAAAAAATCATTTTGGACTCGTTTGAACAAGAAAATTAATATTGCTTCATTTTGACTGGTTTGAGCATGGAAACCACTTTTAGCTTTGTTCTTGACTCGTTTGACCCCTAGAACTCACTAAGACTTCATTTTGGACTCGTTTGAACATGAAAATTAATTTAGCTTCATTTTTGACTCGTTTGAGCATGGAAACCACTTGTAGGTTTGTTCTTGACTCGTTTGACCACTAGAACTCACTATAACGTCATTTTGGACTCGTTCGAACAAGAAAGTTAATTTTGCTTCATTTTTGACACGTTTAAGCATGCAAACCACTTGTAGGTTTGTTCTTGACTCGTTTGACCCCTAGAACTCACTAAGACTTCATTTTGGACTCGTTTGAACAAGAAAATTAATTTAGCTTCATTTTTGACTCGGTTGACCATGGAAACCACTTGTAGGTTTGTTCTTGACTCGTTTGACCCCTAGAACTCACTAAAACTTCATTTTGGACTCGTTTGAACAAGAAAATTTATTTTGCTTCATTTTTGACTCGTTTAAGCATGGAAACCAATTGTAGGTTTGTTCTTGACTCGTTTAACCCCTAGAACTCATTAAAACTTCATATTGAACTCGTTTGAACAATAAAATTAATTTTGCTTCATTTTTGACACGTTTGAGCATGCAAACCACTTGTAGGATTGTTCTAGACTCGTTTGTCCCCTAGAACTCACTAAAAATCATTTTGGACTCGTTTGAACAAGAAAATTAATTTTGCTTCATTTTGACTGGTTTGAGCATGGAAACCACTTTTAGCTTTGTTCTTGACTTTTTTGACCCCTAGAACTCACTAAGACTTCATTTTGGACTCGTTTGAACATGAAAATTAATTTAGCTTCATTTTTGACTCGTTTGAGCATGGAAACCACTTGTAGGTTTGCTCTTGACTCGTTTGACCCCTAAAACTCACTAAAACTTCATTTTGGACAACAAGAAAATTAATTTTTCTTCATTTTGACTTGTTTTGACTCGTTTGACCTCTAGAACTCACTATAACGTCATTTTGGACTCGTTCGAACAAGAAAGTTAATTTTGCTTCATTTTTGACACGTTTAAGCATGCAAACCACTTGTAGGTTTGTTCTTGACTCGTTTGACCCCTAGAACTCACTAAAACTTCATTTTGGACTCGTTTGAACAAGAAAATTTAATTTTGCTTCATTTTTGACTCGTTTGAGCATGGAAACCAATTGTAGGTTTGTTCTTGACCCGTTTAACCCCATGAACTCACTAAAACTTCATATTGAACTCGTTTGAACAATAAAATTAATTTTGCTTCATTTTTGACACGTTTGAGCATGGAAACCACTTGTAGGTTTGTTCTTGACTCGTTTGACCCCTAGAACTCACTAAGACTTCATTTTGGACTCGTTTGAACAAGAAAATTAATTTAGCTTCATTTTTGACTCGGTTGACCATGGAAACCACTTGTAGGTTTGTTCTTGACTCGTTTGACCCCTAGAACTCACTAAAACTTCATTTTGGACTCGTTTGAACAAGAAAATTTATTTTGCTTCATTTTTGACTCGTTTAACCCCTAGAACTCATTAAAACTTCATATTGAACTCGTTTGAACAATAAAATTAATTTTGCTTCATTTTTGACACGTTTGAGCATGCAAACCACTTGTAGGATTGTTCTAGACTCGTTTGTCCCCTAGAACTCACTAAAAATCATTTTGGACTCGTTTGAACAAGAAAATTAATTTTGCTTCATTTTGACTGGTTTGAGCATGGAAACCACTTTTAGCTTTGTTCTTGACTTTTTTGACCCCTAGAACTCACTAAGACTTCATTTTGGACTCGTTTGAACATGAAAATTAATTTAGCTTCATTTTTGACTCGTTTGAGCATGGAAACCACTTGTAGGTTTGCTCTTGACTCGTTTGACCCCTAAAACTCACTAAAACTTCATTTTGGACAACAAGAAAATTAATTTTTCTTCATTTTGACTTGTTTTGACTCGTTTGACCTCTAGAACTCACTATAACGTCATTTTGGACTCGTTCGAACAAGAAAGTTAATTTTGCTTCATTTTTGACACGTTTAAGCATGCAAACCACTTGTAGGTTTGTTCTTGACTCGTTTGACCCCTAGAACTCACTAAAACTTCATTTTGGACTCGTTTGAACAAGAAAATTTAATTTTGCTTCATTTTTGACTCGTTTGAGCATGGAAACCAATTGTAGGTTTGTTCTTGACTCGTTTAACCCCAAGAACTCACTAAAACTTCATATTGAACTCGTTTGAACAATAAAATTAATTTTGCTTCATTTTTGACACGTTTGAGCATGGAAACCACTTGTAGGTTTGTTCTTGACTCGTTTGACCCCTAGAACTCACTAAGACCTCATTTTGGACTCGTTTGAACAAGAAAATTAATTTAGCTTCATTTTTGACTCGGTTGACCATGGAAACCACTTGTAGGTTTGTTCTTGACTCGTTTGACCCCTAGAACTCACTAAAACTTCATTTTGGACTCGTTTGAACAAGAAAATTTATTTTGCTTCATTTTTGACTCGTTTGAGCATGGAAACCAATTGTAACTTTGTTCTTGACTCGTTTAACCCCTAGAACTAATTAAAACTTCATATTGAACTCGTTTGAACAATAAAATTAATTTTGCTTCATTTTTGACACGTTTGAGCATGCAAACTACTTGTAGGTTTGTTCTAAACTCGTTTGACCCCTAGAACTCACTAAAAAATCATTTTGGACTCGTTTGAACAAGAAAATTAATTTTGCTTCATTTTGACTGGTTTGAGCATGGAAACCACTTTTAGCTTTGTTCTTGACTCGTTTGACCCCTAGAACTCACTAAGACTTCATTCTGGACTCGTTTGAACATGAAAATTAATTGAGCTTCATTTTTTACTCGGTTGACCATGGAAACCACCTGTAGGTTTGTCCTTGACTCGTTTGACCCCTAGAACTCACTAAAACTTCATTTTGGACTCGTTTGAACAAGAAAATTAATTTTGCTTTATTTTTGACTCGTTTGAGCATGGAAACCAATTGTAGGTTTGTTCTTAACTCGTTTAACCCCTAGAACTCATTAAAACTTCATATTGAACTCGTTTGAACAATAAAATTAATTTTGCTTCATTTTTGACACGTTTGAGCATGCAAACCACTTGTAGCTTTGTTCTAGACTCGTTTGACCCCTAGAACTCCCTAAAAAATCATTTTGGACTCGTTTGAACAAGAAAATTAATATTGCTTCATTTTGACTGGTTTGAGCATGGAAACCACTTTTAGCTTTGTTCTTGACTCGTTTGACCCCTAGAACTCACTAAGACTTCATTTTGGACTCGTTTGAACATGAAAATTAATTTAGCTTCATTTTTGACTCGTTTGAGCATGGAAACCACTTGTAGGTTTGTTCTTGACTCGTTTGACCACTAGAACTCACTATAACGTCATTTTGGACTCGTTCGAACAAGAAAGTTAATTTTGCTTCATTTTTGACACGTTTAAGCATGCAAACCACTTGTAGGTTTGTTCTTGACTCGTTTGACCCCTAGAACTCACTAAGACTTCATTTTGGACTCGTTTGAACAAGAAAATTAATTTAGCTTCATTTTTGACTCGGTTGACCATGGAAACCACTTGTAGGTTTGTTCTTGACTCGTTTGACCCCTAGAACTCACTAAAACTTCATTTTGGACTCGTTTGAACAAGAAAATTTATTTTGCTTCATTTTTGACTCGTTTAAGCATGGAAACCAATTGTAGGTTTGTTCTTGACTCGTTTAACCCCTAGAACTCATTAAAACTTCATATTGAACTCGTTTGAACAATAAAATTAATTTTGCTTCATTTTTGACACGTTTGAGCATGCAAACCACTTGTAGGATTGTTCTAGACTCGTTTGTCCCCTAGAACTCACTAAAAATCATTTTGGACTCGTTTGAACAAGAAAATTAATTTTGCTTCATTTTGACTGGTTTGAGCATGGAAACCACTTTTAGCTTTGTTCTTGACTTTTTTGACCCCTAGAACTCACTAAGACTTCATTTTGGACTCGTTTGAACATGAAAATTAATTTAGCTTCATTTTTGACTCGTTTGAGCATGGAAACCACTTGTAGGTTTGCTCTTGACTCGTTTGACCCCTAAAACTCACTAAAACTTCATTTTGGACAACAAGAAAATTAATTTTTCTTCATTTTGACTTGTTTTGACTCGTTTGACCTCTAGAACTCACTATAACGTCATTTTGGACTCGTTCGAACAAGAAAGTTAATTTTGCTTCATTTTTGACACGTTTAAGCATGCAAACCACTTGTAGGTTTGTTCTTGACTCGTTTGACCCCTAGAACTCACTAAAACTTCATTTTGGACTCGTTTGAACAAGAAAATTTAATTTTGCTTCATTTTTGACTCGTTTGAGCATGGAAACCAATTGTAGGTTTGTTCTTGACTCGTTTAACCCCATGAACTCACTAAAACTTCATATTGAACTCGTTTGAACAATAAAATTAATTTTGCTTCATTTTTGACACGTTTGAGCATGGAAACCACTTGTAGGTTTGTTCTTGACTCGTTTGACCCCTAGAACTCACTAAGACTTCATTTTGGACTCGTTTGAACAAGAAAATTAATTTAGCTTCATTTTTGACTCGGTTGACCATGGAAACCACTTGTAGGTTTGTTCTTGACTCGTTTGACCCCTAGAACTCACTAAAACTTCATTTTGGACTCGTTTGAACAAGAAAATTTATTTTGCTTCATTTTTGACTCGTTTAACCCCTAGAACTCATTAAAACTTCATATTGAACTCGTTTGAACAATAAAATTAATTTTGCTTCATTTTTGACACGTTTGAGCATGCAAACCACTTGTAGGATTGTTCTAGACTCGTTTGTCCCCTAGAACTCACTAAAAATCATTTTGGACTCGTTTGAACAAGAAAATTAATTTTGCTTCATTTTGACTGGTTTGAGCATGGAAACCACTTTTAGCTTTGTTCTTGACTTTTTTGACCCCTAGAACTCACTAAGACTTCATTTTGGACTCGTTTGAACATGAAAATTAATTTAGCTTCATTTTTGACTCGTTTGAGCATGGAAACCACTTGTAGGTTTGCTCTTGACTCGTTTGACCCCTAAAACTCACTAAAACTTCATTTTGGACAACAAGAAAATTAATTTTTCTTCATTTTGACTTGTTTTGACTCGTTTGACCTCTAGAACTCACTATAACGTCATTTTGGACTCGTTCGAACAAGAAAGTTAATTTTGCTTCATTTTTGACACGTTTAAGCATGCAAACCACTTGTAGGTTTGTTCTTGACTCGTTTGACCCCTAGAACTCACTAAGACTTCATTTTGGACTCGTTTGAACAAGAAAATTAATTTAGCTTCATTTTTGACTCGGTTGACCATGGAAACCACTTGTAGGTTTGTTCTTGACTCGTTTGACCCCTAGAACTCACTAAAACTTCATTTTGGACTCGTTTGAAGAAGAAAATTAATTTTGCTTTATTTTTGACTCGTTTAAGCATGGAAACCAATTGTAGGTTTGTTCTTGACTCGTATAACCCCTAGAACTCATTAAAACTTCATATTGAACTCGTTTGAACAATAAAATTAATTTTGCTTCATTTTTGACACGTTTGAGCATGCAAACCACTTGTAGGATTGTTCTAGACTCGTTTGTCCCCTAGAACTCACTAAAAATCATTTTGGACTCGTTTGAACAAGAAAATTAATTTTGCTTCATTTTGACTGGTTTGAGCATGGAAACCACTTTTAGCTTTGTTCTTGACTTTTTTGACCCCTAGAACTCACTAAGACTTCATTTTGGACTCGTTTGAACATGAAAATTAATTTAGCTTCATTTTTGACTCGTTTGAGCATGGAAACCACTTGTAGGTTTGCTCTTGACTCGTTTGACCCCTAAAACTCACTAAAACTTCATTTTGGACAACAAGAAAATTAATTTTTCTTCATTTTGACTTGTTTTGACTCGTTTGACCTCTAGAACTCACTATAACGTCATTTTGGACTCGTTCGAACAAGAAAGTTAATTTTGCTTCATTTTTGACACGTTTAAGCATGCAAACCACTTGTAGGTTTGTTCTTGACTCGTTTGACCCCTAGAACTCACTAAAACTTCATTTTGGACTCGTTTGAACAAGAAAATTTAATTTTGCTTCATTTTTGACTCGTTTGAGCATGGAAACCAATTGTAGGTTTGTTCTTGACTCGTTTAACCCCATGAACTCACTAAAACTTCATATTGAACTCGTTTGAACAATAAAATTAATTTTGCTTCATTTTTGACACGTTTGAGCATGGAAACCACTTGTAGGTTTGTTCTTGACTCGTTTGACCCCTAGAACTCACTAAGACTTCATTTTGGACTCGTTTGAACAAGAAAATTAATTTAGCTTCATTTTTGACTCGGTTGACCATGGAAACCACTTGTAGGTTTGTTCTTGACTCGTTTGACCCCTAGAACTCACTAAAACTTCATTTTGGACTCGTTTGAACAAGAAAATTTATTTTGCTTCATTTTTGACTCGTTTAAGCATGGAAACCAATTGTAGGTTTGTTCTTGACTCGTTTAACCCCTAGAACTCATTAAAACTTCATATTGAACTCGTTTGAACAATAAAATTAATTTTGCTTCATTTTTGACACGTTTGAGCATGCAAACCACTTGTAGGATTGTTCTAGACTCGTTTGTCCCCTAGAACTCACTAAAAATCATTTTGGACTCGTTTGAACAAGAAAATTAATTTTGCTTCATTTTGACTGGTTTGAGCACGGAAACCACTTTTAGCTTTGTTCTTGACTTTTTTGACCCCTAGAACTCACTAAGACTTCATTTTGGACTCGTTTGAACATGAAAATTAATTTAGCTTCATTTTTGACTCGTTTGAGCATGGAAACCACTTGTAGGTTTGCTCTTGACTCGTTTGACCCCTAAAACTCACTAAAACTTCATTTTGGACAACAAGAAAATTAATTTTTCTTCATTTTGACTTGTTTTGACTCGTTTGACCTCTAGAACTCACTATAACGTCATTTTGGACTCGTTCGAACAAGAAAGTTAATTTTGCTTCATTTTTGACACGTTTAAGCATGCAAACCACTTGTAGGTTTGTTCTTGACTCGTTTGACCCCTAGAACTCACTAAGACTTC
Source organism: Saposhnikovia divaricata (assembly GCA_036435485.1). Lineage (NCBI taxonomy): Eukaryota > Viridiplantae > Streptophyta > Magnoliopsida > Apiales > Apiaceae > Saposhnikovia > Saposhnikovia divaricata. The sequence continues at coordinate 107,523,088 of CM071599.1, read as the reverse complement.
ATTTTGGACTCGTTTGAACAAGAAAATTAATTTAGCTTCATTTTTGACTCGGTTGACCATGGAAACCACTTGTAGGTTTGCTCTTGACTCGTTTGACCCCTAGAACTCACTAAAACTTCATTTTGGACTCGTTTGAAGAAGAAAATTAATTTTGCTTTATTTTTGACTCGTTTAAGCATGGAAACCAATTGTAGGTTTGTTCTTGACTCGTATAACCCCTAGAACTCATTAAAACTTCATATTGAACTCGTTTGAACAATAAAATTAATTTTGCTTCATTTTTGACACGTTTGAGCATGCAAACCACTTGTAGGATTGTTCTAGACTCGTTTGTCCCCTAGAACTCACTAAAAATCATTTTGGACTCGTTTGAACAAGAAAATTAATTTTGCTTCATTTTGACTGGTTTGAGCATGGAAACCACTTTTAGCTTTGTTCTTGACTTTTTTGACCCCTAGAACTCACTAAGACTTCATTTTGGACTCGTTTGAACATGAAAATTAATTTAGCTTCATTTTTGACTCGTTTGAGCATGGAAACCACTTGTAGGTTTGCTCTTGACTCGTTTGACCCCTAAAACTCACTAAAACTTCATTTTGGACAACAAGAAAATTAATTTTTCTTCATTTTGACTTGTTTTGACTCGTTTGACCTCTAGAACTCACTATAACGTCATTTTGGACTCGTTCGAACAAGAAAGTTAATTTTGCTTCATTTTTGACACGTTTAAGCATGCAAACCACTTGTAGGTTTGTTCTTGACTCGTTTGACCCCTAGAACTCACTAAAACTTCATTTTGGACTCGTTTGAACAAGAAAATTTAATTTTGCTTCATTTTTGACTCGTTTGAGCATGGAAACCAATTGTAGGTTTGTTCTTGACTCGTTTAACCCCATGAACTCACTAAAACTTCATATTGAACTCGTTTGAACAATAAAATTAATTTTGCTTCATTTTTGACACGTTTGAGCATGGAAACCACTTGTAGGTTTGTTCTTGACTCGTTTGACCCCTAGAACTCACTAAGACTTCATTTTGGACTCGTTTGAACAAGAAAATTAATTTAGCTTCATTTTTGACTCGGTTGACCATGGAAACCACTTGTAGGTTTGTTCTTGACTCGTTTGACCCCTAGAACTCACTAAAACTTCATTTTGGACTCGTTTGAACAAGAAAATTTATTTTGCTTCATTTTTGACTCGTTTAAGCATGGAAACCAATTGTAGGTTTGTTCTTGACTCGTTTAACCCCTAGAACTCATTAAAACTTCATATTGAACTCGTTTGAACAATAAAATTAATTTTGCTTCATTTTTGACACGTTTGAGCATGCAAACCACTTGTAGGATTGTTCTAGACTCGTTTGTCCCCTAGAACTCACTAAAAATCATTTTGGACTCGTTTGAACAAGAAAATTAATTTTGCTTCATTTTGACTGGTTTGAGCATGGAAACCACTTTTAGCTTTGTTCTTGACTCGTTTGACCCCTAGAACTCACTAAGACTTCATTCTGGACTCGTTTGAACATGAAAATTGATTGAGCTTCATTTTTTACTCGGTTGACCATGGAAACCACCTGTAGGTTTGTCCTTGACTCGTTTGACCCCTAGAACTCACTAAAACTTCATTTTGGACTCGTTTGAACAAGAAAATTAATTTTGCTTTATTTTTGACTCGTTTGAGCATGGAAACCAATTGTAGGTTTGTTCTTGACTCGTTTAACCCCTAGAACTCATTAAAACTTCATATTGAACTCGTTTGAACAATAAAATTAATTTTGCTTCATTTTTGACACGTTTGAGCATGCAAACCACTTGTAGCTTTGTTCTAGACTCGTTTGACACCTAGAACTCCCTAAAAAATCATTTTGGACTCGTTTGAACAAGAAAATTAATATTGCTTCATTTTGACTGGTTTGAGCATGGAAACCACTTTTAGCTTTGTTCTTGACTCGTTTGACCCCTAGAACTCACTAAGACTTCATTTTGGACTCGTTTGAACATGAAAATTAATTTAGCTTCATTTTTGACTCGTTTGAGCATGGAAACCACTTGTAGGTTTGTTCTTGACTCGTTTGACCACTAGAACTCACTATAACGTCATTTTGGACTCGTTCGAACAAGAAAGTTAATTTTGCTTCATTTTTGACACGTTTAAGCATGCAAACCACTTGTAGGTTTGTTCTTGACTCGTTTGACCCCTAGAACTCACTAAGACTTCATTTTGGACTCGTTTGAACAAGAAAATTAATTTAGCTTCATTTTTGACTCGGTTGACCATGGAAACCACTTGTAGGTTTGTTCTTGACTCGTTTGACCCCTAGAACTCACTAAAACTTCATTTTGGACTCGTTTGAACAAGAAAATTTATTTTGCTTCATTTTTGACTCGTTTAAGCATGGAAACCAATTGTAGGTTTGTTCTTGACTCGTTTAACCCCTAGAACTCATTAAAACTTCATATTGAACTCGTTTGAACAATAAAATTAATTTTGCTTCATTTTTGACACGTTTGAGCATGCAAACCACTTGTAGGATTGTTCTAGACTCGTTTGTCCCCTAGAACTCACTAAAAATCATTTTGGACTCGTTTGAACAAGAAAATTAATTTTGCTTCATTTTGACTGGTTTGAGCATGGAAACCACTTTTAGCTTTGTTCTTGACTTTTTTGACCCCTAGAACTCACTAAGACTTCATTTTGGACTCGTTTGAACATGAAAATTAATTTAGCTTCATTTTTGACTCGTTTGAGCATGGAAACCACTTGTAGGTTTGCTCTTGACTCGTTTGACCCCTAAAACTCACTAAAACTTCATTTTGGACAACAAGAAAATTAATTTTTCTTCATTTTGACTTGTTTTGACTCGTTTGACCTCTAGAACTCACTATAACGTCATTTTGGACTCGTTCGAACAAGAAAGTTAATTTTGCTTCATTTTTGACACGTTTAAGCATGCAAACCACTTGTAGGTTTGTTCTTGACTCGTTTGACCCCTAGAACTCACTAAAACTTCATTTTGGACTCGTTTGAACAAGAAAATTTAATTTTGCTTCATTTTTGACTCGTTTGAGCATGGAAACCAATTGTAGGTTTGTTCTTGACTCGTTTAACCCCAAGAACTCACTAAAACTTCATATTGAACTCGTTTGAACAATAAAATTAATTTTGCTTCATTTTTGACACGTTTGAGCATGGAAACCACTTGTAGGTTTGTTCTTGACTCGTTTGACCCCTAGAACTCACTAAGACTTCATTTTGGACTCGTTTGAACAAGAAAATTAATTTAGCTTCATTTTTGACTCGGTTGACCATGGAAACCACTTGTAGGTTTGTTCTTGACTCGTTTGACCCCTAGAACTCACTAAAACTTCATTTTGGACTCGTTTGAACAAGAAAATTTATTTTGCTTCATTTTTGACTCGTTTGAGCATGGAAACCAATTGTAACTTTGTTCTTGACTCGTTTAACCCCTAGAACTAATTAAAACTTCATATTGAACTCGTTTGAACAATAAAATTAATTTTGCTTCATTTTTGACACGTTTGAGCATGCAAACTACTTGTAGGTTTGTTCTAAACTCGTTTGACCCCTAGAACTCACTAAAAAATCATTTTGGACTCGTTTGAACAAGAAAATTAATTTTGCTTCATTTTGACTGGTTTGAGCATGGAAACCACTTTTAGCTTTGTTCTTGACTCGTTTGACCCCTAGAACTCACTAAGACTTCATTCTGGACTCGTTTGAACATGAAAATTAATTGAGCTTCATTTTTTACTCGGTTGACCATGGAAACCACCTGTAGGTTTGTCCTTGACTCGTTTGACCCCTAGAACTCACTAAAACTTCATTTTGGACTCGTTTGAACAAGAAAATTAATTTTGCTTTATTTTTGACTCGTTTGAGCATGGAAACCAATTGTAGGTTTGTTCTTAACTCGTTTAACCCCTAGAACTCATTAAAACTTCATATTGAACTCGTTTGAACAATAAAATTAATTTTGCTTCATTTTTGACACGTTTGAGCATGCAAACCACTTGTAGCTTTGTTCTAGACTCGTTTGACCCCTAGAACTCCCTAAAAAATCATTTTGGACTCGTTTGAACAAGAAAATTAATATTGCTTCATTTTGACTGGTTTGAGCATGGAAACCACTTTTAGCTTTGTTCTTGACTCGTTTGACCCCTAGAACTCACTAAGACTTCATTTTGGACTCGTTTGAACATGAAAATTAATTTAGCTTCATTTTTGACTCGTTTGAGCATGGAAACCACTTGTAGGTTTGTTCTTGACTCGTTTGACCACTAGAACTCACTATAACGTCATTTTGGACTCGTTCGAACAAGAAAGTTAATTTTGCTTCATTTTTGACACGTTTAAGCATGCAAACCACTTGTAGGTTTGTTCTTGACTCGTTTGACCCCTAGAACTCACTAAGACTTCATTTTGGACTCGTTTGAACAAGAAAATTAATTTAGCTTCATTTTTGACTCGGTTGACCATGGAAACCACTTGTAGGTTTGTTCTTGACTCGTTTGACCCCTAGAACTCACTAAAACTTCATTTTGGACTCGTTTGAACAAGAAAATTTATTTTGCTTCATTTTTGACTCGTTTAAGCATGGAAACCAATTGTAGGTTTGTTCTTGACTCGTTTAACCCCTAGAACTCATTAAAACTTCATATTGAACTCGTTTGAACAATAAAATTAATTTTGCTTCATTTTTGACACGTTTGAGCATGCAAACCACTTGTAGGATTGTTCTAGACTCGTTTGACCCCTAGAACTCACTAAAAAATCATTTTGGACTCGTTTGAACAAGAAAATTAATTTTGCTTCATTTTGACTGGTTTGAGCATGGAAACCACTTTTAGCTTTGTTCTTGACTCGTTTGACCCCTAGAACTCACTAAGACTTCATTCTGGACTCGTTTGAACATGAAAATTAATTGAGCTTCATTTTTTACTCGGTTGACCATGGAAACCACCTGTAGGTTTGTCCTTGACTCGTTTGACCCCTAGAACTCACTAAAACTTCATTTTGGACTCGTTTGAACAAGAAAATTAATTTTGCTTTATTTTTGACTCGTTTGAGCATGGAAACCAATTGTAGGTTTGTTCTTAACTCGTTTAACCCCTAGAACTCATTAAAACTTCATATTGAACTCGTTTGAACAATAAAATTAATTTTGCTTCATTTTTGACACGTTTGAGCATGCAAACCACTTGTAGCTTTGTTCTAGACTCGTTTGACCCCTAGAACTCCCTAAAAAATCATTTTGGACTCGTTTGAACAAGAAAATTAATATTGCTTCATTTTGACTGGTTTGAGCATGGAAACCACTTTTAGCTTTGTTCTTGACTCGTTTGACCCCTAGAACTCACTAAGACTTCATTTTGGACTCGTTTGAACATGAAAATTAATTTAGCTTCATTTTTGACTCGTTTGAGCATGGAAACCACTTGTAGGTTTGTTCTTGACTCGTTTGACCACTAGAACTCACTATAACGTCATTTTGGACTCGTTCGAACAAGAAAGTTAATTTTGCTTCATTTTTGACACGTTTAAGCATGCAAACCACTTGTAGGTTTGTTCTTGACTCGTTTGACCCCTAGAACTCACTAAGACTTCATTTTGGACTCGTTTGAACAAGAAAATTAATTTAGCTTCATTTTTGACTCGGTTGACCATGGAAACCACTTGTAGGTTTGTTCTTGACTCGTTTGACCCCTAGAACTCACTAAAACTTCATTTTGGACTCGTTTGAACAAGAAAATTTATTTTGCTTCATTTTTGACTCGTTTAAGCATGGAAACCAATTGTAGGTTTGTTCTTGACTCGTTTAACCCCTAGAACTCATTAAAACTTCATATTGAACTCGTTTGAACAATAAAATTAATTTTGCTTCATTTTTGACACGTTTGAGCATGCAAACTACTTGTAGGTTTGTTCTAAACTCGTTTGACCCCTAGAACTCACTAAAAAATCATTTTGGACTCGTTTGAACAAGAAAATTAATTTTGCTTCATTTTGACTGGTTTGAGCATGGAAACCACTTTTAGCTTTGTTCTTGACTCGTTTGACCCCTAGAACTCACTAAGACTTCATTCTGGACTCGTTTGAACATGAAAATTAATTGAGCTTCATTTTTTACTCGGTTGACCATGGAAACCACCTGTAGGTTTGTCCTTGACTCGTTTGACCCCTAGAACTCACTAAAACTTCATTTTGGACTCGTTTGAACAAGAAAATTAATTTTGCTTTATTTTTGACTCGTTTGAGCATGGAAACCAATTGTAGGTTTGTTCTTAACTCGTTTAACCCCTAGAACTCATTAAAACTTCATATTGAACTCGTTTGAACAATAAAATTAATTTTGCTTCATTTTTGACACGTTTGAGCATGCAAACCACTTGTAGCTTTGTTCTAGACTCGTTTGACCCCTAGAACTCCCTAAAAAATCATTTTGGACTCGTTTGAACAAGAAAATTAATATTGCTTCATTTTGACTGGTTTGAGCATGGAAACCACTTTTAGCTTTGTTCTTGACTCGTTTGACCCCTAGAACTCACTAAGACTTCATTTTGGACTCGTTTGAACATGAAAATTAATTTAGCTTCATTTTTGACTCGTTTGAGCATGGAAACCACTTGTAGGTTTGTTCTTGACTCGTTTGACCACTAGAACTCACTATAACGTCATTTTGGACTCGTTCGAACAAGAAAGTTAATTTTGCTTCATTTTTGACACGTTTAAGCATGCAAACCACTTGTAGGTTTGTTCTTGACTCGTTTGACCCCTAGAACTCACTAAGACTTCATTTTGGACTCGTTTGAACAAGAAAATTAATTTAGCTTCATTTTTGACTCGGTTGACCATGGAAACCACTTGTAGGTTTGTTCTTGACTCGTTTGACCCCTAGAACTCACTAAAACTTCATTTTGGACTCGTTTGAACAAGAAAATTTATTTTGCTTCATTTTTGACTCGTTTGAGCATGGAAACCAATTGTAACTTTGTTCTTGACTCGTTTAACCCCTAGAACTAATTAAAACTTCATATTGAACTCGTTTGAACAATAAAATTAATTTTGCTTCATTTTTGACACGTTTGAGCATGCAAACTACTTGTAGGTTTGTTCTAAACTCGTTTGACCCCTAGAACTCACTAAAAAATCATTTTGGACTCGTTTGAACAAGAAAATTAATTTTGCTTCATTTTGACTGGTTTGAGCATGGAAACCACTTTTAGCTTTGTTCTTGACTCGTTTGACCCCTAGAACTCACTAAGACTTCATTCTGGACTCGTTTGAACATGAAAATTAATTGAGCTTCATTTTTTACTCGGTTGACCATGGAAACCACCTGTAGGTTTGTCCTTGACTCGTTTGACCCCTAGAACTCACTAAAACTTCATTTTGGACTCGTTTGAACAAGAAAATTAATTTTGCTTTATTTTTGACTCGTTTGAGCATGGAAACCAATTGTAGGTTTGTTCTTAACTCGTTTAACCCCTAGAACTCATTAAAACTTCATATTGAACTCGTTTGAACAATAAAATTAATTTTGCTTCATTTTTGACACGTTTGAGCATGCAAACCACTTGTAGCTTTGTTCTAGACTCGTTTGACCCCTAGAACTCCCTAAAAAATCATTTTGGACTCGTTTGAACAAGAAAATTAATATTGCTTCATTTTGACTGGTTTGAGCATGGAAACCACTTTTAGCTTTGTTCTTGACTCGTTTGACCCCTAGAACTCACTAAGACTTCATTTTGGACTCGTTTGAACATGAAAATTAATTTAGCTTCATTTTTGACTCGTTTGAGCATGGAAACCACTTGTAGGTTTGTTCTTGACTCGTTTGACCACTAGAACTCACTATAACGTCATTTTGGACTCGTTCGAACAAGAAAGTTAATTTTGCTTCATTTTTGACACGTTTAAGCATGCAAACCACTTGTAGGTTTGTTCTTGACTCGTTTGACCCCTAGAACTCACTAAGACTTCATTTTGGACTCGTTTGAACAAGAAAATTAATTTAGCTTCATTTTTGACTCGGTTGACCATGGAAACCACTTGTAGGTTTGTTCTTGACTCGTTTGACCCCTAGAACTCACTAAAACTTCATTTTGGACTCGTTTGAACAAGAAAATTTATTTTGCTTCATTTTTGACTCGTTTGAGCATGGAAACCAATTGTAACTTTGTTCTTGACTCGTTTAACCCCTAGAACTAATTAAAACTTCATATTGAACTCGTTTGAACAATAAAATTAATTTTGCTTCATTTTTGACACGTTTGAGCATGCAAACTACTTGTAGGTTTGTTCTAAACTCGTTTGACCCCTAGAACTCACTAAAAAATCATTTTGGACTCGTTTGAACAAGAAAATTAATTTTGCTTCATTTTGACTGGTTTGAGCATGGAAACCACTTTTAGCTTTGTTCTTGACTCGTTTGACCCCTAGAACTCACTAAGACTTCATTCTGGACTCGTTTGAACATGAAAATTAATTGAGCTTCATTTTTTACTCGGTTGACCATGGAAACCACCTGTAGGTTTGTCCTTGACTCGTTTGACCCCTAGAACTCACTAAAACTTCATTTTGGACTCGTTTGAACAAGAAAATTAATTTTGCTTTATTTTTGACTCGTTTGAGCATGGAAACCAATTGTAGGTTTGTTCTTAACTCGTTTAACCCCTAGAACTCATTAAAACTTCATATTGAACTCGTTTGAACAATAAAATTAATTTTGCTTCATTTTTGACACGTTTGAGCATGCAAACCACTTGTAGCTTTGTTCTAGACTCGTTTGACCCCTAGAACTCCCTAAAAAATCATTTTGGACTCGTTTGAACAAGAAAATTAATATTGCTTCATTTTGACTGGTTTGAGCATGGAAACCACTTTTAGCTTTGTTCTTGACTCGTTTGACCCCTAGAACTCACTAAGACTTCATTTTGGACTCGTTTGAACATGAAAATTAATTTAGCTTCATTTTTGACTCGTTTGAGCATGGAAACCACTTGTAGGTTTGTTCTTGACTCGTTTGACCACTAGAACTCACTATAACGTCATTTTGGACTCGTTCGAACAAGAAAGTTAATTTTGCTTCATTTTTGACACGTTTAAGCATGCAAACCACTTGTAGGTTTGTTCTTGACTCGTTTGACCCCTAGAACTCACTAAGACTTCATTTTGGACTCGTTTGAACAAGAAAATTAATTTAGCTTCATTTTTGACTCGGTTGACCATGGAAACCACTTGTAGGTTTGTTCTTGACTCGTTTGACCCCTAGAACTCACTAAAACTTCATTTTGGACTCGTTTGAACAAGAAAATTTATTTTGCTTCATTTTTGACTCGTTTAAGCATGGAAACCAATTGTAGGTTTGTTCTTGACTCGTTTAACCCCTAGAACTCATTAAAACTTCATATTGAACTCGTTTGAACAATAAAATTAATTTTGCTTCATTTTTGACACGTTTGAGCATGCAAACCACTTGTAGGATTGTTCTAGACTCGTTTGTCCCCTAGAACTCACTAAAAATCATTTTGGACTCGTTTGAACAAGAAAATTAATTTTGCTTCATTTTGACTGGTTTGAGCATGGAAACCACTTTTAGCTTTGTTCTTGACTTTTTTGACCCCTAGAACTCACTAAGACTTCATTTTGGACTCGTTTGAACATGAAAATTAATTTAGCTTCATTTTTGACTCGTTTGAGCATGGAAACCACTTGTAGGTTTGCTCTTGACTCGTTTGACCCCTAAAACTCACTAAAACTTCATTTTGGACAACAAGAAAATTAATTTTTCTTCATTTTGACTTGTTTTGACTCGTTTGACCTCTAGAACTCACTATAACGTCATTTTGGACTCGTTCGAACAAGAAAGTTAATTTTGCTTCATTTTTGACACGTTTAAGCATGCAAACCACTTGTAGGTTTGTTCTTGACTCGTTTGACCCCTAGAACTCACTAAAACTTCATTTTGGACTCGTTTGAACAAGAAAATTTAATTTTGCTTCATTTTTGACTCGTTTGAGCATGGAAACCAATTGTAGGTTTGTTCTTGACTCGTTTAACCCCAAGAACTCACTAAAACTTCATATTGAACTCGTTTGAACAATAAAATTAATTTTGCTTCATTTTTGACACGTTTGAGCATGGAAACCACTTGTAGGTTTGTTCTTGACTCGTTTGACCCCTAGAACTCACTAAGACTTCATTTTGGACTCGTTTGAACAAGAAAATTAATTTAGCTTCATTTTTGACTCGGTTGACCATGGAAACCACTTGTAGGTTTGTTCTTGACTCGTTTGACCCCTAGAACTCACTAAAACTTCATTTTGGACTCGTTTGAACAAGAAAATTTATTTTGCTTCATTTTTGACTCGTTTGAGCATGGAAACCAATTGTAACTTTGTTCTTGACTCGTTTAACCCCTAGAACTAATTAAAACTTCATATTGAACTCGTTTGAACAATAAAATTAATTTTGCTTCATTTTTGACACGTTTGAGCATGCAAACTACTTGTAGGTTTGTTCTAAACTCGTTTGACCCCTAGAACTCACTAAAAAATCATTTTGGACTCGTTTGAACAAGAAAATTAATTTTGCTTCATTTTGACTGGTTTGAGCATGGAAACCACTTTTAGCTTTGTTCTTGACTCGTTTGATCCCTAGAACTCACTAAGACTTCATTCTGGACTCGTTTGAACATGAAAATTAATTGAGCTTCATTTATTACTCATTTGACCATGGAAACCACCTGTAGGTTTGTTCTTGACTCGTTTGAACCCTAGAACTCACTAAAACTTCATTTTGGACTCGTTTGAACAAGAAAATTAATTTTGCTTCATTTTTGACTCGTTTGAGCATGGAAACCAATTGTAGGTTTGTTCTTGACTCGTTTAACCCCTAGAACTCATTAAAACTTCATATTGAACTCGTTTGAACAATAAAATTAATTTTGCTTCATTTTTGACACGTTTGAGCATGCAAACCACTTGTAGCTTTGTTCTAGACTCGTTTGACCCCTAGAACTCCCTAAAAAATCATTTTGGACTCGTTTGAACAAGAAAATTAATATTGCTTCATTTTGACTGGTTTGAGCATGGAAACCACTTTTAGCTTTGTTCTTGACTCGTTTGACCCCTAGAACTCACTAAGACTTCATTTTGGACTCGTTTGAACAAGAAAATTAATTTAGCTTCATTTTTGACTCGGTTGACCATGGAAACCACTTGTAGGTTTGTTCTTGACTCGTTTGACCCCTAGAACTCACTAAAACTTCATTTTGGACTCGTTTGAACAAGAAAATTTATTTTGCTTCATTTTTGACTCGTTTGAGCATGGAAACCAATTGTAACTTTGTTCTTGACTCGTTTAACCCCTAGAACTAATTAAAACTTCATATTGAACTCGTTTGAACAATAAAATTAATTTTGCTTCATTTTTGACACGTTTGAGCATGCAAACTACTTGTAGGTTTGTTCTAAACTCGTTTGACCCCTAGAACTCACTAAAAAATCATTTTGGACTCGTTTGAACAAGAAAATTAATTTTGCTTCATTTTGACTGGTTTGAGCATGGAAACCACTTTTAGCTTTGTTCTTGACTCGTTTGACCCCTAGAACTCACTAAGACTTCATTCTGGACTCGTTTGAACATGAAAATTAATTGAGCTTCATTTTTTACTCGGTTGACCATGGAAACCACCTGTAGGTTTGTTCTTGACTCGTTTGAACCCTAGAACTCACTAAAACTTCATTTTGGACTCGTTTGAACAAGAAAATTAATTTTGCTTCATTTTTGACTCGTTTGAGCATGGAAACCAATTGTAGGTTTGTTCTTGACTCGTTTAACCCGTAGAACTCATTAAAACTTCATATTGAACTCGTTTGAACAATAAAATTAATTTTGCTTCATTTTTGACACGTTTGAGCATGCAAACCACTTGTAGCTTTGTTCTAGACTCGTTTGACCCCTAGAACTCCCTAAAAAATCATTTTGGACTCGTTTGAACAAGAAAATTAATATTGCTTCATTTTGACTGGTTTGAGCATGGAAACCACTTTTAGCTTTGTTCTTGACTCGTTTGACCCCTAGAACTCACTAAGACTTCATTTTGGACTCGTTGAACAAGAAAATTAATTTAGCTTCATTTTTGACTCGGTTGACCATGGAAACCACTTGTAGGTTTGTTCTTGACTCGTTTGACCCCTAGAACTCACTAAAACTTCATTTTGGACTCGTTTGAACAAGAAAATTTATTTTGCTTCATTTTTGACTCGTTTGAGCATGGAAACCAATTGTAACTTTGTTCTTGACTCGTTTAACCCCTAGAACTAATTAAAACTTCATATTGAACTCGTTTGAACAATAAAATTAATTTTGCTTCATTTTTGACACGTTTGAGCATGCAAACTACTTGTAGGTTTGTTCTAAACTCGTTTGACCCCTAGAACTCACTAAAAAATCATTTTGGACTCGTTTGAACAAGAAAATTAATTTTGCTTCATTTTGACTGGTTTGAGCATGGAAACCACTTTTAGCTTTGTTCTTGACTCGTTTGACCCCTAGAACTCACTAAGACTTCATTCTGGACTCGTTTGAACATGAAAATTAATTGAGCTTCATTTTTTACTCGGTTGACCATGGAAACCACCTGTAGGTTTGTCCTTGACTCGTTTGACCCCTAGAACTCACTAAAACTTCATTTTGGACTCGTTTGAACAAGAAAATTAATTTTGCTTTATTTTTGACTCGTTTGAGCATGGAAACCAATTGTAGGTTTGTTCTTGACTCGTTTAACCCCTAGAACTCATTAAAACTTCATATTGAACTCGTTTGAACAATAAAATTAATTTTGCTTCATTTTTGACACGTTTGAGCATGCAAACCACTTGTAGCTTTGTTCTAGACTCGTTTGACCCCTAGAACTCCCTAAAAAATCATTTTGGACTCGTTTGAACAAGAAAATTAATATTGCTTCATTTTGACTGGTTTGAGCATGGAAACCACTTTTAGCTTTGTTCTTGACTCGTTTGACCCCTAGAACTCACTAAGACTTCATTTTGGACTCGTTTGAACATGAAAATTAATTTAGCTTCATTTTTGACTCGTTTGAGCATGGAAACCACTTGTAGGTTTGTTCTTGACTCGTTTGACCACTAGAACTCACTATAACGTCATTTTGGACTCGTTTGAACAAGAAAGTTAATTTTAAGGCGTGAAAATGTTTCTCTCTCTAGAAATTTCCTCTCCCTTCTCTCTAGGTTAGAACCCTAATTATCTCAGCCGCCTCTAACCTAAACCTTTTCTCCATCTCTTCTCATATTAATCCAACACGAATTCACCTTTCTCCTTTAATCTAAACCTAAATACTATATTTCTAACTTTTAGTTTCTATTTTTTATCTGCTTTTGTTTCTTTATCTATGGTAAGCCAAGGCTCCTTTTGTGATTCGGATGGTGTCCCTGGGTATATGCAAGATACCGTTGGAGAAGATGGCCTAGAAGAAGTCAAATCTAGGCGTGAGGTAGAGGATTACCCTATCTTGATGGGGTTTCCCAGCAGTTCAGGTGGTATTCCTTATGAGAAGTTAACAGATAGCTGCTCAGATAATGAGGAACTCACTCGAGAGGATGACAGGGCAAAGATGGAAAGGGAGACTGTTCATAGGGTCTCGAAAATGGCTTTTGCAGAGAATAAAGCTGAAAGAGAACAGCTTTTTGCTCTTAGAATCCAAATGATGGAGCTACAACGTTTCTTGGAGACACGGGGCTCGTCGATGGCGGAGTTTGAAAAGTATAGAATTGAAAAAATGGATACATTCAATGCGGGATGTCCGGATTCTATGCAGTTTGTTACAGGTAGAGATGAGTTTAGACTTCCTATCTTAAAGAAAGCCAGTCATGGTAACGGTGAGGGTGCATCGGGGATGAAAGATTCGCAGGGGAAAGAGAAGAATGTTGCAGACAAGGTGTTTGATAATAAGCCAGAGCCAAGTGGATTTGAAAAAATTCCTAACTCAGTAGCTGGGAAGCTAGGTGATAAAACAGGGGGTGTTTCTGTTGTGTTTGGTCCTGCTAGCAAGGTGTTAGATGATGTATCACAACCAGGCTCTGTAAATGTTAATGTTGGTGTTTCTGGTTCTAAAGATTCGCTTGGGAACGAGAAAATTGATACGGGAGGTATACCTGTTTCAGGTGTTGGTGTGCAACCTAATTCCTGGTCTCAAGTTGTTAGAAATGCTCCTTATAAAAGAAACTCTGTGAAATTTGAGTATATTCCCCTTCCGGATGGTGTTAAAATAGTGTCTCCACCTGTTGAGGTCCTAAAAAAAGGTAATGATAAATTCAAGAACAGCATAGTGGGTATTTTTTCGAAAACCACCTTACCTTATGGTCGTGTATCAGCTTTTGCTCATAGAGTATGGAAACAAGGTCTTACCTCTGTATCTCAAAAAGATAATCATACTTTTATCTTCAAATTTTCTTGTGAGGTTACTATGAATAATGCTCTTTCGCAAGGAACTTGGTACATTGACAAAGTACCAATGCTAGTTCACAAGTGGGGTGTGAATGTTCGTGCTGAGCAAGTAAAAAGTATTCCCTTGTGGGTCAAACTTGAACAGATTCCGGATTGTTATTGGACTGTAGAAGGCCTGAGTAATCTTGCGAGTGTTATAGGTCCACCTCTATATGCGGATGACATGACTTCTAAACTGGATATTCTTCCGTTTGCCAAGATATGTGTGGAGTATAATATTGGTACTGATTTACCTACTAAAATACAAGCTATGGAGCTAGATCCAGTTACTGAAGAGCAACGTCTTGTCGAGATCAAAGTCAGTTATCCAGCCAAGCCTCGTATTTGCAGCTCCTGTCATGCTCTTGGTCACATTGTAGGGGCCTGTCCAATTACTACTAGACACTGGGTCAAAAAGGTTCCGCCACAAGGCCTTTCTAGTGACAACGTAACTGTGCCTGATAAGGATCATATTGATGTTACTACTGAGATACCTGCTAAGGTTCACAAAGATGTAGTGCCACCTCCCTGCCACCCTGAATCAAAGGTTGTTAGCACTGCTATGGATGAGTTTAATACTCCCGCTCCTGCACATGATACTATAAATGAGGAAGACCAAAACGAATGGCAAACGGTTCATAAAAAGAGGTCCTTTAGTCCCTCCTCTGCTGTGAGTTACTCAGATGGCTCTCCCACCCCTCTAAACACTTTCAAGAACCTGGCCAAGGTGGATGAGATAGATGCTAAACGGGTGAATTTTGCAAATCTATCTAAATCTCAAATGAAAAAGCAGAAAAAAGCTGCAAAGTCTTCGGGGAATAATCCCCACCAATCTTCTTAATTACTCCATGTCAGTGGATTTTTGTGCTTACAATATTAGGGGTTTAAATAATAAGACGAATTTCGTCAAAGACTTCATTAGTCTTAATAAATTATCTCTTATTGCTCTGATTGAAACTCATGTGAAATCAAGCAATGCTAATTCTGTTTCTAGATACATTTGTTCTCGTTTTACTTGGTATTTTAACTATGATTACCATCCAAATGGTCGTATTTGGGTAGGTTTTGATCCTTCAGTTTGGAATTTGACTGTTCTTCACAGTTCTGCGCAGCAAACTACTTGTCTAGTGACCAACTGCTCAACCAAGGAGGACTTCATAGTCTCTTTTGTTTATGGTTTTAACACAGCGGTGGAACGGAGAGCTTTATGGGGTGATCTACAGAGAATCAAGAGTCTCTTTGTGGCCTCTACTTCTCCCTGGTGCCTTACAGGCGATTTTAATGTTTGCAATGGGCCTCACGAAACAAGTAATGGATCAAACTGGACTTCCAGCATGACAGAATTCTATGAGTTTCTAAACGAAATTGAAGTCACAGATTTACGAAGTTCTGGCTCCTTGTTTACGTGGTGGGATAGCAATATCACAACTCCAACGTTCAAGAAATTAGACAGGTGCTTGGTCAATGGCCCTTGGCTAGGTAAATATGATCTCTCGCATGCTAAAGTGCTTTCTAGAGGCATTTCTGACCATTGCCCGATCGCTACTAGCCTGGGCATTGAACGTGAGAAAATCTTTAAACCGTTTCATTTCTCTAATCACTTGATTAATGTCCCAAATTTTCTAGAAGAGGTAAAAACTGCTTGGCAGGAGGAGGTTATTGGAAACCCCTGGTTTGTTCTTACGTCAAAGCTCAAACGTGTAAAGTTAGCAATGAGAAAGCTTAATCACTCAACTGGAAATGTGCACACCCTAATCAATGATGCTCGTGCTGCTCTTCAATCTTTTCAAGACTCTCTCCCTGACTTGCCTAACTCAGATCAGCTGAGAACTGAAGATGACCTTGCTCAAGCTTTCAAAAAGGCTCTGCTTATGGAGGAATCTTTTCTTAAACAGAAATCCAGAATTACTTGGCTAAAATGTGGTGATTCAAATAACAAATTCTTTTTCAATGCTTGTAAAAGCAGGTGGAATCATAATAAAATCCTATCTCTCACAGATGAGCAGGGGGACACTTATACTTCTCATGCTGGTGTCTCTAAAGTTGCGGTCGACTATTTTTCTTCTATGCTGGGGCAATCTAAGGATGTTGGGGTTTTTCCGAATGATGTCCAATTACCACATCTGTCTCAAGAGCAATGTCATGAGTTAATCAGGCCTTTTACGGCTTCAGATGTTTGGAATGCTATGAAGTCTATGCCTAAGAACAAGTGCCTAGGGCCTGACGGTTTTACTGCAGAATTTTTCTTGGCAACCTGGTGTACCATTGGAGATGACGTTTGTAAGGGTGTGCTATATTTCTTCCAATCTATGCAACTTCCTCGTATTATAAACTCAACAGCTCTAGCCTTGGTGCCGAAGACTCAATCTGCCTCGACAATGTCAGAGTTTAGGCCCATCGCCTGTTGCAATATCTTATACAAATGCATCACAAAAATGCTTGCAGTTAGATTGAAAAAACTAATGCCTCAGCTTATCTCCCCGAATCAGTCAGCTTTTGTTCCGAATCGTTTGATTGGAGACAATATCTTGCTTGCTCAGGCCTTGTTCAGGAATTATCACCTCAACAATGGGCAACCCAGGTGCGCTTTTAAGATTGATATTCGCAAAGCTTTTGATACTCTGAATTGGAGTTTCTTGTGTACATCTTTGGAAAAAATGGGATTCCCTTCTCAGTTCATAGCTTGGATCATGACTTGCGTCAATACTTGTATGATCTCTATTAAGATAAACGGTTCTTTGGAGGGTTTCTTCAAGGCAGAATCTGGTCTACGGCAAGGGGACCCCTTGTCCCCATATCTTTTTGTGCTGTCTATGGAAGTCTTATCAGCCTGTCTAAAGAAGGCAACGAGCACAACTTCCTTCAAATATCACTGGCAAGCGAAACCTCTTCTTCTAACTCACTTGATTTTTGCGGATGATGTAATGCTTTTTAGTCATGCTGATACAGAATCTACTGACCTGCTTTTAAAGGCCGTCAATGAGTTTGCAGCTGCATCGGGCCTGTACACAAACAGAGAGAAAAGCCAATGCTTCTTTGCTAATGTGAATAATGACATTCGGGCTCATGTCATAAACTCTTCGGGTTTCATAGTGGGCACACTTCCAATTAAGTATTTGGGGCTCCCTTTAATTACCACAAAGCTTTCTTATCGGGATTGTCTTCCCCTGATCATGAGGTTAATCTCAAAAATAGATAGTTGGATTCATAAATTGCTCAATCATGCTGGAAGATTACAACTTCTGAAGGTTGTGTTATTCGGAATTCAAAGCTTTTGGTCTGCTCATCTGTTCCTTCCAAAGTCAGTTCTTAAACGAATGCAATCGCTGTTCATAAACTTTCTTTGGAGTGCCTCGTCTGCTCATACAAAACAAGTAAAGGTTTCTTGGTCGGACTGTTGTTTGCCAAAAATAGAGGGAGGCTTAGGCATACGTGACCTTTGTGATTGGAATAAAGCTGCTTATTTGTTCCAACTGTGGCGCTTAACCCAGCAAAACATCTCCTCTCTCTGGATAGCCTGGTTCAAAAGTACCATTCTGAGAAATAAAGCTCTGTGGACTATCAAATGTTCTGGCAAATTTCCTTGGTGTGTTAGAAAAATTTTGCAATCTCGACCACTTGCTCTAAGATATATCAGATATCAAGCTGGTGCAAACTCTAAACTCCTTCTCTGGCATGACCCCTGGTTACAAGGCATCCCTATCTTGCACCATCAGAATGCTTCTGTAATTTCTATTGCAGACTCAACCTTGTGGGCCAAAGTCGGTACGTTTATGCAAAACCAAACCTGGTCATTGCCTAGATCGAATCATAACACAATGATTGAGCTTCGTGCTCAAATCACGCCAACCTCTATTGCATCTATTGATGAAATCACTTGGGAAGGTACTCTAGCAAAACATGTGGCTATCTCTACAATCTGGAACTCAATCAGGTCCACGAATCTCACTCCGTTTTGGGCCCATGCAGTATGGCATTCACTAGCTGTTCCTAAGTGTTCCTTTACCTTGTGGTTAGCATTCAAAAACAGACTGCTCACAAAGGCTAGGATGATTCAATTTGGTATGCAAACTGATCTTCGTTGCTTATTATGTGACAATGCTATCGAGACCAATGAACATCTCTTCAGCTCTTGCCTCTACTCTGCACAGGTTCTCAGGAATTCGGGGTTCTCTTTCACTTGCAATTGGGAAAGCTTTCTTTCTGGTCAGTTTTTTCTGGGCAATTACAATGCTGTGAAGAAACAACTGGGCTACTTGTATCTTGCTGCTGCTGTTTATTACTTGTGGAAGGAGCGAAATGATCGAATGCATTCTCAGGCACATAGGATTCCTTCTAACGTGCTAACCTGCATAATCAAAAGACTAGTCCGAGAAAAAGTGCACTCCAACTTATCTTTTCAAAAAGCTGCTGCAAAGGATCCAGATTTAGTTCTAGCCTTGTACTAATTTTTTTGCTTCTAGCCTTGTACTGATTTTAGTCCTAGATTCTAGATTCTAGATGTTCGGCTGTTAAAAGTTCCTCTTTAGCTTGCTATCTTTGCGGGGTATGCCCCCAATTTTTGTATCCTCTTCTTTTTTAATATAATCTTATTTTAGCAAAAAAAAAAAAAAAAAAAAAAGTTAATTTTGCTTCATTTTTGACACGTTTAAGCATGCAAACCACTTGTAGGTTTGTTCTTGACTCGTTTGACCCCTAGAACTCACTAAGACTTCATTTTGGACTCGTTTGAACAAGAAAATTAATTTAGCTTCATTTTTGACTCGGTTGACCATGGAAACGACTTGTAGGTTTGTTCTTGACTCGTTTGACCCCTAGAACTCACTAAAACTTCATTTTGGACTCGTTTGAACAAGAAAATTTATTTTGCTTCATTTTTGACTCGTTTAAGCATGGAAACCAATTGTAGGTTTGTTCTTGACTCGTTT
The DNA here is from genome assembly GCA_036435485.1 of Saposhnikovia divaricata. NCBI lineage: Eukaryota > Viridiplantae > Streptophyta > Magnoliopsida > Apiales > Apiaceae > Saposhnikovia > Saposhnikovia divaricata. The sequence goes on along the minus strand of CM071599.1, from coordinate 107,503,629 downwards.
AACCCCTAGAACTCATTAAAACTTCATATTGAACTCGTTTGAACAATAAAATTAATTTTGCTTCATTTTTGATACGTTTGAGCATGCAAACCACTTGTAGGATTGTTCTAGACTCGTTTGTCCCCTAGAACTCACTAAAAATCATTTTGGACTCGTTTGAACAAGAAAATTAATTTTGCTTCATTTTGACTGGTTTGAGCATGGAAACCACTTTTAGCTTTGTTCTTGACTTTTTTGACCCCTAGAACTCACTAAGACTTCATTTTGGACTCGTTTGAACATGAAAATTAATTTAGCTTCATTTTTGACTCGTTTGAGCATGGAAACCACTTGTAGGTTTGCTCTTGACTCGTTTGACCCCTAAAACTCACTAAAACTTCATTTTGGACAACAAGAAAATTAATTTTTCTTCATTTTGACTTGTTTTGACTCGTTTGACCTCTAGAACTCACTATAACGTCATTTTGGACTCGTTCGAACAAGAAAGTTAATTTTGCTTCATTTTTGACACGTTTAAGCATGCAAACCACTTGTAGGTTTGTTCTTGACTCGTTTGACCCCTAGAACTCACTAAAACTTCATTTTGGACTCGTTTGAACAAGAAAATTTAATTTTGCTTCATTTTTGACTCGTTTGAGCATGGAAACCAATTGTAGGTTTGTTCTTGACTCGTTTAACCCCAAGAACTCACTAAAACTTCATATTGAACTCGTTTGAACAATAAAATTAATTTTGCTTCATTTTTGACACGTTTGAGCATGGAAACCACTTGTAGGTTTGTTCTTGACTCGTTTGACCCCTAGAACTCACTAAAACTTCATTTTGGACTCGTTTGAACAAGAAAATTTATTTTGCTTCATTTTTGACTCGTTTGAGCATGGAAACCAATTGTAACTTTGTTCTTGACTCGTTTAACCCCTAGAACTAATTAAAACTTCATATTGAACTCGTTTGAACAATAAAATTAATTTTGCTTCATTTTTGACACGTTTGAGCATGCAAACTACTTGTAGGTTTGTTCTAAACTCGTTTGACCCCTAGAACTCACTAAAAAATCATTTTGGACTCGTTTGAACAAGAAAATTAATTTTGCTTCATTTTGACTGGTTTGAGCATGGAAACCACTTTTAGCTTTGTTCTTGACTCGTTTGACCCCTAGAACTCACTAAGACTTCATTCTGGACTCGTTTGAACATGAAAATTAATTGAGCTTCATTTTTTACTCGGTTGACCATGGAAACCACCTGTAGGTTTGTTTTTGACTCGTTTGAACCCTAGAACTCACTAAAACTTCATTTTGGACTCGTTTGAACAAGAAAATTAATTTTGCTTCATTTTTAACTCGTTTGAGCATGGAAACCAATTGTAGGTTTGTTCTTGACTCGTTTAACCCCTAGAACTCATTAAAACTTCATATTGAACTCGTTTGAACAATAAAATTAATTTTGCTTCATTTTTGACACGTTTGAGCATGCAAACCACTTGTAGCTTTGTTCTAGACTCGTTTGACCCCTAGAACTCCCTAAAAAATCATTTTGGACTCGTTTGAACAAGAAAATTAATATTGCTTCATTTTGACTGGTTTGAGCATGGAAACCACTTTTAGCTTTGTTCTTGACTCGTTTGACCCCTAGAACTCACTAAGACTTCATTCTGGACTCGTTTGAACAAGAAAATTAATTTAGCTTCATTTTTGACTCGGTTGACCATGGAAACCACTTGTAGGTTTGTTCTTGACTCGTTTGACCCCTAGAACTCACTAAAACTTCATTTTGGACTCGTTTGAACAAGAAAATTTATTTTGCTTCATTTTTGACTCGTTTAAGCATGGAAACCAATTGTAGGTTTGTTCTTGACTCGTTTAACCCCAAGAACTCACTAAAACTTCATATTGAACTCGTTTGAACAATAAAATTAATTTTGCTTCATTTTTGACACGTTTGAGCATGGAAACCACTTGTAGGTTTGTTCTTGACTCGTTTGACCCCTAGAACTCACTAAAACTTCATTTTGGACTCGTTTGAACAAGAAAATTTATTTTGCTTCATTTTTGACTCGTTTGAGCATGGAAACCAATTGTAACTTTGTTCTTGACTCGTTTGACCCCTAGAACTCACTAAAACTTCATTTTTGGACTCGTTTGAACAATAAAATTAATTTTGCTTCATTTTTGACACGTTTGAGCATGCAAACTACTTGTAGGTTTGTTCTAAACTCGTTTGACCCCTAGAACTCACTAAAAAATCATTTTGGACTCGTTTGAACAAGAAAATTAATTTTGCTTCATTTTGACTGGTTTGAGCATGGAAACCACTTTTAGCTTTGTTCTTGACTCGTTTGACCCCTAGAACTCACTAAGACTTCATTCTGGACTCGTTTGAACATGAAAATTAATTGAGCTTCATTTTTTACTCGGTTGACCATGGAAACCACCTGTAGGTTTGTTCTTGACTCGTTTGAACCCTAGAACTCACTAAAACTTCATTTTGGACTCGTTTGAACAAGAAAATTAATTTTGCTTCATTTTTGACTCGTTTGAGCATGGAAACCAATTGTAGGTTTGTTCTTGACTCGTTTAACCCCTAGAACTCATTAAAACTTCATATTGAACTCGTTTGAACAATAAAATTAATTTTGCTTCATTTTTGACACGTTTGAGCATGCAAACCACTTGTAGCTTTGTTCTAGACTCGTTTGACCCCTAGAACTCCCTAAAAAATCATTTTGGACTCGTTTGAACAAGAAAATTAATATTGCTTCATTTTGACTGGTTTGAGCATGGAAACCACTTTTAGCTTTGTTCTTGACTCGTTTGACCCCTAGAACTCACTAAGACTTCATTCTGGACTCGTTTGAACAAGAAAATTAATTTAGCTTCATTTTTGACTCGGTTGACCATGGAAACCACTTGTAGGTTTGTTCTTGACTCGTTTGACCCCTAGAACTCACTAAAACTTCATTTTGGACTCGTTTGAACAAGAAAATTTATTTTGCTTCATTTTTGACTCGTTTAAGCATGGAAACCAATTGTAGGTTTGTTCTTGACTCGTTTAACCCCTAGAACTCATTAAAACTTCATATTGAACTCGTTTGAACAATAAAATTAATTTTGCTTCATTTTTGACACGTTTGAGCATGCAAACCACTTGTAGGATTGTTCTAGACTCGTTTGTCCCCTAGAACTCACTAAAAATCATTTTGGACTCGTTTGAACAAGAAAATTAATTTTGCTTCATTTTGACTGGTTTGAGCATGGAAACCACTTTTAGCTTTGTTCTTGACTTTTTTGACCCCTAGAACTCACTAAGACTTCATTTTGGACTCGTTTGAACATGAAAATTAATTTAGCTTCATTTTTGACTCGTTTTGCATGGAAACCACTTGTAGGTTTGTTCTTGACTCGTTTGACCACTAGAACTCACTATAACGTCATTTTGGACTCGTTCGAACAAGAAAGTTAATTTTGCTTCATTTTTGACACGTTTAAGCATGCAAACCACTTGTAGGTTTGTTCTTGACTCGTTTGACCCCTAGAACTCACTAAGACTTCATTTTGGACTCGTTTGAACAAGAAAATTAATTTAGCTTCATTTTTGACTCGGTTGACCATGGAAACGACTTGTAGGTTTGTTCTTGACTCGTTTGACCCCTAGAACTCACTAAAACTTCATTTTGGACTCGTTTGAACAAGAAAATTTATTTTGCTTCATTTTTGACTCGTTTAAGCATAGAAACCAATTGTAGGTTTGTTCTTGACTCGTTTAACCCCTAGAACTCATTAAAACTTCATATTGAACTCGTTTGAACAATAAAATTAATTTTGCTTCATTTTTGACTCGGTTGACCATGGAAACCACTTGTAGGTTTGTTCGTGACTCGTTTGACCCCTAGAACTCACTAAAACTTCATTTTGGACTCGTTTGAACAAGAAAATTTATTTTGCTTCATTTTTGACTCGTTTGAGCATGGAAACCAATTGTAACTTTGTTCTTGACTCGTTTAACCCCTAGAACTAATTAAAACTTCATATTGAACTCGTTTGAACAATAAAATTAATTTTGCTTCATTTTTGACACGTTTGAGCATGCAAACTACTTGTAGGTTTGTTCTAAACTCGTTTGACCCCTAGAACTCACTAAAAAATCATTTTGGACTCGTTTGAACAAGAAAATTAATTTTGCTTCATTTTGACTGGTTTGAGCATGGAAACCACTTTTAGCTTTGTTCTTGACTCGTTTGACCCCTAGAACTCACTAAGACTTCATTCTGGACTCGTTTGAACATGAAAATTAATTGAGCTTCATTTTTGACTCGGTTGACCATGGAAACCACCTGTAGGTTTGTTCTTGACTCGTTTGACCCCTAGAACTCACTAAAACTTCATTTTGGACTCGTTTGAACAAGAATATTAATTTTGCTTCATTTTTGACTCGTTTGAGCATGGAAACCAATTGTAGGTTTGTTCTTGACTCGTTTAACCCCTAGAACTCATTAAAACTTCATATTGAACTCGTTTGAACAATAAAATTAATTTTTCTTCATTTTTGACACGTTTGAGCATGCAAACCACTTGTAGGTTTGTTCTAGACTCGTTTGACCCCTAGAACTCCCTAAAAAATCATTTTGGACTCGTTTGAACAAGAAAATTAATATTGCTTCATTTTGACTGGTTTGAGCATGGAAACCACTTTTAGCTTTGTTCTTGACTCGTTTGACACCTAGAACTCACTAAGACTTCATTTTGGACTCGTTTGAACATGAAAATTAATTTAGCTTCATTTTTGACTCGTTTGAGCATGGAAACCACTTGTAGGTTTGTTCTTGACTCGTTTGACCACTAGAACTCACTATAACGTCATTATTGACTCGTTCGAACAAGAAAGTTAATTTTGCTTCATTTTTGACACGTTTAAGCATGCAAACCACTTGTAGGTTTGTTCTTGACTCGTTTGACCCCTAGAACTCACTAAAACTTCATTTTGGACTCGTTTGAACAAGAAAATTAATTTTGCTTCATTTTTGACTCGTTTGAGCATGGAAACCAATTGTAGGTTTGTTCTTGACTCGTTTAACCCCAAGAACTCACTAAAACTTCATATTGAACTCGTTTGAACAATAAAATTAATTTTGCTTCATTTTTGACACGTTTGAGCATGTAAACCACTTGTAGGTTTGTTCTTGACTCGTTTGACCCCTAGAACTCACTAAGACTTCATTTTGGACTCGTTTGAACAAGAAAATTAATTTAGCTTCATTTTTGACTCGGTTGACCATGGAAACCACTTGTAGGTTTGTTCGTGACTCGTTTGACCCCTAGAACTCACTAAAACTTCATTTTGGACTCGTTTGAACAAGAAAATTTATTTTGCTTCATTTTTGACTCGTTTGAGCATGGAAACCAATTGTAACTTTGTTCTTGACTCGTTTAACCCCTAGAACTAATTAAAACTTCATATTGAACTCGTTTGAACAATAAAATTAATTTTGCTTCATTTTTGACACGTTTGAGCATGCAAACTACTTGTAGGTTTGTTCTAAACTCGTTTGACCCCTAGAACTCACTAAAAAATCATTTTGGACTCGTTTGAACAAGAAAATTAATTTTGCTTCATTTTGACTGGTTTGAGCATGGAAACCACTTTTAGCTTTGTTCTTGACTCGTTTGACCCCTAGAACTCACTAAGACTTCATTCTGGACTCGTTTGAACATGAAAATTAATTGAGCTTCATTTTTGACTCGGTTGACCATGGAAACCACCTGTAGGTTTGTTCTTGACTCGTTTGACCCCTAGAACTCACTAAAACTTCATTTTGGACTCGTTTGAACAAGAATATTAATTTTGCTTCATTTTTGACTCGTTTGAGCATGGAAACCAATTGTAGGTTTGTTCTTGACTCGTTTAACCCCTAGAACTCATTAAAACTTCATATTGAACTCGTTTGAACAATAAAATTAATTTTTCTTCATTTTTGACACGTTTGAGCATGCAAACCACTTGTAGGTTTGTTCTAGACTCGTTTGACCCCTAGAACTCCCTAAAAAATCATTTTGGACTCGTTTGAACAAGAAAATTAATATTGCTTCATTTTGACTGTTTGAGCATGGAAACCACTTTTAGCTTTGTTCTTGACTCGTTTGACACCTAGAACTCACTAAGACTTCATTTTGGACTCGTTTGAACATGAAAATTAATTTAGCTTCATTTTTGACTCGTTTGAGCATGGAAACCACTTGTAGGTTTGTTCTTGACTCGTTTGACCACTAGAACTCACTATAACGTCATTTTGGACTCGTTCGAACAAGAAAGTTAATTTTGCTTCATTTTTGACACGTTTAAGCATGCAAACCACTTGTAGGTTTGTTCTTGACTCGTTTGACCCCTAGAACTCACTAAAACTTCATTTTGGACTCGTTTGAACAAGAAAATTAATTTTGCTTCATTTTTGACTCGTTTGAGCATGGAAACCAATTGTAGGTTTGTTCTTGACTCGTTTAACCCCAAGAACTCACTAAAACTTCATATTGAACTCGTTTGAACAATAAAATTAATTTTGCTTCATTTTTGACACGTTTGAGCATGGAAACCACTTGTAGGTTTGTTCTTGACTCGTTTGACCCCTAGAACTCACTAAGACTTCATTTTGGACTCGTTTGAACAAGAAAATTAATTTAGCTTCATTTTTGACTCGGTTGACCATGGAAACCACTTGTAGGTTTGTTCGTGACTCGTTTGACCCCTAGAACTCACTAAAACTTCATTTTGGACTCGTTTGAACAAGAAAATTTATTTTGCTTCATTTTTGACTCGTTTGAGCATGGAAACCAATTGTAACTTTGTTCTTGACTCGTTTAACCCCTAGAACTAATTAAAACTTCATATTGAACTCGTTTGAACAATAAAATTAATTTTGCTTCATTTTTGACACGTTTGAGCATGCAAACTACTTGTAGGTTTGTTCTAAACTCGTTTGACCCCTAGAACTCACTAAAAAATCATTTTGGACTCGTTTGAACAAGAAAATTAATTTTGCTTCATTTTGACTGGTTTGAGCATGGAAACCACTTTTAGCTTTGTTCTTGACTCGTTTGACCCCTAGAACTCACTAAGACTTCATTCTGGACTCGTTTGAACATGAAAATTAATTGAGCTTCATTTTTGACTCGGTTGACCATGGAAACCACCTGTAGGTTTGTTCTTGACTCGTTTGACCCCTAGAACTCACTAAAACTTCATTTTGGACTCGTTTGAACAAGAATATTAATTTTGCTTCATTTTTGACTCGTTTGAGCATGGAAACCAATTGTAGGTTTGTTCTTGACTCGTTTAACCCCTAGAACTCATTAAAACTTCATATTGAACTCGTTTGAACAATAAAATTAATTTTTCTTCATTTTTGACACGTTTGAGCATGCAAACCACTTGTAGGTTTGTTCTAGACTCGTTTGACCCCTAGAACTCCCTAAAAAATCATTTTGGACTCGTTTGAACAAGAAAATTAATATTGCTTCATTTTGACTGGTTTGAGCATGGAAACCACTTTTAGCTTTGTTCTTGACTCGTTTGACACCTAGAACTCACTAAGACTTCATTTTGGACTCGTTTGAACATGAAAATTAATTTAGCTTCATTTTTGACTCGTTTGAGCATGGAAACCACTTGTAGGTTTGTTCTTGACTCGTTTGACCACTAGAACTCACTATAACGTCATTTTGGACTCGTTCGAACAAGAAAGTTAATTTTGCTTCATTTTTGACACGTTTAAGCATGCAAACCACTTGTAGGTTTGTTCTTGACTCGTTTGACCCCTAGAACTCACTAAAACTTCATTTTGGACTCGTTTGAACAAGAAAATTAATTTTGCTTCATTTTTGACTCGTTTGAGCATGGAAACCAATTGTAGGTTTGTTCTTGACTCGTTTAACCCCAAGAACTCACTAAAACTTCATATTGAACTCGTTTGAACAATAAAATTAATTTTGCTTCATTTTTGACACGTTTGAGCATGGAAACCACTTGTAGGTTTGTTCTTGACTCGTTTGACCCCTAGAACTCACTAAGACTTCATTTTGGACTCGTTTGAACAAGAAAATTAATTTAGCTTCATTTTTGACTCGGTTGACCATGGAAACCACTTGTAGGTTTGTTCTTGACTCGTTTGACCCCTAGAACTCACTAAAACTTCATTTTGGACTCGTTTGAACAAGAAAATTTATTCTGCTTCATTTTTGACTCGTTTGAGCATGGAAACCAATTGTAGGTTTGTTCTTGACTCGTTTAACCCCTAGAACTCATTAAAACTTCATATTGAACTCGTTTGAACAATAAAATTAATTTTGCTTCATTTTTGACACGTTTGAGCATGCAAACCACTTGTAGGATTGTTCTAGACTCGTTTGTCCCCTAGAACTCACTAAAAATCATTTTGGACTCGTTTGAACAAGAAAATAATTTTGCTTCATTTTGACTGGTTTGATCATGGAAACCACTTTTAGCTTTGTTCTTGACTTTTTTGACCCCTAGAACTCACTAAGACTTCATTTTGGACTCGTTTGAACATGAAAATTAATTTAGCTTCATTTTTGACTCGGTTGACCATGGAAACCACTTGTAGGTTTGTTCTTGACTCGTTTGACCCCTAGAACTCACTAAAACTTCATTTCGGACTCGTTTGATGAAGAAAATTAATTTTTCTTCATTTTGACTTGTTTTGACTCGTTTGACCTCTAGAACTCACTATAACGTCATTTTGGACTAGTTCGAACAAGAAAGTTAATTTTGCTTCATTTTTGACACGTTTGAGCATGCAAACCACTTGTAGGTTTGTTCTTGACTCGTTTGACCCCTAGAACTCACTAAAACTTCATTTTTGGACTCGTTTGAACAAGAAAATTAATTTTGCTTCATTTTTGACTCGTTTGAGCATGGAAACCAATTGTAGGTTTGTTCTTGACTCGTTTAACCCCAAGAACTCACTAAAACTTCATATTGAACTCGTTTGAACAATAAAATTAATTTTGCTTCATTTTTGACACGTTTGAGCATGTAAACCACTTGTAGGTTTGTTCTTGACTCGTTTGACCCCTAGAACTCACTAAGACTTCATTTTGGACTCGTTTGAACAAGAAAATTAATTTAGCTTCATTTTTGACTCGGTTGACCATGGAAACCACTTGTAGGTTTGTTCGTGACTCGTTTGACCCCTAGAACTCACTAAAACTTCATTTTGGACTCGTTTGAACAAGAAAATTTATTTTGCTTCATTTTTGACTCGTTTGAGCATGGAAACCAATTGTAACTTTGTTCTTGACTCGTTTAACCCCTAGAACTAATTAAAACTTCATATTGAACTCGTTTGAACAATAAAATTAATTTTGCTTCATTTTTGACACGTTTGAGCATGCAAACTACTTGTAGGTTTGTTCTAAACTCGTTTGACCCCTAGAACTCACTAAAAAATCATTTTGGACTCGTTTGAACAAGAAAATTAATTTTGCTTCATTTTGACTGGTTTGAGCATGGAAACCACTTTTAGCTTTGTTCTTGACTCGTTTGACCCCTAGAACTCACTAAGACTTCATTCTGGACTCGTTTGAACATGAAAATTAATTGAGCTTCATTTTTGACTCGGTTGACCATGGAAACCACCTGTAGGTTTGTTCTTGACTCGTTTGACCCCTAGAACTCACTAAAACTTCATTTTGGACTCGTTTGAACAAGAATATTAATTTTGCTTCATTTTTGACTCGTTTGAGCATGGAAACCAATTGTAGGTTTGTTCTTGACTCGTTTAACCCCTAGAACTCATTAAAACTTCATATTGAACTCGTTTGAACAATAAAATTAATTTTTCTTCATTTTTGACACGTTTGAGCATGCAAACCACTTGTAGGTTTGTTCTAGACTCGTTTGACCCCTAGAACTCCCTAAAAAATCATTTTGGACTCGTTTGAACAAGAAAATTAATATTGCTTCATTTTGACTGGTTTGAGCATGGAAACCACTTTTAGCTTTGTTCTTGACTCGTTTGACCCCTAGAACTCACTAAGACTTCATTTTGGACTCGTTTGAACATGAAAATTAATTTAGCTTCATTTTTGACTCGTTTGAGCATGGAAACCACTTGTAGGTTTGTTCTTGACTCGTTTGACCACTAGAACTCACTATAACGTCATTTTGGACTCGTTCGAACAAGAAAGTTAATTTTGCTTCATTTTTGACACGTTTAAGCATGCAAACCACTTGTAGGTTTGTTCTTGACTCGTTTGACCCCTAGAACTCACTAAAACTTCATTTTGGACTCGTTTGAACAAGAAAATTAATTTTGCTTCATTTTTGACTCGTTTGAGCATGGAAACCAATTGTAGGTTTGTTCTTGACTCGTTTAACCCCAAGAACTCACTAAAACTTCATATTGAACTCGTTTGAACAATAAAATTAATTTTGCTTCATTTTTGACACGTTTGAGCATGGAAACCACTTGTAGGTTTGTTCTTGACTCGTTTGACCCCTAGAACTCACTAAGACTTCATTTTGGACTCGTTTGAACAAGAAAATTAATTTAGCTTCATTTTTGACTCGGTTGACCATGGAAACCACTTGTAGGTTTGTTCTTGACTCGTTTGACCCCTAGAACTCACTAAAACTTCATTTTGGACTCGTTTGAACAAGAAAATTTATTCTGCTTCATTTTTGACTCGTTTGAGCATGGAAACCAATTGTAGGTTTGTTCTTGACTCGTTTAACCCCTAGAACTCATTAAAACTTCATATTGAACTCGTTTGAACAATAAAATTAATTTTGCTTCATTTTTGACACGTTTGAGCATGCAAACCACTTGTAGGATTGTTCTAGACTCGTTTGTCCCCTAGAACTCACTAAAAATCATTTTGGACTCGTTTGAACAAGAAAATAATTTGCTTCATTTTGACTGGTTTGATCATGGAAACCACTTTTAGCTTTGTTCTTGACTTTTTTGACCCCTAGAACTCACTAAGACTTCATTTTGGACTCGTTTGAACATGAAAATTAATTTAGCTTCATTTTTGACTCGGTTGACCATGGAAACCACTTGTAGGTTTGTTCTTGACTCGTTTGACCCCTAGAACTCACTAAAACTTCATTTTGGACTCGTTTGAACAAGAAAATTTATTTTGCTTCATTTTTGACTCGTTTGAGCATGGAAACCAATTGTAGGTTTGTTCTTGACTCGTTTAACCCCTAGAACTCATTAAAACTTCATATTGAACTCGTTTGAACAATAAAATTTATTTTGATTCATTTTTGACACGTTTGAGCATGCAAACCACTTGTAGGATTGTTCTAGACTCGTTTGTCCCCTAGAACTCACTAAAAATCATTTTGGACTCGTTTGAACAAGAAAATAATTTTGCTTCATTTTGACTGGTTTGATCATGGAAACCACTTTTAGCTTTGTTCTTGACTTTTTTGACCCCTAGAACTCACTAAGACTTCATTTTGGGCTCGTTTGAACATGAAAATTAATTTAGCTTCATTTTTGACTCGGTTGACCATGGAAACCACTTGTAGGTTTGTTCTTGACTCGTTTGACCCCTAGAACTCACTAAAACTTCATTTTGGACTCGTTTGAACAAGAAAATTTATTTTGCTTCATTTTTGACTCGTTTGAGCATGGAAACCAATTGTAGGTTTGTTCTTGACTCGTTTAACCCCTAGAACTCATTAAAACTTCATATTGAACTCGTTTGAACAATAAAATTAATTTTGCTTCATTTTTGACACGTTTGAGCATGCAAACCACTTGTAGGATTGTTCTAGACTCGTTTGTCCCCTAGAACTCACTAAAAATCATTTTGGACTCGTTTGAACAAGAAAATTAATTTTGCTTCATTTTGACTGGTTTGAGCATGGAAACCACTTTTAGCTTTGTTCTTGACTTTTTTGACCCCTAGAACTCACTAAGACTTCATTTTGGACTCGTTTGAACATGAAAATTAATTTAGCTTCATTTTTGACTCGTTTGAGCATGGAAACCACTTGTAGGTTTGCTCTTGACTCGTTTGACCCCTAAAACTCACTAAAACTTCATTTTGGACACGTTTCAACAAGAAAATTAATTTTTCTTCATTTTGACTTGTTTTGACTCGTTTGACCTCTAGAACTCACTATAACGTCATTTTGGACTAGTTCGAACAAGAAAGTTAATTTTGCTTCATTTTTGACACGTCTGAGCATGCAAACCACTTGTAGGTTTGTTCTTGACTCGTTTGACCCCTAGAACTCACTAAAACTTCATTTTTGGACTCGTTTGAACAAGAAAATTAATTTTGTTTCATTTTTGACTCGTTTGAGCATGGAAACCAATTGTAGGTTTGTTCTTGACTCGTTTAACCCCAAGAACTCACTAAAACTTCATATTGAACTCGTTTGAACAATAAAATTAATTTTGCTTCATTTTTGACACGTTTGAGCATGTAAACCACTTGTAGGTTTGTTCTTGACTCGTTTGACCCCTAGAACTCACTAAGACTTCATTTTGGACTCGTTTGAACAAGAAAATTAATTTAGCTTCATTTTTGACTCGGTTGACCATGGAAACCACTTGTAGGTTTGTTCTTGACTCGTTTGACCCCTAGAACTCACTAAAACTTCATTTTGGACTCGTTTGAACAAGAAAATTTATTTTGCTTCATTTTTGACTCGTTTGAGCATGGAAACCAATTGTAACTTTGTTCTTGACTCGTTTAACCCCTAGAACTAATTAAAACTTCATATTGAACTCGTTTGAACAATAAAATTAATTTTGCTTCATTTTTGACACGTTTGAGCATGCAAACTACTTGTAGGTTTGTTCTAAACTCGTTTGACCCCTAGAACTCACTAAAAAATCATTTTGGACTCGTTTGAACAAGAAAATTAATTTTGCTTCATTTTGACTGGTTTGAGCATGGAAACCACTTTTAGCTTTGTTCTTGACTCGTTTGACCCCTAGAACTCACTAAGACTTCATTCTGGACTCGTTTGAACATGAAAATTAATTGAGCTTCATTTTTGACTCGGTTGACCATGGAAACCACCTGTAGGTTTGTTCTTGACTCGTTTGACCCCTAGAACTCACTAAAACTTCATTTTGGACTCGTTTGAACAAGAATATTAATTTTGCTTCATTTTTGACTCGTTTGAGCATGGAAACCAATTGTAGGTTTGTTCTTGACTCGTTTAACCCCTAGAACTCATTAAAACTTCATATTGAACTCGTTTGAACAATAAAATTAATTTTTCTTCATTTTTGACACGTTTGAGCATGCAAACCACTTGTAGGTTTGTTGTAGACTCGTTTGACCCCTAGAACTCCCTAAAAAATCATTTTGGACTCGTTTGAACAAGAAAATTAATATTGCTTCATTTTGACTGGTTTGAGCATGGAAACCACTTTTAGCTTTGTTCTTGACTCGTTTGACCCCTAGAACTCACTAAGACTTCATTTTGGACTCGTTTGAACATGAAAATTAATTTAGCTTCATTTTTGACTCGTTTGAGCATGGAAACCACTTGTAGGTTTGTTCTTGACTCGTTTGACCACTAGAACTCACTATAACGTCATTTTGGACTCGTTCGAACAAGAAAGTTAATTTTGCTTCATTTTTGACACGTTTAAGCATGCAAACCACTTGTAGGTTTGTTCTTGACTCGTTTGACCCCTAGAACTCACTAAAACTTCATTTTGGACTCGTTTGAACAAGAAAATTAATTTTGCTTCATTTTTTACTCGTTTGAGCATGGAAACCAATTGTAGGTTTGTTCTTGACTCGTTTAACCCCAAGAACTCACTAAAACTTCATATTGAACTCGTTTGAACAATAAAATTAATTTTGCTTCATTTTTGACACGTTTGAGCATGGAAACCACTTGTAGGTTTGTTCTTGACTCGTTTGACCCCTAGAACTCACTAAGACTTCATTTTGGACTCGTTTGAACAAGAAAATTAATTTAGCTTCATTTTTGACTCGGTTGACCATGGAAACCACTTGTAGGTTTGTTCTTGACTCGTTTGACCCCTAGAACTCACTAAAACTTCATTTTGGACTCGTTTGAACAAGAAAATTTATTCTGCTTCATTTTTGACTCGTTTGAGCATGGAAACCAATTGTAGGTTTGTTCTTGACTCGTTTAACCCCTAGAACTCATTAAAACTTCATATTGAACTCGTTTGAACAAGAAAATTAATTTAGCTTCATTTTTGACTCGGTTGACCATGGAAACCACTTGTAGGGTTTGTTCTTGACTCGTTTGACCCCTAGAACTCACTAAAACTTCATTTTGGACTCGTTTGAACAAGAAAATTTATTTTGCTTCATTTTTGACTCGTTTGAGCATGGAAACCAATTGTAGGTTTGTTCTTGACTCGTTTAACCCCTAGAACTCATTAAAACTTCATATTGAACTCGTTTGAACAATAAAATTAATTTTGCTTCATTTTTGACACGTTTGAGCATGCAAACTACTTGTAGGTTTGTTCTAAACTCGTTTGACCCCTAGAACTCACTAAAAATCATTTTGGACTCGTTTGAACAAGAAAATTAATTTTGCTTCATTTTGACTGGTTTGAGCATGGAAACCACTTTTAGCTTTGTTCTTGACTCGTTTGACCCCTAGAACTCACTAAGACTTCATTTTGGACTCGTTTAAACATGAAAATTAATTGAGCTTCATTTTTGACTCGGTTGACCATGGAAACCACTTGTAGGTTTGTTCTTGACTCGTTTGACCCCTAGAACTCACTAAAACTTCATATTGAACTCGTTTGAACAATAAAATTAATTTTGCTTCATTTTTGACACGTTTGAGCATGCAAGCCACTTGTAGGTTTGTTGTAGACTCGTTTGACCCCTAGAACACACTAAAAAATCATTTTGGACTCGTTTGAACAAGAAAATTAATTTTGCTTCATTTTGACTGGTTTGAGCATCGAAACCACTTTTAGCTTTGTTCTTGACTCGTTTGACCCCTAGAACTCACTAAGACTTCATTTTGGACTCCTTTGAACATGTAAATTAATTTAGCTTCATTTTTGACTCGGTTGACCATGGAAACCACTTGTAGGTTTGTTCTTGACTCGTTTGACCCCTAGAACTCACTAAAACTTCATTTTGGACTCGTTTGAACAAGAAAATTTATTTTGCTTCATTTTTGACTCGTTTGAGCATGGAAACCAATTGTAGGTTTGTTCTTGACTCGTTTAACCCCTAGAACTCATTAAAACTTCATATTGAACTCGTTTGAACAATAAAATTAATTTTGCTTCATTTTTGACACGTTTGAGCATGCAAACCACTTGTAGGTTTGTTCTAGACTCGTTTGACCCCTAGAACTCACTAAAAAATCATTTTGGACTCTTTTGAACAAGAAAATTAATTTTGCTTCATTTTGACTGGTTTGAGCATGGATACCACTTTTAGCTTTGTTCTTGACTTGTTTGCCCCTAGAATTCACTAAGACTTCATTTTGGACTCGTTTGAACATGAAAATTAATTTAGCTTCATTTTTGACTCGTTTGAGCATGGAAACCACTTGTAGGTTTGTTCTTGACTCGTTTGACCCCTAGAACTCACTAAAACTTCATTTTGGACTCGTTTGAACAAGAAAATTTATTTTGTTTCATTTTTGACTCGGTTGAGCATGGAAACCAATTGTAGGTTTGTTCTTGACTCGTTTAACCCCTAGAACTCATTAAAACTTCATATTGAACTCGTTTGAACAATAAAATTAATTTTGCTTCATTTTTGACACGTTTGAGCATGCAAACTACTTGTAGGTTTGTTCTAAACTCGTTTGACCCCTAGAACTCACTAAAAAATCATTTTGGACTCGTTTGAACAAGAAAATTAATTTTGCTTCATTTTGACTGGTTTGAGCATGGAAACCACTTTTAGCTTTGTTCTTGACTCGTTTGACCCCTAGAACTCACTAAGACTTCATTTTGGACTCGTTTGAACATGAAAATTAATTGAGCTTCATTTTTTACTCGGTTGACCATGGAAACCACTTGTAGGTTTGTTCTTGACTCGTTTGACCCCTAGAACTCACTAAAACTTCATTTTGGACTCGTTTGAACAAGAAAATTTATTTTGCTTCATTTTTGACTCGTTTGAGCATGGAAACCAATTGTAGGTTTGTTCTTGACTCGTTTAACCCCAAGAACTCACTAAAACCTCATATTGAACTCGTTTGAACAATAAAATTAATTTTGCTTCATTTTTGACACGTTTGAGCATGTAAACCACTTGTAGGTTTGTTCTTGACTCGTTTGACCCCTAGAACTCACTAAGACTTCATTTTGGACTCGTTTGAACAAGAAAATTAATTTAGCTTCATTTTTGACTCGGTTGACCATGGAAACCACTTGTAGGGTTTGTTCTTGACTCGTTTGACCCCTAGAACTCACTAAAACTTCATTTTGGACTCGTTTGAACAAGAAAATTTATTTTGCTTCATTTTTGACTCGTTTGAGCATGGAAACCAATTGTAGGTTTGTTCTTGACTCGTTTAACCCCTAGAACTCATTAAAACTTCATATTGAACTCGTTTGAACAATAAAATTAATTTTGCTTCATTTTTGACACGTTTGAGCATGCAAACTACTTGTAGGTTTGTTCTAAACTCGTTTGACCCCTAGAACTCACTAAAAATCATTTTGGACTCGTTTGAACAAGAAAATTAATTTTGCTTCATTTTGACTGGTTTGAGCATGGAAACCACTTTTAGCTTTGTTCTTGACTCGTTTGACACCTAGAACTCACTAAGACTTCATTTTGGACTCGTTTAAACATGAAAATTAATTGAGCTTCATTTTTGACTCGGTTGACCATGGAAACCACTTGTAGGTTTGTTCTTGACTCGTTTGACCCCTAGAACTCACTAAAACTTCATATTGAACTCGTTTGAACAATAAAATTAATTTTGCTTCATTTTTGACACGTTTGAGCATGCAAGCCACTTGTAGGTTTGTTGTAGACTCGTTTGACCCCTAGAACACACTAAAAAATCATTTTGGACTCGTTTGAACAAGAAAATTAATTTTGCTTCATTTTGACTGGTTTGAGCATCGAAACCACTTTTAGCTTTGTTCTTGACTCGTTTGACCCCTAGAACTCACTAACACTTCATTTTGGACTCCTTTGAACATGAAAATTAATTTAGCTTCATTTTTGACTCGGTTGACCATGGAAACCACTTGTAGGTTTGTTCTTGACTCGTTTGACCCCTAGAACTCACTAAAACTTCATTTTGGACTCGTTTGAACAAGAAAATTTATTTTGCTTCATTTTTGACTCGTTTGAGCATGGAAACCAATTGTAGGTTTGTTCTTGACTCGTTTAACCCCTAGAACTCATTAAAACTTCATATTGAACTCGTTTGAACAATAAAATTAATTTTGCTTCATTTTTGACACGTTTGAGCATGCAAACCACTTGTAGGTTTGTTCTAGACTCGTTTGACCCCTAGAACTCACTAAAAAATCATTTTGGACTCTTTTGAACAAGAAAATTAATTTTGCTTCATTTTGACTGGTTTGAGCATGGATACCACTTTTAGCTTTGTTCTTGACTTGTTTGCCCCTAGAATTCACTAAGACTTCATTTTGGACTCGTTTGAACATGAAAATTAATTAACTTCATTTTTGACTCGTTTGAGCATGGAAACCACTTGTAGGTTTGTTCTTGACTCGTTTGACCCCTAGAACTCACTAAAACTTCATTTTGGACTCGTTTGAACAAGAAAATTTATTTTGCTTCATTTTTGACTCGGTTGAGCATGGAAACCAATTGTAGGTTTGTTCTTGACTCGTTTAACCCCTAGAACTCATTAAAACTTCATATTGAACTCGTTTGAACAATAAAATTAATTTTGCTTCATTTTTGACACGTTTGAGCATGCAAACTACTTGTAGGTTTGTTCTAAACTCGTTTGACCCCTAGAACTCACTAAAAAATCATTTTGGACTCGTTTGAACAAGAAAATTAATTTTGCTTCATTTTGACTGGTTTGAGCATGGAAACCACTTTTTGCTTTGTTCTTGACTCGTTTGACCCCTAGAACTCACTAAGACTTCATTTTGGACTCGTTTGAACATGAAAATTAATTGAGCTTCATTTTTGACTCGGTTGACCATGGAAACCACTTGTAGGTTTGTTCTTGACTCGTTTGACCCCTAGAACTCACTAAAACTTCATTTTGGACTCGTTTGAACAAGAAAATTTATTTTGCTTCATTTTTGACTCGTTTGAGCATGGAAACCAATTGTAGGTTTGTTCTTGACTCGTTTAACCGCTAGAACTCATTAAAACTTCATATTGAACTCGTTTGAACAATAAAATTAATTTTGCTTCATTTTTGACACGTTTGAGCATGCAAACCACTTGTAGGTTTGTTGTAGACTAGTTTGACCCCTAGAACACACTAAAAAATCATTTTGGACTCGTTTGAGCAAGAAAATTAATTTTGCTTCATTTTGACTGGTTTGAACATCGAAACCACTTTTAGCTTTGTTCTTGACTCGTTTGACCCCTAGAACTCACTAAGACTTCATTTTGGACTCGTTTGAACATGAAAATTAATTTAGCTTCATTTTTGACTCGGTTGACCATGGAAACCACTTGTAGGTTTGTTCTTGACTCGTTTGACCCCTAGAACTCACTAAAACTTCATTTTGGACTCGTTTGAACAAGAAAATTTATTTTGCTTCATTTTTGACTCGTTTGAGCATGGAAACCAATTGTAGGTTTGTTCTTGACTCGTTTAACCCCTAGAACTCATTAAAACTTCATATTGAACTCGTTTGAACAATAAAATTAATTTTGCTTCATTTTTGACACGTTTGAGCATGCAAACCACTTGTAGGTTTGTTCTAGACTCGTTTGACCCCTAGAACTCACTAAAAAATCATTTTGGACTCTTTTGAACAAGAAAATTAATTTTGCTTCATTTTGACTGGTTTGAGCATGGATACCACTTTTAGCTTTGTTCTTGACTTGTTTGCCCCTAGATTCACTAAGACTTCATTTTGGACTCGTTTGAACATGAAAATTAATTTAGCTTCATTTTTTACTCGTTTGAGCATGGAAACCACTTGTAGGTTTGTTCTTGACTCGTTTGACCCCTAGAACTCACTAAAACTTCATTTTGGACTCGTTTGAACAAGAAAATTTATTTTGCTTCATTTTTGACTCGTTTGAGCATGGAAACCAATTGTAGGTTTGTTCTTGACTCGTTTAACCCCTAGAACTCATTAAAACTTCATATTGAACTCGTTTGAACAATAAAATTAATTTTGCTTCATTTTTGACACGTTTGAGCATGCAAACTACTTGTAGGTTTGTTCTAAACTCGTTTGACCCCTAGAACTCACTAAAAAATCATTTTGGACTCGTTTGAACAAGAAAATTAATTTTGCTTCATTTTGACTGGTCATGGATACCACTTTTAGCTTTGTTCTTGACTTGTTTGCCCCTAGAATTCACTAAGACTTCATTTTGGACTCGTTTGAACATGAAAATTAATTTAGCTTCATTTTTGACTCGGTTGACCATGGAAACCACTTGTAGGTTTGTTCTTGACTCGTTTGACCCCTAGAACTCACTAAAACTTCATTTTGGACTCGTTTTGAACAAGAAAATTTATTTTGCTTCATTTTTGACTCGTTTGAGCATGGAAACCAATTGTAGGTTTGTTCTTGACTCGTTTAACCCCTAGAACTCATTAAAACTTCATATTGAACTCGTTTGAACAATAAAATTAATTTTGCTTCATTTTTGACACGTTTGAGCATGCAAACTACTTGTAGGTTTGTTGTAGACTCGTTTGACCCCTAGAACACACTAAAAAATCATTTTGGGCTCGTTTGAGCAAGAAAATTAATTTTGCTTCATTTTGACTGGTTTGAGCATCGAAACCACTTTTAGCTTTGTTCTTGACTCGTTTGACCCCTAGAACTCACTAAGACTTCATTTTGGACTCGTTTGAACATGAAAATTAATTTAGCTTCATTTTTGACTCGGTTGACCATGGAAACCACTTGTAGGTTTGTTCTTGACTCGTTTGACCCCTAGAACTCACTAAAACTTCATTTTGGACTCGTTTGAACAAGAAAATTTATTTTGCTTCATTTTTGACTCGTTTGAGCATGGAAACCAATTGTAGGTTTGTTCTTGACTCGTTTAACCCCTAGAACTCATTAAAACTTCATATTGAACTCGTTTGAACAATAAAATTAATTTTGCTTCATTTTTGACACGTTTGAGCATGCAAACCACTTGTAGGTTTGTTCTAGACTCGTTTGACCCCTAGAACTCACTAAAAAATCATTTTGGACTCTTTTGAACAAGAAAATTAATTTTGCTTCATTTTGACTGGTTTGAGCATGGATACCACTTTTAGCTTTGTTCTTGACTTGTTTGCCCCTAGAATTCA
Source organism: Saposhnikovia divaricata (assembly GCA_036435485.1). Taxonomy (NCBI): domain Eukaryota; kingdom Viridiplantae; phylum Streptophyta; class Magnoliopsida; order Apiales; family Apiaceae; genus Saposhnikovia; species Saposhnikovia divaricata. Next base: position 107,483,179 of record CM071599.1, on the reverse strand, counting down.
CTAAGACTTCATTTTGGACTCGTTTGAACATGAAAATTAATTTAGCTTCATTTTTGACTCGTTTGAGCATGGAAACCACTTGTAGGTTTGTTCTTGACTCGTTTGACCCCTAGAACTCACTAAAACTTCATTTTGGACTCGTTTGAACAAGAAAATTTATTTTGCTTCATTTTTGACTCGTTTGAGCATGGAAACCAATTGTAGGTTTGTTCTTGACTCATTTAACCCCTAGAACTCATTAAAACTTCATATTGAACTCGTTTGAACAATAAAATTAATTTTGCTTCATTTTTGACACGTTTGAGCATGCAAACTACTTGTAGGTTTGTTCTAAACTCGTTTGACCCCTAGAACTCACTAAAAAATCATTTTGGACTCGTTTGAACAAGAAAATTAATTTTGCTTCATTTTGACTGGTTTGAGCATGGATACCACTTTTAGCTTTGTTCTTGACTTGTTTGCCCCTAGAATTCACTAAGACTTCATTTTGGACTCGTTTGAACATGAAAATTAATTTAGCTTCATTTTTGACTCGGTTGACCATGGAAACCACTTGTAGGTTTGTTCTTGACTCGTTTGACCCCTAGAACTCACTAAAACTTCATTTTGGACTCGTTTGAACAAGAAAATTTATTTTGCTTCATTTTTGACTCGTTTGAGCATGGAAACCAATTGTAGGTTTGTTCTTGACTCGTTTAACCCCTAGAACTCATTAAAACTTCATATTGAACTCGTTTGAACAATAAAATTAATTTTGCTTCATTTTTGACACGTTTGAGCATGCAAACCACTTGTAGGTTTGTTCTAGACTCGTTTGACCCCTAGAACTCACTAAAAAATCATTTTGGACTCTTTTGAACAAGAAAATTAATTTTGCTTCATTTTGACTGGTTTGAGCATGGATACCACTTTTAGCTTTGTTCTTGACTTGTTTGCCCCTAGAATTCACTAAGACTTCATTTTGGACTCGTTTGAACATGAAAATTAATTTAGCTTCATTTTTGACTCGTTTGAGCATGGAAACCACTTGTAGGTTTGTTCTTGACTCGTTTGACCCCTAGAACTCACTAAAACTTCATTTTGGACTCGTTTGAACAAGAAAATTTTTTTTGCTTCATTTTTGACTCGTTTGAGCATGGAAACCAATTGTAGGTTTGTTCTTGACTCGTTTAACCCCTAGAACTCATTAAAACTTCATATTGAACTCGTTTGAACAATAAAATTAATTTTGCTTCATTTTTGACACGTTTGAGCATGCAAACTACTTGTAGGTTTGTTCTAAACTCGTTTGACCCCTAGAACTCACTAAAAAATCATTTTGGACTCGTTTGAACAAGAAAATTAATTTTGCTTCATTTTGACTGGTTTGAGCATGTAAACCACTTTTAGCTTTGTTCTTGACTCGTTTGACCCCTAGAACTCACTAAGACTTCATTTTTGACTCGTTTGAACATGAAAATTAATTGAGCTTCATTTTTGACTCGGTTGACCATGGAAACCACTTGTAGGTTTGTTCTTGACTCGTTTGACCCCTAGAACTCACTAAAACTTCATTTTGGACTCGTTTGAACAAGAAAATTTATTTTGCTTCATTTTTGACTCGTTTGAGCATGGAAACCAATTGTAGGTTTGTTCTTGACTCGTTTAACCTCTAGAACTCATTAAAACTTCATATTGAACTCGTTTGAACAATAAAATTAATTTTGCTTCATTTTTGACACGTTTGAGCATGCAAGCCACTTGTAGGTTTGTTGTAGACTCGTTTGACCCCTAGAACACACTAAAAAATCATTTTGGACTCGTTTGAACAAGAAAATTAATTTTGCTTCATTTTGACTGGTTTGAGCATCGAAACCACTTTTAGCTTTGTTCTTGACTCGTTTGACCCCTAGAACTCACTAAGACTTCATTTTGGACTCGTTTGAACATGAAAATTAATTGAGCTTCATTTTTGACTCGGTTGACCAAGGAAACCACTTGTAGGTTTGTTCTTGACTCGTTTGACCCCTAGAACTCACTAAAACTTCATTTTGGACTCGTTTGAACAAGAAAATTTATTTTGCTTCATTTTTGACTCGTTTGAGCATGGAAACCAATTGTAGGTTTGTTCTTGACTCGTTTAACCCCTAGAACTCATTAAAACTTCATATTGAACTCGTTTGAACAATAAAATTAATTTTGCTTCATTTTTGACACGTTTGAGCATGCAAACTACTTGTAGGTTTGTTCTAAACTCGTTTGACCCCTAGAACTCACTAAAAAATCATTTTGGACTCGTTTGAACAAGAAAATTAATTTTGCTTCATTTTGACTGGTTTGAGCATGGAAACCACTTTTAGCTTTGTTCTTGACTCGTTTGACCCCTAGAACTCACTAAGACTTCATTTTGGACTCGTTTAAACATGAAAATTAATTGAGCTTCATTTTTGACTCGGTTGACCATGGAAACCACTTGTAGGTTTGTTCTTGACTCGTTTGACCCCTAGAACTCACTAAAACTTCATTTTGGACTCGTTTGAACAAGAAAATTTATTTTGCTTCATTTTGACTGGTTTGAGCATGGATACCACTTTTAGCTTTGTTCTTGAGTTGTTTGCCCCTAGAATTCACTAAGACTTTATTTTGGACTCGTTTGAACATGAAAATTAATTTAGCTTCATTTTTGACTCGTTTGAGCATGGAAACCACTTGTAGGTTTGTTCTTGACTCGTTTGACCCCTAGAACTCACTAAAACTTCATTTTGGACTCGTTTGAACAAGAAAATTTATTTTGCTTCATTTTTGACTCGTTTGAGCATGGAAACCAATTGTAGGTTTGTTCTTGACTCGTTTAACCCCTAGAACTCATTAAAACTTCATATTGAACTCGTTTGAACAATAAAATTAATTTTGCTTCATTTTTGACACGTTTGAACATGCAAACTACTTGTAGGTTTGTTCTAAACTCGTTTGACCCCTAGAACTCACTAAAGAATCATTTTGGACTCGTTTGAACAAGAAAATTAATTTTGCTTCATTTTGACTGGTTTGAGCATGGATACCACTTTTAGCTTTGTTCTTGACTTGTTTGCCCCTAGAATTCACTAAGACTTCATTTTGGACTCGTTTGAACATGAAAATTAATTTAGCTTCATTTTTGACTCGGTTGACCATGGAAACCACTTGTAGGTTTGTTCTTGACTCGTTTGACCCCTAGAACTCACTAAAACTTCATTTTGGACTCGTTTGAACAAGAAAATTTATTTTGCTTCATTTTTGACTCGTTTGAGCATGGAAACCAATTGTAGGTTTGTTCTTGACTCGTTTAACCCCTAGAACTCATTAAAACTTCATATTGAACTCGTTTGAACAATAAAATTAATTTTGCTTCATTTTTGACACGTTTGAGCATGCAAACCACTTGTAGGTTTGTTCTAGACTCGTTTGACCCCTAGAACTCACTAAAAAATCATTTTGGACTCTTTTGAACAAGAAAATTAATTTTGCTTCATTTTGACTGGTTTGAGCATGGATACCACTTTTAGCTTTGTTCTTGACTTGTTTGCCCCTAGAATTCACTAAGACTTCATTTTGGACTCGTTTGAACATGAAAATTAATTTAGCTTCATTTTTGACTCGTTTGAGCATGGAAACCACTTGTAGGTTTGTTCTTGACTCGTTTGACCCCTAGAACTCACTAAAACTTCATTTTGGACTCGTTTGAACAAGAAAATTTATTTTGCTTCATTTTTGACTCGTTTGAGCATGGAAACCAATTGTAGGTTTGTTCTTGACTCGTTTAACCCCTAGAACTCATTAAAACTTCATATTGAACTCGTTTGAACAATAAAATTAATTTTGCTTCATTTTTGACACGTTTGAGCATGCAAACTACTTGTGGGTTTGTTCTAAACTCGTTTGACCCCTAGAACTCACTAAAAAATCATTTTGGACTCGTTTGAACAAGAAAATTAATTTTGCTTCATTTTGACTGGTTTGAGCATGGAAACCACTTTTAGCTTTGTTCTTGACTCGTTTGACCCCTAGAACTCACTAAGACTTCATTTTGGACTCGTTTGAACATGAAAATTAATTGAGCTTCATTTTTGACTCGGTTGACCATGGAAACCACTTGTAGGTTTGTTCTTGACTCGTTTGACCCCTAGAACTCACTAAAACTTCATTTTGGACTCGTTTGAACAAGAAAATTTATTTTGCTTCATTTTTGACTCGTTTGAGCATGGAAACCAATTGTAGGTTTGCTCTTGACTCGTTTAACCTCTAGAACTCATTAAAACTTCATATTGAACTCGTTTGAACAATAAAATTAATTTTGCTTCATTTTTGACACGTTTGAGCATGCAAGCCACTTGTAGGTTTGTTGTAGACTCGTTTGACCCCTAGAACACACTAAAAAATCATTTTGGACTCGTTTGAACAAGAAAATTAATTTTGCTTCATTTTGACTGGTTTGAGCATCGAAACCACTTTTAGCTTTGTTCTTGACTCGTTTGACCCCTAGAACTCACTAAGACTTCATTTTGGACTCGTTTGAACATGAAAATTAATTTAGCTTCATTTTTGACTCGGTTGACCATGGAAACCACTTGTAGGTTTGTTCTTGACTCGTTTGACCCCTAGAACTCACTAAAACTTCATTTTGGACTCGTTTGAACAAGAAAATTTATTTTGCTTCATTTTTGACTCGTTTGAGCATGGAAACCAATTGTAGGTTTGTTCTTGACTCGTTTAACCCCTAGAACTCATTAAAACTTCATATTGAACTCGTTTGAACAATAAAATTAATTTTGCTTCATTTTTGACACGTTTGAGCGTGCAAACTACTTGTAGGTTTGTTCTAAACTCGTTTGACCCCTAGAACTCACTAAAAAATCATTTTGGACTCGTTTGAACAAGAAAATTAATTTTGCTTCATTTTGACTGGTTTGAGCATGGAAACCACTTTTAGCTTTGTTCTTGACTCGTTTGACCCCTAGAACTCACTAAGACTTCATTTTGGACTCGTTTAAACATGAAAATTAATTGAGCTTCATTTTTGACTCGGTTGACCATGGAAACCACTTGTAGGACTCGTTTGACCCCTAGAACTCACTAAAAAATCATTTTGGACTCGTTTGAACAAGAAAATTAATTTTGCTTCATTTTGACTGGTTTGAGCATGTAAACCACTTTTAGCTTTGTTCTTGACTCGTTTGACCCCTAGAACTCACTAAGACTTCATTTTTGACTCGTTTGAACATGAAAATTAATTGAGCTTCATTTTTGACTCGGTTGACCATGGAAACCACTTGTAGGTTTGTTCTTGACTCGTTTGACCCCTAGAACTCACTAAAACTTCATTTTGGACTCGTTTGAACAAGAAAATTTATTTTGCTTCATTTTTGACTCGTTTGAGCATGGAAACCAATTGTAGGTTTGTTCTTGACTCGTTTAACCTCTAGAACTCATTAAAACTTCATATTGAACTCGTTTGAACAATAAAATTAATTTTGCTTCATTTTTGACACGTTTGAGCATGCAAGCCACTTGTAGGTTTGTTGTAGACTCGTTTGACCCCTAGAACACACTAAAAAATCATTTTGGACTCGTTTGAACAAGAAAATTAATTTTGCTTCATTTTGACTGGTTTGAGCATCGAAACCACTTTTAGCTTTGTTCTTGACTCGTTTGACCCCTAGAACTCACTAAGACTTCATTTTGGACTCGTTTGAACATGAAAATTAATTGAGCTTCATTTTTGACTCGGTTGACCAAGGAAACCACTTGTAGGTTTGTTCTTGACTCGTTTGACCCCTAGAACTCACTAAAACTTCATTTTGGACTCGTTTGAACAAGAAAATTTATTTTGCTTCATTTTTGACTCGTTTGAGTATGGAAACCAATTGTAGGTTTGTTCTTGACTCGTTTAACCCCTAGAACTCATTAAAACTTCATATTGAACTCGTTTGAACAATAAAATTAATTTTGCTTCATTTTTGACACGTTTGAGCATGCAAACTACTTGTAGGTTTGTTCTAAACTCGTTTGACCCCTAGAACTCACTAAAAAATCATTTTGGACTCGTTTGAACAAGAAAATTAATTTTGCTTCATTTTGACTGGTTTGAGCATGGAAACCACTTTTAGCTTTGTTCTTGACTCGTTTGACCCCTAGAACTCACTAAGACTTCATTTTGGACTCGTTTAAACATGAAAATTAATTGAGCTTCATTTTTGACTCGGTTGACCATGGAAACCACTTGTAGGTTTGTTCTTGACTCGTTTGACCCCTAGAACTCACTAAAACTTCATTTTGGACTCGTTTGAACAAGAAAATTTATTTTGCTTCATTTTGACTGGTTTGAGCATGGATACCACTTTTAGCTTTGTTCTTGAGTTGTTTGCCCCTAGAATTCACTAAGACTTTATTTTGGACTCGTTTGAACATGAAAATTAATTTAGCTTCATTTTTGACTCGTTTGAGCATGGAAACCACTTGTAGGTTTGTTCTTGACTCGTTTGACCCCTAGAACTCACTAAAACTTCATTTTGGACTCGTTTGAACAAGAAAATTTATTTTGCTTCATTTTTGACTCGTTTGAGCATGGAAACCAATTGTAGGTTTGTTCTTGACTCGTTTAACCCCTAGAACTCATTAAAACTTCATATTGAACTCGTTTGAACAATAAAATTAATTTTGCTTCATTTTTGACACGTTTGAACATGCAAACTACTTGTAGGTTTGTTCTAAACTCGTTTGACCCCTAGAACTCACTAAAGAATCATTTTGGACTCGTTTGAACAAGAAAATTAATTTTGCTTCATTTTGACTGGTTTGAGCATGGATACCACTTTTAGCTTTGTTCTTGACTTGTTTGCCCCTAGAATTCACTAAGACTTCATTTTGGACTCGTTTGAACATGAAAATTAATTTAGCTTCATTTTTGACTCGGTTGACCGTGGAAACCACTTGTAGGTTTGTTCTTGACTCGTTTGACCCCTAGAACTCACTAAAACTTCATTTTGGACTCGTTTGAACAAGAAAATTTATTTTGCTTCATTTTTGACTCGTTTGAGCATGGAAACCAATTGTAGGTTTGTTCTTGACTCGTTTAACCCCTAGAACTCATTAAAACTTCATATTGAACTCGTTTGAACAATAAAATTAATTTTGCTTCATTTTTGACACGTTTGAGCATGCAAACCACTTGTAGGTTTGTTCTAGACTCGTTTGACCCCTAGAACTCACTAAAAAATCATTTTGGACTCTTTTGAACAAGAAAATTAATTTTGCTTCATTTTGACTGGTTTGAGCATGGATACCACTTTTAGCTTTGTTCTTGACTTGTTTGCCCCTAGAATTCACTAAGACTTCATTTTGGACTCGTTTGAACATGAAAATTAATTTAGCTTCATTTTTGACTCGTTTGAGCATGGAAACCACTTGTAGGTTTGTTCTTGACTCGTTTGACCCCTAGAACTCACTAAAACTTCATTTTGGACTCGTTTGAACAAGAAAATTTATTTTGCTTCATTTTTGACTAGTTTGAGCATGGAAACCAATTGTAGGTTTGTTCTTGACTCGTTTAACCCCTAGAACTCATTAAAACTTCATATTGAACTCGTTTGAACAATAAAATTAATTTTGCTTCATTTTTGACACGTTTGAGCATGCAAACTACTTGTGGGTTTGTTCTAAACTCGTTTGACCCCTAGAACTCACTAAAAAATCATTTTGGACTCGTTTGAACAAGAAAATTAATTTTGCTTCATTTTGACTGGTTTGAGCATGGAAACCACTTTTAGCTTTGTTCTTGACTCGTTTGACCCCTAGAACTCACTAAGACTTCATTTTGGACTCGTTTGAACATGAAAATTAATTGAGCTTCATTTTTGACTCGGTTGACCATGGAAACCACTTGTAGGTTTGTTCTTGACTCGTTTGACCCCTAGAACTCACTAAAACTTCATTTTGGACTCGTTTGAACAAGAAAATTTATTTTGCTTCATTTTTGACTCGTTTGAGCATGGAAACCAATTGTAGGTTTGCTCTTGACTCGTTTAACCTCTAGAACTCATTAAAACTTCATATTGAACTCGTTTGAACAATAAAATTAATTTTGCTTCATTTTTGACACGTTTGAGCATGCAAGCCACTTGTAGGTTTGTTGTAGACTCGTTTGACCCCTAGAACACACTAAAAAATCATTTTGGACTCGTTTGAACAAGAAAATTAATTTTGCTTCATTTTGACTGGTTTGAGCATCGAAACCACTTTTAGCTTTGTTCTTGACTCGTTTGACCCCTAGAACTCACTAAGACTTCATTTTGGACTCGTTTGAACATGAAAATTAATTTAGCTTCATTTTTGACTCGGTTGACCATGGAAACCACTTGTAGGTTTGTTCTTGACTCGTTTGACCCCTAGAACTCACTAAAACTTCATTTTGGACTCGTTTGAACAAGAAAATTTATTTTGCTTCATTTTTGACTCGTTTGAGCATGGAAACCAATTGTAGGTTTGTTCTTGACTCGTTTAACCCCTAGAACTCATTAAAACTTCATATTGAACTCGTTTGAACAATAAAATTAATTTTGCTTCATTTTTGACACGTTTGAGCATGCAAACTACTTGTAGGTTTGTTCTAAACTCGTTTGACCCCTAGAACTCACTAAAAAATCATTTTGGACTCGTTTGAACAAGAAAATTAATTTTGCTTCATTTTGACTGGTTTGAGCATGGAAACCACTTTTAGCTTTGTTCTTGACTCGTTTGACCCCTAGAACTCACTAAGACTTCATTTTGGACTCGTTTAAACATGAAAATTAATTGAGCTTCATTTTTGACTCGGTTGACCATGGAAACCACTTGTAGGACTCGTTTGACCCCTAGAACTCACTAAAACTTCATTTTGAACTCGTTTGAACAAGAAAATTTATTTTGCTTCATTTTTGACTCGTTTGAGCATGGAAACCAATTGTAGGTTTGTTCTTGACTCGTTTAACCTCTAGAACTCATTAAAACTTCATATTGAACTCGTTTGAACAATAAAATTAATTTTGCTTCATTTTTGACACGTTTGAGCATGCAAGCCACTTGTAGGTTTGTTGTAGACTCGTTTGACCCCTAGAACACAATAAAAAATCATTTTGGACTCGTTTGAACAAGAAAATTAATTTTGCTTCATTTTGACTGGTTTGAGCATCGAAACCACTTTTAGCTTTGTTCTTGACTCGTTTGACCCCTAGAACTCACTAAGACTTCATTTTGGACTCGTTTGAACATGAAAATTAATTGAGCTTCATTTTTGACTCGGTTGACCATGGAAACCACTTGTAGGTTTGTTCTTGACTCGTTTGACCCCTAGAACTCACTAAAACTTCATTTTGGACTCGTTTGAACAAGAAAATTTATTTTGCTTCATTTTTGACTCGTTTGAGCATGGAAACCAATTGTAGGTTTGTTCTTGACTCGTTTAACCTCTAGAACTCATTAAAACTTCATATTGAACTCGTTTGAACAATAAAATTAATTTTGCTTCATTTTTGACACGTTTGAGCATGCAAGCCACTTGTAGGTTTGTTGTAGACTCGTTTGACCCCTAGAACACACTAAAAAATCATTTTGGACTCGTTTGAACAAGAAAATTAATTTTGCTTCATTTTGACTGGTTTGAGCATCGAAACCACTTTTAGCTTTGTTCTTGACTCGTTTGACCCCTAGAACTCACTAAGACTTCATTTTGGACTCGTTTGAACATGAAAATTAATTTAGCTTCATTTTTGACTCGGTTGACCATGGAAACCACTTGTAGGTTTGTTCTTGACTCGTTTGACCCCTAGAACTCACTAAAACTTCATTTTGGACTCGTTTGAACAAGAAAATTTATTTTGCTTCATTTTTGACTCGTTTGAGCATGGAAACCAATTGTAGGTTTGTTCTTGACTCGTTTAACCCCTAGAACTCATTAAAACTTCATATTGAACTCGTTTGAACAATAAAATTAATTTTGCTTCATTTTTGACACGTTTGAGCATGCAAACTACTTGTAGGTTTGTTCTAAACTCGTTTGACCCCTAGAACTCACTAAAAAATCATTTTGGACTCGTTTGAACAAGAAAATTAATTTTGCTTCATTTTGACTGGTTTGAGCGTGGAAACCACTTTTAGCTTTGTTCTTGACTCGTTTGATCCCTAGAACTCACTAAGACTTCATTTTGGACTCGTTTAAACATGAAAATTAATTGAGCTTCATTTTTTACTCGGTTGACCATGGAAACCACTTGTAGGTTTGTTCTTGACTCGTTTGACCCCTAGAACTCACTAAAACTTCATTTTGGACTCGTTTGAACAAGAAAATTTATTTTGCTTCATTTTTGACTCGTTTGAGCATGGAAACCAATTGTAGGTTTGTTCTTGACTCGTTTAACCTCTAGAACTCATTAAAACTTCATATTGAACTCGTTTGAACAATAAAATTAATTTTGCTTCATTTTTGACACGTTTGAGCATGCAAGCCACTTGTAGGTTTGTTGTAGACTCGTTTGACCCCTAGAACACAATAAAAAATCATTTTGGACTCGTTTGAACAAGAAAATTAATTTTGCTTCATTTTGACTGGTTCGAGCATCGAAACCACTTTTAGCTTTGTTCTTGACTCGTTTGACCCCTAGAACTCACTAAGACTTCATTTTGGACTCGTTTGAACATGAAAATTAATTGAGCTTCATTTTTGACTCGGTTGACCATGGAAACCACTTGTAGGTTTGTTCTTGACTCGTTTGACCCCTAGAACTCACTAAAACTTCATTTTGGACTCGTTTGAACAAGAAAATTTATTTTGCTTCATTTTTGACTCGTTTGAGCATGGAAACCAATTGTAGGTTTGTTCTTGACTCGTTTAACCTCTAGAACTCATTAAAACTTCATATTGAACTCGTTTGAACAATACTATTAATTTTGCTTCATTTTTGACACGTTTGAGCATGCAAGCCACTTGTAGGTTTGTTGTAGACTCGTTTGACCCCTAGAACACACTAAAAAATCATTTTGGACTCGTTTGAACAAGAAAATTAATTTTGCTTCATTTTGACTGGTTTGAGCATCGAAACCACTTTTAGCTTTGTTCTTGACTCGTTTGACCCCTAGAACTCACTAAGACTTCATTTTGGACTCGTTTGAACATGAAAATTAATTTAGCTTCATTTTTGACTCGGTTGACCATGGAAACCACTTGTAGGTTTGTTCTTGACTCGTTTGACCCCTAGAACTCACTAAAACTTCATTTTGGACTCGTTTGAACAAGAAAATTTATTTTGCTTCATTTTTGACTCGTTTGAGCATGGAAACCAATTGTAGGTTTGTTCTTGACTCGTTTAACCTCTAGAACTCATTAAAACTTCATATTGAACTCGTTTGAACAATAAAATTAATTTTGCTTCATTTTTGACACGTTTGAGCATGCAAGCCACTTGTAGGTTTGTTGTAGACTCGTTTGACCCCTAGAACACAATAAAAAATCATTTTGGACTCGTTTGAACAAGAAAATTAATTTTGCTTCATTTTGACTGGTTTGAGCATCGAAACCACTTTTAGCTTTGTTCTTGACTCGTTTGACCCCTAGAACTCACTAAGACTTCATTTTGGACTCGTTTGAACATGAAAATTAATTGAGCTTCATTTTTGACTCGGTTGACCATGGAAACCACTTGTAGGTTTGTTCTTGACTCGTTTGACCCCTAGAACTCACTAAAACTTCATTTTGGACTCGTTTGAACAAGAAAATTTATTTTGCTTCATTTTTGACTCGTTTGAGCATGGAAACCAATTGTAGGTTTGTTCTTGACTCGTTTAACCTCTAGAACTCATTAAAACTTCATATTGAACTCGTTTGAACAATAAAATTAATTTTGCTTCATTTTTGACACGTTTGAGCATGCAAGCCACTTGTAGGTTTGTTGTAGACTCGTTTGACCCCTAGAACACACTAAAAATCATTTTGGACTCGTTTGAACAAGAAAATTAATTTTGCTTCATTTTGACTGGTTTGAGCATCGAAACCACTTTTAGCTTTGTTCTTGACTCGTTTGACCCCTAGAACTCACTAAGACTTCATTTTGGACTCGTTTGAACAGGAAAATTAATTTAGCTTCATTTTTGACTCGGTTGACCATGGAAACCACTTGTAGGACTCGTTTGACCCCTAGAACTCACTAAAACTTCATTTTGAACTCGTTTGAACAAGAAAATTTATTTTGCTTCATTTTTGACTCGTTTGAGCATGGAAACCAATTGTAGGTTTGTTCTTGACTCGTTTAACCTCTAGAACTCATTAAAACTTCATATTGAACTCGTTTGAACAATAAAATTAATTTTGCTTCATTTTTGACACGTTTGAGCATGCAAGCCACTTGTAGGTTTGTTGTAGACTCGTTTGACCCCTAGAACACAATAAAAAATCATTTTGGACTCGTTTGAACAAGAAAATTAATTTTGCTTCATTTTGACTGGTTTGAGCATCGAAACCACTTTTAGCTTTGTTCTTGACTCGTTTGACCCCTAGAACTCACTAAGACTTCATTTTGGACTCGTTTGAACATGAAAATTAATTGAGCTTCATTTTTGACTCGGTTGACCATGGAAACCACTTGTAGGTTTGTTCTTGACTCGTTTGACCCCTAGAACTCACTAAAACTTCATTTTGGACTCGTTTGAACAAGAAAATTTATTTTGCTTCATTTTTGACTCGTTTGAGCATGGAAACCAATTGTAGGTTTGTTCTTGACTCGTTTAACCTCTAGAACTCATTAAAACTTCATATTGAACTCGTTTGAACAATAAAATTAATTTTGCTTCATTTTTGACACGTTTGAGCATGCAAGCCACTTGTAGGTTTGTTGTAGACTCGTTTGACCCCTAGAACACACTAAAAAATCATTTTGGACTCGTTTGAACAAGAAAATTAATTTTGCTTCATTTTGACTGGTTTGAGCATCGAAACCACTTTTAGCTTTGTTCTTGACTCGTTTGACCCCTAGAACTCACTAAGACTTCATTTTGGACTCGTTTGAACATGAAAATTAATTTAGCTTCATTTTTGACTCGGTTGACCATGGAAACCACTTGTAGGTTTGTTCTTCACTCGTTTGACCCCTAGAACTCACTAAAACTTCATTTTGGACTCGTTTGAACAAGAAAATTTATTTTGCTTCATTTTTGACTCGTTTGAGCATGGAAACCAATTGTAGGTTTGTTCTTGACTCGTTTAACCCCTAGAACTCATTAAAACTTCATATTGAACTCGTTTGAACAATAAAATTAATTTTGCTTCATTTTTGACACGTTTGAGCATGCAAACTACTTGTAGGTTTGTTCTAAACTCGTTTGACCCCTAGAACTCACTAAAAAATCATTTTGGACTCGTTTGAACAAGAAAATTAATTTTGCTTCATTTTGACTGGTTTGAGCATGGAAACCACTTTTAGCTTTGTTCTTGACTCGTTTGACCCCTAGAACTCACTAAGACTTCATTTTGGACTCGTTTAAACATGAAAATTAATTGAGCTTCATTTTTGACTCGGTTGACCATGGAAACCACTTGTAGGTTTGTTCTTGACTCGTTTGACCCCTAGAACTCACTAAAACTTCATTTTGGACTCGTTTGAACAAGAAAATTTATTTTGCTTCATTTTTGACTCGTTTGAGCATGGAAACCAATTGTAGGTTTGTTCTTGACTCGTTTAACCTCTAGAACTCATTAAAACTTCATATTGAACTCGTTTGAACAATAAAATTAATTTTGCTTCATTTTTGACACGTTTGAGCATGCAAGCCACTTGTAGGTTTGTTGTAGACTCGTTTGACCCCTAGAACACAATAAAAAATCATTTTGGACTCGTTTGAACAAGAAAATTAATTTTGCTTCATTTTGACTGGTTCGAGCATCGAAACCACTTTTAGCTTTGTTCTTGACTCGTTTGACCCCTAGAACTCACTAAGACTTCATTTTGGACTCGTTTGAACATGAAAATTAATTGAGCTTCATTTTTGACTCGGTTGACCATGGAAACCACTTGTAGGTTTGTTCTTGACTCGTTTGACCCCTAGAACTCACTAAAACTTCATTTTGGACTCGTTTGAACAAGAAAATTTATTTTGCTTCATTTTTGACTCGTTTGAGCATGGAAACCAATTGTAGGTTTGTTCTTGACTCGTTTAACCTCTAGAACTCATTAAAACTTCATATTGAACTCGTTTGAACAATAAAATTAATTTTGCTTCATTTTTGACACGTTTGAGCATGCAAGCCACTTGTAGGTTTGTTGTAGACTCGTTTGACCCCTAGAACACACTAAAAAATCATTTTGGACTCGTTTGAACAAGAAAATTAATTTTGCTTCATTTTGACTGGTTTGAGCATCGAAACCACTTTTAGCTTTGTTCTTGACTCGTTTGACCCCTAGAACTCACTAAGACTTCATTTTGGACTCGTTTGAACATGAAAATTAAATTAGCTTCATTTTTGACTCGGTTGACCATGGAAACCACTTGTAGGTTTGTTCTTGACTCGTTTGACCCCTAGAACTCACTAAAACTTCATTTTGGACTCGTTTGAACAAGAAAATTTATTTTGCTTCATTTTTGACTCGTTTGAGCATGGAAACCAATTGTAGGTTTGTTCTTGACTCGTTTAACCTCTAGAACTCATTAAAACTTCATATTGAACTCGTTTGAACAATAAAATTAATTTTGCTTCATTTTTGACACGTTTGAGCATGCAAGCCACTTGTAGGTTTGTTGTAGACTCGTTTGACCCCTAGAACACAATAAAAAATCATTTTGGACTCGTTTGAACAAGAAAATTAATTTTGCTTCATTTTGACTGGTTTGAGCATCGAAACCACTTTTAGCTTTGTTCTTGACTCGTTTGACCCCTAGAACTCACTAAGACTTCATTTTGGACTCGTTTGAACATGAAAATTAATTGAGCTTCATTTTTGACTCGGTTGACCATGGAAACCACTTGTAGGTTTGTTCTTGACTCGTTTGACCCCTAGAACTCACTAAAACTTCATTTTGGACTCGTTTGAACAAGAAAATTTATTTTGCTTCATTTTTGACTCGTTTGAGCATGGAAACCAATTGTAGGTTTGTTCTTGACTCGTTTAACCTCTAGAACTCATTAAAACTTCATATTGAACTCGTTTGAACAATAAAATTAATTTTGCTTCATTTTTGACACGTGCATGCAAGCCACTTGTAGGTTTGTTGTAGACTCGTTTGACCCCTAGAACACACTAAAAAATCATTTTGGACTCGTTTGAACAAGAAAATTAATTTTGCTTCATTTTGACTGGTTTGAGCATCGAAACCACTTTTAGCTTTGTTCTTGACTCGTTTGACCCCTAGAACTCACTAAGACTTCATTTTGGACTCGTTTGAACATGAAAATTAATTTAGCTTCATTTTTGACTCGGTTGACCATGGAAACCACTTGTAGGTTTGTTCTTGACTCGTTTGACCCCTAGAACTCACTAAAACTTCATTTTGGACTCGTTTGAACAAGAAAATTTATTTTGCTTCATTTTTGACTCGTTTGAGCATGGAAACCAATTGTAGGTTTGTTCTTGACTCGTTTAACCCCTAGAA